>OW971879.1:8762500-10012500 GCA_943193645.1 Acentria ephemerella | reverse complement strand
TGTAATCTTAAAAAGCCACCATATACCATATCAGTTTATTTATACCATAGAAAAATAAAATCAATCCCCAGTGATAGTGCTATCGCGTTAATTATCTCAAAGAATAAAAATGCGTATGAGCAGGCGTAATTGGGCACAAATGTGACAGATCAACTTTATTTAGTGTGAGAAAGGAACAAATCTTACATTAATATTTTCTCTTGAAATATAAAACCTTCATAATAAGCGTCTTGTTAGGTTACCTAGAAGAGATCGCTTTTACATAATTAGTTAAATGTTTTTGTCTATTTCTCTTCTTGAATTGGCTGATGTACTTTAAAGATATATTCTATCCTGTTCTTGTATTTAAAATTATATAAAATTATACACTGAATAAATAAATATATATATTAAATTACAATGAATAGAATCGACAGTCTAGGTTCACACCCTAAAAAATACAAATAAACCTTGGAAATAATGTAATGACTATAGTGAAGAAAATCGAATGTAGGATTTTATTAATTAATAAATTTTTTATGAACAAAAGCTTCACATTGTTCATTCACTTCAGTATCTCATTTGATAAATAACTGTTTTTGAAGTAGATAAGTTTCCCTTAGGACGTTTAATTTTATTTTTGTCATTTCTAGTTACATCTATCCGTGACTGTGGGTTTACGATAGCGATTTCTACGAGATTACGCCTTCGTATCCATTCCTATAAAATATCGTGAGGTCATGGAGGCACTTACGGAATAACTTTCTATGGACTGTTTCCGAAACATCCGCAATCAATATGTTTACATATTAATAATTGGGAGACACAACAGAAACACAACACTGATTGTTGCAATGTTTTTAAGTCACTGCAACTATGTTGGTTGTAAGTTGGAAGTAGAATTATTCACTTATTTCAATATGAGAAACAGTCAATGGAAATGTACTTATAGACAACACACAAAATTAATACAAAAATCAATGAGATACCTCCGACAGGTTATAGAACTGTCAGAGCTATCTCATCTATTTGTGATGAATACTTTAATATTGTTATTGTTTTTGTTTATTTTTTATATATGTTAATAGTATTTCTATTTATTTTATATGTAACTTATATCGGTAATATCATGAAAATGATTTTTTGTCACAAAATTATTCTTGTTACACAAATCTAAAATTCATTTACTTAGGTACTGTTTTCTCAGCGAGAACAATCTATTTTTTCTTTATACTTAAGACATGATACGAAAAAAGAAAGACGGCAAGTAGCTAGTTAATAAGAAGTTGACATAATAATTTTTATTGTAATAAGAATTATAATTTGAGGATCGAAAAATTTGCCGTTAATAAGAATAGATTGTAGTTTATTGATTTCAATATGTGTTAACTCAACATATAATTCGCGCATTAAATAAATGGAAGGAGTCAAATGACCTTTTAAATTATTTTGGAAATTAACTTCAAAACTGTCAACTTAAAATTGTGCAAAACGTATAATGTTAAATTCATCAGGCAAAGTTTCGTTGTATATAACTTTTTTGTCTTAAAAGACGCGCTCGCTTTCAAGAGTTGGGTAGCATTAATGGGAATCTAATTTTGTGAGAATTAGTTCTGTTTTTATCTCTTACAATTGACATTGAAAATTATCTCAATTAATTTAACTTGAAAAATAAGTTTATTTATAATCCATCATATTGCAATTCAGTTTTCTAAGGTAAGATGCATGCAAGGCAGGTAAGAAAAAGTCAAAAGTTTTGAGTCAACGTGTCCAAAGGTAACTAAACTTATTTTTTATGCTATTATAGTATTCCACGAAGTTATATGTTTCACTGAGACATAGTAAAACTGTTTTACCATCTTCGATGATTTCATTTATTTAAGTAATTAGCTTCGTAAGGATCTTACAAAATAATTTCAAATTAATAAACTTGCGTTATCATCATTTCACTTAAATATTTGGTTAAATGTAAGGAACGATTTGTACTGTATATTGACGCAAGCTAGATTCCTTAAATAGCTTTATTTTTAATCAATATCTATATTTTTATTGATATAAGTTAGAAATTAAGACATACACAGAGCTCATAGTACACGTTCATCACGCTCATCACGTTCTCTACTCAGTTAAAAATAAAGAATACTATATATTTGCCACAGAATTTATGTCACAAAATATCATAGAGCAAACAAAATAAAGTTCCCAACGACACATTTACCACAACGAGTTCGAGCGACACTGATCTAATACAACCAGATGAAAATACAAAAGAAATTTGAATAACTACATCCGGTGTCATTATCATAAAATTCTCTACAGATAAATAAGAAAACTCTCGAGTATTGTGACAATAAACATGTGGCTCTAGCAGAAATGTGACAATATTTAAATTTTAAATTATCCCACCGCGCAAAACGTAAAACATTGCCGTGATATGGCTTTAGAAAGAAAGGAGTGAAATACAATGCAGTTTATATAAGTATAAGTGGAGAACATCTTTTTCTCCCGGGGATCTATTGACTCATCGGCAAGGGATTTGAAAAGATATCTCGTTTAGTCAACTTTATTGGGTGAATTTCAATGCGTTTTCGTCGCCGTTGTAATGACAATTTATGCCACGAACGCACAATCTGATGCGCGTTTCTCTGAGGGGAGACAAGTTCAAACGTGTCTAGAGGAAGCAATCTGCGACGATAAGTAGCGTGTTTATTGGCATGATGTCATCCGATAAACAGCTATATCAGATATTTTCATGCAATATTACCATATGAATTCAAATAAATTGTACTTGAAGCTTTTGGTATTACTAAATCCTTTGATAATGTTAAAATGATCGGGAGTGATAATGTGTTTTGATTTTATAGTCTTCGTTAGATGATTTGGTATTTTTACAAAAGCAAGAAACGGCATTAAGATATGAACATTTGCTACTGACAAATATTGGTAAATAAATAAGTCTAATGGTAAAAATATTTACAATGACATTCGTGTACTTAGTATTTCAGAAATCAGAGCTAAATTGAGGCCACATAATAGAGATATTATGACTATGGCGCACATTTAAAGTCACGACATTTATTTTTTATTAGAGAATTCACTTCCATTTCAGTCAGTTGCCTTGGAAGTAAACAAGTCATTTTGTTCTGTCAGCAGCAAAGTGGAAAAATCTTGGCTTACAGCTTTCGATCCTTAACGGGGCCCAAGTAAGTGGGGTCAATTTATAAATGAGTAGTGGATATCAGTCACCCGCGACGTGGTGCTGCTTTACGGACCGCACGGACTCTTGATATATTGGACGAATTTTACCTCCTTGACGTTTTTTTGAAAACCCCCATTCCAGTAATGGATAGTCGAGGATTCAAAGTAATTCGATGGAGGCGCAGAAAGTTGCGCCAATGATTGGTGTTTAATGGTATTCAATTTAACTTTCAGATGCGTTCGGAAGTTCGATAACTTAATTTTAAGTGAATGAGCCTATGCCGTGTTTTGAAATATCTATGCTACTATAATTATTTCTATAAAGTAATTTATATCTATAACTTTGAATGAAATTGTTGATGCAAAAAGAAACATTTAATTTAGATGTTTTGTTGTTCTCAAATTCTTCTGCCTAATTAATACTATACAGTTCTTTTAGTTAGAAGTTAATTATTAGTAGACCATTGAAAGTAATTTTCTTAAAACCCAAATTTAAAACTATATCTTCATGAACGTATAGAATATTACACCTTAAGTCCTGGTAATAGCAGCTCTTTTGCGTGTAAATTAAAAGCCGGTTGTAACTGTGCGGTATATTAAGCTTAATAAAAATGCAAAGATAAATTAAAGCTGGTAAAGATAAGAACAATACGTATTCCATATGGACGGTCGCCCCACGATCGATGTCTTGGCAACAGTAATTGTGACTCCTTGTAGATTAAGGACATAAACATAACACTGCCAGCAAACTATGCGCACTCTTATCGACGCTGTAAAGAGCGCAATGGTGTAACCTGGTCACGCGAACTCACGATTAAAGTATTTCAAATGTTAAACCGCCTTTTATAATTGTTTAATGTTCAATAAACTTTTAGAGAAGTATGCGAGTGGGGTCGGGTTAAAATTTTTAATGTAGTCAAAGCTCAAGTAAGTAAGTTCATTTCAGTTATTGATCTTGTTTGATTTTCAAGCAACGAATATATTTAGGTTTGTTATATATTGATGTAAAAAGATACGCGAACTTTAAAATAACAGAATTGATAATTAAAATGTCAATCACACTAGTGCGTCAAATAATTTTAAATGATATTAATAAAAGTCTACCACGAAATAACCAGCACATTCATTTAGACTTATTAGTAAAACTCAAACTTTACAAAAACACATGTGGTTTTTTAAATGTCACATAACGTGTTACCTGGTACTTTATAATGACGACTTCACCTTATCACAAAGTCTTGTAACTAACATAACATGTAGTCTTGTAACTTTCTTGCAGTTATTATTCATGACATTACTTTTGGAACTTTTAATTCGTATTCGTCATGTTCTTTAAGTATCACGAAAGATACAAATATCTTCTAAATTAAATTGCTACGAAACATTCATGATTGAAAAATTAATTTTCACAAAAAATCACATTTGTGATTCTTGTTGGTGATATGAAAAGCAATTTTCTATGTCTTATTAACCCCAAAATATTCAGTTACAACGAGACTTTCCTAAACATGACAGAAGATATGAAAGGTGAAAGCCTTCAAAGCCGTGTCTATATGAATGCAGCCTCTCGATACATCCCGTCAATATCTATATTGGGCTATGATAAGGGATAATTGGTAACAATAATATCGATGTATATGCTTTGTACAGTCACAATCCGAAGTAATAACAAAATTTTGGTTATATTTAAAAAAAATGTTTTGACTAATGCTGTTGGAAGCAGATGGCGTTAACAACGTTACCGGAGTTTTAAGGAAGCCAGAACCTTCGAGAGTCCTCAAACCTTAAGGTGGCTTCACCTCCAGGTGAGGTATCCTGTTGTCTTTTAGAGTCTCCAGGACGCTAGAGCCATGAGGGAGCGACAAACCTGAGGTTGCCTCTAAAGGCTCGAACCTCGGCTCAGGTGAGTCGTGTCGTGGAGGGTTTGGGTAGACATCTGGTTGAGTATTTAGGCTAATAAGCCTGGTAAAGGCTTTAAGTATAAGAGATATTATATTAATCATTGGTTTATTCGTGTTTTAAATTAACGGATTTGACTATATAAATTATCTATTTATTAATTCATGTTGTTAATATATCTATGAAACACAACAGTATTCAATTTTTCCACTTATCTCGTTAATCTTTGATTTTGTTTTTACTATCATATCCTTTGATACTACTATTTACTATCATATCTTTTGAATTAAATAATTTAAAAAATACTTTCAAATACTCCTAAAACATTTGTAGAATTGTAAAAAGCTGTGAAGCTGAACTTGTGTCTATCTATATTAGAAAATTGTACAGTAAACTAGATAGCATACTTAACTTAGAATATGTTTTTAAACAGACTCTGCCTTTAAAATGATTAGATAATTGGACCATCAACAAAGGAACAAAGGGACCTAAAAACGAAATACTATAAACAATATAGAGGCATGCGGTATAAATTATGTAAACTCTATTTTAAGGTAGTATTATTTATATATGTTTTTGAAGTTATGAATGAATGGCATGACAATTTTAGGTGACATTTTACGTCATTCATTAGTCTGTGTTGTTTTTATAAAAAGCTATTGAAATGTAATGATTAGATGAACCTATACGCAAAGATTCTTTTGATTCTGAGTACACATACCATACTTCAGTTTGAGGCTAACGAATATCAAAGAGAATTTTGGGACTCATTGGGGGAAATGAAACTAATATCTGATCCCACAGGTAGCAGAGGACCTATAAATTACATTAGTGATGTGTATGTTAATGGTCGCTCCGATAGGGACCGTTTAGACGGACATATTGTCCAGTTAGTTCACTATTTGCATTTATTTTATACTTTAGTTTTCTATTTAAGAAATATCAGTTTGTTATGAAACTTTTTTCTATAAATATGCATTAGCTTTGCGAAATGTTTCGAAAACTTGTGCTAACATATCTTTCAAAGGAAGAAGTGCATAACGATGCTTCGTTGATTCTTACAACGTATTACGTTTGCGAGTCTAGTGAAAAAGTAATACGTATAAGGTAATTTACATTCAAGCGTTACGTTGGTATGAAATTAAATAATTCAAAAATATTAATCGTCACGAATTCACCTATTTCAATACAAGACCAATCCATTTAGATTGGTATATAATTCTGCGTCCAATATTTCGTTTCATTGAAAATCTTTACAATAATTTCACAATAATTAACTTTTTATTCAAATTGCCAGAGCCAACATAAATTAACTGGAGACATCTATCTGTCAACATTCGGAAATAATTAAAAAACATTATAATCCATTGCTAAATATTTTATTACTCTCAGTACTATGTTATTATAAAAATTACGAGTATATGAAAAGTTGTATGATATTATATGGTATGCACACTGCATTGTACAAATGTGGCCGCTTACAATAGGCCTCATAAGAAGGCTCAGTCACACAAAGAGCAATGGAGAGAGAGAATGTCTAAGCTCAGGGTAGAATAGAATCGAATGCATATTAGAAAAGTTTTCTTCCCGCCAAATTTTGAATTTACAACAGATTACTACGATAGTAATTATAGTGTTAATCGTAGTCTGTCCTTCACTATCCTGATCTTAAGGATTATCTTGTTGAGTTGTATGTACCGTTTTGTTTTAATTTATTATTTTATATTAAAACTTGTGACTAAAATACATTCAGCAATTTTGTGATCTCTTCTTGTCCGGTTACTACTTAAGAAATACCAAGACAAAATTCTAAGACAGAAATGTACTTGCAAACTAAGGGAACCAAATAAGTGATTCAACAGAAAACTTGCTGTACATTAAGCGGCTTCGTTTACGCCATTACCGTTACGCTGTTTCGTACTTTTATCGACACATAAAACATTCCGTTTGGCAAACACAATTGTACAACTTGAGTTTTGTGAAGGTCGTTATGCCAAGGAAATTACTGAATAAATTCGATTGGCTCCGCCCGGGCGAAGCTGATCGTTGGTTCGCGTGACGTTGGTGACGTAGAATGATGGTGTACCTTTTTTAATTTTTTTTCATAATTTTTATGTTAATATTAAAATTATAAATAGTAACATTTATTGAATGTTCTCTTTAACTTATCGTCAATATATTTTTGGCTTAACATTCTTAAAATATTTGCTTTTGTAAGAAGTACAAATATTTGCGAGCAACTCTTCTTTGCTAATTTAAATAAAGAAGTAGATAGTTCAGTGACCGATATTTGGTATGGTCTAAAAGTTTTGTTTTTCAGTGAAGTTAAATCCATTTAACACTATTCCTACACTGTTGAATTGCCTCTAGAGGAATGTGGGTCTCCGAGCGTTCCCCTACTACCTACTAAACAAGTATATAATATCATCATGGTAATCATCCCGGAGAGTATACTGTTCTGGCTGACCATGGCACATGGCAATGATTGTTTAAGCTTAAAGAACATTGATCAGGTCACCATTGGTGAATGTACGCGTCTACCATTGGAGGCCCACCATGTACCTGTTTGAAGCTCCCATCGAGATAAACAGAAAAATAGCTTTTACTCATCGATACTCCAAAGTAGAGGTGTGATGATATGCACAATATTTAAGCACATACTCAAAGTCAAAATGCAACTAATTTAGTAAGTTTTTTTAAATCCTTATTACAGGAAATATGTATGAAAAAAATAATACAATTAAAATTATTTATTATTTTAATTAAAGGTATAGCACTATTAATAGTAATAACTTTTAGTGGTTATTGACCCGGTATTTGCAAATTATCCCAGTTAACACTTAACAAACAAATTTTGTTCTCATCCAGGGACCACCCATGGCAAAACTTGTTGTTGTTGTGTTCATTATCAAAACCAGAGCGTACGAAGCACTACGCCAACAAACTTCCAAAGAAGCCATAAATATAATTAATAGGCATGTAAAGAGATGCCCTAGAACTTTCATTTTATTATATTACAGGTTGACATCATAATATTCAACAATTGAAAAAACCTTTCTATTTGCCAAAACGAAAATATTGGAAAAACCTGGTAACATTTAATTTATTAAATAAAAATATATTAATACTCTAAGCAGTTTTTAACACTTATCATATCAAGTGACTACCTTAAGACTAAAAAATAAACTACCACAACAAATTGAAACGTGTTTGGAAACAAAGACGTCCTTTTATTATTATTATTATTATAAATATACCAAAAAAGAATAAATAATGCATGCCATCCAGGCGCCACATTCCTGATCAGGGAAGCCATTAAAACTGCGGCTTAGAGTGTTTTCATTTAATTTCCAGTAAAATGGTCTACGTTCTTTAACATAATTACTCGCCAGCTAACTGAATGTATCGCTTCATCACCATCTCATCTTTTTACCGGGTATTTTGCACTTGAAAAAGCTTCTGCGATTTTCTCGCTGGCTCGGTCTGCGTTATAATTGAAAATTAGATTGAAGGATAAAGAAGACGTCGATCTTTTATGCACTCTGATATAACTTTTGACTGCATTTAGCTGCTTCATGAAAGAAATTGAGTTAGAACCTGTCTATCTTTGTCATTGCTTGAGAACACATGAAAATATAAGACCTTTGAGTCAACCATATCTTCATTTCAAACTATCCTTTCTTCTTGAATACATCATAACAATATCGACGTACGAATCCTTTCGCCTCGTGGTATTTTTGACGACAAATGGTAGGTGCTATTTTGTTGAGAAACTCACCAAAAGTAATGGTGAAAATATATTCAGGATATTAAACGCTGTAGTCATCATTTTTGACATGAAACTACATCATATCGATATAAAAAAATACTTCAACACGAAATACAGAATTATGTATACAGCACAACTGCCAGTTACAAAATATCGCCAAAAACTATTTCACATTAAAAAAACCAATGGATAAAGGGGTGAAGCGCAGTCGTGACGATGCCAGATCCGGATTCCTTAACAGTTATATTTATTGGAGTTTCCCCCTTGCCGCGGGTCTGGATAGTTTGGATCTAGGGGTAGAGTTATAATTTTTTACAAGCAATCGCTTTCACCCACAAAGTTGGATTGGGCCATCGGGGTGATTTTAGGCCCAAACTCCTTATGCGTCCCTAGCAGTAGGATATAATAGAATAGAATATATCTTTATTGTAAATCAGCCAACTCAAGAAGAGAAATTCACAAAAAACATTTTAACTAATAAGATGTAAATATACTGTTGATGACTTATTTAAAGTTGTCTTAATTTATCTTTTAACATATCGAGAGAAAGGGACACACTAAACTTAAATTTAGATATTCAATATTGGTGCCATACTTATAATAATATTTCTTGCATTCACATTTAATAACGAATATAAGCTTTGTGCAAGAATTTTATATTTACACTGAGTTTCATATCTTTTATTCGAATTTTTATGACATTTGAATGGCCGCAACAAAACATTAAACTATACAAGGCTACAGTGGTTAAAAAGCCTTGAACACAATGCCAATCACACTTAGGCACTACTGTAATTTTTTGCATATACCTGTTATTATACCAGCTTATACTCTATTACCAAGATTACGAGTCATTTATTAGATACTTATATTGTTTAATAAATAAACACCTATAGTGTTACCGCTTTTAACTCGTGGGTCTGTGTACATCTCATCTTTCCTTCTACGGTAGTAATCTTAATTGAATTTTTTTTAAAGAGAATTAGTCAAGTAGTTAGTTATTTTGTCTCGAGAATGTGAATGCACATATATCAAAGAATATTGTGATATTATAAGTGAATAAGGCGATGGTTACTTCTACTTCATACAGGCGTAGAAAAGCAAAAATTGTGAATTGCTATCTCTATCTTACATGTACTCTGGTCCGAATTTTTTTAAATTACTGGTAGTAGAATGAGACATCCGACCACAAACAGTGACAGATAATTCCTTCAGAAAGTTTGTATAAACTTCATTGTTTATACAGCGGGTGATTATTCATTATATTTTATTCTTCGATAGTAAAAGCGATAATATTTTTTGGTCGAGGATTTTATGAAATGCCATTAATAACTTCTTTGACAGTTAAACACTTATAAACTGTGCCAACGCACTCTGTAATATTTATTGAAAATATCCTTTTGATATTGAAATATACTTCTAAAGTGCTTCAAACAAAATTATGTAAACGGTTATTTCGGTGCTAAAGAAACGTAGGGATTATTTATTATTTGGATGAGGGAACTGAATTGAACAGAGAAAGCTTTAGTAGTTAAATATGAATTTACTTGTTTCCAATTCAAATATATTTCATTCTAATTTTTTATTTATCAATTATTATACATTATAATAAATGGTTTAAAAATGTATTTAAATGTCCTTAATTAATACTGTTTTATTTCTTAAAGACCTTATGCGTTTATGTCAAGTAGCGTTAATAATAGAATATCGAAATTTGTATCTCATCTCTCTTGCTTTTTCCTCTTGTCTGAGATGGTTTTCAAATGATATTTGAAATTTCTTGTAATTAGAACTAAGGTTTTTAATATTAATTATTAATGGACTTGTAAACGTTTGAGCGCTGGTGGACTGGTTTTTTACTAGTCCACCAGCGCTCAAGTACAAAAGATAAACTAAAGGATCTGATATGTATACTTTATGATCATATATTTTAGTCAGAACAAGCAGAGTTCAAGAGTGAACTTATCTCTTCAAGAAATCTCATCCAAACAATTAAAAACCCATAAATGTGTGAGACATAACTAGGGGAAAACAGGATACTCCAAGTGCATCAAATATTTATATAAAAATCTTATTTTAATTAACTACAATATCTTTACGCATATTAACGATACCTTATTTTCGCAAATCTTGATGTAAAACTGGATTGAAAAGTATTTCCTTACATAATAACAAGAAAAGTTCTAATTACTTAATTACTGAATTATATAGGTGTAAGCACAAATGAAGAACGTAGTATGATATAAATGTTTTAATTAAAGCAATCTTGCCTACATTTCAACAGACACTTAAGGCTAGACAGAAGGCTTTAGTAGACGCGACTCGGTGTTTTATTGTATGGCTTGAAAGGCTTCAACTTAAATTAAAAGTAGCGAGATATTTCTACGAGCGTCGCTTCAAGGAATAATTTTAACTGATATTTAAGAAATTTTTAATCAATACGATATTTATATAAGCTTATATAATAAGCCTAAAAAGATATTTTTGGTGGTTTGTCGGGTTGAACGCGGTAATCTTTGCAACAATTGGTAATGTTTTTGTGTTTGATATCATAGTTTTTGGGGAAGGTCATAGGCTACATATCATTTGTGACAGACCAAACTCTTCGCAAGCTAGCTAAAAATAAATTGATTCTTGAAATTGTTTTAAATTTTTCTTTTAAACATAACGTAGTTTATAGTTCTTCAGCCTTTTTCATTTATATAAGTTAGAGTAAGTAAGAAGAAAGAATTATCCAATCAGTCAATACGCGAGCAAACATTTCTGCGATTTATATTTACTTTATTCTATTCATCGATTTATATTATCTTTAATTTATTGTAATATTTATTGTAATAATTGTAATATTTATTGTAATAATAAATGAAAATGTCAAAAATCTGAAATATTCTTATTCTTTGCTTGTGTGAGAAATTCGCGTATGATACTATCAACGCAGTCAACGTGAATTTTTAACCATACGGGGTACGGAATGGTTACCGTTTAAAAATTTAAAACTGTGCAAATTTATATATGAAAATAATAGGTTTGGGGAAAAGTTTCTTTGCATCTTATATGAAAATTTAAGACATTTTTTTTTTCAAAGATTATTTACATTTAATTACAGTATATGGTAGAATCAAGATGTTGGAGATTCAAAGGTTTAGATTTCTTAACGGATTTTCTGAATCGAATCCGCAACGCAATAGCTGTGAATAAGTGATGTCAGTCACCGAAAATAACAACATTATCAGATGAATTACTTTTTTAAAAAAACCATTAATAATAGACATCACAAATATAAAAAATAAATAAAACCTTTTTTAAATTTCTTTTGTTATTATATAAGGGTGATGCTATGAATAGTTATGTAACGTTCTTAAGTATTCCACTTGTATCTTTCATTCTAGAACAGAACGAGGGCCGTTGTAAATTAAAAGAAGACCATTGAAAGCCCAACCCCCCACTGTATATGGCGAGGGTTCATTTAAAAACTTCATTATAACTTCACGGACGAATAACTGTTTGCCTCTAAGTTTGTTATTTGATATCAGACCCATCAATTGAATTTAAGTTTTAATCCGAACTAACTAATTTCAAATTGCAGTACTTTGTTGTTAATTTTTCAAAGATATATAAATATAAAGGTAAGCTGATGTTCTGAGCTCTTTTTCATTTGCGTCGTTATAATTGGATCTCTTTTGTGAACTAAAAGTAATATGTATGAAATATTAGAATGCTAGCCACTTTTTTATAGGCTTTCGATTGAAATTGCCCAAAAAATAAAATAAAATTTTAATAATAAATAAATTTTAATTTTATGTTATTTCGACTAATATAAAAATTATAAAATTATTTTTCAGCTAAGCGTTATTATTAGAACTAATTTACGAAATTGAAATTTTATATCATATAAAATCGCATAACAAGCACGTAAAAATACAAAATATAAAGAAGAGAAGTTTTAAAAAGGAGTCTACGTGATTCTATAAAATTATTTTATTATAATACGAAACTCTTTTTTCTTTTATCACGATGCATATTACAATTGATTCGCCTTTTCATTACATCAAAGTGAAAATGTTCTAAAGTGATCATTTCCGATTAAGGCAACAAGGTACTGGTATGCAGGAAGGAATTTATCCGAGTATAAATATGTTTTAGTAACAAGCGTCGAGCGTCGTACGCATTGATTTGTTTTTGTTTAATATTATAAGAAAAGGTAAGTTAAAGGTATATGACCGTCTCAGTGTCAATTAACTTGACATTCATCAAATTTATTACATCCTTTTCATATTTACGTCAAACGAAAGAGAGACAGATAACTTGATTTACGTTTTAGTGAATATCGCTACCAATCGCTACCAATGTTTTCTTATTAACAACTGTATTCTAGTACTAATTTTCAAGTTCTTTACTTATCTTATGTAAGTGATTTTACTTATTATATAAAACTGGATATAGAAAGAAAAGGTGATCCATGTATAAACATATCACAATCTTATTGAAATAAGTATTTTTGTCAATTGGAAACTTGAATTTGAAATAAGAATAACAAAATAAACAAAACCATCAACAGGTGAGTAATGTTAGGTTTCAATAAACAACCAACCGAAGGTTTTATGTCAAAATTAAAATCCTCGTTAGCAAAATTAACAGTAAGATCAAAATGAATAAACATAAAAACATATATATTAATGAAATAAATAAAGTTTAACCGCAATGATGGTTGAATTCTATCAAAAATGCTATAAAAACCTTATTCAAAAAACCTATGACATTTTTTTAAATTGTAATAAATTAAGAACCTGAAATAGATATTAACTCCACAAGTGAGCAGAATGATTTTTTGATTTTAAGACCCATTCTTGCAAAAGAGTCTAGCCTAAGATTGAATTAGGAGCGGACCAAGTGATTTTAAAATAGACTCCCGAGTATAGTGAAGGATATAAAGGCACGAGAAAATAAAAAGTTTTCTCTCTTGTGAAACATAAAACTTTTCACCTATAGCAGAGGGATAAAAATATTTGTTAATAATAAAAGTAACTAAGTTCATTTATATTTTATTTACCATAAAATAGTTTCATTGTAAATAAAATATAAATGAACTAAGCATATCTTTATTTTATTATTATTAGACATGTTGATACATTTTTGCTAATTATATATATTAAAAACGTCTTCAAATGTAATTGTACGTTGTTGTAATTCTGTGAAATAAATAATTACTTTTTATACTAATTGTTGGGGATAGTAAAACCCTCCTTTTTGTATAATTCGTTGACAGCTTTATTTTTAAAAAAAAGAAGATATGTTTGATTGATTATAATTTTGTTTTTGGTTATTATTGCTTGTCATTGTGAAAATTTTCACTTTTTTACAGTAATATATTTTATTTTTATTTCACCTATTTTTCCTTTCTTGCACCCATCACGTCATATTTTACAACAATAATAATAAAAATGAGAATTAAAATTTTTGAACTTAGTTTGGGTTTTTAGTTTGGTTATAACAGTTTACCAAAATAATTTTAAATGCTTATCAAAATTCTTTTAAACATTGAACATGGCTTTAGGTGAGGTTAGTTTGGTGAACAGGCTGTACATAATAATAACTTGTTATGTCAGATGAAGACAAGAAAAATACTTTTTTATGAGATACCAATAAAATAAAATAAAACATCTAGAAATATCTTATACAAACGTTATTTTTTGGCCCTAGCCCAAACTAGTTGTCACTGGATAGTGATATATGGTATGGATTCCCATAGGTAGAGATAGAGGTAAATATTGCTAACATACACTTACCTTGTAAATGATTAGTAAAATGAGATATTAGTCAATTTGAATGACATCATAAAACTATGGGCGGTTGAATCTAAACAAAAACATGCGTCAGGCAGTCCATAAGTTTAGCTCCTCTTTATCGCCAGATTTAATATTCAACTTCCACTGTACTCCATTGTGACAAATGGGGTAAAAGCAATATTTACCCAAAGTTCTTACAGAGGCGTCTCTAGTGAAATACGGAATACAAAATTTGTTATTATTCATATGAGCATAAAGAGAATTCGATATGCGCGAAACGTCTGAAGGGTCCCACTCATCTTTATTTGTTTTAGATTACTTTGGGTTTAGTAAAGTTACTGAGTGCCTGCGAACAGAAGATTTATAGGGGTTTTGTGTCCACTAAACTTGGATGGATGCAGGGAATAATGCTAAGTTTTCAATTCCTATTTATGCGTCTGGACTAGTAGTTGAGTTAGCCTACCTCAGATCTCATCTAGGGTTCAAATCCCAGTAAATGCAGAAATTTTCTGTTCTGTTCGGTTGTTGGTAGAATCTTTTTGATCCGCCTGGACAGCTATCATTTTCTTACCTAAGTCTGTCACCATATATACCATAATAATAATATTAACGGTATCGTTGTTTTCCGGCAGTTAGAGTTAAAATAGCCATATCTTCTTTAGTTGATGAATCCGGGTGTAGCTCGCTTCATATTTCGTCATTATCATCAGGTGATATAAAGGTCAAAGCCGCCCGTTTTTTAAAAACTTTGAATACTATCATTGGCGAAAATACTTAGTCCGAAGAGGAGTTGTAATATCATCTTTGTAAAATGTATACTCGTTTTAATCCTACCTTACCTGATTTTATTATCATTGAAATCGATACAATCAGTATAATCAGTCAGATGGAATCATTTGAAATTTCAGCAGTAATGATAAGCATGTCCACATACGGAATGATGTTTGTCTTCTATGCCCTGCATGCCAAACTAGTGAAGCTTGATGAACGAAACAAAAAATCATTGGTTATACTTAGATAACCTTGTAAGCATGTCAACAATACAGCAATAGTGCTATAACTGATACATACTTTGGTAGAGCTTAGGTGGCAAAGGGCTATCAAACTTAAAAATTGTGTGTAGAACACAATATGAAATGCCTGCATAAGTCTGAAGATCAAGCTCAAAACTTTGAAATTAGACTTTTTAGCTCTTATTATAAAATCCATTTTACAAATGATATGAAAAGGTGACTATCTGTAACTTGAGCACACCAAATTATACGTTTTTATTCCTACAGTTTCCCAGATGCACACCTGTATTATTTTAAACAAGGATACGTATTATCACATTACATAAAATAGCTCCTATCTGAAGAGGATAACAAAGGGAGAGTCTATTTTATAAAAGAACTCTAGATACAACGACTGAACGAGGAAATTTATTTAGGTACATGGTAATTATAATAACAATTTAATCCGTAAAAAAATAAGTCTTAAAACTTTTTTTTAACTGTAAAGAGTAACAGAGTTTTTTCCCATCGTTGACATTCACTGTCGATAGTCTATGTACGTCCCACTGTTGGGAACAAGCCTTATATGGGAGAAACATATGAGGATCTGACCACAAAACTACTACGGTAGCCCGACGAAGCGGTTGCTGTAACCAACGAGGCCAGCGGCTGAACGTACATTCGGAAACTCTAAATAATACACTTTGATAGACCCATACAAGGACCAACCTTTGCGCAAAGCTTTGATACCTTAATTAAAACCAAAGCGCTCGAAGTATTGCACCAACGAGCTTCTCATGTTACACAGTTATTGATAGTTTACAATCTATTTTTATTCTAATAAAGTTTGCTCGGGGTGCAGCGATTGATTGCAGGTTTTATATTCTTGATATCAATTTGATCTAGTAAGCTTTTTGCAGTGAGCAGATTCAACCAATATTATTATTGTGTTAACGACACTTTTAATTGTCTTTAATATTTAAAAGTTGATGAACAGTTCAAAACTAATTCTTTTAGTTAATTCAGTCTTCTGTGTAATTAAGTTTGGATTTCCAAGACTGTTTTGAGCAAAACTTTGACATTATTCGTGTAAATAGTAACTTGAACAACTTTAAGAAGTTGTTTAAAAAACTACTCAGGTATAACATATTCATTTATTTATGAATTGAAACTTTAGTAATTAAGTTTTTAGATGGTTCAATCCTGTTGAAAAGTTCTTACTGAGTAGTCCTTCAATTAGATTTAGTGTTAAAACTCTCACCTTGCGTATACTTACTATTGAACTAAAAATGAGACTACGTTTTACATTTTTAATATATCAAGCGATTTTTTGAAGGGGACTTTGATTTTATTTATCGTCTTTACTTTCAAAGACACACACAAGTAAATAAACTTACATATACATTTTGGAAGAAATCCGATAGTTCTTCGCAATATGTACTCTTAAGTTTATTCTCAATGGATGTGACATCGAATAGTCACGGTAACAGTTATTTATCTAAATAAAGAAAATGCTTTTTTGCACAGAAAAGGAGCGATTGTGAAGAAATACCGTAATGTGATAGCGGATGCCGTGGGCGTACTTCATTTGAATATTTCATAGGCTTGCGGCGGAGTGCGTCGTGTGTGCATTAGCGGCAGAGGGTTAGGTATCTATTGAAATTGATCTTTTGAATCATAACCCTTGGGACCATGGTGCCATCGATTGACTTATTAAGTACGGTTGTAGGTAGAGACTTGGAAATTTAACCGACAAAATGAGGGTTGTAATATTTAAATAATAATGTAGGCTGTGACGTGGATTATGTTAAAAATGGATATGATTGATTAATTTACTTTCCTTAGTGTTATAGAGGTCGCAAACACTTAAAAACTTGATGATGACTAATCACCTCGGCACTGTACATGTTAATATAATTAACGTCAACATATAATGGCTTTGAACGTCAATAACTGTTAAATTACTGTTAGAACTCCTTACTGCAAATTGAAATGATTTCTCACTGAGGTTATTCAAAACTATGTCACGACGAATGCAGACTTGCTATCGTGGTGTCAGCATCATTTTACCTTCATATAATCATTTCGCATAAATTCGATTCTCAATCTTGAAATTCGAGATGTTATTAAATGAGCTGACCATCATAAGTCCTAGCAAGATATTTATTATGCCATTGGTGCTATCGACATCCTCGTTCAATGTCGAATAATAATTATCGTTATGAGTAGGGCAATTCCTATGCAGTGTTTACAAGAAAGCAACTGATCTTCATCATGGAATCATATATTATCCACCAATGAAAGCGTGCTTCGCATAAAGCTTCAATCTATTTCCGTGACCCTTAAACTGTTCACTTTAATGTATGACAATCGCCAACATTTAAAATCTTTTTGACATAAATTGCTATTATCTACTGAACTCGCGGTCGAGCACCATCATTTATTTCTTGGTTTTGTATTTTGCTTTCGGGAGGTATAAATTGTAAAATAACGTTGAATTAAATTTATTCAGCTAAATTAATTCAATCACGGAATTAATTTAGTTGAAGAATTGTGGTGAATTATTCTAATTAATATTAATTATTAATTAGGATTTTTTGTCCAAAAGTGACTATGTCTGTTCCAATGCACGAGAGTTATTTTGATCACAGTTAGGAAGACTAGGGAAAAGAAAGAAGCAGAAGGCTTTTTTGTAAATTTATTATAATATTTTTACACACAATACACTCACTATTTACTACTTAACATCACATCTGTACTCGTGTGCGTGGAGGTAAAAAATAAGTGAGAATGAATATTCTGGTAAACTGTATACTGCATAACATTTAAAACGAATGTGATATTTTTTTAAATTAAATAGGCATTGTTATATTTGTGGACTATAATATCTACTCTAATATAAATCAATTATTTTACTATATTTTATAATATCGAAACAATTGACAACACATTGAGTTATTTCTGTCCACGTTAACCTTTTAGTTGCAGATGTTAGTAAAATGTGCCATAATATGAATTTTCTCATACTAAAGCACATTTAAATGCAGACAAGGTTAATATTATTCATAACTATGTCAATTTTAGTTTTAAACTGTAATAAAAAAATTACATGAAATGCTAAAATCGTAAAGTAAAAGAGACCAACTGAATTCTACACCATCATAGTTTCTGTTAATATCTATAAAATTTTCACCAAACCATTAGAGGTTTATCAGAATTAACACCGAATAAGCCCGTTTTAAGTTATTTCTCCATACAAAGATGAATTTTCAGCTTTTTTTACCGAGGATTCATCTCTGTCAGAGTCTCTATTATGTCTTTGAAGCTACTTGTTCGCGAATTAAATTATTGTAAAATTATTTACTATAACTTCTGGATAGCATCTGTTTAAATTTCAAATAATTACATTTACCATGATGTTGACAGTACTTCCCACCGCAGCGAAATCTAAATTCCACAAATGAAAGCAATTCCAAATTATATTTAGTGCGCGCACAAATCTAACAATATTGGTTCTGTAAAATACATAGTCAAATATTTCTCTCGCAAAATATTTAGCAAATTAGGTAGACTTACCCTAAGTGTTTAATTTCTGAACTGTGTGGCTTTTGCAAAAAGGTAATCTCAGTAATCCACAGTTTTTAAAATGATTTTCTGAATAGAGAGGTAGATAATTAAGGTGTGATTAAAAATATTTTTTAACAACCGATAAGCGAGAGAAACTTGACAAAAGTTGGTCTGGGGAAGTATGGAGCTCTCACCAAACTATAACCAACAGGAATATTATGTACATTTGACAAAGCAACCGATGCAAAAAACTTTAAAGGCAAAACATGGAAGCTACTAATCGCTACTGTGCATCTAATCGCTAATGCGATCCCCGTCTTATTTTTGTTTAACTTCCCGTACTGCTTTAGCATCGACATATACACAGTATCATTTCGTCAGTGCAAGTCATGTACGGTCCACAGCTTCAAAGGCCAAACTTCAATGGTCACCAGCCTAGTAGATCAGCCATTCACTGCATAGAAACAACTTAAAAAGATCCGTATTGTACGCTACAGAGAAGAAACCAGAAAGGGCTTAGAAGCAAGGCGTCAGCGTTTTTTGCTCAAGATCTGTTAAAAATAAAAACCCTGATATTTAAGAGAAGTAAAAATAAACATTGTAAGTAAATATATAAACGAAGACCATACAATATCAATTTGGAGAATAGCGAAATGTACTCACAAGTGCTATTTAAGAATGTTAAAATGTAACTTACAAAATACACTTCGTAGTTTAAGTCCGCAAAGTTATTAATTAGTTCTTGTTATTTAGTTGTTGCTGTTTAGTTGCTAGTTGTTAATTAGTTGGACAGATTAATACTGACGATGCTCCGTGTTAACAGTTCCAACTAAAGAAATAAAACACAACTTACAGGTTTTTACACTGAATAGGAAAGTATCTCCCCCCCCCCCCCCTTATTAAGCTGGAGAATATCTCCCCCATACCAAGCTGTCCCCTCCACTAGATGAAGATGCGCTCCAAGCAAAGTGTGCACTTGACTGCGTCTGTGAGTGTCACCTGCTGTGACATAGTTCGACTGCACAGTCTCATCTGCAGCCCTTTAAAATAACTATCTTTATTGTTTTTGTTCAGTTAAATTGCATCTGTGGCACATTAAAATATATAATCTTATGTAAAATAAAGAAGAATTTACATTAAATATTTGATACGTGTCCTACGTTCCTAATATTTAATGTAAATTCTTCTTTAAAATTAACATTTAAGTTTAGACAAATCACTTTTAGACCGCATGACTTTACATGTAGTTACGAAGCATGTCCTTTAAGCATGTTTCTTTAAACCTTTACAAAATTAAGTTTATTGTTTTGTTTTATACAAAAGATGACACAGCAAATGACTCGACACCACCTGATTATAAGCAGTAGAGGAGTCCATATGTGAAGACAAGACAGTTATTTGACAAGTTTAATATTGCTATCCTTTTTCTTTGATATAACTTCCTATAAAATTACGGGTATACTCAATTTTTATATATATATTATACATTAGGGTGCACCTTCAGAATCAGGCCCTCTGCGGTTATTATCGTTATAAAAGAAAACTTTTTAAGTAAGTCCGTTTACAGTTATATAAGAAATAATAGATTTGTTTGCGATCTCAAAGTTGCTGCTACATATTTTGTTAACTTCGATGATTTATAATACTTATAAAATATTTGCACTTATAAATATTACCTTGTATAATACAGATGCTTTTAAGTCTTACAATTTAATTTATAACTTATTTATTATAATATATCTTGTATTATTTTCTAAGATATCAACTTCAACAGTCTATTCACATTCCTTGCTGGCAAGCTAGCTACTCAAATTGATAGCGTGTATTCCCGCCTTTATGTTAATTTAGACGTACTTAAGTCCCTTACCTCTACTTGACCGTGTCCTTAAGTAGTAATTACAACTAAGCGAATAGTAGATTAATATAGAAATACAAAAGCCTAGTTTTAAATAGATTGCACATTTTTTATTTATTTAACCATACAGGCAAACGTCTACATACAACAGTCTACTTTATTGTTTATGAAGTGAGTTAGCCTCACTGTTGAATAAAGACGTAAAAACGGAGATATATATAATATAATTTGAATAATAAAAACAATTACATAAATTATTAAACATATAAGAACTGCTTATAAAGAACTAGGTACAGGCTTGAAGATAGTGATACAAAGCCTGGGTTAGAATTTAATAAGGCCTACATTATTTGTTTAATTTTGTATTGTTCATATAAATCCAAATGCCGGTGAGCCATGGTACGCAGGAGCGAAATAAAAGTAAATTTACTGAGAAAGTTATAATAAAAATTATATGAATGTAATATTCCGTATTAGAACCTTCCCCTACCTCAGTCCGATGTTCAAAATTTAAGTGGAAGATACCACTTCACCGTTCCTCTAATATAATTTAATCCAAGTGCTCAAAATGCAAAAAATACCTTCACGTGTCTCATGAATCATGAAGGATTTTCATATTTAAGAACATTATTATCATAAATATTTATATTAATCTACATAATGTTGCAAAATCTGAAAAACACCCATCGCTGAACAAAAAAAATCAATAAAAGTTAAAAAAAAAAACATTTAAACGATTCATAAGTCAATACTTAACTTTATTAGCATGTTCATTTCAAATACAGCTTGATTTTCGTATCAGTAGAAACTATTCAAGCATTTCTAATACAGTTATAACGATACAATACACGAAGGCACTTGAATCGTCTGGCAGATTGCGCACGTAACGTTACCCGGAGCTTAAATGCACATATTCAAGTTCAAACTGAGGATTGTCGGAATTCGGAGATAAATGGAGCTATTGAATATTTAACTGTATCTAAGAAATATTTGAGTTTAAGGACATCAATAATTTTAATAAATATAAAAGTAGTTTAAACAAAAGACTTCAAATAGTTTTATTTCATCCATGACTTAATGTAAAAGAAAAATAACTTGTTGACAAGAAAAAATCGATTGTGGATACTATTTAAAAAGTAAATACTTACGTTTAAACAGATGTAGTATACATGCATAAGCTCGTAAAATGGTTAGTGTGAAAGCAAATTTTGTATGATACTAAAAACCTAACAGCCAACCTAAGTCAGCTTAAATCAAACGACGACGAAGACGAAGCTAACGACGTGTTTTGTTAATTTGTTTTAGTATTGATTTTTTATATATCTTAAATTAAGTAAAATTTCTTATCAACGTACGTATGCTATGGTTACCTGTAAATATAAGAATAGTTAGAATCGTTAAACATAAACTTATTTCAAAATATTGTACAACTATTGTAATCTAATGTTGGTAATCCAATAAATAAATAATTACAATGCGTAAAAGTATTGTTTCCAATCGGATAAATTGTGAGAGGATAAAATGAGAAAATGATTTTAATAATAAAGTGTATGATGATATTTAGAAGTAATCGGTGTCAAAATAAAATAACAATAAGGTCTGGTTGAATCATGCTACATTCTTTGAGGGGATTTTTATTTGAGTAAATATTCTTCTTCTAAGGTCATAAATATTATCTCTTACCAATACGGTATTTTTAGTCTTGAAGTGTATTCAGTAAATTATCACAATTTTGAATCGACAAAATCTTGACTAGTCACACAACGAATTAAACGTACAGTCGTCAAACGACTCAACTGTAAGCTTTCTAACGACCCTAACGACATACGAAATGTTACAAAACAACAATACCCTGTTCACCGTTTCTCAGATTGCGTTCCTTAACTACGCACTGAGTTGCACATATACAACATGTAACGACATGAATAATAACAAGGTAGAATGGTACCCCAAAGGGATCGAAATTATGCGACAAATGTGCCAACTGCTAAGCGTTTTATGGCAGAAATGACGCCCTGAATCGAATTTGGATCACGTTCTCAAGCGAAGACAGTTTGACGTGTTGTCGTCGAGTTGCATAAATTTGCAAGATTAAGCAGGACTCGGCCGACCTAGGTGCGGTCTGTGTCTATTTACATAAATGTATTCCCTTTCTGAGGGCGCTTTTGAAGCGTCTTTGGCGATGAATGCAATTATCTACAAAAAGACTGACAAAGATTTTTCAATCAAAGGAATCGGACATAATCATTTCAAAATTTGCTTGAATTATAACGTATTGAAATGAGCGCGGATCCTTATAATTAACAGTACGAGCTCAATAATTTAATAAAATTTATAGATTTTTTTTAAGTGATAACACTAGTAGATATTTTATAAAAACTAAATACTTCGGATGATGGAAATACTGGTTATAAGAAAATAAAATCGGTTTCTGTTTATTATGCGCATAATATAAGCTACTTTATATTTATAAAGAAGTTATACAAAGAAACATACTATTATTTATTATATCAATGAACAAAAGTCTGCTAGCTGTACCCCTAACGCGAGTTGCAATCAAATTGAAGCATCGCGGTCGTGTTTGTCGTCAGCTGTCATATTAAACAGGCGTGACAGGAGCGTCTCTATTGTGTAGTTTTGGAAATGATTTTTTATAATCGGTTGAAAGGAACTACTATCGAAATGTCTCGATACTTTTAAAACTCACGCTAAGGGGTACTGACCCCTTCACATTCTATTAAATGTACATTTAACCAGGTTTAGTGGATTTTATTTAATAAATGACTGATTTTTAGTCATTGTAAATGGACCCGTAAAGGTAAAACTCTTGTCACACTATTTCGCTTTAGTTTGGGAAAATATACATAGTTTTGGGCATTTGGAAGTTTCAATTTCAATCTTTAAATGCCACAAACGCTTAATTTCTCATAAAAAAAATTAAGTCTAATTAATGTTCATATGCATCTCACTAATTGTAAAAACAGTTGCAAAAACTGCTAAGCCAAAATTCGAGTACGTGGAATTTTTAGTATGCCTCGGAACACGCGTACACCGGATAATGGGTACTTCGCTTTCATAAAAACGATATAGCTACGACAATAATTAATCCTAACCAGCAAACTATTAAGCAGATGTCTGACCTTTTATAACCAGGCACGAAGGTTGACAATCGCGTGATTTTCATGTATCGTCTGCACATTCAATTGCACCGATATGGTACAAAAGGTTTTGCGCATTTTTCATTTTCCTAGACAAACAGCGGCACAGTAGCGTGGCCGCGTAAATATTGCGTCAGCATACATGCTACTTTATTTTGTATTCTATTCACTTGATATTCAGTTGGTTATTGGTTATAGGAGTACGGTGGACAACAAACCAAGTGTATCAGGTAAATATTAAGTATTATTTAATCAGAGTCATTTTGAAATAATTTGTTTAACTTTTTAATTAAAGTTTATCATAAAAAGAAGATAAATGGAAATCACTTTTAGAATACGTAAAAAGATATGCCGGTGGACAACAAACCAAGTGTTTGTTGTTAATATAATATTTATGACAAATACTGTAATAATATTGCTTCAACAAAATGGCGTAAAACGTGAATTTAATTTAATAATAACAACCTTTTCCTAAAATTAATATTAAGCTGAATTTGAAATTGTATAGCAGTCTATTACTTGGTATTACTGAAGACTCCTTTTGTGTCTTGCAGGGGAACAATTTAGCACCAGACAAAGGAGCATCTTATCTATGCTTTTGAATAAAAATAGCAAAGAAAACTAATTTTCTGTGCATGAGATCGAACAATAGAAGTCTCTGTCCTTTAAGAATTTTAACATTACTTAAATTATAATTGTTTCAGAAAATTATGCAGAGATAAGTTTTTCGGTGCAATATAATCTTTTTTACAGTATCGCAACAATGAAAAAATTAATTAAATATTTTGAACACATAAATTTCTCCAAGCACGTGATGTTTTTATAGAGGATCATCATTATGAAGGTTATATTTATCCCTTTCTGTATAGATAAGTATTTAAAAGTCGGAAGGTTAAGGTAAACGTTTATATAACTAAGGGCATAATAGTAAAACAACCGAGGGTTCATCATAGTTTCTTGAACGTTCGTCTGATCTAGTGATCGGTGAAAATCTGATATTTATATGCTGAATAAGAATATTTTTCTTTATTTCTTCGTTTTCTAGTATCCATGACACAAACAATAAATGATAACGATAGTTAATATAATTGCCAGTCAATTAAAGTAAATAATACAATTAAGGATCTGAACCAAATATTATTTTAACTTCTTCGTATTTAGTAATCAGCATCTCTATAATTATATACGAAGCAATGCATTTATTTGTCACAAACAGCCTTTACACTCAACAATTTCCTCATAATTACCTGACGTTTGGTGACAAGATCATATTGCTTTATTTACTGAAACGTCTCATAGTGGTCAAATAAAAAAAATCGATTGAATTTTTTATTTTATATGGCAAATGAAAAATCATCTATACAATTATCTTAAACGATTATTTTAAGTAATTGAGTTCGTTTATTTTAAATTCCCCGACTAAAAATGTCGTGTTACAGTAAATTTTCACTATATTGTTGAAAGAGAAAAATGAATAATATTGTAAAATATGAATCAAATCATGAAAGTTGCACTATCGGGCTGTCTGCGAACGACATAACTTTTGATACGTGATCGGAATTTTAGCCAATTATGGGAGCTCTAAGGAGTCTCTGCAGTCGAAGGAAGTCGTGGCACAATTAGCAGGTTTCAGCGGGACTGGACAGTTCACTAATTCAGTCAGCTTCTAATTTTATTTATGAAATTATTGTCTCATAAAAAACTGGGCAATGTTATTTGTGAAATGCGAAATTTAAGTCTTGTAGATATTTTATTAAACGTTTCAGATATCTGATGTTTTGATATTTGCGAAGATTGTTGCGTAGTGATTTAAGATATCGAATGTTATATTACTATTTCTTTAGTGTTATTAATAAGATAAGAGTAAAAGTCAGCCTTTCCCCTATTTTCAATTTCTCCTGATAGTAGAGTAAGCCACGGCCCGCTCCAAGGCGGTGGGAGGCGAAGGCTTCTCCTCCAAAGCTGTCGTAGAGATGACGCACGATGACTGGTGAGCTTAAAGTTCACAACTCGAAGCACGCAACCCACGCTATGTACTACAAAACCAGCAGGAAGAACGTTCATTCTCAGTACTAGATTTAAAGTGAAGTTCTATGTTAAACCAAGTTTTGAGCTTATGTCTAATATAGCTACCACTATTACTGTATATATTTCATAATTCTACACAAAGTTGTTTTCGCATTAAGATATGTGGTGCCAATATTTTATCCAATGGTATTTTAGTAATTTGTTTATTTTTTATATAAGCGCAGCAAATGTCTATACATCGCCCGATGGTAAGCAGTATATTGAAGATGGAAGTGCACTACACCAAGATTGTTCAACTACAGAGGAATAAACATATTTTTTATGTCTAACATTTTTTAAATGAGAACCTTCTTATTACACGTACCTACCACCCAAACTAAACGGAGCAAAAAATTTCTGCTCCCACTGGGAATTGAAGTCACTATACCACAGAGGCGGATCTACGAAGATTGTGCAGCATGGGATATACTGTTCTAGCTACCTCTAGCTTGCGGGCCAACATTGCCATTATACACTAATAACTCGCGTTCTACGAAGGTCATCCAGATAGTTTGCGAATGTGAATTTTTAGCCGCTAGTTTAGATATTCAAACAAATATTACGAAACAATTATAGCAGTAATTGTTTGGCACTTTTTGTTAAACAAATAAACCTTTTCAATTCTTTAGTACAAAGTCCATTCAGAGTTTTTCTAAGAAACTCTTAAAGAATAATGGTCTTAAGTCTTTGTATACTGTGATTATCGGATCATTGGAATAAATGTTACTCTTTAACTTTCTTTATTTTATTGTTACTTTTGTAAAAAGAAATGATTTTATTCAGAAATAATATTACATTTTTTTATCTTCTTAATATATTTGTGCCAGCAGCTCAAGCAAAGACCTCTCTTCTTTTATGTTAGACAAACAATACCTTCATTTACCATATGTATTTAAAATTTTATTCAGTGACTTAAATCAGATATCAGATACGGTAGGTTACTCAATTAACCAAAAATTAATAGAACAGACTATGTGTGGTTGTTGACACAAAAAATTCTAACCATACTACCCAGTCACACTCAAATTTAAATAGCCTCGATATGCCCAGTAGCATGTTAAATTAAATAAATAAAATTACTGTTTTTGATCCAATACTCTTTTGATAGCATGTGGAAATTTTTGGCCAGCCGCTTGTAACTTAACTGCACTTTTATGAATATATTTTTTATTACTTTCACTCTAAGGTGTACATTTTCGTGACTTACACCAAATCTGTAACTATGAAAATGTATTCAGCCTGCTGCAGCTACAATCTGTGACAGCTGCATTAGCGTGGGCACGATTTATCGGTTACATTCATCTCGTGTTTGTTTGCTAAACATAACCAAATAAACATCATCACAAACAATAACAAGCGCGCCTTACACTGGTATTTACTTTAGTTTTACAATTACTGTTACGAACTCCTTTAAAGTTTAAAATAATATTTTATGTTTGAAATATGAATGACATGTGACATAAAAAAGATGAGATACTTTTTTTTATTATACTAGTGACTTTCTCATTCCAAAATTGTATTAAGTACATAAAATTACGATCTACTCTATCAACAAATAATGAACTTATATTGCTTCATTCATCCAATTCAACGAAAAGTCGTCGTGACTTATTAACCAACCGTTCTTATTATCTCACGTTATGCCCAAAGTCAAAGACCGTCACAAGCTAGAAATATATTGCACTCTTTACTTTCACGATGTTTACCATATTATCTGATATTTGCAATATTTAATCTATTCTAAAAGGTTCTTACTACATCGTAAATAACCAATCAACTTCGATAGTCATTTTAAATACGACATTTTTTGAAAAATAAAGTACGATAACATTTCTATTTAATATTGATACTAAAAAAATGACAATGCAGATTGAACGCTACATTTTAGAGCACAATAACACTAAATAAAACTCGATGTAAAGGCAATAGCCCGTAAATGCCGCTATCAAATAAATGCTATCACTTTACAAGTACCCATTAGATATTTACATTTGATTTATACGCTTTTGAATCACGTTAAAATCGCGATTTAATTTATTTGACCAAGTGTAATGACGTTTGTGCAGTTAGTTGGAAATGCCGTTAGCGTTGAATCGCTTTATCGTTTGTGTTGGAATAGAGATTCGGGTAATTGCTAGCAAGTTATAGTTCGAAAATTAATCACATTGTTTAGGAACATCTAATTACAGGTATAAATTTATATGCAGTGATTGAGGGTATCAGAATAAATTCTCATAAAATTATGATCTCTCTTATCGCAGTAACAAAATCATTTATTCTATACAAACTGTTCGTCTAAGTACTAGGTAATCAGAGTTGTATGATATGTAGCAGATTGTTTTGTTGAGATATTTAAGTGTCTCATAAGTAAAGAACGTTCATGAAAATGTTCTAAGGACCTACTTCAAATTTGTGAACTCATAAAAATTGTCGCCTGTTAGTTTGGGGCCTAGTACCGTCAATAATAAATTAATATCTATTCAATTCAACATAAAGAATAACGCAACTGACACTCAAGAAAAACGCTAAGGTAACTATAGTATTTTTTTAAATTTAATTGCCTTACTAAATGTCTAACTCGTATACTCAAGATTCGAAAAAAATGTTTTTACTAATCTAAAAGATTAAATCAAGTTAATATTGCTGTCATCTACTAATTATCTTAGAAAGTAATCAACCACAGTTGTTAATAAATCTTTATGTTTGCATGAATCATTAGAAGAATAGAATTATCTTTATCGTAAATTTAATAGCACATGAAATTAAGTTTACGACGATATATTGTTTTCAAATTGAGGTATAAAAATACTCCTCAACAAAATTGCAGTAAGGTTTGTTTTAAATGATAAGACAATCTATAGATATTGCAAGATTATTTTACAGGAAAAAAATTTTTTTGGTTTTAGTTATACGCGTTTACGATCTAAGTAGCTAGTAATTGCATGCATTACAAAAACCGTGTGTTTGAAATAAAACTGTTTGTTTACTTCAAAGTTTATACTACAAAAATTTAGAAATTATCATATGAGGTTTCTAATTCCTCTGTTTACAAATAGATTCCTTGCATGACTAGATAAAGTTGAGGTCAGAGTAGTATCGAATGGCTAGGTGCTAACTAAAGTTAGATTTGAACGATAGAGATATAAATCAGCGAGAATTTCACACGCAACAACACTCAACACTCGGTTCTAGCTTAAAATTGTACTTTTGAAAAACTAACGATTAAATCAAAATATTGGTAGAATATATAACGGAGAGGTTCGTGATGTGGAGCATCAAAATTGTTTATACAAGAAAAGATGAATTCTTCTTTTGTTATACTTACCTACGCAGGTTTAATCTCATACCACATCAATATAATGGTGTTTTATGATACTGGTGTTTCATACAGCACCGAGAAACTCCAAAAAAATACCAAATATACTAAAGAAGTAGTTTAGAAAAAATATATCTGTACGGTCTAATTACCGTACATTTTACCGCGTCAGCTACATTGTACCTATATTGTATTATTTTATTAACTAATTATTATTTTACATTTCACTCACTTTAAAATCATCATACTAACAAGTTGTGTGTTTATCAAGATAAGTGAATCAATAAAGTTTATATATTATCAACAAGGATTTCTCATTTATCAAGATTTATCAGGTTATGAGACTGTGCCAAGAAGTCCCACAACAATGTCTTTGATAATTACAATTTTTCACCTTATCAGTCTGGGTTAACTAATTTTTTTATTGATTTAGCTTTAAAATTTGTACTTTATTAGTTCAGACAAATGTTTAAATCCAAACAACTTGACGCAAAGATTAATAAACATCATAAGACCCCTAATTCCTATCAGATGTATAATTATTGCTTTGGAAAATTTGATAGTGTATTCCCAGAGTAATTATTCAGATAAAACTAAGTTATGGAGTGAAATTTATCGGTTAACGAAGCCGTCTGCGTTAATAATTAACATTCACCGAAAAGTTAGTCGATTTAACTCTCATGGCCCAACCAAACTGTACAATAATACGTGTGAGACACGTTCCTCAAATAGATATAAGTTACTGTTTTCTATTAGTACTAAAGACATTACACGTTTCATAAATTTGATGAACAAATTGTATATAATTATAAATTAATTTATTTAAATTGGAGCTTAATTAATGCCAGGATTATATTCAAAGACTTTCAAACTGCAAATTCTTGACAGAATAATGTCAAAGTCAGTCTGTGGCTTGTTGTAGTACATATATTTTCTTTCTATTATAGTTGAGAATCAGTTCAGGAGATTGGAATAAAAAAGAATTTTGAAAATCAGTCTACACTTGATGACGATATTAGTGAATATAAATACAAAAATATATAGTTACAGTTAAACATATTTTGAATTCGGTTAAAAATAGATTATGCCGTCAGAAGCTGAACATTGTCTTTTACTGTTTGTAGAGGTTATTTATGAATGACATAATCCTGAACCTATAACAATTGCAATCTTACAATTACGGAGTGTTAATGTTTAATATTGTTTATGTATCCTTCACATTCCTTTCCCTCTTCGACCCTTCTGGAGTAATTAACCCCAAAGTTCTAGTCTTGCAGGCTAAGGGTTATCGAAGGGCGATTGGGAAACTTTTAACTATTTCAAGCAGCGTTTGCGTTGTTGCCTACTTAAGCATTTATTAAAATAGTTTCGTCTGGGAACACATTAGTGTATGAAAGTTTTACTTCTTAAACTTATGGACTAATGTTATTTAATAGACGTTATTTAAATCTTAGTCTACTTAATAACAGTTGTTTATTAAACCAAAATAAATACAACATAGGATTTGTCTTGAAATGTTTTAGCATTATACCAAAATGGTATAATAAATATGGATAATTTATATCTGAAATAATTTATTATTACCATTAGAGACAAAATCAATTTAAAATATTGAGCTGCATTAAAGATGAAGATCAATGGATATAGTATCATATACGAACGCTTGATATCAAAAGCAACTCTCTGCATTTATCGTTTTTTTTAAATTTTACAAAGGGTTAATTTCATCACCTTAAAATACTAACAAAAACTACTACTTAAATCATTACTTTGAAAAAAGGAAATTCTAACAAAAAAAAATTACAAAAGAACATTTACATTAAATTACTATGCAAATAAGGAACCTTAAATATTGTCTTAGATTTTATTTTGTACATTTTGAAACATTACTTTCTTAATACTTGTAAAATTTATTTCGATTCGATCTTTTAAATTCTATTTTAAGTATCGTGTACATTTTACGGCAGAAAGGCTATCTCATATTCAACATCATTCGCCAACAGTTGCCGCAGGGCTTTTCAAAATAATACATAAAGAATGTTTTAATATTTCCCTTGATATGGCAGCTGCAATGGACTTGAGCAATGGAAATTTTTGAGCGCAAATAAGACTTCTGCTTCATAGGGTACAATATAGCACCAAAAATGGAAAATACGTTTCGCAATTTCAAAAACCGTTTGAACTCTGCGCAAAGTAGAACTTGAAAACATCTGGAATTCTAAAAAGCGGGTTTGGTCAACCCTGTATTATATCAAATTGTACGCATTTCACATTTCTGTGCACGTGAGGGGTAGCTCGCGCATTTGTTGCATATTGTGTTGGTCCAAGAATTGCACAGACTTCCAAGGAACATCACGTCTATATCATCTAAGAACAGTTGATATGAAGGTATTATCGGTTGTACCATTATCCCTCTTACTCCTTTCCTACTCTGGAGCACGCGTGCTGGTCTACGAAGTAACTCACTGTTTCCACATCTACTTTACTGACAAAGATATTTCGTGACTCCTTTCTTTGTTGCACAACCAAAACGCGGAATTCCTCACCGGTACACGCTCTTCATATAACATTCTTTCAAAAGAGGGAAGAAAAAGCACTTTTAGCCAGCAAGTTTGAGCCGGCTAAGGATATATGCCCCATACTGCGCTACCTTTTTTCGCATATGCACTCCTGCAACTAATATTATAAATCGTTTGTTAATTTACTATGAACTAATTAACTATGCCGCTATATGCGTATTCTTACGCCACATCAGTGCACATAGATAGCAACATGAATGAACTGTGTGATTTTGTTTTCAAAAAGTACGGACTATTATATTTTTAGTGTGTCATATATCATTGTAAGCGGTATATAAAACTAAACTAAAATGACTAAATTTAACTTGTATTTTATTCGGTGATTCAGGAGAATTTTAAAAATAAAAATAACTGGGAAAATCATAAAGAAAAACTTAAAAATATATTTAAAAAAAATGAAATTTAATATAGAATAAACAATTATCTAACTGACATGTAAACATTGAAACCGTAATTAATCCCATCGTGTCTATGGGTTTCTTTTAATAGATGGCGTTAGTGTTAATTTGTTGATGAAGAAGTTCACGGGGTCAATTAGAATGATATAGAATGATACTAATTAACAAATAATATAAATATCTCATTTGTGCGAATGAGATGCCGAGTTGAGTAATTTATATGTTAATTGGACTGTAAAAGTGACTATCCTTTTTAATGACGTTTAACGAAATGAAATGTGCTTAATTTGGGGTAATATTTTGCATTTAAATCAATCAAAGCATCAAAAAGTAAATAATAATGACCCAAAATATTTATTTTCTAAAAAAGTTATACAATATGCAATGATTCCATTTTATTTAATGGCCTTATTCATATTCTTTACGTCTACGACTGCAAAGGCGACTCGTCGTTGGCACGTGCCGCCTGCTGGATGTTTATTGCATTGGGATTGTGGAATAACTCTCCTGGCTTATAATAAGGACTAGTTTTACTTGATTATACCGTTTAAGGTAAATGTAGCAGAGAATAAAACTCTTTTTTAATAAAATAATGACCATTTCTCTGAAAAAAAAAATATTTTGATCATAAATTCCTTATAAAAGCAAAAATAAAAATGTTATTTTCCAAAAAAGAAGATATCAAATAAATCAGTTTCCTAAATAATTGGAGTTTACCAGGAAAAAGTAAGGGAAATATTCCATCATTAATTAGAATGATCTCATTAAAAATTATTCAATGAACGATAGGTATTCAAATCCAATTAATTTATGTCCGTTATTTAAAATTTAATTATCACACTTTGAAGTAGCACGTTCCATGCATATTATTTGTTTGTCTTGTCACAGACGAAGTTATCATCGGTACAGATATTTGAGGCCTAAGACGAAACTTTATAAGATGGGAATAAAAAGTTTAACTAGATGTTGGTACATCACTGAGTCCAAGTTTCTGAGCTCAGGTGAAATCGTGCATAGCAATAGCTTCGAGCTAGGTATAACCAATTCGACCGAACTGGAATTCGAATATCTTAACAATCCTAAAGTTCCTCAGTATCCTTATTTAGTGAAATATTTTTGAAATTCCTACGTTATTCTGCTCATTTCATATTCCGTTCTTCAATGTAAATGTATGGTAATTTTCAAAATACCTAAGTTGAGAGTAGTATTTGTTTTATTTCATAAATTCTGATGAATACCTGCTAGCTCTGTAATTTTAAAAATGAGTGTTTTTACTAATGTAATACAAAACCATCGACATCCGCCTCTATTATTTTGTGGCTATGACAACCTACTTCGGATCTGGATGACCGGTGTTCGATTCCTAGTGACAATAGAAATTTTCTGCTTGGTTATTGAGAAACAAAATTACCGTTGTACCAATTTCTCATTTGAAAGTTTTATCTAGAATGATCGCCATGTTTGACAAAGTTGTCTAAATTGAGTTAATAAATGGCAGAACCCAGGATACCCACGTGAAAGGCAATGGACCCTGGTTACCAGGGAGTTTTAGTGGGTATTCCGCATTGTTGAGGTACTGGGTGAGCCTCACATACGCAAGACGCTTAGCCAGTAGTGGGTAAACGGATTCCTTCTCTTAAAAAAAAGTTGCAAAATCCTAGAGACAATAATCCAAGAAAAGATAGACCTTTTCTTTATCAAAAATACTGCTTATTATAAGCTACATATGTGAAGAAATTGGTTTATTGACTATAAAATTAATTTGGATACCTGATATTTAATTCATTTTCAATTTAAAAATGTTCTTACAAGATATTTGTTGCTCTTTCTGGTTTTTCAGAAAACGTTTTCGTACCAAAGCAATTCCCAATTTTTCATGCGTTTATATTAGAGTTATTGTTTATGATTTAATGATATGAATACATAGGATAGAATGATAATTTTAAAACATTTTTATGCTCCGGAAAACACTCACAAAGAAACTTCACCAATTGATGGACTCATACTGTACAATGTCCTGTGAACAAAGTGAATTTCGTAGTGTTTCCAATGGAAAGCCAGCGGGTTTCCACTCGTAACGATGTGGATTTATCCCAAATAGAAAGAGACAAAAAACGTATCGAGAAAAGAAATTTTTATCTGCACCTATTAATTCACGTCGGAAATTCAAGCCGCAATTCGCTTGATTTTCTCTAACAAGTTGCACGAACGTTTTCCCTTTGCCTTCTTTGCACAACAAAGAACTGGGAGTTTATGAACGTGGGATGGCGGGACCGCATCGAGTAAGAAAGTAAGTAAGTTACAATTTTTTATCACAAATTTCTTCGATACAATTTAAAATTTTATATTTTTTTTTCATAAAAAACAGGAGAAAGATAAATTACAAAAGGTGAAATTAGATTACTCGGTAGATTTAAGTTAATATCATTAATTGTTTTAATTTATATTGTGTTCAAATTCAAACATTAAAATTATTCATTATTGTGTATTAAATATTATATTCATTATAAAGAACCAAATGACTCTCACGCCTGCTCAATAAGAATACACAATCATACATTCCCTAACAAATCTATGTCTCCAAAGCTGATCACGTCATCTGTGGAAAATTTAGAATTTCTCTCACGTAAAACACGCTTGTTCCTGACAAAGATATCTCTATGTCTGCACTATGAATTTATTTTATAACGTAGATAACTAGATACTTGTTCCTAGGATTTGTTTGGACCGAGCCAATTCACCGTAATTAGTGCGCTGTGCATGTAGCCACGTAATAAAGTTAACCGATTTGTTTTTGCAATAAATATTTATCAGCTTTAATTAAATGTCATTTTAAATCTAATTCGTTACTGTTTACTACTAAATATAATGCATTACTGTTTAATCGCTTGGCATTTAACTCATCTATTTTATTTCATTTGATTGCACTAAGAAAAGGATAGAAGAAACAAGAAGTTAGTTGATACTAATTGGATCTATGCATAATTGTTAAACTAAAGCTAAAATGCTAGAAAATTGCCTTTTTAGAAACCTCTAATAATATCACGAGCCAGATAACTATATTCTGAGCAATGAAATAAAACCGATGGAAAGTTTAAGTGGTATCCATGTACAATAAAACTAGCAGTTATTACAAAAGTTCTGCAAACATTTGTTTTATCGTGTAGTGTATCATCGTATGGATGTCCGTACAACCATAGTTGAATGAATATTCCACCAGTTAACTACGTAGCTCCAATTGTAACAAACTATGTTAAAAGGGTATTCAATTTGTTCATTATATCAATCTAATGCTGCTTTATTGAAACATCGTTGTGATAATTAGCTTGTAATAAGAGCGATTGATAATAACTTCAGGTGAAACCGGTTGTACGGATTACAAAAAAAGTTGATTTTATCGAAACATTTTACTTGACAACTAGAATATTGATAAGTGTAAAATAATTATACAAAGTACAATAATAATAATAATAAATACTAACATATCTTAAGCTTCATTAACTACATATATAATCATACATACAATATATCAACATATATATATATCTATTAATATAGATAATTGAAAAGTATAATATAAATGAATATAAATTTTAGAAATATGTATATTATATAATATTATGAAGCTGAAAAGTATTGGTTTGGAACGCGCTAATCTCAAAAACTTCAGATACGCAATGTAAAATTCTATTTTGTATTGGATAGTCCATTTATCGAAGAAGGTAATTGGTTATATAATATCACGCTACGCCCTATAGGAGCTAAGTAATAATGAAAAATGTCACAGAAACGGGTAAAAAATATTATTTTTCGTGCGTAAACAGATTAAGTAATGCAAAATCATGTATACCGTCATTTTTATCTTTTAAGTGTTCTTAAAAAGTTCCAGGTATATCTTTTAAGCTTGACTCAATATAAACTTTTGTTGATAATAACATTTTTATTAACATAATTGTTACCCACGAAGTCATGATTTCCGTAACGTGGCTTATAATTTTAATAAAGGTTCGTTTATTAATTATAACGTGTAATTTGATGCTTTGTAATTAACAAATTTTGTAATTACAATTTCGCTTCGCAAAGATTCAACATTTTACATTATCACAAAAACGTGATATTACAATAATTAATTTTGAAACATGCTTCTCAAGGTTAGAATCGAACCGCGACCTTTCATGTTAATTCGGGTGTCTTCAGTACAATCGAATCATTTCCTACTTGTCGTTGTCCCGTAGCCGAGAGTTTCACTACCGCATCTCATCGTAAGAACTAAGATTTGCTCTTGGTCTTCGGTTTTATCTCACCTGATGGTAAGTGTAGATAAGACTGAAACTGTAAGCAAACTATATCCCGGATTTCTCACCCACAGAGGAATTGTCTATCTAACCTCTAACTGCCTGAATACAACAAGGATGTATACATTATCGATATAGCGGTAGACTTAAGAAAGATAGTGATTGCTAGCGGATTTAGTAAAAGTCTTGCCCCCTACCAAACCGAGCAGAATATTACTGCCCCCACTAGGAATTGAATACTTCCAGATCTGAAAAAGGTTGTCTCGGCCACTAGAGCACAGAGGTGGTCAAAAGTATATACATCGATAGCCAATCAAAATGTATGCGAATTAAAAATAATTTTTAAGTACCTTATTCTTTTAACAACAGTTAAAAGAAAGACATAATATAAGTAGTGTCCTCAACCGTGGTCCAGGCGATCAGGATAAAGGCATAATCATCATCACCTTCATTATAATTGTCTTTGATATCCAATGTTTAATAAACGCCTGCTCTTTTGTTATCCAAACGGAACGGTTACTCCCGCAATATTCTTTTCGATAATCGCTATCGCAAACGCTAAATGAAAATTACATGGAATTTGAAATAAAACCTTGATCGGCTATCAACTGTAAATGGCCAAATCCCATATATTTTTTAATTAGTGGTTGCTATGGAGATTATCCAAAGCCGTGTTGTTGAGGAAGGTTGCCCAACCTGCATGGATTGCCTTCCCGACCAGGTCATCAGTCTGTCTTATGGGAGTTTAACCTTTTTTTCATATTCCGAGACGAGGTTGTTATGCTAGAATTCTAACAAATAATCGGTTGTACACTGTGTTGCCTACAAGGACAAAGGCTCTTCTTTCTTTAATTAATTCTAGTATAAATTCGAGAGTACTACAATGCCATGAGTTTGACGGACATCATAAATTCTGTTCATAGATGTCAAGGTTTCTCTGATATCTTGGAAGGTTAAAATATATATGGCATTTTAAAAGTAAAATAAAACTTTATACCTCTTTCGTGGGTGGACATTTAAATCTATTAATGGATCTTACTAGAAGTTCTGAAAATTTCGTCTTTCATCGATACAGAAACGAATATTCGCATAGTACGTTATAATGATATTTTATAATGCACTCTGCTGTAGAACAAATATATATTTTCAATAAATAAGAAGCTTGTGATATTTTTTAAAAACATACGAAGAATACGAGAAGAAATTTATCGAATACGTTCAAGTTCCGTATGCTCAACCATCATATATAGATCCGAATAATATGGTTCAATTTGTACTATTGGATAAGTAAACTCGATATCAATTTTAAAATCGCGATGTTATTCCATATACGTGCGTTGTATGCGTAATGCAAAATACTAAGTCCACGTATGAGTATAAATATATTTTAAAGTGGTAGAAATGTAGCTTATACGTATTCTAAAGACAAAGATGCCATGTAAGCTTCGGTATTTTATTTATAATTTCTTATTGTTTAAATTATAAATTTAGCAATAGCAATGCTCATTAAAATTTATTTTCTGATATGTACTTATTACGACGGAATTGAATGAAAATAAAATAAAATGTCAATTCATACGTAAATAGTGTTTTACTAATAAGTATCACAAGATAGATAGATAGATTTAGAAAGAATTACAAATATCACAAAAAATATCGTCGTCTAGCATTCACAAAAGTTCGTTCTGTCACGATGTTATTATTATATTATATTGTTATATAAGTAAGTTTATTGTTATATAGTAAGTAAGTATTTTATTGTTATATAGTTCACTAGTAATAATCAACCAAAAGTCTTCGTGTAATACAAATGCTTGTAATTAATTGGACAGCTGTTTACCGCGCCTCCTACGCAGCCACAAACCAAGTAACAGGAGCCAAACTTAACAACTGAATAGAAATTCACGTTTGAATACAAACAAATTTCGAGCGAACAGGTTCATTGAGAGCGTTCCGGAACTTTGTATTTGCCTAATTAAGTATATTCAGGCGACCCTCTTTTGATTAGATCACGTATCGGACGGATCAGAACGGATCTCGAGGTAAATAGAAACTTTCTTTCTTTTTGTTTCAAGGATAATAGAAGACGTCCGAAGATTGACAATGACTTGTTTTCATTAAAATACGCGAAAACGATAATTCCTGATAATTTTAAACAGGTAATTCTCGCCCCAACTATTTGTACTTCATCTAAATATTAAATAAGCAAAGTCTGTATTGCAGACAGGGTTAGTAGTCGGTCCTTTCATAATTCAAACTGAAGTGATGTGTTTCGATGTGAAAGGAAGCTTGTGCAATGTTATAGCAGAATTTCGACCTACCTGCAATATAATTGATTTCTAGAAATTCAACTAGCGATAGTTATAGGTATACAATTGAAATGTCGAGGTGCTTTGGATCTATAGGCAAATTTATTGTGGATATCTACTCTAATGAAACTTTAACATAATGTCTAAAGATATTAAGGCCTTTGGTATCTAAAGAAATAAAATGTAGTCTGGTTTGTTACGCCATTTATAACTCAAGAACACCAACTTTTATATTTATTTTTGTTGAATTCAAATATAAGAGTTATTGTTAAAATATCGGAAAAATTTACAAAAACCTTATTTTCGACAAGAGTTTTGACAATTTTCGCTATTTTCTCTTATATTACGTGCACGCTTTTACTTAATGATTATTGATCGGTGTTAAATAAATATAGAATTTATTTTTGTTTAATAAATACAAATATACATTTTTATTAAAGATTTACGAACAGTGTGTGTATTTGTGAGTAACAAAGTTAAATTAAATATTTTGACTTATTATATATATATTAGCGAATTTATTTATCTTATAAACTTAATTAACTAAAGAATGTATGAAAACTTCAATAAAACTAGACACGTACCGTATTTTTAGGTCACATGTATGCGAATTGCCGCGTCAGCAGGCATCGACCGCTGACGTACTGAATAGTCCCTAATGAACTCGTGTAACACTCGTGGTGACACTTCAACTAAGCTTAAAATATCTTTTGACGAAGCGCATGTCAAGCGGTCGGAAGCAAACCACACCGAATTAAGGGGCGGTTTTGACGTTGTAATATAATTATTATTGATAATTCCTGAGTTGTTTGTTGTCCCTTTCCTTTATATACCGTAACAAAGACTTTAAAAAGGGTTAGAAGGTAAATACTCAAACGTATCTTCAGTATCTATCTAAGGCAAATATTAATAATCTAAATTTGAATTGTAGAAAATTCTCTCTGCGTCAAACGTATTTAACGAATCGAAGTCAGCGAAATATTTGTCTATTTTTCGAGTGATTTACTTATTTTTTGGCTTATTATTTATTTTTGAGTTACGGAGCCGGTAATTGTGTTTACAAATTTAGTGTTTGCTTTTGTTTTGTATATTTGGATAGTCATGAACTGTTTCTTATGTCTATGAATTATGTCAAAAGCCAGCTAAAAATGAAGATTCATGCGCGCCTTTTTCTTATCGACATTTAACTTATTTCAGCTGTTAGTTTGTTGGGTATGAGTATTTTATCACGATTCTTGGATGTTAATATGTTGATATAACAATGTGTGCAAAAGCAACGCTGGACTTTTCATATTTATATAAGTCTAAGCAAGAACTTTTCTCCTTGATCTAATATAAATAGCAGAAGCTTTTAAAGAAGTTAGTTTGAGGTTCAATTAATTTGAGTTTGAAAAGAAAAAATACAGAATAGAGTTCCAACCAACTTTTTAATATCGCTACGAACATTGCTTATCAATAGATAAGCAAAGTTCGTAGCAATATGGAAATAAGTTAAATAATACACTACTATACACTCTATATTGATATAATAATATTAATAAAGAGTGCACACTCTACACTGCATGCCTAACGGTGGGTTGGAAGTATGTTTTTCGATACGTTTATAACATGGTCGCCACATGAAAGCGACAAAACTTTGAAATACACTGCCAGTAAAATAGAACAAAGAATTTAGATTCGTATAAACAATTTAATCAGGAATAGAAAATTCTGGGTAGATAATTCATTATAGATAAGTCATCAATATTAATAGAAGAGTTATATTATTAGAGAGTATATTAATAGAGAGAATAAGATAAGGGATCATTAGATCACGAGCGCAAATATTCTCGTACACACTTACAATGTCGTCACTTGCCACACTTTTGTTTACTCACACTGTACCTGAACACGGGTGAAAAGGCACGATCACGCTTTAACAGTGTTAACATATATATACACGCTTCGCTTCTATCCCTCCAGCTTGTTAAGACTGACCTAAGCCGAAGTTCGAACCTTAAGAGTAAGGGATACCCACCGGTCTGTCACTTTCTTAAGACTCGAGTGCCTGGGAGATTCTAAATACCAGCGGGACTTTTCCACTAGATGAGAATGAAGAACTATGGACAAAAAATCTTCCAGATTCAAATCGCTGTTAAAGCTTGAAGATTCGGCAAGGTCCCTAAGATCCTTATGTCCTACACAATAAGGAAAAAGTCAGCCTAAAACTGTTATTTTATTGAATGAGAAATGTCATGTTTCTTTAGTTCAAAGTTATGTATCCAGATCCTTTATGATTGCGAAATCTGGGTGTATCCTGCTTCATCGCTTACCATCAGGTGACTTAATTACACCTGATTATAAGTGTGGCAAGAGGTACTCGAATAATAAATTAAAATATTAATATTTCAAAATAATGTCTTCTTCTTAAGTGGAGTGCTATGTGAATAAAAAAAAACATTATATTTTTATCTACTCTTGACTTTAATTTGAAAAGAAAATCTTGGAAGAACACATGACTGAAACTGTTTTATCATGAAATTAGGAAATACAAAACGATATTATACTCCAGCTGATATCGTACATTAAAATTAACAGTTCTTTTAGTCTTAGTAACGTGTACAAGAAACGAAATCAGAAAAATGTGCTGGAATAAGATGGCTGACTGGTAGAGTCTTTAATACCCTTTCCAATGACAGTCAGTCATCTATATCTTGAAAAACCATAGAACGTGGGTTCGAAACCAGTGAGATCAGCTGTTAGTTTGTTGGGTATGAGTATTTTATCACGATTCTTGGATGTTAATATGTTGATTTAACAATGTGTGCAAAAGCAACGCTGGACAGGCTGGTATATATTTATTTTAATATTTATATAAGTCTAAGCAAGAACTTTTCTCCTTGATCTAATATAAATAGCAGAAGCTTTTAAAGAAGTTAGTTTGAGGTTCAATTAATTTGAGTTTGAAAAGAAAAAAATACAGAATAGAGTTCCGACCACCAAACTTTTTAATTAAGACTTAAGATCTTAATCTTTTAAAATAAAATATAAAATTTTTTTTTTCAATGAACATAAACTTTCTGAATTCTGTGTTGCTGATTTAATTATATTTCCTCAGGTAGGTTTTGCGATAAAATCTATTTTCGCTTGTATTCATTATATAAAGTTTTAGTATGAACTACTTCTTTGAATAAAGAAGTATTTAGATAAATAAATATATAATAAGGAAAACGGATGCAACAGCCATGTGAGATATTTCCAGAAATCCTCGTGAAATATTCGCAGTAACAAATTGGTTCCTACTTTGCACATATGGGTCCTTTAAAAGCGGCCTGATAAAGCATCTTTTGGGTCGCCAATGAGAAATCTGATAGATCTTATGCTATATGTTATAAAACTTATATTTATATGTAAAAGTTGAAAAGTTTAGACACGGTAAATTGAGTTACAAGTAAATTCCAGCCTTCATTTAATTTTATACCGCCCATAAAATGCCTATATCGCTCACGACTAACGTAGCTCCGATGCGATTTTTCTGCTACCGCTGAATTTAAATACCATTAAAAGCAGACACTCCACTCAACATAGCCACATAAAATGTGTGGTATCGTTAGTTAGCAGTGCATTCTCCCCCACGTTGAATGAATTAGGTAGTCAGTCATATTTACATCAAACGTACAACGCACAATATATTTAATTTTACTCTTTGGTACTGTATTATAAAATGAAGATTTAATCTCGGATGAAAATCGGATTGAGTTGATATGAAAATGCTTGTCATGCAGACTGTTTCATTATGCGAGTGTCCTTTGAAATTGAATAGTTGGTTAGTCATATTAAAATTAGATTATACAATTGTACCCTTTTGATTATACCCTTTTGATAGAATATTCAAATTTCTCTCATATATCTTCTGCCTTAAACGAATTGTGTTCTTTGTAATAATTTTCAAATAAACATGTTGACTATTTATCATATCGAAATTCCATAATGAAAGTCATTATTGCGAACGGAGTAACGGCGGTCTCCATGCTAAACAGTTATGTCTGATATGCTGTCGACAGTACAAAAAATAAAATCTTAAATAAGCAAAATTTTTTCTTAACAGCCTACATTGACGCTTTATTTAGACTACATTATTTTGTTTGTAGTGAATGATTTTCAATCAATAAGTTAAAAAATAATATATTTCTTCAATTTCCCTCTCTATACAAACCAGAAAACTAACCCGTGTCCCAACTGGGATCACGGTTTCTTCCCAGCAAATACATTAATGCGTAGTTTTTGTCAGCATACAATCTTGGTTTGATTAAAGCCATAAATTGGCCAAGACGGTTATCCCGAGCTGGTTATACAGAGAATTAACGGGAAACAGGACTTCGTCGTAAATTGTCCCTCCAATACCTTCATCTTATGTCCAATTTAGAAAAGGTAATGGATTAAATTTATGCTAATTCTGTGAAAGTGTATTTACGTTTCTCTCAAAATTAAAAGACAACAAATTTTAAAAGAACTTTTTTTTGAAATAAAATAACCTCACCACGTAAAACTCGATTTAATTAGGTAGATTCCACCTTAGAATTACGACGCCTAGATACCAGGTAAGAAGATTCAATTTGAATCCAGTAAAATCAAATGTCAGCGAGGATAAAAAATTACGAATAATGAGTATCTAAAAGTGGTCTAAGTTTAATATATTGTTTAGGACAAAACAATTTATTTTATTAAAAAAAAAGCTCCCAATATACAATCCACCTATATAGCAGTGATAAATCTTTAAAACAATGTTTGGTGATTTAATAAACTCTGCCGAGCTGTGTCCGTCTGCGTAGTGACGTAGACCACGTGCATTTACACTGAAGTTCTAATATATAATGAATATAATGGAGTTCTGTAGTAGAAGACTTCCACAGAATACTATATAAATTGAGTCACATTCGATCGGCGTGTAGTCTTTGGAGCTGCACGTCAAATACACACCATCTGCAACAGGGCTGCACGGTGTATCTGCAGTTTTATTGAAATCGTACTAACTGCATTTACATTGCAAATTGCAGTCGGAGTGCAGTTGAAATGCAATGGAGTCCGTCTATTTACAGCTTAATTAATATATAAAGTACGTGCATGCAGTAAGAAAAAAGATGTTACTACCGAAACCGCAAGTCTACTATCTTCCATCTCATTCCACGACGGTCGTTGAAGGCACAACATTTGCGTGCGCACAAAAACTAGTTTGGTTTAGTAAAACCAACATACTTTAGTGAAATCAACTATTTAAGTTAAGTAAAGCTAAACTTTATTGGCTCCGTTCACCAAACACATAAATTACTAGCTGCCCCGGCAAACGTTGTATTGCTATATAATTTATTTCTAAAAATAAAGTTCTGGAGAGGGCAACCCTTATCACCCAGGGATATAAGAATAGCCTACAACTTATTCTCAGACCTACCAAATATACACAAAATTTATTAAAAATCGGTAACGCCGTTTCGGAGTTTGATAACAAATACGAGATATTAAAGTGAAGTGCCTTTTGAAGAAATTTCATATCAATTAGCATCATTATTTTATTGTTTTTACGCACACAAACTCAGGCTTGATCTTAATTTTGTCCCATTAGTCACAGTAGGGCTTGAAATAGCTGATTATGATTATGAAAATAGTTACAAGTTTTCCTAACTTTATATGGCATATTAAAATTTAATATCCTCTAACTTGATGGTCGCGGTTTTTGCAGGAATATAAAGTTACGAAGCTGATCTTCATTATAAAATAGTGATGGTTTCAATTTCTTTCTTTTAATAGAGCTACTCAGTAAGGCAATTTGATATGTTTTAAAAGTATTCCATTCCAAAAGAAACTTAACTGATGTAAATATTAAGTTTAAATGAAAATACAAGAAAATAGAAAGCACATTTCCCCTATACATATTTGTTCTAAAATAAGCCAATAATTTAAAAAGCACCTTACATTTTTTCTGTCAACATTGTAGGTTTTATTAAAGCAATAAATCGGGAAAACCCGCTATCGGCTAGCTCAAAAACGAATAAAAATTCGAACTCACTTTTGAAATTACCTGATTCTATATCAAGCAATCAGTGACGTTCCAACAAAAAGGATATATTTATCCTTTTTATTGGCGCGTCAGTGATTGCTTGATATAGACGCGACAACGACTACGCTTGACTACGCTTTGAGATAATGGTCGATAACTTTCATAATGTGTATGTGATATTTTGAACACATGTAGACTTGCGTACTTTAAAAAGAAACAGGAATTGTTTAAGCTTGATGAATCTTGCTAGAATTTTTATGTCGTCATCATAATCTGAATTCTGAAACTTATGTAATTAAGGAATTGACAAGTTAAAAATGCAAAAACTATATGCAAAAATATTATAAACACAATAACGTTATACTGTCATACACACATTCACAAACACAAAGATAAGACATAATCACATAAATTACGATATGGTAATAATATTATGTTTATTATTAGCTAAAAGCCAGCCAAAAAGTCGCCGTTCCTCTGCTTTCCTTTTCTTGAAGGCACCACTTTGTCTCTACAGAACAGCAGCTCTTTACTTCGTATGGAGCGAGTCCTTTCGTAGTCCGAAGCTCATGTGCTACTCTACGTAGTCAGTATTTCACTGTCGCCACGTCTAATTTCCGCACAGAGATTTCGTGACTGCTTTCTGTGTCGCATAACTAGAGCATGGATTTCCATACCAGGCGGGAGCCTTCATATAACATGGATTCCTTCAATATAGGCGTTAAAGTGCTCTTTTCGGTGGAGGTAGCTAAGGTTGGACGCCACAACTGCTTACCATCAGGTGCTGTCCAGTCATTTGCTGAGCTTGCTATAAAAAAAAGGAATTAATTTTTTCTATGAGTGGTTGAGCGCTGTAAGCCGAAAAACATGTGTATGTCCTAGTTAGGAAACGGAGGAAACCACATAATCAAGTTAATAATTAATAAGTCTAACAATATTACATAAATCCTATCTTAAACTTAGTGAATCAATAAATCACAGTTTCAAATCTTCATGATTATATTAATTTAAGAGTAAGAGTAAATATGCAATAAGAGTAATATATATAGTTCAGTTAATGAAATAATGCTATCACTATTGGGACATAACGTGTTATGTAAACTGAGGCTTTGCTAGATTTCTTTATAAGACAGATAGAGATGGCCTTAGATAACTTTTACCTATGTTATAATAGGAGGCGATAGACTTACTAAAGACCATTTTTAGAAATTCCTCAAATTATGAAAATCCGTAGGTTCTCGCTCCAAACAAATATATGGTTTTTAACCGCAAACAATATTTCTTAATCGTGCATACTTCATAAAATATATTATAACTATTTTTATACCTATCAAGAAAGTTGCTAAATATTGACCAATTTTAATATCGGACTTTGGAAGTTCTAACAGCGATATCTCTGTAAAATCAATGAAATTGTCGATATAGTAACATTATTAATTGCACTTTGTCGGTTCTCTGTTTGAATTTATCAATCCCGTAAAATTTATGAATCGTTAGGACATCGGTGATAAATTATTCCTTCATTGCGGTGAAATCAGTTACTTAATATAACATCGTGAATATTAGCTCGTTTTGTGGAGTTGGTTACATAATGCTGTCTTTGAACTTTAGTTAGGTTTGAAATTAGATGTTTGTTATACTTGCGAAGTGAAACTAATTTGCATATTTCGCGCGTGATATTAATATTGAAGAAGCGTGTAGTACAAATTTGTAAGTATATACTTTTTATGAGATTTTTATTAAAGTAAGTTTCGAAACAGTAATTTACACTTTGATATTAATACATGAAATAGGTACCGATATAATTGATACAATAGAAATGCTATATGAGCACTATGGAGTATCAAGGGACGAAAGGTTACACAATAGTTTTCTGAAATGTACATATTTTAAATAAATATTTTGCTGCAAGCATCAGCCACTATTGATTAAAATGTTGCTGTTGTTATTTTATAGCAATTTCAGGCAGCATCAAAATTCAATCAGTCCACTCACAAAATTCGGAACAAAACACTAAAAAGATAATTCTTCAAAAGTTGTGGGTGTTAATGATTAGGCAACCTTTGCACTGAATTAGAGGAATATAAAAAAATTTAAATTGACCACTTCCAAAGTGAGATAGAATAACAATTAAGAATCTAAAAAATATATTGTTTATAGCATTTTCAAAATTTCCAGTAAAAGTTTCTTTTTCTTTGGAGGTTTAACGCGATTTTTAATAGATAACGCCAATGTCAAGTATTCAGGTATTTATTTTTAAAACTTTGCTTTTGGTTAAAGTGATATGAAAGCACAAGGTATATAAATTTGTGAATGAGAGAAAAAATGTAGAACTGTTGAATTATCTGAAAAAGAAACGCACAAACAGTAGAAGTCATCATTACGAATATTCTTGAGGTAATTTAATTCTGACAGAAAGGCTAAATTTTCAGACAGCTGTCAGAAAATGTCGAACTAGCGATTAAGGTATTAAGCCTTGTCTTTTCGTAATAATAATGTTTAGTTCAAATCAACCTCGACCTGCCCAATCTCGTAAACATAGCTATGAAAGTATAAACTAATAATTAATGACAATACAGTAAACCTGAAATTTCTGTTAAATTTAGTAGAATGTCATAGATACCCACAATTTTTATTCTCAGTTTAATTTAATATATCTCAGTGATATTAATTATACTAACAGTGAAGACTAGTAAATTTCTAGTGAATATTGATCATCATTCTACAACTGAGAAAAGGTTAGGGATCGATTACAACAGATCTTTGGAAAATGAAACCGTAGCAGCAAAAAATGAACAGAAGTAATTAATTTAATTGATTTTCTTGTATGTTTTCCATCGTCATTTAAAACAGTGATGGATATTACAATTAAGTTCTTCCAAAGTTTCGTTTAGATCAGTTTATGATTTTGATATCAATTTGGTTTATTAACATGACTAAATACATTGTATATAAAATTTATCGTCACTAAAAAGTAGCAAAATTTGATCACTCGGTCAACGGTTCATAAAAACAGCTATTTTTCCATAATATCAAATGCGCTTAGTATTTTAATGAAAGAAATAGTAGGTAAATACTTTTATATAAAAGGTGAAAGAAACTTTGCGGTGAACGTTTCCCGTAACTTAATGCGACCAGCGCAATTACTGTATGAAGGTTCACTACTTCACCGCCTTTTGATGTTTTCTGCAACGTATAAAGTAATTTATCCGAATAATTAAGTTTTGATTTTGCGTTTGAGCATTTGAAGTTCCTAAATCTAGGAAACGATGTTGTCGTTCGTAAAAAAGTCCACTGAATTCCAAAGTGAATATTTTAGATATACTTGACTTCAGAGATTATTTCTCGCGGCTTGTGCGCTTGTCACATATTGAGTTTTAAGCATTTTTTTCATTCCATGACTTATTGAAGACGCCTCTTTATTAATAATCTTGATTGATTTAAAACACCGATTCACACGATTGCTAAATTGATACAAACTTAATTAAAAAACTTTTTTACAAACTTTATATTATGCCGTTGTGAGTGACAAAAACTTCCTCAAATTATGCAACGATTGTGATATTATATCCGAATCGATTATTTCATTACAACACGTAATGAACATTGATTTAAAGTGTAGCTGCAGGTTTTAAAGTGTAATCAGTCACACATTATTTATGAATGTAAACATAGATTATTCTCTAAATACTTCATCTAAGCAGAAGGGTATCAAAACTACTCAAACATTAACGAGAATAACTGACTGCTTGGACGGCATTTATACTGCTGTCAAGTGCTATCATGCCGGCAGAATTAACGGCTGTAGGCCTTTGCGAGGTTGCAATAAATTACCGCCCAAGTTGATCCCGTTTACAGATATATCAACGCAGGCTTCGAATGGGAAACCGATGATGCCCTGTTTATTTGTGAGTGGTCCTTTCTTGCGAGGTTTCCTTTAGTCGTTTCATGTAGACCAACAATTTTTGGCTTGCATGAAAAATAATTAGATTCTTGTGATACGTCTTCACCAAAACTATTTTCTCAAATTCAGCTGATCAGCATTATCACATAATATTATATGATCTACAATCCAATGAAATACAAATCATGGTTAATGTCTTTCAAGAAATAGTCAGGTAGTCCACAAAAAAACATACATAGAGATCAATTATAAAATCGAATGCCTCTAATTTGAACTATGCTGTGTTTGGTTCGAAATTCAATGAAGGACAAAAAATTTAACACCGAGCTCTCCGTGCTCGTTAAGCTAGGTACCAGTTACTACAACGGTTGAAATTTATCAACCAACCCGGTTTGCGCAACCAAGCGTAGTGGAGAGAAGTTCAGAATTAACACATTGAATTTTTTAAACTTTTGATGTTGTTAAAGTTAAAGGAGTAATATTATAATGTTTAGAATCAATTACCAAAAAAGTAAAATAATTTAATTTATTTCCCAGAAATAAACCAAATATTTTATGAAAATTCGTAAATCCGGTTGTTTTTTAACCATGGGGCGTTTTCGACATTTCTTGTTAACCACATGAATAGACTTAAATTGCCTTCGTTCGCGTGCAAGAATTGGTTTGTGAATGTATTCTTTGATAATTTAATATAACTGAATAAGTGTATCGTGAACTGAATAGTTTGCTTTTGAGATTCGAAATAGAACTTGTAAAATGAATCAGTTTACAATCGCGTTGAACACGCTATTGCAAAAATGTGCATGGGACCATTTTTTACATATTCAAGTGCAAATTGTAGGCGATTTCAGAGGTGCAGTACACCGGGGTACAGAGGATGAACTAAATATAAAATGCGTTTGAATCTTTAAACTCGTAAAGTTTGTTAAAAGCGACAGTTTCGAATAATATGACCAATGCAGAGGTATTGAAATTTATCGAATATCAATATCACACACTACAATAAATATCACACAAAAAAAATGAAATTATTGTAATATACAATTTAATCATATGTAATAAAGCAAGTAAATTGGTAAATCTTTGGTTACTTTTTAGGAACACTCGTAAATTTGGAATAAGTCAATCTAATATACCTACATGACTAAGTACATTTTGCAATATTTAAAAGTTTAATATAATAATAATACATTTCCACGCTCACACGAACTAGCTAGCACAAAATAAGTATACATAATAATTTATGCTATGGATTCTAGATAACGGACAATTTTAATATTTATATAGGATGAAATGAAGTCGTATGTAGCAACTTCCTGGGTCGGCATCTGACGACTTTAGTGGAGGCACTCGCCATTGCGTACAGGAGGCAAACTTTGTAATAATTTAGAAGGCATCTAGAGTAGCAAAAAATATACTGCATCTCATAATAAAGTTAAGCGCTAACTTAAAACTATTAAGTCATGTTATTTCTCAACATGTTACATAGAGGTCATTAAATCAAACTTTGTAGTAGAAATAGAAGGCGTTTACTGCAGCAAAAGATTATACTGCATCTCAGAATAAAGGTAACGGGCGAATTCGAAACTATTAAGCTGACTAGCTTGTTATTCTTCACCACGTTACACAGTGGGCATTCAATCAAACTTTAAGTAGGTGTATCATAAGCCAGAAATTAACTATCTACTAGTAGAACGGTCCGAGTATGTACCAACCAGTGCCTCCGATATTTTAACAAAAAACAGTGTGTGTTATCTATCATTTAATTTTGGACCTATTACTCCTCGTACTTTGTAGTGCGAGGAGAGTAATGTTGAACGAGTACTAACATCTGAGTTGGTCTACAATATGATGGATTGCTAACAATACAACATTATAGGTCAATTTCCCTCTTCTAAGAGTGTATGGATTAAGAAGTTTGGGTTCAATAGTTGCGTAACAAGTAATTTATCGAAAAAATAACTGATTTGAAGAAAGTCTTCTTCAAATCAGTTATTTTCACACAGTTTTTATCAGTTGTTTTTTTTGTAGTCACAATAATCAGCGTACACTAGCTGAGAAGCCAATCAAGTTATATTATGTGATACTCCAAGACTGTCAGCTTAATATTACGTCACCACCACTTATTATGTTACTCCGTGACCTTAATCACTCTGTTGTAAGCTCTATAATTAGTTCCCATGCTTATGGTGCATATGATTACTGTAAATCACTGCAGTAACTTGAACCTTCAACAATGAATTTCTACTGAAAAATGATGTACCAAATATAATACATTTAATATTGTTTCATAATATTAACTTTCTATGTGGATTCTTGATTTCATTTTAAGAGAAAAAGTCAGAGTTATGTTATTCGCCTGAAAGTACGCGTCGTTTGTACGAATAATATGACCAATGTTGAGGTATTGAAATTAACGAATTGTACTAAATGAAAAATTGTCTTTGGAATCTGAAAAATAAATATCACACAAAAAAATGTAATTATAGTAATATACAATTTAATCATATGTAATAAAGCAATTAAATTGGCAATATTAAATGTATTATATTAATAAAGCAAATATAATACATTTAATATTGTTTCATAATATTTACTTTCTATGTGTATTCTTAATTTCATTTTAGGAGAAAAAGTCAGAGTTTTGTTAGTCACCTGAGAGTACAAACGACGCTCCTAATAGAAAGTCACTTTGATGGGAATGTTTAGGAAGCAGTAGGTATCTCGAACGTATTAGTTTACATATCATTGCATAGCTTTGATTTAGGGAGTGATTTTAACATATCACTCATTAATTTTGTGGTCGGATCCAATATTTTCTCTACGGATAGCAATAGGCCAATCATAGTTCAGTTACAAATCTTATAAAGAAAAAATGTGAAAAATATATGATCATAAAACTCGAGCAATCTTTAATCTATATATGGTCATCATGGTAAGGAACTCATCTATTAAAATTCGTGACAATAGCTTCTTCTCACTTGATGGAGCGTAAACTGATATGCCAAACCTTTATTCACATCAAATCAAAACTATCATTATTCACATCAAAACTATAACGTGGCTACCTTTGTGGATTTCTATCAAAATTTATAAAACTCGTTCTTTTCTCGCTTTAAGATCGAATTGTGAAACTTATGCAAAATATCCGGGAAAGATACCATGTAAGTTACTTACTGCCTATATTTGCATAGAATTTCTGCAAAATCCTGGTTCTAAATTGCGGAAAAGAATTCTTTAAAGACTAGAAAGTAAGGTTTAATAGTCCATAATATTTAAAGAAAATATTTATTGTGACTTAATTATACAATAGAGATTTTAACATAATTTGATACTAAAATTTTGATATTAAAATAACTGAACTCTCTATTAATTTTTCATTATTTTTAAGATCATTGCTGTGGTATTATGCATTGTCAAATGTTAGAAAACCTTTAGCAGTATTATTGTTCCGATGAACTGTTTTAATTATGTTTTGTATCTACATAGTCATATCTTAATAAGTACAAGTAAGTTTGAGTATAAATTTAAAAAAATAAGTATTCTCCATTGCCACAACTCAGGTTATTGGCAAATGTTTCATTACTTTAATGGCTGATCCATTTTTCCATTACATAATGAAATAAACCACTGAACATGCAGCGGAAACCTTTAATTTGATTGGATTATTTTAAGTGCATTTCAACAAAGGGATAACTTGGGTGATGTGGTTATATCAGCTTAGGAGGATGAAGTTGTAGGTTTGGACTGAATGTGCGAATGGATGGAAGTATATTGTCGTATCACAGAAATGCCTCTATGGTTGAATAGATTTCTTTTTAGAAAGATATTAAATCTCGCAAATCCTAATAAAAATTAATAATCAAATTAATAAAATGTCAAGCGGAATGCAAGGATTTTTTCAATTACTTCCATGGATCATAAAACTAGAACAATAATGTATTTTTATTTCATATGGCTTTCAAAAGAAATTTGAATCTCTAAAATTCTAAACAAATGCCAGATTTTATTGTGTTTAGCTAGCTTATTTTATATATAAGATTATTTAAAAAAAACATAAATATCACAAGCATTCTAAAGCCCAAAAAGTAGTTAAATTTGTCCAGTTATTTAGAAAAAAACATTATATTTGTCCACTACAGCTAGCCTCCGAATGTCGTTATCCCATCTTGTCGTCGAGTCGCGGTCTCCATTCAAGAACTTTACGACTCCAACGGTCAACAGTTCTACGGCTAAAATGACCCAAACCCACTGCCATAAGCGACAACAATAGATTAAGATATCAATTGTTTTATTCTCCCAACCTGAGGTTTTCCTCTAAAAATGCTGCTGTTCAAACATTAAAGTTTTAAGTTGTGATGTCGGTACCTAATTGTTTGAAATATAAACCAGAACTGTACATTTATCCCAAAGAAAGGGACTTTCACGACCCTATTCAGTACATTACTTACAGTGGACATGGACCTATGGGAATCAAGCAATACAGATACAGAGAACAAACGGGAAGATAGCAACACAATACCGGCACATATCCCTGGGACTGAGTACAAGTTTTCACATAAATCAGTGGCCTAACTTTATTCAAACGACTCTCTGGCGACATTCGTTCGGATTCCACGTCGAGGAAAACTTTGTACGGAGTGGCTTCTTTGTAAAAGTGTCGCGAGTTGCTCCAGCTAGGAGTTGGTTTGTCTCATGAACACGTATGTTACTGATATCGAGTTGAGCGTTAAATTTAACAAGGTGAGACAGGTTATGCGCTCGGAATTTTATAGATTGCACGAGCTTCTTGTGGTTTTATCATATGCATGTGCTATGCTAATTTAATATTAGAATTTCATAATGTCTTAAATGTTATCTTTAGCTTAGAAGTTTTGCGAGCCTATTTTGCGGTCTATAACAACAGCCCTACTCATAAGTTGTTGTAATAGAAGCAAAATAGGTGTGTATGAGGCGATGTCTTCCCTTTCTGTATTAGCCCTGTTACCTAGCACATTGTATATTAAACTAAATATATAAATAACTACACAAGGTATATACAATGGTTCTAAGTAAGGTTCTAGGGATAAAATCTAAAAAAAGTGTACGATGTAACGACCTTGAGCCGATTTAGTATTTAATTAATATCCCGTGAATCATTACTAACACGGAGGCAATATAACAACTGTACATAACAAATCTGAAGAATTTGTATGTTTGGTTGAACGCACTAATCTCAGTAACTACTGATTAAAATTGAAAAGTTTTTTGTGTTGGTTAGTCCTTTATCGAGGAAGACTATAGATTATATGAGATCACGATCAATAAGAAATGTTGCAAAAACGTTAAACAATATCATTTTCAGAACTTTCTTTCCGTGCACTGCCTAAACGGGTAAAGTTACGCAAAAACATGTGTGGTAAAATCGTTCTGCGTTAAAATTTCTAAATAAAGTCCGGGCAGCTATTTTAACTCTTTCCTTCGTATAAATTTTGTTATAAACATCACTTAAATCCTTAATCAAAAATACACAAGTATATCATGGAACCTACCCACCTACATAGAAATGTTGTTATTTTCCGACATCCACGCGAACGCAGTCGCGGGCATAGCTAGTAAAATATAATTGAGTCGTATTATATTCGCAAGTTATATAATATCTTTCCAGTTGCTCGCATTGAAAACAAAAGTCGCATTACCATTTTGCTTCTAAAGTTTAAAATGAAATAGCTTTTTAGAGACAGAAGTTTTCAACCTGAAGAACAATCCATTAGCGCTTCTTACTTTATGCATCTTTTACGTATTCTGTTAGCATTTTACTAAGTAACACTCATAACTACTTGTAAGTTTTCTATCAGGGCAATGCTCTTAAGTCAGTCATTTAAATTCATATACTAGTCGAAAGATCGATGTCTTGCTATAATTACTTCATCGATATGTGGTGGCTAATCAAAATTTATTTATATTTATTTCGCAGAAACATTTCAAACCATGTGTAAATCGTACGCCAACGCAAAACAGGAGAAACATAATTGAAGTACTTATTTATCCAAGCACGCACCTAACTTTATAGCTGTTTGGGTGCTCAATTTGTTTTTCCCTATTCTTAATATTTACGTTATTTTTTATTATTTACTTGATTGTAGTGGTAAAATTTATATGTAATCGTTTGCCTATATTATAAGAAATAAATAAAACAAAGCAGGGTTTTAGAATATTCATTAATTATTAAAGAAATATCAAAAGTTCTAAATTCATCCAATATAACGTTTTAAACATTGGTCACGTATAATGTAGTAAACGCAAAGCTAATTATTAAAAAAAAATACCGACGGGGAATAAATGCAAGCGCTTTCTCGCAGCGAAGACTTGCGCTTGGCGTGATCGCTGATTCCCCTCTCCACCAGACCGCGCTAAGTCGCTTAGGTAATCGTTGTTTATTTTTGTAATAACATGATCACTCCGATATACCTTTTTTCTATTTTCTTTTTACAGAACAGTCTGGGCAGCTAGTTAAAGTGTAAAGAATAGGCAAGAAATGTTAACACTGTGTGCATAATATTCGAAGTTGTGTTTATCTGAATTTGTTGCGACTCTGTTAATTGCTTTAGTTCACACTTGTTCTATGTTTGTCGCCTGACCCGCCTTTGGCCGGCTTTTTAATTAGTCCAAAATATTCATTATCAGTATAACATTATTGAACTTAACATTGATAAAACTTTTTTATCATAAACTACTTGACCTGGTGAACGTTATATCACCTAAAAACTACCACTTAGGCTTTAATGTTTAACATGTCAGTGAGACAATGTTTCATACTAATTTACTAACTTTAATTTTTGTAATTTTTGGTTTTTCTTCAAAGTTTTCCTTATTGTTCCTGTTATAAAACCACTCCTGAATTAAAACAGAAATTTTCAAATTAATCAAGCCATTTTTGAGTATTAACGGGACTAACGAACAGCTGAATATTTTCATATATATTTTGCAATTTTGAAATCCTTATTACACTTGAATTATTATCAACTATATCAAAATAATTTCTATGTTTTAATTTGGTTTCTCCCCAAAATATCGGATTCGGCCCGAATGTAAGGTAAGTAGAAATAAAGGTCTTCAATTAAATTTTATCTGCTTATATTCAAAGGTCGTGCAGGGTGAAACGACGAATACGAATGTATTTGCATTTCTGTGAATACGCAGTCAATTTCGAAAGTCATGAAGATTTAAAGTGGTTGGTTAATTTTGTGACAACGTTCTTTTCAGTGAACAACTTATTTAATAGCTTAGTGACGAATATGAATAATTTTAATGATTCTTTATTTTTTGAAATTATTTGGTTGAATAGTGAAGTTATTCCAACATTTTGAAGAAGTAACTGAGAAGCACTTTTATTCCGTTTGCGTTTAAGGCAAACGGAAGAAAATTACTTCTTAGCTTTTAAAATTTGTGAGTAGTTTATTTCCGAGTGTTAACGCCAACATTTTTATTCAGTTCTTTGCACGTCGTCTAGATATCAATTCAGTAGAGCTCCACTGCTAAAAAAACCTGTACTCTTCTCGACAATGGTAGATTAAATAAATACATCACTGTCGACACTTGTGGATAACAAGTTACAATCTGAATTAACTTTAAAATCTTTGAAAAATGCTTCTATTTCCTGCAGCCACAAAATTACTTATTTAATGGAAGACTGTTAGCTTACACTTTACGTTTTATAAGTTCGTATTAACTGAATTTATATATATTTTTTGAAAGTTTAAACTTAAGTTTGGATATTTTGCTCTTGTAATGTTGTCATTGGAAAAAAATATAATTACGTTAGGAGCAGGCTTCAACAGATATTTTAACGTCCTTCTCTTGAAGTAGTCTTCTGTTACGGTTACCGTGCCTAAATTTGATTTATGCTACAAAGATGTATTGTTCATGATTTCGTTATGAGACTTTCTATAGTTACAAAATTTAAGGAGTGGGCTAAAAAACCGACACCTGCTGGTTCAATTAGGATTGGTATGTAAGTTAAAAACGGCTGTCGTACCAACCAGGACCAATAGCTAAACGTGCTATGCGAAGCATCGAGGAGCTGGCGATAGCAATTATTTACCCATCTACGAAACAAGTGCGAGACTAGCTTTGTTTTCGTAATCTAAACAAGAGCATTCAAGCCACTTCGCTAACAAGCTCTTCGAATATCATCACTCGTATTTTTTAGTTCAAGTTAAATAAAAGGCAAGAATCTGACACTATACCTACTGATGTAATCTTACCTTGGGTGGCATGTTGAGCCGTGTTCTGGTAGAATCGTAAAATGGCAGCCGTAAACTCTTATCAACCAGCAAGGATCTCGAGTGTTGGTTTGTGCCTGATCTTCTCTTTAGATAAAGAAACATCTGCGACCAATGAGATCTATTAAGTCTATAAAATTTGTCCGAAACGAATTTAACATGCAAGTTGATGGCGACGAAAGTTATGGTTCATTGATATCCAAATATATTCCTTGTTTTAGAGTTCTTAGTTCTTTAGAGTTCTGGCAATGGTAAATGAACATTAAGTTAATGACCTCTAAACATTTTAACTAACAACTTTGTATAAATATTATTTCATCTTTATATTGTTATAGTGTTAATATGAAAGGCAAATATTCTTCATTTTATTTGTAAAAAAGATTTTAACTTTTTGTTAAATAAACTAAGGCAAATAAAACAAACGTTGACGAAATACGGTATTATTATTAACCGTCCATAATGAATAAACAGCAAATATTTACAAAGTGAAAACGAGAGTAACGAGATTCCCAGTAAAAATAAACGAAGCTCTTTCGAAGGCTATTAAGAAATATAATACTCTTAACACTTTGTTGTATTCAGGGTTCTAATCAGAATTCGATTTAATTTTGAATTTTTTATCAAAACATAGACGGTGTAGGACTTTTTGAATTAATTATATTTGTTTACAGAATTCCAGCACAGAAGTTTGTTTTAATCCTTAAGACAATACTATGGTCCTTCTTGGCAGCGCCATCCGTTTTTCTATGCAATAATCTCATTTCGCAGACAGAAGGTAAGTGGACCCGACATTCCCTTAACAAACAGGATTTTAATAAAAGTTAATTTATTCAATAAAAGATCGGAGAGCCCCCGGTCCCTATTCTGTGTTGAATTGGATTTAGCATTCGTATTGATCGAGTTGACAATTGGTAGACGTACCTAGGTATAAATGTAATCTGCAAAAGTGCTTTTATTCATTTTTGCAGAGTTTTCGAGGAGTATTATTGAAATATAGTTTTTAATTGTACACAAAAATTTTAGTCTTGGTTATATCTCAAAAACTTTATGAAATCAATTTCTATACTAACATTTTTGTTAATTAATGTTATGTATTGCTTGAAAAAAATCTTATTTTTTAGATAGAGGTGTCTTGAAAAGAATTTATCATTCTCTGTCCTGTTCTTTACTATATAAGAATAAATTAATAAATTATTATTAGAACAACAAAACTAGATAGATGTAATATCATATGTGCTATCTTCACATATGGACTCCTCTACTGTTTATCATCAGGTGGTGTCGAGTCATTTGCTGTGCTTTATATATAAAAGAAATATATAGTTGAATCTTATAGGTTCTTAGAATTTTATACGAAGCTTGACAATTTAAATTAAACTGTGATCTTAAAGTCTTTTCCAGACAGACTTATATGAGTTTTGAAAATTTAATTTGTATTTCGGCATATAAATTAAAAAATAATAATTGTTATTCTGTTTTTAAAGTATCTACTTTTCGTTGATAAAAATTTAAACTGTTATCAATTTGTTCAAATTGTCAAAAGATATTGATATTGATATATTTATATTTGAACTCCAAGTCGTATACTTTATAGGTACATTTGTAAGGCACGAAGCAATCAGAGAAATATGAAAGCCGCAATCGCGACAAGTTGAGGTTTCGAGCATATGGAATTTTAAAATAAGTCTGAGAAACTTTCCCGGTTTTCTCGGAGATAACAAAGAGTATCCGAGCTCCACAACGTTTGTAAAGCCTACTGATTTATTTGAAAAGTTACCTCTTAAAAGTCTCTTGAAATACGAACCACCTATATTCGGACACTCGCAAAATCTGCAAGCTCCCGAGTTTAGGTAAAGTTTGTGAAATTTACGAATGATGTTCTAAATGTTCACAACATTCAAAGTTCTTGGTTCGTTGTGTTTTATCTATTATGTGAACTAAACCTGGAGGAAACTAATTTTACGTGTTTGGAATCTAATCTTTGAACAGAAATAAAAACTTTTTAAAAACTTCAGACACCTTACTAGGTAAACCCGCTTGTTATATAGTCTAGGTAGGTACCAGTGCCTGTACCTAACCTAAACTAACCTTGATTTTACTAGGCTATATAGACGATGCTTAACATTTACCATACGGTGGCTCCCATCACATTGAAAATGAACTATTCCTGAACATTGAACAATTATTTATTGGACACTGTAAAGCTGCAACTAAATAACTGCTTTTCATCACCAACAGCTCATACACGTCCCCACCGAGAAGCCTGAGCCTTCCCTAAATGAGGGCAAATAGGTCTTAGTCAACCTTGCCGTCCAAGTGCGGGTTGGCGACTTCACACTCAACCTAAGAATTTCTTTTCAGGTGTCTACAGGTTTCCTCACGTTGTTTTCCTTCACCGTAGAAGCATCGAATAAACTTAAACATGAATTTTAAATTTGAAGATATATTGGTACGTAGTAGGGTTCAAACTACTACCAGCCGAATTGAAGACAATGATCTTACACACAAAACCGCCAACGCTTCAAAATACTTTTAATTAGAGAATAGTTTGACTTGAGGTAGCTTTTGACCTTCATCTCACCTGATGGTAAGTGAAGCTAAAACTGAAGATAGAAGCGAGCTAGCTACCACAGAAGAACTGGCTATCTATGCTCCAACTATCGGAAAATAGAAATGCTGTAACCATAATTGTTATAGCGATGACTAGTCACCTCCATCTTCAGCAAATTTAAGCAGCTTTTTTGTTTAAGCTTTTGTCATCACTAATAGCTCATGTGTATGCTCACCGAGGGGCTCGATCCTCCCATAAATTAGGGTAAATAGGCCTTAGTCAATCACGCTAGCGAATATAGTTCATTTTTATTTTGAGATACAAATATTATTATTATTTTCTGTTTCTATACGATGTTCAATTAGTAATGGCAAGTAGGTGGATTTGATTTTAAAAACAAAATATAAAAGCCTTCGTTAAGTCCTGGACTAGTGCCAAGTCGTAACCAATTACAAAATTTGGCTCATCCACAAACGTGATATCCGGGGCGCAGAAATCTTTACTGTAAAGTGATTATCATTTAAATGACCGATGTAACTGTGTAATAACATACAATCGAATTGAGAACCTCTCCTTTTTTTAAGTCATTTAAAAATAAATCTAATACACTCTCTTTCGTTTTCATTTACTTCTATTTTATTATAACATTCTAAAATTTCAATAAAATGTTTCAATTTTTTTTTTAAATTTTACCGTAACTTCAGCATAATTGTTACGTTGATAAAAGCATGCAGCATGCTAGCAATCAAGCAATTTGATGCTTCGCTCCCATAGGTCACGCCGCCGGGCGTACTTTAAAATCTAACAAAAAATTATTCTTTATAGCGATGTCTATTATGCAAAATGAAACTTATGTGGAAACAAAATTATGCATAGCAAAACATTGATGTAACATTTTTTCGATTAAATATGAAAATAAATAACAATGGATTGAGTTTGTAGACAATAAACATTCGAGTAAATGAAATTTAGATGCACCCAATTGAAGGAGTTGCTAAATATTGTTTACAAAGGTCTTCGGATAGTTTCATAGGAAATGAAAATCGTTGAAGTTATTAGCCATAAAGTGATGGAGTCCTCTAATTTTCCCATAATTCTTCACTATTCTACCGTCATATATACGAGTATCTTAAATAAGTTCTCCTTTTTTATAAACTATAGTATACAATCTTAATTATACTTAATTAATGCTCATCCATCCTTTAACGCCTATGCTATTTATGCTTAATTTGGGCTAGATTATAAGTGTAAGCGTAAGAGCAATTTTTAATGTAATTAGTATTTTACACTTAATTTAATATTATTAGTATTTTACACTTAATTTTTAACCATAATAATACTTTTTTGTTGCTTTTATTTGAAGTAATATTTTTTTTATCTCCCCGTATTATAATCCTTGCTACTGCTAGATTTCGAACTATATCTTAAACATTTATGCGAGTATGATATCAATTCGTTTCCACATAATACACGAACAAAGTCTGACGCAAATAATAGAAACTGCCTTTCGTTACTCAGGAAAAACGTTGTTACGATGAAGGGTAATTAAGTCAGCGCTTAACCCCCGAGCTCGTCTTAAGAGGAGGCTTCAAGTGTGTATTGTTTCAGTAAGTTTTGATAAGTATCGTCGTCATACAACCGCCATTATGTGGTAGAAACGTTTGAATTAATTTGGCTTTGTGTAACGACTTTCAAGTATAGAATCAGAAGACATCATAGTATTTAATATTAATCATAACTTTTTATTTGTACATTTTTTTATTAAATTTAATCTTTTAATAAATAATAATTAAGTCAGTAGGAGTCCAGAAGCTTAAGTTAACTAGTGCAGCACAGCGACACACTGCACTGCACTAGCCACCTGCACTTTGCTGGCCTAAAAACTCCCTTGTTATGCCTTTAATTATTAAAGGCATGACCATGTTGTATAAAGGTGGTCCATAAATCTAGTTATAGGATTTTATTATTTAATCTTCACTGATCAATTAAATTATAATGGACAATACACAAACCACAGAATTTAACGATAAAATATGAGGAAAAGAATACCTACTTAAAATATTGTTTTTCTCAATTATTTTAATTAATTATTAGTCTTATTTTTATTAGATAAGGTATGATTTTCATTTTATTTAATTTTGAACTTATTACTTTTTTTTGTTTTGAAATACTAATGGGTATTCCACATAGTTCATTTAAAGAAAATAGAAAAGTTGTTATTTCATCGTTAACTTATATCCTTAAGAGTTTTTAATCTTCAAGACATATTTTTAATAAGTTATGACTTGTAGCTATGGATAGCACTGAATCCAACAAAATATATATATATATTTTCCAGTATCTATCACAAAAGCTTTAGTAACTTTGGGATAGTTAAATATTTGAGTTTCAATTATTATTGTACGCTATTAAATTTAAAGCGTTTGGTGAATGATCTTAAGATTATCTTCATGGCGATAAAAAACTGCTTTTGATAGTTATTAAAATGCTTAAAAGTAAAGTGAATGCATCTATTGCAAATATTATATTATTCGTCGAATCTACCGTTCACATTGTAAATATCAACCATAAGTACATTCGACATTATATAAGATAGAAATCTCCTAACTTCAATACTTTACCTAGTAATACGTTTTCACGAACTCAGGAAATTAAGTCTCGTTCTCGTTTATTTGTTTTGTTAGTTTGTATCTCTTCTGTTCAATAACTATGGTTGTTTTAATCAGTTTCGTTGCAACACTCTTTTATGATTTTATCATGTTAAGATAAATTTTTTACTAACTGATACCAAATCTAAATAAAAATTCTATTTGAGTCATTTATTTATTTGTTGCTTTAAACGGTGTTCTTTTAAATTATCTTAAAGAATACGCGTGCTTTCTTTTTGAGCAATTATTGTAGAAAATCCGTCTTTGTCCATAGCTTACGCAGTCACCGATGGCCTTAGATTTGCTTTGTGATGGATAAGCCACAGATGAAAGTACTGTTTCTTTAATAATGTTTTTCTAAAAAAAACCAAAAACATGGCGTTTTTGGTGGTGACGCATGAGGGAGAAATTCTTCCAATACAGATTTTATTCTCAATTAAGCTGCTATAACGATGTATAAGAAACTTCTGAGCAGATGGATTTATGGCAAAATGGTTAATTTACCCATTATTTGGCAAACAAATCGTTTGCCCATTGTTTTTACATAACAATTATAATGCAGTTGTATAAACAACAATATCGGTGGGCCGTTTCGTTTCGACGCAGTCAGATGTGCACTTATCTATTCGATATGCCAATACAGGCTTGCTGGTACAATGTTTGGGGTTATTACTGTTATCACCAATCACTAAATGTATTTACAAGCCTTGTTCATTTGATAAAGTATAACTATATTTGAACAGATCAAACTTTTCTGAAGAACTTATAGCTAGCAAAAGAAAAATTGTTTGATTATTTTTTTATATAATACTAGAAACTGACTGTTATAGCTAACGAGATTCATATTTAGTTTAGGTTTTCGCTTACTTTCTTTAGAAAAGGCTTCATTAGTTTTATAAATCAATTGTGACCACTTTCTCTAGTATCCATAATAAAAGTATACTACTAATTTGATAATAAATATTAATAAACTAATTTTCTTCGGTTATTTATTTGTATGTTTTTGTGTGTTATTTAATTATTATTTTTATGTAACATAGGTTATCAGTAAACTCTAAATTAAATTTTATTTAATTTTAACTTGTAGTGTTTATACTATTATAATAATTATAATATTTTGAATTTTATGTTTCGATTAAATTAATTTAATGATATATAATTTTTATTTTTATTTTTTGTTATGAAGGTACTGTGACGTGGCCTGAAAATATATATTTTTTAAATAGTTGTGAGTATATAAATAATACCTGCACTAAGTGTAGCAGTTGCACTGACTTAATAAGAATTAAATTCCAACTTATTAAAATTAATGGAGTATTTTCTGTAACGCCGACCATGGGCAAGCGCAACAGATTAAGTTAAGACGTTATAATTTAAGAATATGATAAAGTGTTATTTGACAGGAATCAACAATTTCAGTTTTATGTCTATAATTGCAAGGATTTTCTTAACGATCTTAAGGATAATGCACGTTGTTAAATGAGTGTAGGAATTATGTGAGCGGTTTCAACTTTCTATTTTGTTTTTAATCTTGAAAAATTTATCAAGAAAAATCAGTTTGGTTGAGATAAATATAGTAATATTGATAAAGAAAAGAGCCCATCAAAATTATAATTAAAGATCCCGATTTAGCTAGGCAGCTTGTAGTACAAGAACATTCAACCATCTACAATCCTGTAAAAAAGTTTTTTCACGTTTTAATCCATTCTCAAGCACGCACCACTTAGATCGGGATAGAAGTATTGTATGCTTCCCTATCTCATATTCATTTGAAGTTTGTCGACCAAGCTAACTAATTTCAAATTCTTAATGCAATGCAGGTGCATCCACTTAAAGTTCATAGATGTTGCATAACGCTACTGCGCCACCAGAATGTTCGTTGCACCAAACCTATTTATTACTATCGTGACTCGGCTCGAACTTGTTGTCTATGTAACCGTTAACACTATACTTAATTTTTAGAATGAGATATAAAGTTCAAATTTTATAGCACTGTACCATGGCAGACATTGGCATTGGCTTTTGAATTTTGTAGGTTAATTTTTTTACGGTAAAATGCATTTAATAAAAATTTAGGGGATTCACCTAACAACTGCTGATGTGAGTAACGTAACACTTTACCACTGTCGGTCACCATATTCACAGAATAGTATAAATAGGTGAAATATTTGAGGAGTTCATAAATTTCACAGAAACTATTTTTTTTTAAACGCAGTATTTGTCAAACTGATCATACAACAAAATAATTTAACAAGCTTTATTATTTCACCATTATCATTAACAGCCTCAAATCATTGGTGGGCAGAGGACTTTAAGCATGGGCAAATACCCGAGTAGTTTGGGCATAGCGTCACCACGCTGGTTAGCATGCTTCTTTAAGTATGAAGGGGCGCAAGTTAACAAACTTTGTTTGACCCATCCAGGGACCAACCATTGCAAATGCTTTGTATTCTTCGATCACCTCGCCGTTACATAACAAGACTACCCAAAGCAAAATAAATTTATAAATAACTCCAATTAATCTCCAAGTTCTATCTATAAAACTGAACACGATCTTTAATAAAACGCAAACGTTATATGAGAAGTTAGACTTAAACCTACGATTTCATCAAAATGATATTTTGCTATATTTTTAAAACTAGAAAAATGTTTTATGTTGACTAATTGGCAATAGCAATCACATCAGCTTATATGACGCAACTGTAGCGTATTTTTGTGTGGAATTTAAAACTATGGCAATTATTTCGTAGACCAATCAGTGTAAACTACCGAAATAGCCTGTAGTAAAGCAATATTTTCATATAGCTTTCGTGTTTTAGTTTCGTCATTTATATAGTTCCATAGCAAAAAAAGGAAAGTCATTTAGACTTAACAACTTTTACAAGTGCATATCAAATAACTACAATAAAAGTATCCTTAAGAGACGTTATTCAAAATGTTTTTACAAAACTTAAATCCTTACTTAAACACAAAAGGTAGAACACTATTAATTTTTAATAAAATTATGGATTATTAGATTTTCACAATTTTGCAATTCACATTCCAATTAAGCCAATGAAATTCACACTCAAAAATTATTTCCACAGTTTCTGAACTGATGTGCGCTAAAACGTTAAAAAATCTACAACAATATCTTAGTTCTAAACCCAAGCTTATGCTTCATGCTTTCGATCGATGTTTTAGAATATTCGAGACAAATGATTTTTGGACACCGTCCAAAACAGTGTGGTTGATTGATTAATGAACCTACACACATGACATGTTCACGCCCTGCAAAGATAATATTAACGACCCAGTATATCACTTTAGCACGAAAACCTTAGCTAAAATTAGATGATCCTATAGCTTTTACGATTAACAGCCATTGATGATTTTAAAGAAAACTGTTTGTAAACAAGTATTGAATCTAAATATCTATCCATATTTGCATTTTCACGATTAACTACATAACAAAGGTTTATTTACGTCAGATGCCTATTTCCGTTTCAACACACGCCATCATTATTTACTTGTAACATCCACAGTAAATTTAAGAAAACATATTGAAGTTTAAATGTACCTTGTTAAGTCGTATTAGGTTCTCTTTTTGTAATGCAGCTAGTATACGTTGTTATGATGTCAATTGTTTGTGAGTAATGCAATGTGTGACGTTACCGGTCATAGATTCAACAATAATTACTGTGTCTGCACTGTGAGGTATTAGCGGGCCAGCTGTGTTACAGTATGAGTAATTACAGCGGTAATTTTGTATCAGAACGGTCAAAAGCTGACAACACAAACAGTGAAGCACGTATTCATGAAGAATAGTGGCAATGAAAATATACATACTATTCTTCATGTGTAGTATTTATAATACTACTACTTCGAATACACCATACATCTACTTATCCTTTCAAAGCGTATAGGCGTGACGTAACGCTATCAAATCGTGAAATGTAGATATAAACATCCGATCGGGACTCGTTTGCTTCAGTTATTGACAAGTCCAATATATTATATACATATATTATTATTTATAGATTTTATATTTACAACAACTCTCACTTAATATAATTAAAAAAATTTTTGAATTGTGATTTCATAGAGAGGTGTTTAGGGCATAAAAGGAAAATGTATATTTTGTCAATAACAATATAATAAAATTGCTTGCGGTATAAATATGGTATGAAAGGATACTACTAACACGGAACTGCCACGTACCAATACCAAAAAATTAATCAGTACCAAGAGACTAAAGTTAACCTTAGGCGCCGATTTACGTCAATGATTTTGAGCTATCTGACAGCTCCGTCCCCAAAAATACTTTCATAAACTTACGCCACCCTAAAACGACGAAGTAATAATGTTGTAGGTTTACCAAAGCTGCGTCTCTCTGTACGCGGCCTTTTGCGAGTACCTTGCAGTATGCCCTGCCGCCTACCTACTGCCGTTTCAGGCTCGCAATGCACAGTATTACGTCATTCAAGCACTTGTTCAAACATATAGTTATGTGTAAAAACTTAACCTATATCTGGAATGAGTAGAATAGCTATATTTTCTGTAATATTACTAATTTATGTAACGATGAAATACCGACATTAATGACAATAATTTTTTTTAAGTAATTACATATGGAGTTGTCGTTTTTATTTTATTTATTTGGCTTACCAGTAATTTTTCCACTGATTAATGTACAATTAGCTATAACTTATATATTATTTTGTATGCATATGCATTAAAAATAATATAAATAATAACAATAAATACAAAATTGCACAATAGAGTAACGGTAAACACTACATGCATCTAGTAGATAAGTTTTAATTACAAATAAAATATATTAATGAAATTTGGTTATAAAATATCTAAACTATATGCAATTCATGAAGTTGATATTTGAGCTTTTATCGTTTTTATCTGTATATCGAGTTTTATCATACTTTCATCTGTAATATCTCCTCCTTGGTTAAGAATTCTAAATTCAAAATAAAAAACCATTTAGCTAGTACATCCGAGTTTCAAAACAGTATTTGTTTTTTCCTGAATGTTTTTTTCTTTGACGGCGTTCATATCGCACAATGAAAAACATGAAATAACGCTATATTGACGAAAGCATAAAAGTTTTATTAAAAAGGGCACCGTTTAATGTTAACTTAAACCTTCCATGAAACGTTTTATACCTACGGAACCTCCTTTTTGAAATATTCTAAAAGTATTATGTAATATGAACCTAATGCTGAGCGGTCACTGTAGTTTTTTGATCACACTGACATCAATTACTTGTTGTTCAGACTGTAAAATATACTTAGTCTTAGAACTTTCGATTCATCTTTCCGCTCCATTCCATTCTTAGAATCTGGCGATCTTAATCACATACATGATTATACGTGGTCGAATGTAGTAGTCTTATTTAATTCGGCTAGGTTTAGGAGTGAACAATTTTCACTGAAATATCAGTTTCAGCATTTGGATCAGGCCATTATAAGGTTCAGGTATATTTAGATGAATATATATATATATATGATGGTATAGTTAGATTTTGAATGGAATTTATTAAAAAATAATAATTGTACAGTATATGTATATGTATAACAATATTAATTTAAAAAAGTATTTATATTACATTTATGTGATTGGAAACATTAAAACGTACAACCTTTTTCCTGTTTTTACATAAACAGTTTTATTATTGACTGTGGATTTTAATATCTTTGGACAAATCTTGCTGTGTTTCTTGACTGTTCTTCTCAGGACAAGGCTTCCTGGTAGATTTACAAACAGATGGCTTAGGTTGACGTTCAATAAGTGTATATATCTGTACCGAAGTTCTTTCTTTGTCTTTGACAATCAGTGGGGTTTGCCTTTTTTAAGTTTTCCCAAGCATATAATGTGTAATTTACCGATAATTATCGATACTTACCACAAGTACATAGCGTATAGAATCGGTGGCGAATCAAAGTTTAAATTACACTTTGAAATAAATATCTTCGAGCAATTTCATCGGTAATTTATCCTTAGCATTTGTTGGGCTTGGAGCATTAATTTAAAATATCGCTAGCGCCAAAATGACGCAACGCACGCGAGCGACTGAATAAAATTTTTTTTGAATCAGCATTAAGTTAATTAAGTTTAAGCTGAGTGCTATAATCAACAGTAGGGAAGGATTCTTTGGATTATGTTAGCGTTGCTAGCTTTCATGACCGTTAATAACTGTAAAAAAATATGCAAACTCTTAGTTATCATCGTAATAAAAAAGTTAAAAAAGGTTCATTTAAACAATAAAGATTTTATCTTTAGAAATATGTAACGCAAAGGTTATGGTAAAAAACATGGACATTTTTCTTAATTCTATATTTTTTAAATTGGCGGTTTATGGTCTATATAGATAAGTTTATAAGTAAATATATAACGCTAAATTCGAAACTTTAAATGTAAACAGTTTTAAGGGCTACAATATTATAACGTTTTATAGCATTTAAGACTGCCGTATTTGTTTGTTTGTAAGTACCGCTGTCAAATTTCAACGCACACTTTATGACAAAGAAACTGTCATGTAATTTCATTAGAGGGCTTACTGAAAATTAAAAAGTAGTAGCAAAACTGGGAAAACGACCTTTATGCAGAGTGATTTTCTATAAATATATACAGTTTTAGTATACTACTTAACTTACACTGCGTCTTAGTTCCAAATTAACAAAAATCTAAATTAGACTACATAAAGTGCACTCGATTTACACTATAGTTACGTTTGACATAAACCTCACAATCGAGGCACAGATATCAGTGTATATCCGCGCCCCTGTTTGCCCGTCAGCTCCGGCACATTAATTTATATGCCACATCGACTCACGCTCGCCGAGTCTACTGCACGCGACTTCATTTGCCCTCGTCCACCGGTTTTGTACTCATTTAGTGCATGAAATTAAGTGAATCAGAAACTTCGTAAATATGTTTGAAACCTTATTTGAGACTAGGTACTCAAACTAGACGCCCCTCCAATTTTGAAAGAACTCGAAATAACAATGGCTTTCTACTAAGGGTTATGCTATGATAGATGCAGAGGTTGATCATCATGATAAAAGAGTAAGAGACCGTGAGTTAAGACTCCAACGCGCTCGAAATCCACCATTGTAGTGCCACATCTTCGATATTTCGGCATCCATTACTTACTGCCTCAGTAACTGACAATAACATTAACATTTCTTTCGTCTAACATTTCTTTGTCGAAACAATATCACCCACAGCACTGAGCAACCGATGCTCAACTAGACGACACAGATTTCAATTATGGTAAGAAGCTAATACGTAAGTTATTGTGAACAAAGTTCGCTGAGCGATAGTGGTTTTATAAGTAGAACTAATTTATAAGAAGATACTTAGTAGATACAACTCCCATTATCGATCCCAGTTTAAATCGTCTTTGTAAGTTTATAAAAAAACCTAGCTTTAGTCTGGCGTCGGCTTTTGCTCGTAATTGTAGGACAGCTCCACATATTAACTTCGCAATGGACTAGTCACATTGCAGCTTTTGTGCTTAACAAATTAATAGCGATTTATAAACGACGAACAGTCTCGAGCGTTTACAATTTTTGTCTAGACTCACTGTTTATCATAAGATTGTCAATAAAATTTCAAAATTTATTTTGACTTTTAAAACTCTCTCGAGATTGCTCTTAGCTATCTACCCATTTGAAGGTAAGTGTAAATAAGACCGAAGATGGAATCGGTATACCCGGATTTCTGAATCACAGAGAGACTGGCTGGAAACATCTTTCCTGCAATTTCCGGAATACAACAATGCTGTTAACATTATTGTTATGGCGGCAGACAATGGCAAGATGGAGGTAACTAGACAGGCGGACTTAAAAAAGGAAATCACACAAAGAAAATTAAACTAATTTCTTTTCTAACATCCTTGTAATCAATTTTCTATATCATCATTTATAGTATCTCTATCAAATTGATACAAGATTTAAAATACAAACTAATTTTTCAACCTTAAAGCTTTTATAAGTAGTCACACCCAGGTGTTCCCACAATTTATGGTACCGTATACGCCGAGGCTTTACAGGTGTCTAGTATTTTAATTACCGCTTAAAATGTTATTTCTTTAAATTTATAGGTGTGTAACTAAACTTTTTGGAATATAAGCAAATATAAGCTATAGGAGCTCCTAAAACTTTGAATGTCAATTTCTTTAAAATTTATGTAGATGTCAAAATGTTATTACTTAGTGTCTACTTTTATATTTAACTCATTTTATATGTGTAGAAGATTATGCAAGTAACAATATCAAGAAGTAATTATGAGCACGAGTTCTGCGCCATTTTGGTAAATGAGCGAAGAAAAAGCTGCATCTTCGGGAGAGTTTGATTGCCGGCTATTTATTGATGATGTGATAGTTGCGAGATTGGATAAGATTGTATAAGTAGTCTTTTCATAGTATTTGTATTTTGAGTTAAAGTAAGATCCACTCCTAATTACACACAAAATATTCAATATTATTATTGTGAATTTATTATTGTATCTTTGCTGGAACATGTAAGTAATGAGGTACTTAAAGAGTTTAGATTCTATTTTCGCTCCAGTACGCCTTCAATGGAAATGATTATCGTGTCTTATTCTCGGCAGAAGCGTTTCTCAAAATTTTATGCAAAAACTAAGATATAAATTTTATTATATAAGATATAAATGTCATTACAAATTTGAACATGTTTATGTTAAGGGTGTAACAGGCATAATAAGGTACAACAATTATTCTATAGCCCTTTGCGGTGAAAATTAGTTTGTTCCAATATAGGTATAAGATGTAACATTGAGATGTTTAGTTTGTCGTCCAGCACGATCCTTTGGGAAATTATTCTTGCTGGCGTATCCCCTGTCAACCCTGACGAGCTTGATCGGTGGGGGACAGAATAGAAACAAATACAAAAATAATGTACGTTAGCTCATAGAGCTAAAAAAATCTAATTATTCAGGAGTCTACACATCTAATTATATTGAGAAATAAGTTAGTCAAAAGAAAGAACACCTCATTGTATCTAACCCGTAATATAATGTCATATAATAATGTTATGGTGGTCAAAACTCCTTTTCGCAATTTAGACTAAAGATAGCCCCTATTTTTTCCGATAGGAATCCACTTACCTACCCACCACTGGCTTAGCAGTGGACGTATATGAAGCGCCTAGTGATAACTCAACTAGGAATAACCACAAGAATCTCTCCGGTAATTCCGATGTCCTTTACGGGCTGGCCTAGTCTACCTAGCGAGCTGCGAAAGCAATTCACCATACCACTCCAAAAGTTAGCCGTGACTGGCCTAACAAAAATAAATTAATGATTTCAGGGAATAATTTAAAAACACAAGAAAAGTTTTAATTATATAAAATCTCATATCATACTCCCTACGGTGAAGATTGTTAGCTATACACTAGAAGTTGTTGACGAGTATGTTAACCTGGATTTATCCAAGGTCAATCAGTGAATTCAACTAGGCTGGCGTTTCGGAATGCTTCGCAGCATATTATAAGCCCACCTTTCGCAGTGTCTCAAGATGAAATTCTTTATGACGTTTCAACGGCTATTGAATCATTCAATGTCAAATTTTCATCGGTTCAAATCAGTCAATTTTTCATCGGTTTTTCGTTTCATTGTTCTTACAGTAAAAGTTATTCCGACATCATTAACAAGTCATTTTACCCTGGAAGCCAATCATAAATAATGCAAACAATGCATAAATCACTCAATATACACTATGGATAACATTGTGTTTTAGAATCCGTGTTCAAATAAACGGTAAGTGTGGTACATTATATGATCAGCCGTTGACACTGGCAGATATAAGTATTGATAATGAAGTGATTGGTATGACTTAATTTATCAAAATACCAAATAGTAGGTCACTAACGCGTCTGGCCTTTAAAAGGTAAGTTAAAGGATAATTTAATTGGCAATATTTTTACTTTATACCAAATAAACGTTTTTAAAATCTATTCTATTCTTTAAAACTTGATTTCACTCTGAATATACCTAAAAATTAAACCCGACAGCCATTTTGATGAAACATCTAAAAATACACTTGATAACTTACTGGTTGCCTATTTGACGGTTATTATTAGGGATTAGAATTAAAGGGTCAACGGATTCTAGCTGAAACATTATGTAATAATACAGTATATTTATAATTTATGACTAAGTACTTACACTGGTACGTTTATTGGGAAACTGTCGAGCATATACGGTGTCTAAAATTTATAATATGGAGTTGAAATGGTATTCTTAATTACCAAAACATACCCCTAAATTTTAGTAATTAGAAACTAACCATATGCTTAAAAATAAGAAAGACGTTTAATACTAACTTAACTAAACCTTAATTTAAAGATACACCGTACTTTATAAGTATACCGTTTGATTGGTAGATTTTACCGTATTAATTCTGTCTCCACGGTAATTATTGGTTTGCTGGTAATTATCTCTTCATGGTCGTGTTTTCATATTCACACAACAAACTAAATTACAATTTTGTGGTTTGGACTACAGTAAAATTCGAAGATATTTTGTAGATATGTTTAGAATTAAGGTACTGTTGTTTAGTGAATTGCTTCGAAAGAACTCTGGTCATTTCCGAAGAGGGTAGTGAAGTTAACGTAAGTATTAGTGGATATTCCCAGTGTCGCTATAATCAGGCATTTACTGAGCCCCACACAAGCCCATTTTACCAGTGGCGGGTAAGACCGTCACATAATTCCTCCTCGTAAGAAAAGGTGTAAACTACTAACGCTATTTTTATTTAATCGTAAAGCGGTTCCAATATAAATGAAATGGTACTGAAGGCATTGCATGTATATCATAATATCTCTGATTTTCAGAATGGTAATTTGCATGTACGGATAATTCATTTATCACAAGGTGGATTAATTACTAGTGTATGTGCTCGATGTGAATAGTCAATACCAGTTACCGGTGGTATGGGCGGCTAGCTTAGTCCGCCCCGCACGCTCTCTAGTGATGGGCCACCGCCGCCGTCGTATGCGACATCTCTTTATTACTTTATAGCCGCAAAACCACTCCTATCATCTGTACAACGCTTTATTATTTAACTAGTTGAGCCAGTGAACTTTATATGACCTTTAACCTGCTAAGAACGCCATCTATGAGTAGTATTCCAAAGTAGGTGTAAGAAATGACAATTTTGAAAAGAAAGTTGAAATGTTAATAAGACGAATTTCTATAGTTATTAACTACTTAATTACTTATAAATATATTCTGTTTTCGATATTAATTTTCGAGAATATATTTTTATGTTTTGTTTGAGGATTTCCCCGGTTAGTGTTAAATATTAATCTACTACTGAATTAACTAAACAAAATACATTAAAAATTATTCAAATTGTCAATCAGTTTTTGAGTTTTAGCAAAAAGAAGAAGAGGTGAGGATTTTTGCTCAAATTTGGTTGATGCTGTTGTTTTACGTAAATATTTTGCTATTGTACTTCATGTCTTTGCAGAGAATGTCAATCGATTAAAGATATTCAATTTGTTCAATGGAATAGATTATTTAATTATTTACCTTTTTACATGGTCGCCCTAATATTATAACCATTAAAAATCAATGTCGAACTTATAAAATACATTAATTGTAGGTTTTATTATAAATTATCCATCATCCTTTTGTTTCCAGAACAGAGCATTCAATGTAACGTTACTGGTAATATTGTAGCTGTCTATTAGGCTGTATTTTATATTTTCTCATTTGGAACAACAGATAAGATTTAGACACTAAAAGAATCAGCACAAAATATAACAAAGAAATAATAGACAGTATGAATAAGGGATAACCTTCGACTGTGAGTGTTCGTGCAATCTTTCAGTCAATATAGAAAAGACAATGAAACACGACAAGCTGCTCACGCCCCTTCGGTTAAGTTATAAGAAATTATACACGAATAAATTAACATGTTTCCGCAACAAATTGTTTTCCCCTAACTCTAATAGACACACATAAATCCCGACCGTAATCATTCCAGTGTAGTAAACAACCTTGTCTTTAGAGGCGGCTTTAATTTTGTAATATCACAACACAATTTATGGCACAATTTGACCGCATGGTACTAGAAAATCTCGGGTACAACGAAATTAAATGCATAATCTGCCTAATATAAATGAAAATGATAATTAAAGGCAATTTTACATCATCACTAAGGTTGAATGGAAAATTTTTAATTATCTTAAAAGGAATACTGTGTACATATAAGTAATCAAAGGAATCATGAAAATTGACAGCTGTGATATCGAGGTAATTTTTCCTTAAAACAAAAAAGGTTCATAATACTAATACATAAAGCTGAGAACAAAATGGGTGGTTTCAAATGACGATTGGAAAAGATGGAGATTGATACGTTGCCGTAACTTAATTTGCAAACCAAATCCAACCTATACGCATCTATGAATCAAGTTCACAGAGCTCTGGTATGAATAGTAACTTATTTACTCATTCAGCCTCTGTCAACATTTCTGGGTATAGGCCGATTCCCTACTGATCGGTTCTCGTTCTCTTTTAGCATCAATAAGCAGTAAGGTCCAATAAAATTTTCTTAGACCTTCGAGCCGTTGGCCTACCCACAGGTTGGGACAACAATTAAGTTATTAAGAAAGTACCAGCTGAGTACTGCCAGCTTTAAGTCTCAATTTCCATTCGTTAGTTACAATTCTCCCAAATATAAATCAGGTGGAACTTTAATAAGGAGTTTATTGTCTCTTACTACTCCCACACGAGACCACTGGTTATGTGGTGGACGTGTGTGGGGCTCGCCCAGTACCTGGGCACTGGGAATACCCACTAAAACACCCCAGTAGCTCCATTGTCCCTCGCGAGGGTGAACTGGGCTCTGTCAAAGCAATTCACCAGTCCACCCTCAGAAACGAGGCCTCCCTAGAAGGCTAGAGTAAATTCGAATTAACAATCGAGTTTTTAGAATACTAATTTAAGAACATGCTGAGGATTCAGATTCGTAATTTAAAACGAGGCTTACAGAATTAAGCCGCAGTTCTTAGCAGTAGAACGTACATAGATGAAGTAAATAGTAAATACTATAAATATATAAAACTGATCAATAACGCAACATGGCATTGTCAGATAAATAATGGGAGAAATAATAACACAGTTTGGGAATGACATAATTAATCGAAGCGAACGAACCATTAATGAATAATCTATCTATCCTGTCCAATTTCTTTTGGTCTTTTTATATAACTTCCGTGCCATTATATATTGTTCTAACAAACATATATTTATGCTCATTTATATTTCAGGCTTTACATTCATAAGCTTTATAGTGAGGTATAAAGTTTCTATAATATACTAAGTGTGGTTAATTAGATTTGATATTAAACAATTGGGTCGTCCTTTTATATACTATTTATATCTTTGTTGAAAAATTTTTTTATAAAGTTCAAGACTTGTATCCTGAATAAAAAGGAGTCCATATATGTGGAGATCGGTAGAGCAGCATACTACTGGCCTAGCCTTCTGCACCTTGCAAGCCCAGAAAGTGTTTTTTCACGTCTAATTGAAAAATATTATACAATTAGTAAACAGTGTAGATTTTATCTCACCAAACGGTAAGTGATAAAAAGGCTAATGTGGTAGATAGCTACACTTAGACTTTTCATCCACAGATGACTGGGTTTCTACCTCTTAAAACCGGGGAAAAACTTTGCTGTCGTGGCAGATTTTGGTTAGATTGAAGCTAGGCAGATGGATATAGAAAAAGCCTTGATACATTTAGCTGGTGGCAGGTGCAAATTTTTCTACCCCGAGTGTGAATTGAGCCCCTAATCGAATGTAATAATTAAATAATAGAACTTCTGTATCTAGATGAAATGTTTAGCGATTAGTGATTGGCAGTTTGAATCTCGTGAAGAGATCAACGTGTTTAAAAGCCAAATAACGGTTTCATTGATAACTAAACAATTTAATTAATATACGAATCGAGAAGCAGCAGATTAATATATAGAAGACAATGTCAATAAAAAATCTATGATACGAGTCAAGTATTTTGGTTGTTCATATAATCACTAAAATGTCTGTACCCGTGTGTATTAAGCCAAAGGTCCCGGGTTCGAATCCCGAAATGGGCTATAATATTTATGGAGTGAGAATATTAGTTCTTGATTTATATTAGTATATTTATTTATATATTTCTGATATTTATATATATTTTACCGTCTGTGATTCTCTATGATTATCTATGATCTATAGCACAAACTCTTAATAATGCTTAATTTGGGCTAGAAAATACACTCACACCAAGTGTGAGAAATATAAAAAAATGTGATAAAACTACTACAGCAGAATTAAAATAGTTGACATTGCATTGCTGTTCAAATACTGGCAAGTAATGCACTCATAGCTCTTAGCGTTTAGATGATCCTCCTAGAATGTTCTCGAAGTATAAACTTAACGACCTTCACTCTAAAGCTCCCCAAACAAGGAATAGTAAAAAACTCGTCAACATTCTCCACGAAACGACATTTTTACTTATCCCCACACTTTTCTTTTGCCTAGAAGTTATAAAGTAGCTCGTAAAATACTGCTTTGTTCGTATAAAATGTATAACATGAACTTCGTAATCTTGAAAGAAACATATTTTTGTATTGTTCGTAGGTGAAGTGTTGAAACCATGACGAAGTAAATATTAGATTATATAATTTCTTTGTATACTTCCAAAACTGGAAATTCCATCATCATCATCTTTATATGATGTCCACTGCTATGGAATAACACAATGACTTGATGCAGCCTTGGTTTATCGGCTACACGGCCATATTTGATTTATCTAATGACTACAGCTGACTCCACTATATACGATTCTCTCTAACTAATTATTGCAACTAATATTTTCACATAGAATAACATACATGATACAAAAATCTAACAAAGACAAAAACAAGGCAACATTATAATAATTCATAGGTTCTTAATGGTATTACTACATATCTTTGTTAGACAAAATAATGAAATATAAAACTTTACCTTTATCAAATATTGATAAAATTAAATGTGTGAAAACATCAAAGAGACTTATGAACCAGTCGGCTACTCAAAAAAGACTCTTATTTCAAAATAAGAAATGCACTAATAGATCTATAGTCACTAGTACATTCGGTTCGGTTTAGTTATCAAATTGTAAATTGATGAAAAATGACTTTGTAAAATGTATCACAAAAGGATGGAGTGGACTGTGTTGAAATGCGTGTGAAACAAGTAGGTACAAAAAAAATGCGAAGAGACAAAAACCAAAAAATCTATCAGAAATATGTCATAAATATTAATCAAAAACGAAATTGATAACCAGAAAGCTTCCAAATGGACGTTTCTATTGAATTTTAAATTCTTTAATTATTGTATATGTGGAACTGTATTAAAGATTCACTCATACATTCCTTAAACTGAAGTACATTTCTCACGATTTTTTGCAGTCCAGGCAGTCGCATACGATAAAATTTTCTATAGTTTAATATCTCGCACATCAGATACTCCACGTTTACCCTATGATATTAAAACGTTGGTATTAGCTATTGTTAAGAAAGTTTCAATCAGAATTAAGTGTATCGTTCTAAATCAATAAAATGTTTTTTTCTAATATCAAAATAAAGAACCGCTTTAGAAGCAAATATTGTCATTGAAGATATAAAATGCCTCGTGGTCATTAAACCTTTAACCAATGAACAAATATTCCAAGGTGTAGTAGCCATCACAAAATTAACTAACCTAATAACAAAATTAACTTATTACAAATGTCTGCTTCTAACTAGACTTTTATTCGGAAACTCCAATTTATTAAACAGGAGAACGGATCATCATCATCACCGTCAATTAAGAACAAATAAACAAAATATCTAAAACCACGGATTTTTCCCAAGTCCTCCATAGTTCAGTGGTCGCGAGTTCACATACTGCGTTTTTCTAGTATTTGTCTAGTATTTCTCTCTAGGTTTCATTTGGTCATGTTGATTTAAAAGAAGTATATAAAATAAATTTTTCATCATAAATGCTACCTTTAAATATTAAAATAAAACTCATTTCAAAGTTGTTGAGAATATAGAAAAATTTACATTCGAGAGTAGAATTGCATATTAAAATGGAGAAAATTAAAATCAATCCAGTTGCCATTAATATTCCATTTTCAGTTCATTATGATAGCTGCTGACAAAGATGCTGACGAAGGGATTTTATTGAATAATTTACCTGTCGTTAAAATATGTTCGAGAGATTCTTTTTAATTGTCGCACGTTTTCTAGACGTCGATAGTGTACCTACCATGATTGGTAGAGTACTTTATAAATAACCCTAATATATTCCACTATTATCTATATCCATTAATTGAACATACAAACTACCTTAGATCTGAATGTCCAAGGTTCAATTCCCAGTGGAGGCAGAAATTTTATTCTCGATTTTCTCGACTATTTCTAGTATTATCACCATATGAGCTATTTTTGTCGCCATGAATATAATGTTAAGAGCGTTGTAATGTTTCATGATAATAAGGATTTGTGGTTAAGGAATCATCAGATATGATCAGGTGATATGAAGGCTAAGAGCTAACCTGTTAAATATATTCTAAAAAAAGTAAATTAAAGTTCTACACAAATTAAAAAAAAATTGTATGCGTGCTACAACAAGCAAGGTAATAGATAAACGTATTGCATTTTAATTGTCCACCAATAAATTACCGTTTCGATATAGTTGATACTATAGCAATAAAACTTTATACCAACCATGAAATCAGAGTGCTGCCATTCGTAACTACCGACTCGCTTTGGGTCAGCACAGTGGTAGTGTTGTCAAAATTAAAAAAAAACCTCTTTCATGTTCTTACCTGTACTTCTTTGCTCAACAGGCAAGACATATATAAGTGGTTATGGTTTGTTGATGAGCACGTTACACAAGACTTAACAACACTGATGAAGCGAGAGTCCATTGTTAAGTAGAGATATCTGGTAAACCGTGGAGCTGTAGCTTCTACCTAATGACGATTAACAAAGATTATGAGCTAGTAAAGAAGCCTAATTTTAGTAAAGATTTAGTAGTTCTAAAGCTTACAAAAACCCAAATGCTTAGTGATAATAGGAACCAAGAGTAAATCGTTTTTAAAATATTAATAATCACCAATAAAAATAGTACGATATTTATTCAAATATCATTCATTATGTATCTACTATTGGTATACTTATGATAGAGAGTAGAAGACCAAACAAGATTAAAGGTTTGTGGCAATAGTAAAAAATGATATCAAGAACATTTGATCAAAAATACAAATTGAATCTTGTCATCTTTAAGCGTCGATGCACTATTGGTTTTACTTTTTCGGCTCGCAAAATTTCTTCTTGGAATCATATATAAGCTAGGTAATGCCGATGTCGGTCGCGGTATACACGTGAGCGTAATGTAAACAGCCTTCGCCTCGAGACATGTTTCGTCACTTTAGCTGAAAAGGCGAAACATCACAGTGCCTCAAGAAATTGCTTCTAAGAATTTTTTAACCTGCCATCGAAATAGAGTTCGATATTCAACTTTGTATCGTTCTGAATTACGTATTTTATAACGGTTACAGACTTGCTTGAATTGAATGGAATACGTAAGTGCTTATTCAAATAGTTTTAGTGATTTTTGGTGCAGAAATAGGTAGATAAACGGAAGGTAAATGTCTACTGTTGTGACGGTAGTAAATTTATCATTAGTTATAAATTAACTTTTGATGTCACTTTGGAATATAAATATCATTCACACGTAGCTAGTTATTTACGGGATCAATACCATTTAAACATGTTATGAATTCTGTAAATAACTATCTAAGAATAAATGAAATTAAAACCCTGAAACAATATACACAAAAAAAAAGTGTCTTATACTAGCACACTGAGGTACTATTTTAAAATTTTAAACTATAATAGTGTATATATCGACCAATATTTAAACCCGTCACTAAATATAACGCTTTTTTGCAGCAGTAGTGCTCATTCTCAATAGGTAAACTAGTTTGATATGTTCCTAAGTTTACTTACTTATTTTCTCCACATATTACGGGCTCTATTTACTGCATAAAATCAGACAGCGTTAAGTCATTACATGATTTTTATATTTAATAAAACACCATCACTCTGACAGTACTCGTTTTCAATTTTCGTGTTTTCCTTAACTTTATAATACTGATTCCTTTATAACAATCAAAGAGTTTTATAAATACCTTATAATAACATATTACATAAATAAATGTCAAAAAATATTTATTGGCCCTTGGAAAAATGCCAAAATTAAAGAATTATCAAAAAACTTAAACCTCGACCTCAGTAAATACATTCGCCTTAAGACGCTTTAAATTTTGCGAAAGCCATACATAAGTATTTCATAATTTAATTTCCATAACTTATTCATTGTGATAACTACCACATCATAGAACTAAATAAACAAAGCTTTATGCTGCTTGCCTCATAACTTACACAAGTAGTGCAATGTAAACATACGACCAACGCTTCGTCACTTTCGTTGGAAAGACAAAAGATCACTTAGGGGAGAAAATTCAACGGGTATTTTTCCGTCTAAAATTACATTTACAATGTTTTGTTTAGGGTGTTACATTGGGATTCTTGATTCAATTGTATGAAGGAAAGACGTCAGTATTATTTTCAAAGGCTTTTATCAACATCATATAGGTAATAACAGAGCTGTGCCTAAATTCCCCGTCAAGGGGGAAAAATAATGTCGAGAAAAAGAGAGCTCTGAAATTCAATATTTTACATTATTTTAATGTTCCATTGAAAAATTTATTAATAAACTGAAATTGAATATTATTTTGAGCTGTTTTCGTTAATATTTTTCTTTAACCAGATTCCCAACAACAAAAGCTATATTTCAATCACAATTTTGTTTTCATTTGTAGCATTTGTTTTCGTGGAACCGCCCGCTCCCAAAATTGGGCATTTGTAGTTTTAACTACTGAGGTTGAGTTTAGTCAGCAACTTGTACTTATTAAGAGATAGAATTATTTAAACAATTATTATTATTATATTATTTATCATTGTTGTTTAAATAATTATTCTATATAATAGTCATAATATCCCAAAACATTTATTTGTTTAATAATTTTAATATTTCGAAAAATCTAACATGGGATAAGCTCTATATTATTGTTGCTAGGCCCAGACCGCGATTCCCCTTTCCGCGCAAGCATGCAAAATTATGGAAGGCAAACATGAAAATTGCAATTAGGGCTTATTAGTATTGTATATACATCATTATTATATATGAATATATATATTCGACAGCCCTAATTGCAGTTCGATATATTTATGCATTATTTTGTATTTTTATTTCTTTTAATTAGTTATATATAATTCGTGAGTTTTACTAAAAAATAATAATTTATGATATGTATTAGTTGTACGTAATTAGGTTAACCTCTTCATTATGGTTGTTATAAGCCGGCTTAAAGTGCAAAATAAAGAATACCTGTAGATACAGATATATACCATCAGTTTCCTTACTATTTAAGCTGCTATGGATATGATCTCATCACTACTACAGTAATCACCACTACAGTAACGAGGCCATTAAAATACAGAATAGTGGGTTAAAAAAGAAGAGTAAAGCTATAGAAAAATGAAACGATACTTAAAAAATAATAATACATGAACATATAATATGTCTTATTAGCTGTTTATTAAGTAAACAACTTACTTTTCGTTATCTCTTCATAGTAACAGGCTCGCAGAAGTCTTTCAGCGTTAATAGCAACCTTCAAGTTATTTACTTATGTGATTATTTGAAATATTAATATTTTATAATCCAATTATTAGAAAGCAAATAGATACTCTCTTTGCTCGCTTTCTTAGGCATGAACCATTTTGAAATAGGTTAAGTATCAAAGTAGATGCAAATTTTATTCATGCGCTGCCTTGGTCTCGTCTCACTAGATGTACGCTCCATATTTGCTAATGAATATTACTGAGAAGATCGTAATAGGTACTTTTGTTGTTATTACGTAAAATATAAGAGATAGAATGCAAATGTTGGGATAATGAGAAACTAAATTAAAAGAAGAAAGTAGAGTTGTATATGTTTTTTATGTAACGTACCAAGTTACCTTTGTAGATTTTATTTTGTGCAAAACGTAATTTTTAGTTAAGGTAATATAAATGTAATATACAGAGAAACGTTGCAAAAACCATATTAGCAATTAAATGTATCAAATTAAAAAAAAAGATGTCTGTTTTTTTTTTCTTTACAAAAACTTTAAACTAGGTTTATTTGACACTCAAGTTGAAATAGCTATTTTAAAATAGACATATTAAATCGTCATAACAGGGAATATGAATCAGAAAAATAAATAAATGTAATTAAAGGTAATAGTGATAACTTTAAGTGGTAATTAACCGGTTATTTTCAAATTGTGTTAATATTAACACTAATATGCATATTCCCAATTAACCCTTCCACCGCTTCGATGAATTAGTAGCTACAGAGAAGAAGCGGCGCAAGAAATTCTCAGCCTGTAGCATTTGTAATGACATTTACAAATTACCTATGTCATTATGTGTTTGTATTACAGACATAATTTTGTTTTACAGTGCGATATTTTATATATTGTATCTTCATTTCTGGTTTGATTAAGTTTTAATTAAGTTAGATTACAGCTAATTATAAGTTTATTTAATTGCATTTTTAAATAGTCCATGCATTCTTTTCACCTAAATATTCCTGAACTTTACATACTAGCAAGTATGAATTTTAACTTGTTATTAGTATTTTATCAACTTTGGAGTCTTCTTATGATGTGATAACATTTTTATTTTGCTTCGATGATCAGCTCTAGATGAATTATTATTATAACAGAAAAAGATTTTAGCGTAGCACAATGAACAACAATACGTCTTTGCCCAAGCAAAGCTTCCGGAGATATTCCGCTGTATTTCCGCTTCCGGTATGACCGGAAATGGATTCGAAACACCCTGTACCTAGTGGTATCCGATCTCTTGATAGGAGCATGCAAATTGTAGCACTGTTGTAAAGCTACTCGTAGATACTGAATTGAACATTATTTTGAATTTAATATACACGACTTGTTGTATTCCTTAGTAATGTTCCCTGCGTATATTAATTTATATAAAATCTATATATGAGTAAATAACAAATCACATAATAAAATAAGATACGAATAACAAAAACTCAATAATGATTGCAGGTATGATGATCAGGGATTTTACAATATTCTTTAATAAAAAATTGCAAATAAAGTCAATAAGGTAAATTTTGTGAGATAAGATTCTGTATAACAATTAATAATTTTAATTTTTGGCTATCATTTATTTATTTGTAATACAAAGTTTCAAATCAAACATTCTTTGGCTTTAACATAATGAAATATTTCAAAATTTCTGAACATCAGAACAGCTAGTATAAATAAAACACACTGTATTTGATGTTGTTTATATATTTTTAGCTACTATGTGACTTCCCTCATAAATAATATTATCGAAATTGCTTAGAAATATATTTTTTTAACCTTGGAGCAGGGATCGAGAATATTGAATCATGATCGTTTTCAAACACGAGAAATCGATATCCGAAATAGAAATCCAAATCCTCTGTGAAGGGTAGATTAGCGAGGGTTTTGTTTTGAGAAATTTAATCTGCAAAGTCGAGTTTCAGAGCCGACCGTTAGCTCAATGATCAAGTTCAAAGCCTCTGCCTTTTTGTTACAATTCCATTTCGACTGTGCGGAAATTGAGTTAGATAATACCAGAAAATTAAGAATGGTACTGAAAATTGCGATGCTTAAGCAGTAGGATTTTTTTTATTATCCAATCTATAATTAGTTAATAAATGAATGTGAAAATGAACAATCTAAAAAGGTGATTGAGAACAGTTTACATTGTGTTTTAAAAACATTATTAACTGCCAATCTATTTTATATTATTATTTATATATGGCGCATTCATCATCTAGCAAAAATTGAGCATCGTTTTAGAGCATTTGTTATGAATACTTATCATCATAAACTGTAGTCACCTTATGAATTCATTTTATTTATTTATGATCTAGTATATTTAAAAAAATAATTATTTTATATAAGATGCCCGCGCTTGCACCCGCATGAACTACTTGATCAGACTTATCTTACCCGCATCCAGTGCCTTCCCACGACCTTTGCCAAGTCGTCGGTCTACTACGTGGGGGGCAATAACGCATGCGCGGGAGCGTCAGGCCCACCCAGGTAGTATAGTACTCAAGGCACTCACGCCCACTAAAAACCTATGAGATTCTTTGAGACAGCGCAGAGTACTTCACGCAAACTACTTCACAAAAGTGTAAAAGCCACGTTATCCACCACCATTGGGCAAGGCAAGGTGAAGATGCCCATACCGGGCATTTAACTACAGTAGGGTATTTAATATCGGTGTCAAGACCCCACATTATCACCTGCCGCCCCGAATATGGTGGTAGAAGTTGAGCAGCATAGCACCGCATCCTACGGCCAAGTCGTCTCCGGCGGAGCGGGTTCACGGGCGGACTTCTTCACGACCCTCTTTCTGTGAAAAAACATTCTCATACAAGGAGCTACTGCCACCCAGGATACCTCACTGTATACCATTGTCTTAACAACAATCAGCAATGAGAGGTCCATACAGATTAGAGTAATGGAATGGCTTTGCTCCAACTAGGCCGGGCAGTGCTCCAGATTATATTGGGACGTGTCTTCTTCGTATCCACTAAAATGACAGCGTGGGCTCACTTTCGCTCGGGCGATGTAGTACCGTGTAGGTGGGCGGTCTACTAATTCCGAGTCTCCCGTTATGCCGCCGCTATGCGAATAACATTGCATCCCTACAGCCGTAAGGCCTTACAATGTGAAGCTGTTAAATGGCGATAATTTTTTTGATGAAACGTAATTTAGATGTTGCTCCGGCGAAAGCTGCACTTATCAGTCAAAAAGTCAAAACGCAACAAAATCTGCGCAGTGGTGCGCTTGAACGCAATGCATGAGTGCATCGTAGATTAGATGGTAACAGTTGAAAATTAAGGTTGTTCTTGTGAGTGAACCCAGCGAAAATAAAGCTGAACTGTCGACTTGCTTTGCTGAGGTACGAACAGACCAATATCAATTCTTATCATTGCCGTATTTTGTGTACCTTTGTATTTATATCGTGTGTGTCTGAAGCAACTAAATAAAGAACTTTTATCATCGACTTCTATCATTATTTATATGATACATTTAAAACAACAATCGGGACAAATGTGTCATCGTGCTTTTAGAAGTAGAGGGATATTTTGACTGACAGATCTGAATTATAAGTGTTCATTGGTCAATGTTTCCATTAATAAAACTTTGTGGTACAAGCCTTTTGAAAATTTAAAGAGCTAAAAAATTCGTTTCTTTATAAACTTGTAACTTTGTTATTTCAGTTATCTATGCTTAGGTTAATAAATAAAAGTATCAAAAGATATTTTTATCTTTATCATCCCGAACAATTCCAGTTATGGAAACAAAAATAACTTTGGGAACTTTGGCTGGAAAAAGTTGTTGCTTATCTTACCTGCTCCATTTTCCATCATAGAAATAAAATTTCTTGAACCATTCTTATTTTGTATATCCAATATTCTTATTTAAAGAAGGCAAGGCATAGTGACATTTATCACTCGAGCTCTGCATCCACTACCTTCTGTCAACATTACTGACTTTACTGACTACTACTGACTACGGTTTTTTTGTAATTAAATAAAGCAAGAGACTCCACACTGTCTGATGGTAAGAAGTAAGAGCATAGGAGGAAGATGTTAGCCCAGAAATATACTATTTCTAGAAATCACGTGTTATAGAAAGAGGTGGATGTGTAAAATTCAATTCTAAAGGAACGAGTCATTGAATCTGTCATACGTGATATTTAAACTATAAAATCAAATTTTTTTTACATTCAATGGTTATTGAAAAAAATATATATAAACATAATTTTGACTTTATTTTTATTTTCTCTTATGTCAACCTCCGCAATTGCGAAATATTTTACTGCAGTTAACTTACGTGAAACACGGGATCCCGACAGTTGACGAGTTCTCATATAGAAGAAAAAGGCACACTTCGGGTTGGTTACTGATTGAAGTCATTGCATCAATTTAAAATAATGTAAATGTTTCGTATATAATTATGAAATGGTTTCCACTTGAATTAGATTGTGAAATAAGTCCAATTTCCAATAAACAGGTTCGCAGTTACATAACGTTACGTTTTGTAGTGATTTGTTTAGGTTGGGGCAATACGTAAGCGGTAAGTGCCATTGTGTGTCAAAAGGGCTACTTTTAAATTCATCTCGATGGTTTTTGTTAAATCTTCATTTAAGGTCAGTTATCAAATTGAACAGCTTATCAAATAAAATATTTATTGTTTATTCTTCAACATATAGAAAAATTATCAATAAATACTTTTTTCTACTTTCACATTTTTATTCAAGTGTTGGATAAAAAATGTCTAAAAGATTATTTTGTTTATCTTATGTGTAATGTAAGTTAAAAATTATGGAATCTTGTCACTGATCAAATACGAAAGTCCTTTTGAATTTACAAAGGTACAATTAGGCGTAAGCTACTGCCTAAGTGAATTGGGTGAAGCCTCAGTTGGTTCTGATCTTAATACTGTTAGATGAATTAGTTACGCTTCCCAGCACATGAGTCGAGGTCACAACGCTAGCCTCAAGTGAGTTCGAAATACAAATAAATAGTGTATATTACAAATAAATGATCACAGATCCAAATCCTCCAAAATCACAGCTATAATTGTGAAAATCACCAGAGGAATATTACAATACCCTGTTTTTTCATTTCCAAAAAAATTACAATTGTGACAAAAGTGATAATTTTACTATCAATACGTTGATCATGATTATGATTTCATACTTTAAATTACTATTCCAAGCTGCACAGCTTCTCACTTTCTATAAAAACTTTCAAATATAATTTGCGTTCGATAATTATATGATTCCTAAATTGATAAATTTTATTAAAGGTAAAGTTAAGAACCTTGAATACACGATAAATTAAATACAATTTACCCAGTGTAAACGTGACTTTATAGATGGTAAGTAAAAGTAGAATGTCAATAAATTGGATTACAAAATTAGTAATTCAATAAGAAAGTTCTTAGTCCCTGTTTATTTTCCTCAGTCTTTTTGTCTAAAAAGGAAATTATTGTTTTAATGAGGTGGTTACAGTACAAATAAAAGGGAAAACAATGTACAAATAGGCAGTCTCCGTAACTACTTCGTGGCAAAATCGGAGAGCAGTGGTTTGCATAGAGCTGTCTATGAATGTGACAATGGACTAACGTCTCTCTCCTTGGCGGCGAAACCTGCCAGTACTTTGTACTTCTGACCGAGAGGAGGTCTGGCGGGAGAAGCAGTCGGAAGATTCTTCAAAATTCTTCGGTAGTAGGCAGTAGGGTTAATTGGGAATATGCATACTAGTGTTATTTTTAATTTTAAAATAATTATTATTTTAAAATTAAAACTAACAATTTATTTAGTACATATTTAAATACTGCCCGGTTGATACTCACTTAAAGCTATGACTATTGCCTTTAATTACATTTATTTGTTTTTCTCATACATATTCCCTGTTGTGACGATTTAAAAGAACTTAGTAAATGAGTCTATTTAAATAAAGTTATTTTGACTTTGACTTTGACATGGTAAAACATAAATATAATCATCTTGAATATTTTTACACTCGTTTAAATTGTAGATGCTACTTTATGGATACACATATAAGTAAAAAAAATCCTTATAAAGTTTATTTACCCTAAAAATAGAAATGTCATGACTCTCCAATATTCTCTTTAATATAAAACGTGATTTAATATTACTCTTGGTTTCGAGTTGAGGCTGTCTCATTTTGTTCACAAAATCAAGATTGGTTTAGAATACATTATGTTTGAAACTTGAAATAAAATCTTTGTATTTTATTTTTACGGTGATTTTTAGCTTTTCGACTCTTTTTTGCAATAGCCATGTTAGCTGGCTTTCTTTCTTTATACAAATGCGCAGAGGTTATATTGCGAAATGAAATTTTATTTCTCATTTTATTTACAACACTTAATCCTATCCTCGGTATTCATAGAACGATGAAGATCTTTCTTCTGAATTCAACCCTAAATAAATAACATCGTTTATTAAAAATGGATAAAACTGAGGCTATATTATTGAGGCAGTGGTGTAAGTCCTTCAATGGTCTTAAAGCAAATCAATCCATAAATGTTTATTACAGGAATAAAATTGAAATAAAATTAGTATCGTTAAACTTTTTATAGTAGATGTCATCACCAGTGTGTAATCCTTCCAATTTATTTTACTGCTTACCACAAGGGCACGTATCCTAATAATACGTGACATCATTATCTCGGGATTACCAAGGGATTGTCATGATATTCGGAAAAGTTTTATAATTAAGATTCATGTAGACGACTCTCGTATATGAATAATAATGTGGAACGTACTATTACGAGGACTTAAAAGTTTTCTATTAAATTATACATTTATCTTGTAATATTCACTAAATCAATTTAAATAATCAATCGAATTCTTTTATAAAATCATTTTTAGACTATAAAATTGTATACTTCAATTTTTCTGTCCTTAAGTACTTTTTGTAGTAATTATTATGATCATTAACGATTTCACGTGGCTGCAGAAACGGCAAGCGTAACAAGACTGATCGGTTTGCTTATCAAATTTAATTCATTTATAATTTTTTCTCGTTTTATACAGATTTGCAATAAATTAATCTAGATGATTCTAGAAGTATCAGTATCATTATACAATAAAATGGAAATCATAATTATATTTAAGTACTGCTACTAATTTTATGTTTATATTTAATAGCTATTCAAACTAAAACTAGTTTTTTTATTTCTAATATTCAAATATAAAAATATGTTTTTATATTCTCTTAGTATCTAGGCTCTTTTAATGATATTATACTTATTTACATAGTATAGACAACATGTATACGTGTAAGAACATATAAAAAGTAGGTATACACATAGTGTCAAATATACGCAAGTTTTTTGACAACTTTCACATATTTAACAGATTGATATTATCGGTAAGCAATAGAAACGAAGAAGATTTAATAGCCGTTGGCAATTATTCATGACGAATTTAAAAACACTATGATTGACATTGTAGAATATTACAATTATTTTGTGATCTCCAATTCGGCATTTATAAAGTCTTTTATCTATTTCTCATATTTCGCTTTTTCTTCTCAGATGGCCGTGCTCTCCAAAAAAGGCGACAGTATTTCCGACCCTGTCTTTTAAAGCGATCCTTTTGATTGATTTACTGAAATTCGAAAATTGCTTAGTGAACTAAATACGAGAAGTAATTGTTACTTTTAGTTGACTTCAAAAAACAAGGTTCTATGTTTCACTTTTTATGTTTTTTTGTATTACCGATTTCTTTTTTTCGATGTCAATTTTGAAACAATATATTTTTAAATTTATTAGCATATATTCTTAAGGAGCTACTATTGTTTCAGTCATTTGAAGATGGAATCCCAGGGAAATCGCGGAAAGGCTTCTTCAATAACGATACGTATAACATGTTTCATATTTTTTCGTCAAATCAACAACATTGTCGGCCACCTTTGACTTTAGAGACTTACCGTGCAAAAATTTAAAAAAAAAATCTTTTGAACAAAACTAAAATCCGACCTCGAAACACTAAAAAGGTAATAATAATTCTATTTAAGAAGTTATCCAATAAAAAAAAATTGGTGTTGAGTCGTTTCCCGAAACAATAGAAAAGGAAACACAAAACAAAACAAAAACCTACTTCAAAACAGATTTGAAGTCGGGTTTTATTAGTTTTGTATTAAATATTTTTCTTATAATTATTTTTAAAATTGTTTATTTTCGTCACAATAATTGAAAATAACTTAAAATTGTTTTGTAATTCAAGAATTAGTAATGATAAACTTAAAATAAAAGATAAAGATATTAAATAAAAGCTTAAATCAATATTTAAATCAATATTAACAAAGATAACATTAGGATATTTCAAACGTCAAATATAACCTATAAACAGAGTGAATTAGAGTGTAGTTCAATATAGCAAGGCAGTGAATATTACTAATAACTAATACAGAACTGATAATAAGGATGCTAGGTAACTTAAACATAGGCCAGTTCAGTTGCGGGCGCAATTTACGCCGCATGCATTCAATATCGAGCATGAAATTACTTCATTTCCCGACGTCTGGTATAGGTTCTGAATAGCCTCAGGATACGTGAATTTATCAATTTTAAATTGCCAAAGAGTATACCAGACTATAGGAAATGATAACAGCTTTTTATCTTGTACTCTGCAGTCATGGTGAGAGAGACTATACCAATGACGAACTTCACTGCACAAAGAAAGACCCGCTAACAAACAGTTGATACTTACCGTATATGTTTTGTTTTTTGTTTTGTAATAAAAATATGAAAATTCTAAAGCTAAAGCAAAAGTTTAGCTAAAGAGTTTTAGTTACACCTAGTGGTGTGACGATACTAGCAATGAATATAATTTTGTTTTTTCGTGTCTTGCATATAAAATATATAGTGAGTCGTGTTCATAGTCAGTAATCATTTAATTAATATAAATACAACATACAACATGTTTAATGAATAATAAAATATACAAACAGGCAAGCAATGCAAATTAATTGAATAAACATTCAGTTTAATTTTTACCAAAGGAAATGTCACTGAAGTGAAGTTAGTTACATCGCAATTCGATGACAAAAATGTTATCCTTTTCCTATTTTAAATGCATAGTACCAGTACAATGGTGTCAAATACTCAAGGGTATGGATCGTCTCTAAGTTAGCAGAATATAACATGGGCACGTTCAAAAGAGGCGTGAAAGGGCCGGCTAGGTGGAGGTAGATTTAATAACAGCTCGGATCAAAGACCTCCCAAAGCACGGGATTATTAAATTCACATTGATCCATCTGGGATCAACCATGAAGAAATTTCTATTGTTTTTGTATTTCAAAACCAGAGAATTCAAACCCAGGCGAACTCCTTGTTAATTAAATGCTTAAATATTGCTAATGATAATATCGTTTCGTACTGAAATTAATATTGGCTTTATTAACGGAGTTCCTACTCTAAATATCTGCGTAACTTTTCTCATTTTCAAAACACAATGAGTTCACACCTCTGTAGTTATATTGTTTACAGCCTCATTTTGGTATAGAACGTTAACTTATTACTTACATTAACTCTCTCACATATCGATATCATTATCCCTGTCTCTCTCATTTCTGAGAACTTGCACTGATCTATTGAGTCATCAACAATTGTCAATAATATTTAGTTCATTTGAGAAAATAAGTTCCTTGTTTATTTCTAATGTTTCTGTAAACAACTCAAATCCATCTCCAAAAAAAAATGCATAACTTCTAACATTAAATAATTTTAGCCTTTTTATTGTGTTAAAGTTGGTTAAATTTTTAATTAAATTTGTTTTCTTATATCAAGTGTTAAGTTTCTAAGGTCATCGTTAGATAGGTATATTTGCCTGTCTATTTCTCATTTTAAAAAAATAATCGAATAGCTTTAGAAAAAAATATGAAGCACTTGCCTATAAAATTTGAAGGTTGCCCTCGATTTCCCTGGGATCAATCATAAGACTTGGTGATAATGCTAACCTCATAAATATACTCTATCGAATAAAAAAGACTTGAAAATCAGTTCATTTTTCTATCAATTATGGACATCGCTCAACACATATACAAAAAAACGGTAAAATTGAAAACCTCCTTTTTTAAGTTGGTTGAAAAATGAACTCATCTGGGTCATAGCATCTTCTCGAGATAGTCCGATGTAAATTGATACACATAAATATTTAAATACTCTATGCAATCAAACAAGATTGTCTCTTGATCCTAATCTGAGAGAATAGCGAGTTTACTAAAAGGGTGCCTTTTCGGCCCTGCCATGCATGCATGACCCGACCCATGCAGCATGGAAACCGAAACTAGGAGTGCATCTATTTGAAGATAATTAAAATCCACATCTAGATAGTTTGACTTTACAATCTGCCAGTAGACATAACTTACAGATCTCGAGGTAAATTGCCATTGAATGAAAGCCAATATTATTTCTTCATTAAACCAACCAACCATCTTTAATTTTTGTCTATTTTTGCAATTTTCCGGGAACTGCTTTCTTTTTAATTTAGTTAAGATATTACTCATCTACGAATCTTACAAAACATAAAATATTTAATGAAACAAAAACTGTTAAAACAGAAAATCCCTTTTATTAAATATATTTTCTTCGTGCATAAATCTTCCAATGAAAAATGAGATGGTAATATTGGACTGTTTTTCACCTTCTGGCAATATTAAGGACGAGTCAGTTAAACACCATCAGAATAAAACATTTTTTGATTGTTTTTATACTTATATAGTTTTATTGAAGGAAAAATCTAAGGTGTTTTAGCGTTTTATGAAAATCTAATTTATAATGTAGATGATAAATATCATTTGGCACCATACATTATAGAATCGGGTATTTCATAGTTCATCATTTGTATTATGTAAGTAAAAACGTGTCAATCACGTTCTTTTTTAATAATGTTGGTATTTGTAGAAGTAATAATATTTGACGATTTTAAAATTATATGTTTTAATGTAAGTATTACACCAAATTGAAATCAACATCATGATCATATCAGTCGAAAGACTTCTCTGCTGGACGTAGGCCGCCCCTATAAGTATCTCCAAACCGATAGGTCTTGCGCTGACCGCATCCTACGGCTTCCTGCGTCCTTTACCATCTGGTAAAGGTTCCGATGATCTCATCGGACCATATTGTGGGAGTCTACCAACTCGTTAGTAAATCTAAACACCGTTACGTAACTACTTATTAGAAAAATTAGCTAAATTAAGCAAATAAGCTGTCAATTTAATGATTATTAGCATAGCTACAGCTTGTAATAAGACGAATTATTTAAGATGTAACATAACAGAGTAGCTACTTAGATAACTTAATAGCAAGCATAAAAAGCTCATTTAATACCATTTACGTCTAATTAAAGGACTACCCAAATTGGGAGTGTTTGAGTGTTCTTTCTTTCTCATTAACGATAGGCATTATTTATCATTTTTGGGAGTTGAATTTCTAATTTAACCTTTATGTAAACTTTATGTTTTTATTAAAGCAATTGTAAAGACAAATAAAGTACGTATGATTAATATGTTCACGCAATATCCATTTTAAAGATATTCATTCATTCATCGATTCATCAATGTAGGCATATAGAAAACATGCAGCATTTTTTTTTATTTAGAATAAAATTACATAAATAATTACATTAATAAAATTACATTTTACATTAGAATAAAATTCAAACTAAAAACCTATATTTTAGCATCATTAAAATAGCTTTACAGTATTATCAAATATCTTAAATAACTTACTTATTCTCATGCTAAAAAGTAATAAAAAGGTTGAATTAATCATTTTTATTGCCAGATATATCTAGCACGTTCGTGACTACACGAAAAATTTGTTTTTGTAGAAGCACGTTCAATGTGTTATCAAATATTTGATGTTTGAACTAGATTCGTCCGACATAAATTACAGGAAGACTGTAAGCTTGGAGTGTACAGATAAGGTTTTCGATTTTGTTTTAAACATATTTTTTGAATGGACTAACGGAAAAAAGAAAAAATATTTGAATTGGTTTTCGTTTTAATTTTTTAAGTAATTTATCTTAGTTCAAAAATTGGACTGCGTAGAGCTAAAACTACATATTTCTATTAGTAAAATTTTATATTAGTAAACATTTAACTATTACACAAGCTATCTATAAAACTCTGGATAAGCCTGTACATAGGTATAGGTATAGGTAGAGGTAGTAGAGAACAAAAACATTATCTTCTTTATGACTCATTATAATACAACTCGCAACCACTTCACATTTACACTGAAGCTTCGAGTAATTATTACTAAAAAGGATTTTTTTTATAGTATTGGCTTTTCAAGTAGTCGTGTAAGTAATAAAAATGAAGAAAAACTAATCCAATGATACCTTTTTGGAGTCTACAATAGCTAAGCTTGTTTTTCAGGTGACTTGCATAATGAGCATTCTAAATTTTTTACACTGTAGCTGATCAAACATGAAAGAATTTTTATTAAAAATATTCTTTGTGTTTTTATTTTGTCTAAAAAAAAGTTTTTAGACAAAATAAAAACACAAAGAATATTTTTAATAAAAAAACAAAGACAAACAAAGACAAAGACTTAAATTTAACAAACTAGCGTAAAGACGCTAGTTTGTTAAATTTAAGTTTTAGATAGCTGAACTATTGCTTGTTAAATGAAAAAAAAAAATAGAATCGGAATATCTTTCCGTTTTTAAAAATGACACCATAAAAACTAATTGCACTCGGTAATTGTCATAAAATACAAAATTTATAAATATTTTTTTACTAAGGTCCAATTTTGAGATAAGGGAGGACAATAAAGTTTATCTATAGCTACAGGTTTAACCATTGTTTCAGGGATATGCTATATTGTACAAATTAGAGCTTTCTAGACACAAGAGAAATAAAGATTATAATATATTATATCATCATCATCATATCCACCTAGTGACGCACATTGTTCCCCCATGGATCTCCAAACCGATCAGTACTACTGTTTCCGCAACCTTCAAATTGTAGGTCCATCGTGTGCTTACCCAAATTGCGTTACCTAGTACGCGGCAGCCCTCCTACAAGCCTCCATCAATTATATACACAAATATAAGAAATATAGGTACTACATGAGCATACACAGGTCAATGACTCTTGAGCAATATTTTTACTCATCATAAAATATTGACACCACCGGGATACTGACTGGCATATGAGCTGTAGTACGTTAATAAGTATTTAATACAATACAATTTTTTTATGACACAATCCAAATTTATTTCTAATCTAAACATATTTCTTAATCCATAAACTGCAAAAAGGAGTTTTTGTAACTTGATGAATAAATAAGTAACTGAAGTAGTATATGTCATAATTATAAATACAGGCAAAATTTCTATTTCTGATGCCTCCAGATTTGTAACAGCTTTGAAATTAGATGCATACCTATTTGTTTGGGAATCAAATTACGTATATTTTCTTATTATTGATTAGTCTTCGTTGAAAATAAGTGCAATTGATTAAATTCATAAAAAATACTTAACGATCAGAATATTTGCTTAGTATAGACAAAATCGAATGCATTAGAATGGAGCACGGAACTATGATTTGAGCACTCTTTGGGTCTTGTGAGATTTCCGACAATTTCTTAAATTTTTCTCTTCCTAGAAATATTTTTATATAAAATGATAAAATTGGATCTACCATATTTTACTCGAGAACGCCCTCTGCAGATTTATCCAAGTATGTTATTTTCTTCATACTTAAATACCTACTATTTAAATGAAGAAATACTGTCTGATTTAATTATATCTCTGCCAATCAATCTTTTGGAATGGTTGTCTGTGATAGACTACCTAAATATCGCAGTTTGCCACAGGTGTCCATAAACAGGAAATCGTGATTAAATATACTCAAGTCTTCACTAGAAGCCTCTCCCAAATTAATTGGACTCTCGCGTGATATCTGACGCTTCAATTCATATAATGAATAATATGCCACGATAAAGCGACAAACTTATATTTCACGACTTTTCAACCGCACGCAGGGTGCTAGGTACTAATAATATTTTAATTCAATAATTGGTCACAAACTAGCTAAATATTACAATAAATATTTTTTGCCTTCACTTTCTTCTTTATCTTTAATTAAGGATTTTCTTTTCAGTCTTACTTTTTATCACAAAGACTACCGTACAAGCACATGGTCCACCGTATGGTAAGTGGTCATAATCGCCTATACATATGCGGACGTATACTGTGAGTACAAGGAACATCCTTTGAACTCACACTTTCGTCATTCACTTTCGTTTCGAATATCGAGAAATCTCTTTGTATTGCTGATACGTCAGCTTTCAGAGGTATTAGATGTTAATATCTCCCATGCCTTGTTATTTTGTATAAGTGTCAGGATTAACTCCCGATCCACTTCGATCCAAGGTGATCGTTTGTGTTTCCCTTATCCTAATATGTACTGTCCAAGAATACTTCCAGGATGTACTTCCTAAATACGCTTGGAGTCAGCAGCTTTATGTCTTAAGGTCTTCAAATGAGGTATCCCACACCAAAGAGAATTAGCATAAATAGGACTTGTATAGGACACGACTAATAACTTTATCCATCACTGGTGGTAAAGTTATGAGAAAAAGTAAAATTGGCGGAAGAAAGATGTAATGGTTGCACAACATAAAGAAGTCAACCGTTATTAAAAACTGGACAAAGAGAATGCAAACCGTAAATGGTAAATATGCAGTTTGTAGAAGGGTGGAAAACCAAATATTAAATTATTGACGAAGTATTTCCTACGACGGCAGTTATAGATGCTGTGGAATTAACCAGCCAATTACAACTATTCAAACTACAGTTGAAATCTAAATTCCCAACTTTCATTTACACTCTGAACCAATGTGCTACACTAAATGTTGTCAACAGTGCGTGACTCTTAATAATTAAAGCAAAAGCCGACCAGGAGTAAAATTTATCGAAGCTCGGTCAGGTTAACTATTTAGTTAACCGACAAAAGCGGGTTTAATCGCTGATTATTTCGTGAAAAGGAATCGTCCGCTGATGTGTGAGTAACGACAAGATTTAAGTGCGCTCAGCGATTCGAAACCAAAATGCGTTGGCTTCATACACGATCAGTTTGCTTTCACAGGACTGATTAATGAATGGATTTAGTGTTCAGTATTCATGTTGCGAATTGTTGGGAGGCAAAATGGTGTGGCATAACAGACAGGATAGTTGAGATGACTGGTCGAATGCGCTAATATGCATTGCGAATGCGGCACTTTTCATCGACGCTTGTCGGTCATTGTGCTTTCGATAAATAAAGCGATAATATATGCATCACATTAATATTCTTGGAATTTAAAGAATGATTAATACAAATTAAGTATGGAGTAGTAAGATGTAACACCTCGTATATGCATACTAACAAACTTAATGATAGATTTACGAGTCAACACCAGAAATAATATTATTAATTTTTTCTTCATCAAAATGACTTTGTACTTTGTTTATACGATACATTAAAATAAATAAATGTAAAACTTGATACCGTAAGTGAATTTAGTTTCAAGTTTTATACTGTTTGTAATACTAATTAAGGTCTTATGAGCTATAAGCCAGTTTATTGAAACTCTTCAAGTTTTAATTTTATCATTTCATCAATATTCAAATGATATTTGATGTCAACGTTTAAATGTTACATTTAAATTACTGTTAAATCGCATCCACTATTTCACCAACTTCAGGATAACGGAACGCCTTAATAGAGTCTAGGTCAGCCTTTCTCAAAAGTGCACACATGGAGTATATCACATATGGACACATGTGGACATATATGGACTCCTCAACTGCTTATCATCAGGTTGTGTCGAGTCATATGCTGTGCTTTATATATCGTCGTCTCTTTCTTCTAATAAACTTAAAACCTCTTAGGGCAATAACAGATGCACTCATCTGCCTTATAACTTAAAAACCTTACAAAATAAGGCTATCAAACAAAGCCACATTTAATCAAGTAAACGATTTATTACATAACGTTGAAGTAGTTGTGCCCTTGTTATGGGTAACATTATCCATTTTGTTAATTGCAGCGTCGGGGTTCACGCGAAAACTCAATTAATACGCAAGAGGCTGTCTCGCAACCGCAAAATTGAACGATGCTAATCATTCTTCGCCTCCTCGTTGTAGTTAGTAAGTGGTAACACAAATAAAATGCGATGGGATTTTTGCTGAAGAAAAATATCAAGTCCACACTAATAAATAATGCCATACATTTTGCGAATTCACTTTACGAAGCTAACTATTTAAATAGAACTAGGTTCTTAATTAAACTGTATATACATTTTCTTAAATCAATATAAAGGTTAACATTACACAAAAAAATATTTATTAACCTTTCTAGCGGGCTTATAAAAAACAGGTTATCACAGCTGACATGTTCTCCGTTTAATGTGAAAGTACGTCATCTATGGAGAGACGACGTCTTGCCATATACCATGTACAAGGTCATCTAATTAATAGTAACTTGATTAGAAAGTTCCCATTTAATCTAAGTTACGTTTTTTAGAAAGCTGAGAGTTGTCTTTTTCGTTTGTTGAAAATTTTGGTAATTACATTATGAGATTTTGTGGTCTCTCACTCACATTTGACTGGCTATTTTTGCATACTCTAAGCTGGGTTCTTGAAAAAGATATTCCGAATAAAGCCCGATCCGCTAAGAAACAAGTGAAAGATAAACGAACATTTTAAATAGATTTTAACCTAATCCGTAGTTACTACGATATAAATGTCCAATTAATATTCATTGGTGAAATCACCTTTAACTGTGGCAACTTGTATCAATCCATTGTACTAATATTCCACATGAAATACAAAGCTTTCATTGCACCTACGTGCGCCTGCTTTCGACGGGTAAAGCAGTAAATTTTTCGTCGGTTTATTCTGCCGCTCTTTGTGCTACGGTCTTATATCACAGACCGAACCTATGACGTTGCGAACTGGGTTTGTTTTTGACTGTAGTCCACCAATGATTATCCGAACAATTTTACGAAATATTCATTCACGATTTGAATAGAAACGCAATACCCAAGAATCTCAACATGAAATGTAACTACTTCAAGCACAATTAGTTGTGGTTGAAACCGCCCTTACAAAAACTTTTTTTTTTTAGTTAAGTAACCTTACTAAGGATTGTCAGAATTCAATCCAAATTTTTTCCGTAAACTTTCTTAAGATCATATGACCTTAAGAAAGATAAGATCTTAAGAGGATCTTATTAATTATACTCACCGAAGTATCAACATGAATCATGTTTGAGGTTGAGATAATTCGCTTATAGCAGTTTAACCATAAAAATACAAGTGTGCCCCACTTTCCTGAAAAATACAAGATATAATACAAAATATTATTTACTTAAATTTTATGTAATACCTAAACAGCTTTTGTTATATTCCAAATTAGAAAACAAACATTTGATGACCAGCCGCGAGAATGATCACCGAAAGACTATGTTTAATAAATCAATGGTGACAGCCTTCAGGCACAAAGCCTCAGACATAATTATATTTCACGAATTTTACTTATTTTCCTTATCTGTTTTTTTATACATTTTGTTAAGGTTATGCTAGATAATTGATAATAAACAAAGAAATTAAAGAAAACTGAATTGCTTTATTTTACCGGTAAATTTACCGGTAATTGTACCGGTTTTTTATTCAATGCTGGTTGCTACTTGGCTTTTAAGTTTGAGCTATTCAACAATCTAAATCAATTAATTACAGGTATAAACCGGTAAATTAAACAACTAATAACAACAAAATCGATATAGGAACTAATAACGCAATAATGTAATTTTACTAAAAACTAGTTATTGTAATGAGGTTGATCACATAACATCAACAAGTAATTAAAAAAATTAACTAAGAGGAGCAATTATACTGCTCTATTTCGATGCTATTACCTTCATTTTTAACCTATAATTATAACAAATAAATTTTCCGACGTAAACAAATAGGATTTTTTATGATCGCCTATGCTAACGTATTTTAGCAGTAATAAATTATGTTCTTAAAGTCTATTTTTCAAATAACGAGGTCACATTATAAACGGCTTGAGTCATTTTAGCTTTTGCTTTTCATTTATTATATTTATATTGTTAAAAGTAACAGTTTTTTTTTGGAAAAAATATAAAAATATTTATTTTATTTAAAAATAAAACTAAAAATATTTATATATTTTATAAAAGTTTTACGACAATATTCTTTTTAGTTCAATTTTATTGTTACAAGCGTAACCACCAACTGCCGCCGGTATCTGTTTTTCTTTTTTAATTTTCTTACACGATCCATTGTAACTCGAACATTACAAAATTACCGCCTCAGTAGATTTTGTCCTATATTGTTGATATGGCTGTCCACGTGCGCCTTGGATGACATGGGGTGAAGGGGCAGAGGCGTGCAAGCTAAAAGCTAAGACAGAGCGTCGCTGCTGTCGGCAGCTAGATTGACACTTGCATTCGCGATAGCTGAGTCATTTCTTTTCCTTTATTTTAATACATTTTTATGCTATAACTTATTTACTAGTCGCTTAATAAAGCGACTAGTAAATAAGTTATACGCTGCTTGTTATTATTTCCATTTAATAGCTTTACCACAGTTTCTAAAACTCATACAGCTGTTAACGCATCTATTTACTCTATGTTACTTTTTTTTCTAAGTTCTAACAAATATTTTCTATTTGCCAAAAAGGGCCTTTGGTCCTAGTAGTTAACCGATTTCACTCACCGACCACTAGTCCAGCGTGTTAGAATTATGGCCCAAACCCTAATGTGTTTCGCCCAAGTATTTAGGCTGTCGATAATTATGCAGAATAATTGCAAAAAATAGTAGCAATACAAGTTCAGATTTTGATCATCGACTTCTTACATTAAGCGCTAGATACTAACGCTAACAGAGCTAAGTTATAGTGGTCATTAGTATGAAGCGACCGCAACACCCGATGTACCACTCAGATGCAAAGCTTGCTTACTAGATGCATTTCCACGAAAGGTGGTCACTGGATGAATGAGGTGAGCTCTGCAATAAATTACCTACACATCATGATGCAAGACTAGCCATTGAAACCAGATATAAATTAAACAATATATTTTCTTATTATTTTGACAATCTTCTTTGAGATAAATCGGGATTGTTATATTGACCAAAATATCTGGTGCGGCCGGAAAAAGTTGTATGAAAATCCATTTTGCTGCCAAATAAATTACAATGTAAACTCATATCTGCCGCGTAATTTAAAAATGGAACGAACTTTACTCTGAAACATGGCAACTAAGGAGGTAATTAATCAAAGGTTTTATTTAAATTTCAAATTGTCTTGCAAATATAAAGATGTTCATAGAAAAAAACAAATGAAACACTTTAACGCTGGAAAATCTTTTTTTTTTGCTCGTTATTGATTGTCAAAAAAAAGTTTTGTCTGTGTACTACTTAGTTTTAATTTCCGCATATTATTTGAGAAAAATACTATACAAGCCTTGACCACAACTAGTCAGTGATGGACATCGGCGTCGGCTCAGCTCGCACTTAAACGTCCATCAATGCCTCTTTTGCTCCTGCAGAAATATGCTATAACGAATTAATAAAAAATATCAATATTAGAAACAAAAATACAAAATCCAGGTGATTGATTAGTTAGACCTTCTTGTTTGTTTTGAATATAACTTAATGTCTACCTTATAATGTTATTTTTTATATCAACTAAATTCTCAGTTGCTCTCGTATAATTCATTCAAATTAACTGAGAAGTTCAGAGCCTATTTTCAAATATAATTTAGTATGAACTTTATTAGTACCAAATTAGAGTTCATATTGGACCAACAAATCAAAAAAATGTATAAAGGCTTAATTATTTAAAATGAAAGGCATAAAGATCTCTTCAATAATATCAAGTCCTTTGTCGTTTATTGATGCATAAAAGTAACAATTCTCCAATTATCTTAAATGTTCTGTTAATTAAAAAGGCTATTAAGTATTAATAACACGAAGAATGTATCATTACATTAATGCATTATAATATTAATTATGTGACTCGTACTGCAACATACTTTAATGATTATTTAAAATGATTACATTTATAATTATAGTAAATATGTATGGCTTTGTATAAAAACGGCTTGACATTTCAAATTGGCACAGTTGAAACGGAGAATCAACGCCATATACAAGATCCATCACAATGAAAACTGTAAGTACTGCATAAACACTTTTACTAAATAGGCGAAAACAATTAAATTAATAGTATAAGGATGAAAAGGAAACGTAAATGTATTACAACGTTATGCGATGATAAGAGCGGGCACAGTTCAGGCAACTGCGCTTGGTGCACTATTAGCACTGATAATTTTCTTCATGGTATACGTGAGACGATGCGTAGGATACGCACACAAACAGTCCCGTACTGTGTTTGTTTAAAATCAAATACTCGTTTCTTTTACTTAACTTAGCATAACTAATGACACATAATTTTTTTTTTCAGTTTTTGGTCCTTTGCATTTGCTTCGCCGTCGCTCTGGGAGCTCCGTCCAACTCGGCACCAGCATTAGAGTTTAGTGATGTGCGTGATGATTCAAACCAATATTCTTTTAAATACGTAACAGCTGATGGCGTTGTCGTCAATGAACGCGGTACTCTAGTCCCAACAGCTAATGGCGAAGACAAAGTTTTGGTGTATGAAGGTGAATACACATTCAAAGGTGATGATGGAAAAATGTACATCACTAAATACAAGAGTGACCTTGAAGGTGCTTTAAAAATTGAAGGTGATCATCTTCCCAAACAAGTAGAGCCACTGCCCGCTCCTGTGTAAGGAGTATAATTATGAAACCTTGAACAAATAGAAACAGCTTTAATTATAATATTTTAATATAAGTATATTCATTTTGTTTTTATTTTATCTAAATTTTTTAAAGTAGTCAAGTAAGTCCGCTTATAGACACCGTTAGTAATCAACTATTTTGAATTTTTGAATTCATTCTGGAATCAACCAAGTTAATGCCACCTCTATGGAAGAGAGAATTAAACTAGTTACTTCCTCTTCAAACCAAAAAACAGAAACTGCTTCACGGCCTAAAAATAATGCGTATTATATTATATTTACCACCTTGCTCATGTTTTAAAACATTAATTTTGTATCTTAAATGGGCAATGGGTCTTTAAAGGAGAAAACATAAAATAAATTCTGTCAAATGTCGGAAAATACACTCAGTAGCTTTAGTTTGTTCGGTAAGACTTTTAATTAATCTCTCTATGCCCCATCTTTTTACAAAAAGCGTATGGTCTCAGAGGGAGTTAATTAATTAATATAGAATACATTGTCATGGTGCTCTATATAACTTTGTTATCTTAATTACTTTAGTCCATTCTTCTAGAATTATTTGATTTGATCACATGTTATTGTAAGATATCATTGTCAAAATATCTCAACCTAATACTTTAGTAATGAAATAACAAAATTCTTTAGAATGTTTCGTAAAGTTCATGAATGAAGCTCACTGCGGGATAGTCATAAAAGGCCATACAGTAACCAGTACTGTCAAGAGAGTACAATCAGAATAAGTGCACTCATAAAATACTGCAGTTGGTTTTTATATTAAGGTGTTTCTATAATTCTTTGGCTTTAAATAGCGACTAGGTATGTTTTATAAGATCATTTCATATCATTAGCTTATAAGACATATTTATTTCGTTTGCTTAGTAATTTAGCTCACATTGGACCATATTTATGTCAAAGCAAATACTTCAATACGGTTGTTAATTATTATTTTCGAGAGCTATTATATATTATAACATACATTTTCTCATTTGAGATATCCACGTAGAAGACGCTAACGTCTCATTTCTACAGAAAGACAGACACGAATAATGAAAAGAAAGGCAGGCCTTCTGCTTGCTGGACAATCTCACACATAAAAAATATAAAGTTAAGTGAAAGAGGTTAAATTATCAGTTTCCATCATTATCGCCATCAATAACAATGCTGAGGATACCTCCTCACAGAGTGTACTAACATTAGAAGTTAAAAAAGTGCAGGAACATCCCATCTGGTAAACGCAAACCAAAATTGGCCCGTATTTTGTTATCAAATCGAATTACTTTAATAGCCAACACTAACATTACATTAGATATGGTTTTATATAATATTATCTATGAAGCTAATAGCAGTATGTTGCAAAAATGCTATGGCAACGGAAAAAAGGAATTGAATTTCCACGAAAAAGTTGTCGATTCTGCCAGTGCGTTCAAAATAGATTCGTATACCACTAATGTGCGTATTCCATCTCACGGTTGGTCGGGCGATGCATATTTGATTTGTTTCCAATTTGCACAATGTATACTGTAAATATATTGTCAGTAAGTATATTTTGTATTAAATTAGTTTAATCAATACAAACATTCCAATTAATGCACTGTTATATATTGCATAAAAGTGTCTTATGTACTAAGATAATATCTAAAATTTACTCCATATAATCGTATTTACTTAAGATTTTTTAAATAAGGATTCCAATATTCTCTTGTTTGGAGTGAGGTGTTTATTCCATAGCAGACATTTGACAGTTGAACATAGAGTATTGCTTTACATTTCAGAAACATACAAACGTAGGATTCTAATCAAAATTTTAAGCGACTAATTTGGAAGCTTGTGATCAGTTGTTTTTAGAGTATCCGTGTTCCACATATATTCATAAATGCAAACTAACAAAGAATCAAATGTTTCCTCTTTATAATATTAGTATAGACAAGTAGTAAAAAAAGTCTATATGTGGCGAAATTGCTTTAGCGCCCATAACCTTGCTAGTATATAAGGAATCTATGTTTTTCGCCTCTAAAGAAATGATGAATGTATGACAAAGGAAGGAGTTACTAACTTTGTGCTTGACGTAAGTATAGTAAAAAGTAATCGCTCCAAAAACCGTTACGCATGCTACTACGTAAGAAAAGGGAGTTAAATTTGAAGACAAAATATCTCTTAAGCATTTGTAATTCAAAAGCAAAACCATCCCTATATAAGTAATAAAATCCGCCGTCAATGAACGAAATTATTTTGCAATACATTCATAAATTAATCTTTGATCACAGACAAACAAGCAAGAAACTCTTGCTCTTGTTTGTGCCTCACGGCAATAATAAAATTGTTGGAGAAATGACAAAATCAATAGCCCGTAATAAAATTGAGCCGTACTATCCAGAGAAAATTGTTTATCATTTTAATATCACCAAATAAACAGTTTGATTACACAAAACATGATAATATACATAATAAAACCATAAAACATAATCTTTCATTTACGATGTCGAGATTGTATATTTTAAATAATCTTATCAATTAAAATATCCCTTAAATCTTAAAATTTAATTAATAGTGCGACAAGTTCAAAATTTCATATCTAATATAAATTATTACTATTAATCATCATGTCTGTAATATTTATATGTAAGTGCTTCATAAATAGCAGCATGTAAAACCTGAAGTGATAATTAAATTATTTGGTAATGCAGAAGTAATAAATAATTAATATAGAAATAATATTGTAACATTTTTGTTACAGTCACTATATTTTAACATAACTATGGTTGTTGGGAAGACATTGCTCGTACCGTTCAAATAGTCATTTACGTTTATTATATTAAGTGCAATATTTAAAAAGAACATTTATATAAGGTTAGTAATGTTAGTTCCGTATATGGCCCGTTATATTATTCGAGTATCAAAACTTTATTTTTAGTATTTAGCACATTTAATCATTAATACACATAATCACATTTTTAGCACAGTATTTATTTTCATATAAATAATTATAATCTTCGTCTTGAAAGAAAATTTATCCTAGTGTGTTATTCTGAGAAATTTCAGAAGCAGAAGTTGAGGACAATTGTGTATTGTCCTCAACTTCTGCTTCTGAAATTTACGTTGCCAGTTTCATTATACTTATTTATAATAAAAATATTTATAGACACAATAATCGCTAGTTACCTAGAGGACGAGTTACTGCATTTTAATTGGTCTTGTTCATTGAACATTCCGGTGAAGCGTGCCACAAAAAATACAGTCCGGATCAAAATGCATTTTTAAATCAAACCCGGTTATCGATGGGCAAACTCTCCATGTAGTGCATTAATTTCACAGCCAATTGAAAAATGACCATACGGCATTCCCAATTAGTTTATCGTTTATTCCATATGTTCAGTTCACTGTAGTGATATGCTTTCGCAATTAAGAATTGACAATTCATTGGTTTATAATTAATTATTAATATTGCTTTGGAATTAGCTTTATTAAATTTTTTGTTTCTTAACATCCCACTTGTGTCACCTGTATACATTATGTCAATTTTGTAGATAAAACATAATACACCACAAAAATCCATACTCCATCATTAATTTTCTACTGCTTAAAATATTACCATATTTTCAATTATATTCCTTCAAAATATAATTTGGTGTGTCCTAGGTAGCAGTTAACACACTACTTTGTCAATCAGTAGATTAATGGGCGAAGTGGTGCGATAACTGCTCTAGAGAGCATTGGTCGGACTCATAAAAAAATAGAAGACAGTGTAACCTTGATAGAAATGCAATTTTACTGAAGAGTTTATCTTTTTAAAATTTAAAATTTATATCTTAAATTTATACAGTACTCAACAACTCAACAGTAATAGTTTGACGCAAGTGAGCCGACTACTATCATGTGCTTTAATATGATGATCGTCTTTACCTACTAAAATTATAAAATGTCCTTTGCTCACTGAAATAAACCACCGGTGACCGAATTTATACAAGCTGCAACTTTTAAAGAATAAACAGTTCTTTGCAACTGTTAGACCAAACCTTTTTTTAATATAACTATAACATACAACATCCTGGCTGCATAGTTTGTGACGTATATTTTTTCTAATAATATTGTATTCTATTATTATGTCACATCTTTTTGGCTTGTCGAATTATACACTGCGATCTCTACTTTTGGAATTTCATTCCTTATTTTTAGAAGTAACCATTTCAGGAATTCCATTAGACGCTGAATAGATATACACTATTTTGTGCACTTCCCTATTGTTGACCGATTCTATGTTCGATAGCAGATGCTTGCTTCGGTCACCGCCGTGACAAATGTGGTCTGTGACCTAAAGGTTTGCGTACGCTGGTACACACGAATTCCTATCATAAGATATCATAATGTTACATTATATAGCAGTTATCGCATTTTAATTCGTACATGAATCATGGATGTTTGTATGTATTTTATATTTTTTAGAACTACTGTTACTATTATTTATATTGTTATTACTATCAATATTTCGCCGTTTCTAGTATCCATTTTTTATATGAATAAAAGGTGTAAGTGCAAGGAATATAAATAAATATATTTAAGTGTCATCTAGATGTTTTGAATGATATTTATGTATCGATATAATTAAGCAGTTACTAACTAAGCTATTTTATACAATGAAAATATAGTCATTTCTATGGAAATAATTTTATATTATCTTTTTTGATATTATTATTATTGGGAGTAATGAAACCTGCTTCCAGTGACTTAAATTTGTATTTATTTATTTAAATGTCAATTATATATTTAGGTACGTGAGATAAAAATATTATTATCACTTGCTGTCCCGTTTTTGTATATTTTCTCATGGCACGATTCGGAACGAGTCGTATTGATACTGTCGACCACCCTACAAAGTATAACACTGAAATCTTACCCAAATATTTTTTAAATCATTGAACTTATTCATATGTCAAACCTTTTATTCAAAGAAGACTTATTCCGAATCATAAATCGTTAATTTTGATTCATAATCGACGGTATCAATGCGATATTGCTCGTTTCTAATGTAATAAGAAAATACTGTAAAACTGTTATTTTGCTCCAAACACATTCTTTAGATACTCTTCTCATACAAAATTTGTAAAAAATTATTCTAACAAACGTTTATAATATGTAAATCCGAAAGTGTTTCATTATTGCCGTTGAATTAGGTATATTACTGTCCAACTGTGAGATCTATTGTAATCCATAATTCTACGGCATTAACTATTCAGATGCAGGGCATAAACTATAAACTCCCTTTCCCTCTCTGGTCCCTTTTCCCGAGTTAGGGACGTATAATATTCCCGGATGTAGTATGTAGGTAGAACCAAGGCAAATACAATACTGATTGTGGAACTATACAAATATCAGTTAGAAAACTTCTGCTTTAATTCGTGTGATTGGGTATTTTTTCCTAGTAAATATTCCGCATTTTTGACTAAAGCCCCTGGGCAAGATGAGTCCCAATAGCTCAAGCGTTAAATTTGTTTGTTGTGTTGACTGATGTTGACATGACTGCTATGTTATAGGTTGATTTTTTAATTTGACAACTCGTGCATATTTCGAACACATTTTTTTTAAATAAATAGTATATTATGATTCTATGTAGACGATTTTATTAGATGTCGTTGTACAGTTAATGGGATACATCTTTCTTGATACTTAAGATTTGTAAAGTTCATGTTTTTCATATAATTCAAATCGCGAATATTAGTCTTCTCAGAAATTGATTCCACTGTTTTACTCATGGATCTGTTTCGGACGAAACCATTTATCAAGCGTTCCTCGTTAGCAGTAGACGCGGCCGACTGATACTGCCACGTCCGGCGCTATACGTGTCGACTATGGCGGAAATGGGAGAGGCGCCGACGAAATAGCCCACGATCCGTTCTGGTGAATGCAAATTAAAGTCTAGCATTCCCAATCGCGTGCTTGTCTTGTGATGAATACCAAATACGTAAGCTTTGGTTTGTTAAGCTTTTAATGGAAACGGAGTGTTTTTAACTTCTACCTTGTTACTTTTCTACGTGAACAGTGACCAGTACCTACTGCCATCCATGCTACAATCTATTTTGAATTGCAAGAAACTGCCAACGAGACTGAGCCAAGCTTGCTACTTATAGTAATTACCACTGAGTTTGTCATAAAATGGGAAAATTCTATTCAAAACTCATATTAAACAAAACGTTTCAAGGTAACTACAGAACGAAGATTGATTGAGTTGATTCCTCTTCTAACCTAAGTCACGTGGTGTTGATTGTAGCTGGAGTTACCACGTCATCATTGAAACGAGAAGATTTTTCTCCGAGTTACGTGTTCGCTTGGGGAGTGCGGCGCGACTGTAAATCGTCGGTCATTGTATGTTAACTGGTGTGTCGTGAAAACCTTAATACTCAGGCTTTGTATTCCGTGCATTCCTTCATCGTGTCTCAGTTCAATGTTTACACTGTGGTAATTGATCAACCGTTTCTTAGTCGGTACTGATTTGTCTATTTATCGTTATGACGCGTGGACGGTCCACACCATACAATGCTTGTCAGCACTCACACGTCACTTAAATTATATTTCAATATATCACAATATTCATTGATTAGCTTAATCTTATTATACTATCACTGTAACTTTTTAACAATTAGAAGAATAAAAAACATATACAACACCTGGGTTTTTTTGGAAGACAGAAGACAGTTCATTACTTTTAGTTACTCAACTTAAACCGACATAATTTCAAGCCAACCAATTCATTATGTATCATACAGTGTGGTCACTACACATTTATCTGTGTCATTTATCTTATTTATTATGAGTTTTAAGTGAATAGTAGATTATTTGACAAGCAAGAGCTACAATCAGACAAACTCTACCAATTTGACTGTTTTAAATGTTTATTTGACAATGTTTTATCGTGATTTCACCGTACTAATTTGACAGTATCACTCATCAGCAGTCCACTTTAACTTTCATCATTTCTAACCCTATGCGAAAGGGAAATTAATTATTTTATTCCGGCTATAATCTCTTGTTTATGTTTTCAGTTAAGAGTTTTAGACGCAGAAAGTTGGGCGATAAATTCCTGCAATAAACAGCCGGTGATATTATTCATGACGTTTGTTAAGTTTGTTTTAACGGCCCCACCTTTTATAATTAGTTGATTAAGAATTCTTTTATTGTCGGCGCCTGCCTAATATATTGTTCCCCAGTGAAAACTTTTTGTTTTTGCCAAATTTCATCCCTTATAATTTATCTGAGGAGATGTATTAATTTCTGTTGTAAGTTTGTCCATATCGTTTAAAGTATACAAAAATATGTACACACTATAATTTAATGAAGAACTATTTCAAATTATAGGAACTTTAGTTAGTTATTTCAGCTTAACATAAACATTAACAAATTCTTGATAGATTTTCAGAATGAAGAGTGTCAGAAATAAAGAAATGTCTGTCATACAAAAATCCTTGGCTTTGTTCTTTTATTTGATAGTTTTAATTACATTGAGCATAATTCAATCGACATTGTTTTCCAGGTTTGAATAAAAACTACAGAAGTGTTTATTCACCGAAAAACATATTGATATGCAAAAGGGTGTCCCTTATGGCAAGAATAAAATGCAAGCTATTCTCCGTGGGAGTTCGTTACTTGATGGTTTTACGAGACGTACACACCACGTTGTGAGATTTCCCGGAGGTAACGCATATCTTATAAGCAATGTAATCTAAGTGGTCCCTTTTCTTTTTAGTGACATGTTCTTCTAGTATAATTAGTCTTCACAGCGTCTAACACCCTCTCGAAAGCCCAGTTGCTTTTTATCAAGTTAAAACAAAAAAAAATTATTAAATATACCCTGAAACTTCAAAAATGTGTCATTTATTATCATTATCTACAGTCTATTTACTTCTCACCGTTGAGTACAATCTTTCCTATATGGGAGAAACACAGAACGGGTCATAACATCACACACTGGGCCAATGCGGCTTGGTGCTTGAAATCGGTTGTCATAACAACCGGGTACAACGGTTAATGTGTTATTATTAAATTGTAAAAACAGAACGTAATCATTGGTGGACTTTAGTAAGGAGAACAATGGTGTTTTGACGTATCAACTTATTTTATTCAATCATTTGCTGAAAATTGACCAGGCTGTGTTCAGGTAAGATCTAGTCGTGCTACAGTCATGGCATATCACAGGGTACTCATTTGAATCACAGGGAGCTATAGCGAGGGTATATCTGACACGCATAAATAGAGATTTTTGGAAAATAATCAATTAAACATAAGTCTGTCACGTTTTCATGTAACGACATAGAAAGATGGAGAGAGATTTTCCGAATTGAATCCACAATCCAATAAACGGTAGGAAAAACTAATTTCGCCTCTTTAAGACCAGAATTTCCAATTGCACAATGTTGGGAGCAACGTAACAACCTTATGTCATAAAATTTAGAAAAAATAGTGTCTTAGAAAACAATAATGTGGTTTTAAACGTGTACAGTCGAATCGACCGGATCTTCGATAGTTTTCAAAAGATACATATGTCGATCAATGTGATATACCCAGTTTGCCTTCAATTATGGATAAGTATGAACATCCGGAAATGTATTTGAGTTATGGGCTTAGTATAAAATATTTAGAAAGAATGGATAGTATTAAATGTTATTTCTTATCTTATCTTGTTTATGGATTTTTAATGCTTACATTATTTTAGTGTCTGCTGTCCTGGAATACTTCCAAGGTGTACTTGCTAAATACCCTTATAGGCAGCAACCTTTTGTCTTCAGGTGTGGGGTAACCCACACAAAAGAGATCAATTCCTTTCCTCAAAAGAATATCAGTTACATGTGATGTGTGGCATTTATTCAGTGTTCCCCCCACAGGCCCTAGACAAAGGAGATTCCACTTACTTCATGTTATTTTACATTTATTTCGTTAACAACTATCAGGGAATCTATGAAAGTTTGTTAGGATTTTCAATTTACCTTATTTCCCTAAGATGAATTGAAGAATGCTTTGAGAGCTTACGATAAGGTTCTTGGTATCTGGTTCCCTTTGTCTCTGTTAAAGTATTTGTAACTTATATAAATTTTTCCTTTACCAGACTGTATTACTTTCATTTTGGCTCAAAAACAGTTTCCCTTCTGAAGATAATGGAAAGAATTACTGTGGTATACAGAGAAAATCTAAAGTATTAAGGTAAAAATACATAAAAATCTATAAACGCCTCACTGCTTGGCACAGATCTACCTACGTGGGAGAAATGCACTAAAAGTTTGGGCCATAACATCATCTTGCCTTATGCGGGTACAACAACAAACACCAATGTCTTAATATATCTTCTTAAACACGGAGGAACTTGGGATACCTAATTTTGGATGACCCTTCTAGGAACCAATCATTGCAAAAGTTTCTCTGTGTTTGCTACTTACCAGTACCAGTTGTCGTTATAATTCAAATAACGCCAACGAGCGTTCTTATTTCCATTCAAACCAATCCTAAATAAAACCCCAATATTTGTATTTAAGGTCCTTTAATAAAATGAAATTACTTGATAGTTACTTTGCATATTTTCTAATATACTTTTTCTAAAATAATATTATAATATTTTATGAGCCTCAAAAATGACTATTTATGTAAGAATGTTATGTATTTCTTATATAAAGTGAGCTATAGGTACGCATAAGAATACGGATTATAAAGATAAACAATCAGTAAGGAGCTATACACAAGCATAATACTATAAATATATATTTATTAATCAAATTATATGCGTGAAATAATTATGTGACTTACATTACTTATTTAGGTGCTCTATACACGATATTGAACCTTGAATTTTTTAGGAAATTGACACCGTTAGATAGATCGGTTGTATTAAAGGACCCGGCCTCTAAAGCTACGTTAGTAACAAGATGATGCCCCCTATGACTCATTAAACAGAATGAATCTCATTATTTCAAAATGAGTTTTAATAGTGATCAATAAATTTATGGATGATCGAAGAAAAATAAACACGATATCCTACAGAACGAAAATTAAACATTCAATATTTCAGTGTTTTGAGGACTAATTCGCGTGTACGATGACGATTTAAAAGAACTTAATGATTAAGAACTTAATTAAGAAGTAAATGAGTCTATTTAAATAAAGATATTTTGACTTTGACTTTAACTTTTTTCATATTGACTATTCGCATATAACATATATACATGTCACAAAATCACACAATGATCCAATTGAACTAAATATTGCGCTCAACATTTTAAAACATAGTAAGGATAGATAGATACCTCCTTGCCGTCAGCAAGGGGGAGGCCACAAAAGTTGTCAAAGGGTCGACGTGCATTGTACGTCTGTTCTGACTTCAAGATAAGATAAGATTGCCGAAAATTAAATATCAATTTTGTCTGGTTTGTACATAATAAAAATATATGATCTTATTATCTTAAAAAAATAAGTGACGATTTTTCCCGAAAAACTTGATGATGTTATATAGAATAAAAGGTCCCGTCAGTATTTATAAATTCTGCTCTCGACAAAAATGCTTTTTTTCAGAACACACACCCTTGCCGTGTCTCTGACATAGAATAATGGAGCACCCGCTCGCCAAATGGAAATCCGGATTATGATAAATCAAAAACTTTTGAAATTTGGCTCCTGTTCCACAAATTTATTTGCGAACTGTACACACGGCGATATGTTTTGTTTCTGTAGACTGTCATGTACAATAGACGAATGATGTGAGATGTTTTTCGAGTTATTTTAATATTATCATTCACAACAATATGTATGTTAAGAAATGCAGATCTAAGAGCTAGTTAGGAACATTAGGAATTTAAACTAATAAACATAATTATGGTTCGTGACATCAGTTTAAGTTATAATACTTAAACAGATATCACGAACACATACATGGGAGTCCCATTAAAGCACAGAAAACAAATGTTGCATATAATACCTCTGTTAATAAATAACTTGTATACAATACAGTTTTTACAGCAAAGAATGCTGGTGAAACTATTAAATATAAAGTAATATAATGTGAAATATTACACTACATTAAATTACAATATATGTGTTTCGTAGTTTCCTTTAAGAGTGAAGAGGAAAAGGCGTTGTTTGGTTTAAACAGTTATATTTTTAACCGAATAATCAATAACAAAGCTGCGAGCAAAAATATAATCGCGTGTTTTTATAATGAAACGTGTCAAGTAAGTCAGTTTTAGTCCAAGCAAATAGCGGCCAGCAACGCAGTCCAAAAAGTCCGTAACAAAGAGTATTAAACATTTCACTAACAATGCGTTTAATTCCAGATTGTTCTACTAATACATATTAAAAATAACTTCTATACCGTGTCAAAGCATTGTTGCTTCCTTCCAATTATGTTTCTGCATTGTCCGTTCCCTGATCAACTAACAAACGCTAGATCAATATCTCTTGAAGGGGATTCCATTCCAAATAATTGGAACACAGCTCTTGTGAACATGCAATGTATCGGACATCAGACATCACACGATACCCACCGCTAATTGAGAATGCATACCTACGAAACACATTTAACTGTATTTGCTATCCGATTTCCCAAAATAAATCAGCGAGCTTCGTATAAAACTTTAATAACATTGAAGTAGAGCTCAAAGTCAAACAAAATAACTCTTACCGTGGTTTAAAATACGAAGATCGATTCTTATGTTTAATTCAGCCTATACTGTAAGAGCATCATAACTATGTCAGACGTTAAAACATCTAGTCGGATACAGACGAAAATCTTATTTAACGTGACCTATACACAAATTTAGAGGCATTCCAGAGATAAGATTGATTGCTTTTTCGAAAGAAATGAAGATATAAAATATACTTAATATGCGCGCTATAAATTTCTTATTAATTATATAAATTAATAGAAAAAATAAATCTTTTCACTTTACAAAGTTTATTCAATATGTACTAAGCTTTATTTTGTTGCGGGAGTTGGAATGAAATGAATTTAGATCATTTTCTAAATAACTTTTCTAACTTCTACTTTGGACGAAGGTCTAACGAGTGACATTCTGAGATATAACGATTTTCCTCTCGACTTCAATGTACCTAAATTTTAAAATCGGTTAAAGCTTTAAAAAGGTGCTTATCTTGGGTAAGGCTTTGCAATTATTTTATTTCAATATACAATATAAACTTTAAGTTACTTCATGTATCATAAATCATATTTTTTAATTAAATATTAAAGTGTAAATTATTCTATACTTCCTGATGTTAAGCATCACAAGAAATCATATGCGCAGATAACTAATGCAGCATAAGACGTAGTGCTCATATCACCATTACCTTTCCAGCGCAAAAGGTGACTTTTCACTTATTTTACGGCCATATTAATATTTAATCTTCAGTTACAAGTAAGGTTACTGAAGTTGTGTCTAGAACTCTATAAATTTACAATATGTTAAGGTTACTTGCTGACCGAAAAAACTTTAGAAGACCTATCCCTTTCTATATATAGAATATTGAAGTGGCCGTAACAAAGCCCATTTTATATGAAAAATAATAGACGTTCCAGTAAAGTATTCCACGACTTATATATATATATATATATATATAAGTCGTGGAATACTTATATTAATTAAACATTAATAATTTACTTAACTACTAAGATCGTAGTATGTGTCATAGATCTCCTGATATCTAAAATCAATATTTCAATTACACTCATTAATAATGCAGAAATAAATTAAATGAATGCTTGTGATTTTTGGTACATTTCTAATTTATTTTCAAAGCGGATTCACTGAATCACTTCAAAGTATCGATATTTTATTATTCTCCTGTTTCTCTTTGGAGATTCTCTAAAATTAATTACACACACGGTAATGGTTCAACACAAAAAGTAATTCCGAACGAAGTACTTTCATCTTTCGCAGACTTAAAGGAATTCTACGACCAAATTCGTTATGAATTTTATTCGTTCATATTCTCAAAAAATCTTTATACTTTCTTTCTTTGCTTACAAGTATTACATAAGTATATATGGGTAAAGTAAAAAAATTCAAACTAGAATCCGGTGGATAGTAATGTCACTTTCAGAATGTATTGGATCAATCAAACAAAGATATTGGTATACAATCATAATCTTATTTGGTTTAGGAATCGAGTATAACTTTCGCGATTTTTTTAGTTTATATAAAGTATATTGTAGTTACGTAATCTAATTTATAATTATCTTGTTTTATACAGTGGATATTATATTTGTATTATCTTGTTTAAAAAATAAATTACTAAATTTTATTTAAAAAATTGGAAAGATTCAGCATTATCAAAACCAAAAGGGGCTAATGAAGTAAGTTTTCCTAGTGGTTTTGAATAAAACGGAGACTAAGAAATCAATGCTGCACAAATGTTCAACACAAAATGTTCTAAATGTCCTGAACTAAGCCAAAATATTTCTATTCTAAAAGAAAGGCTGTCAGAGAATATAAGCAATAAATATCCATTCTACGAACATGACACGCGTCATTCGACTGCAGTTACCATAGAATGATTATAGGAAAGGATGTGGCTAGTTGACGTGGCTAGAACACAGCCCAATAAATATGCTCGACAGGCTGCGGTACTAGACAGCTGAAGGAAAATGGTACACCGTGTTACTTAGTATCCTGCATAACCATAACTACTCTGGAATGGATTTACTACTTAAGAGAAGAAAATAAGAAAGAAGAAGTATCTAGTATAGTAGTATGAGTGTGGTAAACCTTACTGATCGTTGGCAGAATCACTTCATTGTATTGTTGGGTTTCAGAAGCGAGTAAGGAGCTTGTAACATGGGGACATGTCACGTACGCTGTCAACATAACGCAACGGTAATCTTATCTTGTTGTTATAAAAAAATTGAGTTACGTATGTGACTGACTGTAATCTGTTTAGTGCGTTATGAAAACAAAACAAATACAAACAAAGGTGTTTTCATGTTTCAAATAAATTTTGTTTATTCATCAAGAAACAGTATTTCTCTATTAACATTTTATTGCGTGGCGTGTCTACCCTCTATCTCGCTAATAAGAGTGAATGCTGCTAACGAAAATAAATGTCCGGGAGAGGTGTTACATTTTATATTATTTTAACACGCAATCGAGTTCGATTTGTTTATTCAGCGTATTTTGTTAATATTTTCAAATACATAGAATCAATGACCAAATTTATTATATAATGAAAACCATAATGATATAATATTGGGTCCGATTCTATACTATACACTTACATATACTATATAGTTCTATACAATATAGTTTACAATCATGTTTTAAATCATAAATTATATATAGATACATAGTAATTTATAGAAAGGTGTGTCTAATAGGTACAGATTGGTACGTAATATACAAACAGTCACTCTATATTTCATGTTGCCATTTTAATCTATGCTTTTTAAATCTATAGTTCTCTGTAGTTATGCAAACGCGGATTTTGGATGTGCTATGTCAACTTTTACTGCTAATTCTAACCACTGTTATATCTTGCCAGCTATAGACCAAGTATTATGTCGTGTCTCGTGAATGCTGTAGTTGGAGGAAACTCCAACTTACTTAAGAGAAATATAAAAAATTTCGACTATTTACTTAATATTTGTATAATTTGGTATTCACTCGTGTAATTAAATACAATATTATAGTATAGTGCAGCATATTGTATATAGTGCAGCATATTGTATATAGTGCAGTAATGCGTATATTAAAATGATTGTTTTAATTTAATATGAAACTAGGAGTAATATATATTAATTATGTTAACATAATTGAAGCGAGCGGAGCTTTAATGTAGTTAATCGTTTGTTAGTTTACCGTACCTACGAGGTTAATTTATAGAAAACGAAGGTAACTCCCACCAGTGGGATATGCTACGAGAGTAGCACTGTGACGTTGGGAATACATCTTAGTAGTTATTAAAGTGGAATCCAGCATTTATAGCAAAGTACTGTTAATCTAGAGATAAATTATATAACCTTATTATAGTTATACTCTTTAATGATATTGAAACAAGATTAATAATAAATTATACTAAAATTCGAGTATAAAATACTATTAACACCCTACGTCTCGTAATTAAAAAAAGTTTAATAAGAACGTCGAACAGTCTTGAATTAACAAATTTTAGTGAACGTTTTATAGTTATGAGTCTTATTATTAAAACAATAAGGTATAGATGATACTAAACACAACGTAGAAATATTTTTAAGTAAACTCGGTACAGATGTTTTGTAACTTCCTTGTACTAAATTTGATATAGTATGTCTCATCCTGTACAATAGAATACTTCCGTTTTATTAGCAAACAGTCGTAAATCCGACACGACGCATCTGTAATGGGTTTTCTTATGTCAACAAATCGTATATACAGTAGTTATTTACTGCGAAAACAATGTGACAGAATTGTATTCCCGCGACAGAAAAATTTACACGCATTTGCAATTTGGTACTAGCATTATGTTATGTAAATTTAGTCTATGATCGCAGTTGTCGTGTTTAGTTTATACGTCTGGGAAAATCAGGCATCTTGAAATGTTATATTTGTTTAGGGAATTTTAGAAGACATATTTGAAATACAAAATAGAGTGCGCTTCTTTCATTTTGTGCGACTTTTTATATATTTACTAAGAGTTTATGTGATTGACGTCCTCTAATGAAGTGGTTTACACGACCACTCTACAAGAGTAAATAGTATTATCTCATCAAAATCTCCCAAAGGTTTTTGATTCCTGTTAATATTTTATTACCTTTAAAGATTTAAAGTGGAAAGTGTTGCTTTTACATTACACTGTTACAGCACATCGTTAAGCTTGCTTTAGTCCTTATGGTTAACGTTTGCCAACAGAAAGGTGTTACCACCCTTGCTACTAACATTTTGTTAAATTAACAAGGATGTTGTATAACGAAAGTGTATCTCACACTTTCATTATACAACATCGTTGTATAACATAAAGTCAGACAGCTTAACTCGTCAGAAACAAAGTTGCATTCACCCATGAAGGTTTGATGTGTTTACTATTGAACTTGTTGACATTTCTTTCTCAAGAAAAGATTAACCAGTATAACATTGCATCAGAACGAACTGATAATTTTTCAAAATCATAGAAATTTTCAACGTATTATGAGTGAGTGTTACGTGAGTTTTTACATGAAATCTGTATTTTAGTGCCTAAGGGTTAGTTTAGTAAAGTAGCTCTTCCTCGTAGTACATTCTTGAAGTTGCAGTTTCCATCCATATGGTAGCGGTTAAATTCAAAACGCATGGTGCATTCATTAGCCGTATCCCCTCTAAATATAGTAATTAATTTTCGTTTTTTTTTCATCTTTGATTTTAAAGTCATAGGTAAAAGCCATTGAAAGTCAACCAATCGATCGTCATATGTATATTATTTCAAATTGTCTGAAAAAAATTATATTTGAAATAGCATGTGTTGAAGACTCTTTTATACTATCTATGTTTTTATACTTTTTATAACTTTTATTGTCACTCAAATTATTACATTCATATTTTTCTCTATGTCAAACGGTGGTTTTAATTTTGCTCTCCACTTTTCGCTATCATTCTGCTACATTGTTGGTCCTTCTCCGGTTTTTTTAAGTATTAAAAATGCAAACCAGAGCATCAACCAAGCGTTTGGCACATGAATCGCAAAATTTTCCCGAGGAGCCCTCAGCCTCAGATGTGCCTATTGTGGGTGAGGTCGGCCAGTCCCCTGTATCGGACTCGGGTACAGGGGACTGGCCGACCTCACCCACAATAGGCATCCTCTCATCGTCCTCTCTAAGGGTCGGCACTCCTGTTCCTACCGCACACAGTTCTGAGCCCCAAGCGCGGGCATCTCACGAAGATCAAGCGATTGCTATAGAGATTGGTAATACGAGTGCAGGTTCCAGGTCGCGTGTGTCAGGGTTGTCTTCACGATCGACGTCTACAATAAAAGCACGCAGGTTGGCCGTGGAAGCACAGGTAGCCCGACAACTGTTCGAGCGTGAACGTCAGGTAGTAGAGCTTGAGATGAAGGCTAAACTAGCTGCCATCGAAGCGGAAGAATATCGATCGGTTAGTCAGACTTCATCACGTACGACATCTTGGGTAGCTGGTGTACGTAATTATGACCACTCTCAAACGGTTGATAATTTAGAGCCCATTCAACACGTAGAGCTCACTCAAAAATCTACCACCCAACCATTACCCATGTCATCTCATTATTCACAGTATTATTCACCTAAGACATCATTTAAACAAGTGAACTATCATAATCATTGTATAGAACATGCCATTAAACAAAATTGTGATACCGATGCACAGAAAATATTACCGCATCACAGTCCTGTATCACATGCTGAAAATCATAAAAATTATGGTAATTTTCAACGTCAATCTGACGCATTTGAAGTCCCGTCATTGTCAAATAACCAGAATCATAATATGTCACCTTTACGTCCGAACATATACTCATTGGGCAAAGAGTTTTTATTATCACAAGATAGCCGCCTCAGAAACATGAAAGATATTGACTATGAGGTTGCATCACCAATTATACTAGATGTCCATCATCCTACAGTGCGCCTTCCTATACGATATCACCATGTAAAATGCGCTCATGGGGTCAATGAAACTGTGTACAATGGTTTGAAGCAACGCTATTGGATATTGAGATGTCGAAACACAATAAAAATGATTGCAATAGAACGCCGGTTCTGTGTTAGACGTATGACGATGCTACAAGTTCCATCAATGGGTGATTTGCCAGAGGTGTGGCTAGATCACCACTGTCGCCCTTTTACCAACGTGGGTTTGAATTACTTTGGTCCACTTGAAGAATCGATTGGACGCAGGCGAGAGAAAAGGTATGTAGCAGTCTATACCTGCATGACTACACGGGCAGTACACCTCGAAGTTGTGCCATCTCTTTCATCTGACTCTGCCATCTCAAGTCTACGACGATTTATAGCGCGCCGCGGTGTGCTGAAGATTTTATCGGACAATGGCACTGCGTTCGTGGGAGCTAACCGTCAGCTGTCGCAATTCTATGGCACACCCGTTGAAGATTTCGCTGCCAACAACAAAGTAGAGTGGTGTTTTATACCCCCAGTTTCTCCGTTTATGGGAGGTTGTTGGGAACGGCGCTGGCTTTTCTGGATCAGGCAACAGTTGTGTAGCCTTGCTACACGGGGGGGATGATGTTGAAGACTCTTTTATACTATCTATCATTCTGCTACATTGTTGCAACAATGTAGCAGAATGATAGCGAAAAGTGGAGAGCAAAATTAAAACCACCGTTTGACATAGAGAAAAATATGAATGTAATAATTTGAGTGACAATAAAAGTTATAAAAAGTATAAAAACATAGATAGTATAAAAGAGTCTTCAACATCATCCCCCCCGTGTAGCAAGGCTACACAACTGTTGCCTGATCCAAAAAAGCCAGCGCCGTTCCCAACAACCTCCCATTAACAGAGAAACGGGGGGTATAAAACACCACTCTACTTTGTTGTTGGCAGCGAAATCTTCAATGGGTGTGCCATAGAATTGCGACAGCTGACGGTTAGCTCCCACGAACGCAGCCCCATTGTCCGATAAAATCTTCTTCCGCACACCGCGGCGCGCTATAAACCGTAGTAGACTTGAGATGGTAGAGTCAGACGAAAGAGATGGCACAACTTCGAGGTGTACTGCCCGTGTAGCCATGCAGGTATAGACTGCTACACACCTTTTCTCTCGTCTGCGTCCAATCGATTCTTCAAGTGGACCAAAGTAATTCAAACCCACGTTGGTAAAAGGGCGACAGTGGTGATCTAGCTGCACCTCTGGCAAATCACTCATTGGTGGAACTTGTGGCATCGTCTTACATTTAACACAGAACCGGTACTCTCTTGCGATCATTTTTATTGTATTTCGACATCTCAATATCCAATAGCGTTGCTTTAACTCATTGTACACAGTTTCATTGAACCCATGAGCGCATTTTACATGGCGATATCGTATAAGAAGGCGCACTGCAGGATGATGGACTTCTAGTATAATTGGTGATGCAACCTCATAGTCAATATCTTTCATGTTACTGAGGCGGCTATCTTGTGATAATAAAAACTCTTTGCCCAATGAGTTTATGTTCGGACGTAAAGGTGACATATTATGATTATGGTTATTTGACAATGACGGGACTTCAAATGCGTCAGATTGACGTTGAAAATTACCATAATTTTTATGATTTTCAGCATGTGATACAGGACTGTGATGCGGTAATGTTTTCTGTGCATCGGTATCACAATTTTGTTTAATGGCATGTTCGATATAATGATTATGATAGTTCACTTGTTTAAATGATGTCTTAGGTGAATTATACTGTGAATAATGAGATGACATGGGTAATGGTTGGGTGGTAGATTTTTCAGTGAGCTCTACGTATTGAATGGGCTCTAAATTATCAACCGTTTGAGAGTGGTCATAATTACGTACACCAGCTACCCAAGATGTCGTACGAGATGAAGTCTGACTAACCGACCGATATTCTTCCGCTTCGATGGCAGCTAGTTTAGCCTTCATCTCAAGCTCTACTACCTGACGTTCACGCTCGAACAGTTGTCGGGCTACCTGTGCTTCCACGGCCAACCTGCGTGCTTTTATTGTAGACGTCGATCGTGAAGACAACCCTGACACACGCGACCTGGAACCTGCACTCGTATTACCAATCTCTATAGCAATCGCTTGATCTTCGTGAGATGCCCACGCTTGGGGCTCAGAACTGTGTGCGGTAGGAACAGGAGTGCCGACCCTTTCGTAGTCCAATACAGGGGACTGGCCGACCTCACCCACAACAGGCACATCTGAGGCTGAGGGCTCCTCGGAAAAATTTTGCGATTCATGTGCCAAATGCTTGGTTGATGCTCTGGTTTGCATTTTTAATACTTAAAAAACCGGAGAAGGACCAACAATGTAGCAGAATGATAGCGAAAAGTGGAGAGCAAAATTAAAACCACCGTTTGACATAGAGAAAAATATGAATGTAATCAAAATTAAGTGACAATAAAAGTTATAAAAAGTATAAAAACATAGATAGTATAAAAGAGTCTTCAACAGCATGTTTAATTTAATATGAATAAAAATAAAATTTCTTAAATGTTTCCTATGTATTTTATTTTATTATTATTAGCTGATGTACAATAAAGATATATTCTATTCTATTCTAAAAAAGGCAAACGTACGTTAAAACCACAATTTCAAAATTTAAATACGTCTTACGATTATTACAGATTATATACTGTTATACTTTTTGTATTTATTTTATAATCAATTTATTTTGATAATTTGGCTCTTAGTCTGCTAAATTTTTTGCAGGAATTACGTAGATTGATACGTGTCACTATCGTGGCACTATTAACAAACTACGAAGAAATAGATAAAAACCGTTTGGCTACAATTTCCTTTTAAAATGTCCACTCCACACCAATTTCTTGATCTTAGATTGTATTAATAATTTTCAGTTGCTTTTCATTGTAGGCAAATGAATTTTCCAAACATTTCAACACATGTTGTTTTCCTTAATTTAATATTTATACTCAAGTAGAGGTAAATGTATCAGTAGTAGGTAATTAAAAGTACATTATTTAACAATTTTACTAATTTAATTTTTTCTATTGATCAACGCTGTTGGTTTGTTTTTTTAGTGACTGACACTTTAATGCCTGAACATGCTATATACATAAAAATATATGTTTGTTATACACATAAAATACTATGTAACTATCTATGATCAAGATATTTTCCATTTCAAAATTTTGATTATCAGACTATTGAATAATTTTTGTTCATTGGAAAATGTTCTCGTTGAAATGGAAAATACATTTAACAATTTTTAGCGACTGTGCGCTCTAGTTCCGATTAATTAAGCAACTTATGCCAAGCTTTGTCCTGGATGAGTCAGGAAAAATATGTTTTTGGGGGGTACGTTAGGCTGTTGTTCTGGGTTATTACGGCACACCATCAACATGAATTAACCCAGGGTAGTGGTATCAACAAAATCCGCGTTTCCACTATAGGTAAGGTCCGCGTATCAGATCTTAGTTTAGTCTCATCGGGGAAGGTTATAATTGTATTGGATTCTAATTTTAAGGGATTTTATGTTAATTTAAGAAAATATCTACTTATGTCTAGCTACGCGGTATCCGCGCAACGCTAGTTACGCGGATTTTCACTGTAATATGTTTCTCCTATGAGGACAGCTAGGCCTAAGCCTATCAGTGCGACGTATATACAGGCTATTGATGATGCCTTATTACGAGTTATTCTTGTCAATCCCAAGAGATTATGCTCGGTGGTAAAGACCCGATATTCTTTTGTTTCCATTTGTTATTGTGTATTTTGTTTGACTTAAACTAGATAACTTTAAAATAACCGTCATGTGAAAATTCACATTACCGAAATGTAAACATTCTGTATGGAAAAAAAATCCAAAAGTGTGTTTTTATTTGGTTCATAATCATAAATTATTTTATGAAATCGGAAAATAAATTAGTTCCCTACATCTAAATTTTTAAAGAATCTGAAACACACGAGCGTCCACTTAACATAAATATTTAATACAATGTACCACTTATTGAGACCCACTTTATGGAACTGAGAGTATCCAACTCCCCTTACTAAGAGTCGCATTGCATATAATTTAGTATTTGAGCAGAGCAAATAAAAAGAAAACAGTAAACAAATACGTTTTTTCCAATTAATTGACCTGGTAACTAAGACCTTTATGCCATATCTTCATTAATGTTATTTTTTATCTTTATTTATGGATCCAGGATGATACTGGTGCAATGTAGCCCTTTGCTCCGTGGAGTTTATGGCGACTAATGGTAGGCCCCGCTATTTAGTTAGAAGAATTGTTTTGAAAATGGAATGCAATGTAAGCCGATTATGATAGAATGATACGAAAATGGAATGTTATGATAATGATTACGATGAAATGATAAATAAATGAGATCATAAAATATTGTTAAATAAATGACCCTACAAATGAATGAATGGAAATGAAACACTGAAAATCTCTCATAAGCCACTAATCAACACTGAATTAGGCATTCAATATATTGTACGATTTATCGATCCTTTTTGTCATAAAACACCAATTTCATAGCGAAAACAACACTTCAACATAATATACGTATATAATAAAATATTCAGCAACCCACTATACCCAACCGACACCGCCATTACGCGCCAAAAACCTAAAAAAATACTAATTTTCATTTATTTATATTGAAATTACTTATTCAATATTATTTGGAATACAATGTTAATGTTTTTCTGGTTATGAAAAGTAGTGGTAAAATGTAGTTTTTATCATATTTCTAAACAATTTTTGAAAGAATAATTATTATATTATATGTATTACAACCATTGCTGACTAATGCACACTAGAAAATAGTACCTTTGACACCATCATTAGAACACTAAAATAATACAACACGTAGCAATTATATCAATACACAATGGCTCAAATATTTATTGAAAATTCTTTTTTATGAAATCGTTGTAAGTAGGTTCATGACCTTGATAAAAAAAAACTATTGCTCACACGCACGTTACAAATTATAAATGAAAAAAAAAATTACATATTAAATAACAGTTATTAATTTATTCCCAATAGTATTGAAAAATAGCATCAATTTTAATAAATGAAAAACAGTTTTGTGTAATGTTTTCTTATAATTTGCAGCATGAAAGCTTTTACATAGAAAGCGAAAACTAGTAGTAGGGCCAAAGGATAACAGTTGTAAACTATTTGTTTCCATTACACCCGACCTTACCTGTGTTTTCAATAATTGAAAACGTATTAATCCGAGTATCAGACAAGTCGTAATGCTCTAACAAAACAAACAGTAGCTATAATGGTTACAGCTCTAAGCTCTTCTGACGTAAGTACAATGAATTTAATTAAATCAGAGGGGATCTCTGTGATGGACCGTTCTAATAATTGCAATGTCAACTAATTTTATTTGATTAAACAAAAAAGGCTTAGAAGCAACAGAATTTTCTTATGGTATGCGGTTACAATAAATGATAAACCTTACGCGATACTTATGCGATATCAAAAAAAATATTAGCACAATACTTTTTTCATGTGGTTTTACTTATCAAAAAGAACATTTGTTGCCCGATCAGTCTTGGTCCTACAGCTGTAATTAAATGATTTGAAAAAAAAATGAAAATGTGGAGAGTTGAGATTAGACCTCAGAAACATAGCACTTATCCACTTTACTTCTGACACCAAAGTCTGCTTTATTTTTCAAAATGATAGTAAAACAAAATGTATATTTCAAAAACAAAGAAAAAATTTAAAAAACAAATATCAAATATAGAATTATACGAAACCTAGCCAGTCCGCAACAGATAATGATAGTGATTATTTATCTTATATATAATTTGGAATCCTTATTGAATTGCCATCTATGGTTGAACTAATCTCTGCAAGAGATCTATGCCAACAGGTGTGTAATATTTGACATCAGCACTGATCGAATATTCTAGCAATATAATTTGATTAGATCTAACGACAGACTTAATGAAACAAAATATAATATAATTTTAGAATTTAGATTCTGTAAACAAATAATAAACATTCTTAATAACGGTATAATTTAACTAAAATAACTAATGACCATCCTGAGCTTTATATATTTAACTTTACTTCTTAGCGGGGTACTCTCTATGTGCATTTTTTGCAAGCAGGCACGCCACAGGCGGCTTCTGACATGGCTTGGACGCTGCGTCGTTCCAAAAATTTTGATTTTTTTATACTATCATAGTATCTATATGTCTGTAGTAACATGGATAGGTTTTGACTTGGTAGGGTATGTACCAAACAAACACCTTGAATTTTATGATCTAAAATAAAATTATTACTAGTAAAATTTACCATATTTGATCCTTAATGTTTCTGTGTACCAATATTTTTTTGCTGTTGTGTAATTTTGGGGTTTTGTATGTCAACTTGGAGACCTGAGTGGCCGGGCGCACACCAAAAGTGCCACTCGTGGATGAGTGCTGCGAGAGCCATTTGAAGCTCTCAAAAGGTACTTGTACTGTTTTCTCGAATTTTTAAGTTTATTCCCTTTATCTTTTATCGATGTGGAACAGAAGTGGCTGGAATGTGCTTTTGTTTATACTGTTTTAAACATTTTATTGAAAAAGGTAAACAGCCAGATTTTGAAAATATTTATTTATTAGTACTGTCCTGTCACAGCTCCATTTTTAAAATGTAGTACTTTAAGATGATCAACCATTTCTCAGTTACTCGATATTAATTTGTCTATGTAGAGCTGACGTTACGTAAAGGCTGCAATATTGAGGGGTTCGGTAAATTGATGACTCTTGAATGAATTGATGAATTACGAGTAACTTGCTTTAGAGCAGGACAAAGGAAAGATAATGTTGTTGATTACTTAGGTAGAACCCAGGTCACTGCTGTGAAGTGGAGTTAACGGTGAGTATTAAGTATATATGCTTACAACTTAATATGCTCTACGGTTTACGTCGCTACTAGGCCTAAATTTGACGGAAAAAAGGCTTAACCGTAATAAACAACCTGTTTGTTTACTTTCCATAGCTAAATAATACGTCATTGACTTCACGTAATGTATGCAAACGTTTGTACATATGTATAATATCCCTTAACTACTATAATCTAATCCAATATAAGCCTTATTAAGAACTTGTGTCAAGCGCAGTTTTGGGTCATAAAAACCACTTAACTCTGGTGTTAAACGGAAAGTGGCTTCTGAAATAACAAGGAGTGATACAAAATATTGACATAAATAGTTGTATTGAAAATAAATAAACTATAAATAATGTCTGTCTTTCTAATAAGTTTGAACTCTGTCTGCCTAGTAATAGACTTCCAAATAAAGTACCTACTATTATATTACTATTTTTATTTGACAAAACAAAGCTAATCGCTGATTAATATCACCGATTTACCTAATCAGGTTCTTTTAACTTCGTTATATGAGTTAATTCGAACTGCGCTGTTACGCTGAATTTTCGGCCATCTGTACTAAAGCAGCCAATATATTTGTGGACTCAGTCAAGAGTTTCTCAATCTCCGGTGCGCAGTTTACCCATTGTTAAACGATAGAATATCTTTGTTCCAGTATTTAGTTGAATAGATAATGCTAAGAAAGCTAGTAAGCGATAATGAACCTTATCAAACACTTACTTTTAATGGTCAAAATATCCTCTTCTCTCTTGTTAATTCCGCAGAATGTTAGATTATTAAGATTTAAGGCAGGTGTTTTAAACGGTTGTTTAACGTAACATATGTACGTCAATATCAATGGTTTCTAAAGTTAATAAACGAATTTTAAAAATAGATCGTCGTTTCACTGCATAAAAGTAATCAGGGTTTCTAGTACAAATTTCAATTTATCAATGTTTGTCTAATAAATAACAATAATACAAAAAATACAAATACAATGAAAATAAAAACGAAATACAAAACAAAATACAAAATGAAGTCGATTATTTCATTACTGTTTGAAGCAACTTAAATGACATTAACATTGGGTGAGGCATCTGTTATGTAATCGTTATTTTTAACGTACTTTAAGGACCTCATTTCGTGAAAGAAAACTTTTTCTGGTTTGATATTAGTTTACTTAGATCTGCTTTATGTTGATTTACTGAAGTTGTTACAAATACAGAGCCTCTATATTAGCGATTATAATTACAGATTTACCGCTTTTGAAAGGTTGTTAATATATGGCGGTATCATTTTCTGAGAAACCCAGAACTTAACAAATTACTTTTAACCACTTAAGAAGCAACCCAAATACAACGTATTTAAAATTGATTTTTCTATTCTCTCTTCTTCTTCTATTCAGTATTAAGACAAAAACCGTATGGAAGGACTTCTTTAAGATATAAACTTTCATAAAATTTCATCAATTTCATGTTTTTTTATTTCATTGCGTCGTGATTTGTCTATAATCTTTATTACTTCCAACTGTGTTATATTCAAATAAATCACTGGTTTTTAGTTTAATCTTATCTTCGTGAAATAAGAAGTATGTACTTTTTAAAAAAATTGACTTATATTATGAATTCAAGCTATGTTCATGCAATCTTTATTATCAATAAAGTAATATTGCTTGTAGCGACTATTAAAGCATAGCATTGGATACTCAATATTATATTTTCAAGAATTTCTTTGTATTAAATAAATATAAAATCCATAAACAGTTACCTTATATATAGAACTAAGAAATTGTTTCATTCGCAAAATACATTTTTGAGTACGAACCAGCCCACGCAAGATAAATCGGCATGAAGAGTTGAGGACATTTGTATGTTATCATAGGATTGTAATCAGGGACAATGGGCTTATGTGCCGTAGGCATAATTTTAAAATCGAACTATCGTGATTACTGCAAATTTTTTCTTTGTGATTTGAGATCTAAAGTAATTTGATGAATATGTATTAAAGTTTTTGAGATTACTTTCCATTTCATTGGTTCAGCCAAATTCAAGCCAGTTCTCTCTTTGCCTCTTAAATTTAATGCAATCGTGTGTTATATATTAATTGACTATCATTAACATTAGATTAACTGTTACTATTTTATTATTGGATGTTAATTCACAAATAAATAAATAAATAATTAATTTCAAACATACATTGAATTAAATAAAGTAATCTATTTAATTTCACTAATAGAAAAAGTAGATTATATGGTTGTGTGGTAGACTTCTACAAAACAACCATGTTATTCTACAGTATAAGTGATCCAATATAGGTAATATTATTGTTCAAGCAATCTTGCTTTCAGAAATTTAACCACCATTATCTCATATCTCTGTCTTTAATTTGCAAAGTAAATATTATTTTTTAATTTTTATAGCTATTCGTATTTGGAAAAGCGATATTAATATCACTTTTGCAAATATGAATCGTTAAATAATACTGGAAGAAGATTCTGGCTTACTTTATAGAAAGAAATCATCATAGCTATTATTTGTTTCACGAAACTACTCTTCTGATCACTATTTAGGAAAAAGAAAACACAGAAAAATTATATAATTCACTAAATCGTTTAACATTTTAATGTAGCACATATAACATAAATAGTTACTAAAGCAATTTCGTATTTTGTACGATTAGAAAAAACAAAGACTTTCATATCAAGAAAAAGACACGATATTGTTAAAATATTTACTAAGGTAAATGGCGGAGGTTACTCTTGTCGCAAAAGTACATGTTAGAAATATGCCCTCGACTCCAGAGAGCAATAGCATTTTCTTAAGTGAAATATTGCCACTTCGGTTGTTTCATTTTGAATTATTTTTACGAACAACATTTTGAATGTAAATAGCTGCGTAAAGAAACAACTAAGGGAAATTAAGCCAGAAAATTTATTTTAACAAATGATTGTTTATATTTCTGAGTGTTATATTTATTTATTGTATTTATTTAGGTACAATTGACAAATAAAATAAATAATAATAGTGTGGCACGCATACACTAAGGATCTGATTTATTAGAATGTGCGACTTTATTCATTTGAATAAACCAGTAAAATAAAATAATTGCAGGAAGGCAGACCATGTTGGGAGTTTCCTTGTGTGCTGGAACGGTTGAAGAACCGCTCACCATTTTATGACCTCCCCATCGTTTCACCAAAGGGCATTTACCAATGGATTCAGCCGGCGTACCATGGACGGGCAATAATTACCTACCGAAATAAATCCGGTAGTGAAAAGCTCGTTTTAGGGCCCCTTGGTGGATTTCCAGGCACATCGCCGGTCTGTGGGGTTGTCTGGGTGCATGCAGTTGGTGGTTTTGCAGTTGTGGTTGGGGCCTACTGAGTCATTGCACCCTTTTGTATTCGACGATTGTGAGTCTTCTAGTTGGTGATACTAGTCGCTTTTAGTGGTGTCAATGGGGAAACGCAGCCTTGACAATGCTAGATCCTTGTGCCCCTACGTTCACGTTAGAGTCCGCACTTAAGAGTAAAGCTTGACGTGTTTCCGGGCGGCTTTGGCTTTTCATAGGAGGATAAGGCGTAGTCATGTAGACTTAACTTGTATGCAGAGTTCCATCCAAGGCGTTCTTCATACTTACTACACCTGAGAGAACCGGTGAGAAAAGGACCAGCAGAGCCTTGAGCTTTGTGATGGCTTGTCTCAAAGACCGATGTGCCGTTATTGATTCCAATAACAGATAGTTGGTGACGTACTGTAGGAATGATGCGTAAATACAATAAAAAAGGCATACTATGTATGTATGGTATAGTATCTAGTTGAATCACGATTTGTTATCTGAAGGAGCTCAAGATAACTGATTTTGATTGACTCATTCTAGAATCAACCATGGCATTTTTTTTTTGTTTTTTTTATCTAATAAATTAATTCCCTTGCTCTGATGATCATCCGTAATTGGACAATTGGTATGCATTTTTGTCATACTCTTTATGACTTAAAAATTAAAAAAGTATTTCTTTCCACGGTATACGGAAAACCTTGAAGAATTATGAGAACTTGGCTGGTCTTTACTTTTTTACTTTTCTTTTACTATAAGATGTTACCTATATTAGCGTCAGCAAATTTCTCACGCATTCACACGCAGACAATTTTTCATTTCATTGTCATATCTAATCAATAAAGCGAATGTGTCACGCAATGCAGGTATCAATTGAGCAATAAATTCGTATCTGCGTCCATTCCCAAGTTCATTATCTCTAATTCATCGGTTTTTGAGTCAACGAAATACTCGTAGTGATAAATTACGGCCTTCTGCACCCCAGAGTATGTAAATACGTCTTCATGGCGACACCTGGTGGCAATAAATTATTTAGATATCGCCTGAGATTGTGTACTTACGAGTTCATTAATATACAGAGGAAAAACTGGCGTGCCATTGGTTGTGTGGCGGTTATTTATTGGGCACTAAAATTAGTATTGCTTTAGCATTAGACTAATTAAAAACGCAGTTTTTCTTGAGGGAAATTAAAAAAAGATAAGGTACAATAACTTTTTCAACTCTAATTTGAATTAATTAGCTAACGTTCAAACATGCGACCGCCTACGCCTGGCCACGTGCTCAGTAAATGAAGTTAGAAGACACTTGGCAAGGAGTAAGGAGCTGCATGGATGTTGTTTTGTATTTTGACTTCTATAGTCCGTTAGCATTAAGAATGTAGTAAGTCAGTACAACTGCAAAGTAAAGGTGTATTTATTGTGGTGTTCATAATACAAAATATATATATTTTGATGGATTTATAAAAATACACTTAACTGTATATAATCAATTCATTTATTATAAATTTAAATATACATCAAAAATTGCAAAAATACCACATATTTAAAATCGTCAACAGAATAAAAACCTTCATAACATCATTTTATCATTTTATCTATTATACACACGTATAGCAATACGATACGATTTTTTATTGAATAAAGTAATTTTTTTATTGTTAAAACAAGTCTATGATCACGTCTTGCATTAAAATGAAAATGATCCTTCTTAATAACAAGTGGGGGTAACTTATGAGAGCCATCCGAAACCCTATTATTATATATAGTGAAACCAATTTATATAGAAAATAACTGACAGCAACAAAATATACCTGTTTTCAATGTTCTGTGTTGGATTACAATTCTACCTCCCCCCTGTTGTCTGTCAAGGCTATGACCTTGCTTTCTATAATCCCATCCTTGTTTCCCAAACTTACACCTTGCCACAAAATTACCTCTAATGTACTTGCGAGACGAGGTGCCTCCAACCATTCGCTGCCTGCTCGCACAACACGTAAAGTTTGAACAGATGGTGAGTTTTGACATGATTGATGTGGCGAATAAAATAAGTATCAATAACAAATCATCTCAATATTAAATAAGGTCATAAAAACAATAAAATATAACTAAAATATAGGTTATTGCCCCTTATTCGCGGCTAGTTTTAAATATATCGAACACTAAAAAATCACGTTAGTTTTTGTATCGAATTTTTGTATTGCTCAATGTATGCGTTTGTCGTCATGCGTGAATATAAGTATCTATTTTCCATGCCATATTCATATCTTAAAATATTTGCAATGAAAATGCAATCTTTATATAAAATACAATAAGTTCCAATTTAAAAACTAAAGTTCTGTATATTGCAAAACAACAATTAAGTTCGAAAATCGTCGAGAATACTTTCCAAACACAAACGCAATTCAACTTTTAAAATCGGAAAACGACCGTTGTTTAAGGACAATTCAAAGTGTTCAATTAAGTTAGTACTTTATTGAATTGCTGCTTTTGTATAAGGAAATAACTGTATTAAAGAAATAAAATTTGAAGACAAAACTCTTGCCTATTGGACGTTAGTAGTACTGTAACCATGTTTACTTCTTGTTCTTTGTTTAATTGAAATAGTTAAGTATAAAGAATGGAAGGTATCTTCGGCAATCTTCATTAAAGTGCAATGTAATTTATAAACTATAAAGTTTTTGTATAGCAGAAATGGAAGCCGAATTACTCTATGATCTAATTAATTTAATTTACTCTTCATTACTTTTTATTTTGAAATATTTCGATACGTTCTATACAAGTAATTCATTTAATTGAGAATTTATTTATATCGATATAGGTTTTACATCTATTTGCAAGTGTGCACGAGTTCTAAAAGTTTAGTAATAATATTGTTTAATAAACAAATAAATATGATATCAAACTAGAGAGAGTAAATTGTCGGTTCTGAAAGTATAAAAATATTTAGAGTTTTTGAAGGATTTAATTTTGTTTATTTAAGTAGTATCAAGAATAGTTGACTTAATTATAAATATATTTGAAACGTTACTCACTTTACCATTCATTAAATTATATAAATTCAAACTAATATCAAATTCTGTAAAAAGCTTACACAAAAGTTGGCGAGAGCTTTGTTACTGATTAGAAATCTTAACCTTAAGCTCCCGTTATCTTAAGCTTATAGTTTCATCGCATGTAAAAACTAGGACATTTGTTGTTTATATATTGTACGAAAATAATACACTTTATCACCATATTAGCTGTATAGCCTATACGAAACAAAATCACTCTAACAAAGGGAATGTGGGGCAAAGCGACACAAAAGACCAAGTATTGTTGTATCAAACATGTATAAATCCATTTCGGCCTTCAATGAAGCTTTGTGTTTATTATTTTCACAGTAAAAAGCAATTTTGACATATCAGCAACAGTCACGTATCAAAAATACGTTTAAAATAAACTAGTGAAAGAAAAATATATCATTATATTTTTAATCTGTACTGTATATTCTTATAATCTGTGAGAAAGTCTGAAATTCTTATTAACAATGAAGCAATAAATTCTTTCATAATTCATTATATTTCTTTTAGTAGTATCAAGAATAGTTGAGTAAATATTAAATAAAATTAATTTTACTGTTCCTCAAAAAAATCTTATTTATTTTATATTATAATTATATTTAAATTCAACCTTATATCCAATTCCGTAAGCTTTAAGTAAAAGAGAATCTCAGAGAATAGAACACAGAAAGGGCTCCAAAAAGATTAAAACCCCAATATCCCATTAGGTCCAAATAAAATGCAGTTCGTTGAACAAAGACTGGGCGCTCACAAAGCGACATGTGTTCCGGATAAAGGCGCTATTAAGATAGGAGGAGCGTGAGTCGTCTTGAGTTTATTGCTTCACTATTTACTCTGTAGCAATACCAGCCCAGGCGCCCGGGTGCTCAGTTCCGATTGTTATTACCTAGTAAATGGCAACGACGATACTTCGTGGTTACGGAATGATTGATATAACGAACCAGGGAAACTTTCTGTTGGTTTTTCGTATACCCACTTTCATAGGGATCAATTTGCTTGCTATTTGTCAAAAATAACAATATTAAATTAAATTCTATTAAATTTTACAGTTCAATTGAGTAATATGATTACATGAAAAGTTATATCTCTGCTTAACAGCAACACTACAATCTCGTAATATTTTTATTCTACTCACATGTTGTATAAAGATTACTTTGTAAAAAAAAATTAGGTGACAGTATTTATTTATTTAACAATTTATGTATATGTACACAATTTAATAAAATATATCAGGCACAGAGAGAATGCACAAAAAATGTACGTACTTTATGTACAATATTTATACATACAAACTTTGCTCACTTATGCGAGAATGATCGTGGTACATACCAATACCATCTGCAATACTGAAATTTGAACCTAGAAACTCTTGTCTAAAACACTACTAATACTCACCACTATACCAGGTAAGCGTCACAGATGTCATAGACACCTAAGAATGTCGTTAATTCTTTAATCTATAAAACATAGTGAAAGAGTTTACCATGTTTTTAATAGTAATATTCTATCGCCACTTGTATCTATTAAAATGTGTCAAAATCGAACGCCTCGTAATAGATCGGTGGAGTCCAACATAAAGCGTTCTGTGAATGTAAAATTGCGGTAATGAAGTTCCTGGATTGACATGTTTCAATTTTATATATACTTAAGTAGTGATGAATGGGTAATAGTTGAATAGAATAGTGCTGTTCTAATATTTTAACTTCTCATTTTTTCCTCCTTTTGTCATAAAATGCCAAACAAGCAGATGTCATGATGACCTGATAGTAAGCGGTGAATGGGTAACCACCGGCTGAAGACCCCCAGACCCTCGCTTAGCTTCAGATCGTTATTGTTAAATCCCATAAATATTTCATTTAGGAATTTCAAGAGCGATTATCAAAAAGCATGTTGACTATGAGACTGCATCCTTCACTGTTACGTTTATATACCGGAGACAGATATTTATGACTCCCGTGTCCTGAACGTCACACCGAAAGTCAGCGAAGCGGTTGTAGCTACTCAGGCGACCCTGCAAGCGTTTGTACAACCTAAATATTTTTTACCAATAGTTTAATTATGTCACACATCAGATTAATAATAATGACTAGTAGTGTAATGTGCATGCAACCATGAAGGTTACTGATGATAATCGAGAAAACAAAATGTTGGGAGCAGGGCACTTCCCACGGTCTGATAACGATACTGCAAAAAGTAACGATATTTATCCAATATTATTATAAAAATAAAATGTATATTTTTATATTGTCTCTATAAATAACCTAACGCTTCCTTGTATCGGTATTTAATCGATACAAAACCGACTTCACTATCGCTATTGCAAGGAGTACTACTGTGTTCAGCTATAAGAGCGTTCGAGTTCACTGGTTACGTTTTTTATCACTTTTTGTTATTAAAATTGATTTAAATAATTTATTTACTTCGGACATAGTCCCATGATGAGATGGCGTTAGGAAAAAATAAACAATATAAAAAACTAAATACTTTAACAATAATAATACCTTCGTAGTGCTTCGAATGCTCTAGTTTCGATAACGAAAGGAAAACATCTTTTGGCATAGTTCATCCTTGGATGAGACAATTAAATTTGCTATCTGGCGTTCCTCCGTTCTTCCGAAGGTACTCTCAACCATTTTTATATCCTTTATTTTGATATCCTTATTTATACCGTTATTTTTAGTTATAGTTATGAAAAATGTATCGGTATCATCTCTCGTTTGCTGTCAACTTTTTTTACAGTCGACGCATCACTCATGGCCAAGGCACAAAAAGTGTATTTAGGCTTTTTCTTGCCTTTTAATCGTATATATATAACACACACAAAACAATATTATTTTCTACGGAATTTGAATTTATTCTCCTCATAAATGTAGATTGTATGTTAATAGAAATCAAAATGTCTTTCAAAAAGGTCATTAATGGTTTCAAATTAGAGGTGTGTGTATTCTTACGTAATTATTTTACATATCAATTTTACTAACACACTAAATAGTGTAGATTTTTCTATATAACAAGGATGGAAAGCAAATATTTATGCTGATAATAGGCGAATATCGATATATATAAACGCTTCAAACAACAACTTCGCAAGGGTTGTACGTACATATTCCCTGTAAAAAACAACTATGATTTCTACAATTTGAAGTAGAAAATGCGTTTGGTTACTGACATTGGAAACAAACAATAAACATGATGTGATTCAATTTAATTTACTACTGTTCTCACTTTATCAACAATTAAAAACGCCAACGCTCAAAGTAAATGACTATTGATATTTAAAATAAAATGACGACGTTTAAGTAATTTCATGAAACATAATAAATTTAACTGTCATTCATAAATTACATCAATCAAAAACAAGGTTGTACAGTTAAAAGGAAATAAGCTTAAGAGACACAAATTGAAACATATTTAAAATTAAAATACTCCATTGCCAGAGATTAAAGAAAATTACTTTTTCCACCCCTTGATGCCACGTACGTTTTTCCCTTCATTTATTCATAAGGAAAAGCATACGGGAGTGACTCGAAAAATACGTGACTTACTTTGTCTAAATAATAAATTAGAACGGCTGGAGAACTACTGTGAGATTGGTAGGTGCATTGTGATATAATACAACACTTCATGGCTTACCTAGTCCAGGGCAAGAGTCAAAGAAAAATATTTTTCTATTTCCTTGCATGCTTAGTTTAATATATTTATCGAAATTACACCAAAATTTTTTTAGATCGACACCCAACAATACCGATATAAATAACGTCACTATAATACATCTTTAAAAACTTTAATATCGGTATTTCATGAAATAAAATTGATGACGCTACCGATAACTTTCTTACACATTTAGTCTGTAACTTACACCACATTTCTTTTATTAACTGTCACCTTTTTGCGCAATATACTATTTTTATACTATTTTGCTATAAATAAACGAAGGAATTAACCTTAATTAACCTTAATTTAAAATACTACAAATAGTAGCACAATTAAACTAGTGCTTGCAACAATAACGGTAGTGGCGTTACTTGCGAACTGTGAAACCCGGCAAGATCGCTTTTTGTACCAATATTTATTTCGTTATTCCCATTCACGATAAAAACATACCGTTATTTTCCACATCAATCAAGGAAATAACGTTACTTATCGAGGTATCGCTTTCAGATCCTGCTACTCACTACTGACTTAGCGATAGGCGGTTGTGAGGCTCTCCGAGTGCTTTTGATAACTGCCATATGATAGTGTACCTTGAGAGGAAGGAATAGTATAGGAATATACTAAGAAGATTAATGTTTACAGTAACCGATAATAGAAGTAATTCTTTAAACATAATGTTACGAATATAAGTTCTTTCACCTCGTAAATAAATGGTTGAGGCGTTAAAATACTATTATCGCTACCAAAACATAATTGCTTAGTTCTATTATCCTTTAACTCACGAATTGTCAATGGATTTATTCATAGGTCGTTGACTTTTGACTCGTAAAAAAAATTGGCTTTAAAATTTGCATCTGATCTAATAGTAGGTATTTTATTGTTAATGTCTTAGAATATAAGTATACTTATACGATACCATTAGGTAGAAAGATATTTTACAATTTTTCACAAGCTAAACAACAATTACAAACTATAACCGAAATTGTATCGAATAAAATGTTTCGTCAATAATGTGTGCGAAATTTTTAAAATGATATATTATAATATTGTTACGAACAGGTTAAAAGGACAAGTATAATTTTATTTTTCTTTTACAAATATAGAGATGTATGTCGCTAAGTGACACATATGAGTCAGTCAAGAGGTAAAAACTGAAATAAGTCCATTCTAAATAAGCAATTACAAATAATTGAGCCATCGATACAGGTACAAGAAAGAACAAAGTGCTTATCCTCACTTTTAGACCTATTTTCTACGCTGTGTAAGGTAGCCATTAGGGCTGTAATACACTTGTTCCGTTTGATGTAAATATTTGAAGATTATACAATAATGAAACATGTGAGTATTTTATGGGTGTTACAAGATTTTATAAAACGCGACATTTGCGTACCTAGATAGAACACACGCATAAATTTTCTATGAAAAATAATTAGACTTATGACGGTTTTGAATTATTAATAATCTCAAAAACCTCTTAAAGCTTCTTATATATACATAATATGTTGCTTTATGTACCGCACTAATTAAGTTTTTACGAAAGTTTGAGTATGACAATACTATGAACAGATTTATCCAATCCAATTCCCAAAGAAATGTCTATTCTCACCTTTTTCTTGAAACTAAAATATAATTTTGCTTTTGGAGTGCTAGATTGAGCTAGGTTTTTTTTTAATTTAGAGCACATGATAAAATCCCTACACGATGACGAAGACAACGATATAAAAAACTACTTTGTGTGATAGGAGTAGGTGGATTTGTTTTTTATGGTTCCAATCTAACATTTCCTCTTTTTTACTTATCACCTTTCCATACATTATGCTAGATTGTCACACTTTTGGAAAAAAATTACCTAGTATATTGATTAATTTTAAGGCCTTAGTAATAAATATTGTTTATGACTTACATGGTATTCAAAATATTACTTGAATGATACGCTTATACAACGGTTTTTAGAAAGACACTTAATCAAACATTTTAATTATGTATGTTATTGTGTTGCATTAAAATTCCCGGCATAATAAAACGCTGACTTTCAACGATTATTTGACCCTAGAACACTGAATAAAGTCTTCCTTTTAGCAAGTTAGAGAGCGTCCTTGTTAATGCAACAATAGCTTATGATTTCCCGTCAACTGGATTGAAGATAACACTTTAATGAAAATGTCTTCGTCGCGAAACGTCACTGAGTTTACGCTCGTCAAAGGGAATATTTGCTACAACAGAAATCCATTTATAGGCAAAATAAATAAAAGTCTCGGAAGTGGGACGCGTTGAGATGGTTCCGTGAACTTTCTTGTCAGTCGTAAAACGTTTTTGGTGAAAGAGAATTTTCACAGCGAGGTAATAGCTAGGGTTGTAACGGAGGTATTTTAGAGAAGGTGCATATGGATACGGAGGCGAAGAGCGTCGACTCCGCAGATGCGGAAGATAATGACGGAGGAGGCGGAGTTAAAAGGTTAAGTGAATAACATAGTTATTAATAATTTATGTACTAATGGAAATATACAAATAAATATATAAGATCTATTTATGCAATAATATCCGGCCCACTGTCACAAAACATCCTATTTGTAATAGTTACGTTATAGTTACCTTCTTAAAATTAAGGAACAGGAAATTATATTTCACAAATACTGGTTTTGTGGCTTTGTCAACTTCCAAACGATTTCTTAAGGGTTCATAAATTAAGGCTTTACGCGAGCAACCCGCAGTCAGGCGGTCTCGTCGACGAGGGTTTCGCTACTCACACGTTGTAGGTATTACGACTGAAATAAACGTCGGTTTAAACTCCGCAATTTTTTTATGAAAGTGACGATGAGGTAGGTTTATAACTTCAAGTTCCGCAGTATCGGAGTTCACCTCCGGAATATCCGCTACAACCCTAGTACAAACAAACATGCAATTTTTTTTTCTGCATTGTGTGATCTAACTTTAAAATACACCAGGGGTAATGCTTTTATACATTTAGTGCTTTCAAGCAAGAGAATTGCGTAGCTAAGAAACGATTTCTGTGTGAAAATTATTACTGCAATGCTTTCATAACTAAAACACGACACCGATACTGCACTCTGTATTTCTCATTCTCTCTTTATTTATCATTGTCTCTCTCACACATACACACTATTTCTTTCTGTTGTCTTTTGTCTATAGGTGTAGTTGTTTGTTTTGTGGTGACTCGTAAAATAGGCACCTATCCACATCGACGATGTGGTTGGATTATGCCATCCAATCACATCTACAAAAGCTCAAAGCTTTAAAGGCCTTAACAGAAAAAATGTTTCCCATATTTGAAAAAATGTTTTCCATTTTGAAGAACAATGCAACGAAACTTTAAATATCATATCTCAACTTTTAATAGTCGTAATATTGTCTGTGAATTGAATAAAATAGTTAAATACGGTCGTCTACTTTAAAGCAACATTATTTCTTCTTTTTAGTAATATAGTTAGGTACAAAAAGCAATGTCATTCAAAACTATAATAGATGTTACAAATCAAAACCATATTAAACGAAGTACTATAAATCAATATGTCTATAGATTTAACAAAGTGCTCCTAAAATTGATATGAAAATCAAAACAGCTTTACGTAACAGATAACCTTAACGGCATGTTTATTTAGAGTAAGTGGTTTCAAGGTTTGAAATATTGGTTTTCCCATCAAACTAATGACTTTCCAGTAAATACTAAATTTACATACTTAAATTTAAACAAAACCTGTATTAGTATTAGTATATATGACGTTGTCATTAATCAAATTAAATCTTGTTAATTTCAATTTTTAACACTATAATGTTTTTAATACAAACTTTGACATCCTATGCTATAACTTTATGACGTATTATAGACTCTAGGATGTAAACAAACCCTTTAATTACATACGGATACCTCTTACACATAATGACAAACACCTGCACGTCACTGGCGTATAATTTAAAACATGTTTAGTTTTTATAATTTTTTTATCGGATTAAATGCTATTTAGACATACTACTTATCAATTTAAAATTGTAAGAATGTAATTTTTATTCTATACACATGCGGTAGAACGTGTATAACTGAATTGACGAATTATTTCTTTATTTGAAAAAAAAATTAAATAACAATAAATTAACTTTATATCTATTGTTAACCCACGACCTAATCATATATTTTTTCAACAGATAGATATTCCTACTTCCTACTTCTGTTTAGTTAATATTTATATAGTTACATTATTGCTTATCTCAGTAAATTTATCACTCCATACTCGGATATTGAGCTAGTAATTTTTAATATACCTTGATATTCTTGAACGCTGCGGCAGTTTAAAGTAAAGCATGCTTTTGAAACAACAAGATTTTGGTAAGTTTACTTCTATCTTAGCAACATTTAAACAGGTCTTTAAATGTTCTTGTAATGTTTTATATGTAAGAGTATTCAATTAACATTGGCATAAAGTATTGGGAGGGCAAGATAATACTTTTGTACCAAAAAAAGGTTTGTAATAGTTTATTAATACGGCCGTAGGATATTGAAGACTTACTTTTAAATAATTTTAAAAATATATAAAATTAGATTTTGCAGTATACAGTGCAGTGTATTTATTTCCTCAATATGACAGCTTTTTAATTTGATCTAGGACCTTATTGTGTAACTTTATATCTATCTCAAAACTTTTCTATCTTAAAATCATTACTACATTAGTACAAAATAACGTCAAAAAGATAAAAAGTTCAGTGGCAATGGAATTATGGAACGTCAAAATGCGATGGAGATAGATAGATTTCTAGTTAGATAATAACCCCTCTAATCTCAATACAGACAGAAGAGATGATTAGAGAGAGAGAAACAGATCATAATCTAAACAAAAGGAAAGCTATAATCACGCCACATTCAGAAAGATGTGTTTGATTGTGTGACCTTCATGAATGATGGTTGAATTTGACTTTGACCTTGTTTTTCGTAGTAACTTCCTGTGATTTTATGACTTTTCTGATGTTCTTTAAAACTGATTTTTAAGTTGTTTGATGGTTCATCGTTTTCCTTTACGTATTAGAAAACGGGACCAACATTAAACTTAATTCATGCCTATAATCTCATCCAATGTTACATGAACTAAGAAAACAAGACCCAATTTTATTTCTTTTGTTATCAAATTGACAACGCCTTACAAAACGGTATTGGCGTCATCATGAGATACTATGTTAGATAGAGCTCGGTGAATGGTCAGATAATCACATAATTGAGGCAGTCGTGTTTTGTCACCCAATATAACTCTAAGAAATGCTTTGCTAAAGCCTGGAACCCTCTTCAACAAATACATTTGATATAAATTCGTATTTCAAGTTAAAATGGTCGTGATTATTTGTAAATATCAATAACCCTTATTGATGATTTGAAATTTACACCGAAAATTATTATTCTTCATTTTCTAATCACATTAGTTGTGATACGTATAGGCTGTTGACAAAGATGATAATGTATTGTAGATAGCATATTTTTATGGAGCTGATTAAAGGAACAAGGAATTAAGATAATCACTGCATTACCGTAAAAAGTTTAAGGCCACATTAAATGGAAATTAAACAATCTCTTGTTTTTACAAGAGATTGTTTGATGAGCCTTTTTATTTAAGACGTATATAAAAGAGATTGAGTATATTTCTTCACTGTTAAATTTTGTAAAATTCCGAACAAAAAAATATTAAATTTAAGAATGTTTTAAATCCACAACGCAATGTACTTACAATTTTTATTAGAGGACAATGAAGTTTAATTCACACAATTTCTGATTCATCACAAACCTCGCATAATCATGTCCAGATCTAATTTCGTAATACCAGGACATAATATGAGAACGGTTTGCTTCAGAAGGACGTAATTTGCCGCAGATGGCACCACAAATATCTCGGATAAATTTAGTGCCCGTTCAGACTAATATTACGAAAAATTCAGTGTTCGAAAAAATTTTGTTGAAATGTGATTGTTTTCATTTAATTTCTGTCTGATTTTATATTTTTAAAGAGGTGTCTCTTGGCTTCCTTCTCACATGATGATTAGATAAAATAATGCCGAAGATGGAAGCGAACTACACCTGAATTGAACTGGCTACAACCACAACAATGCTGTTAACATAATTAAATGCCCGGTTGATATCTAGTAAAATTATGACTATTGCCTTTATAATTATATTTATTTGTTTTCTCATACATATTCCCTGTGGTGACGATTTAAAAGAGCTTAGTAAATAAGTCTATTTAAATAAAGTTATTTTTGACTTTGACTTTGACTTTACAGTGCAGACTTCGGTAATATGGTGGTAGCTAACCAGATGGACTTAGAAAAAGCCCTACCACGAACCAAACCAAGTAGAAATTTCTACCCAAGTAGAAATCTAAGAATTGGACCCCGGAATTTTAGATCTGAAGTAGATGGTCACAGCCACTAGACCACAGAGGCGGTTAGGTGTCTTCTAAAAAAAGCACTAACAAAAGTTAACTCTTGCAACCATAAAATTACTAATGGTATTAATTTGAAATATGATGCTTTCGGTGAAAGTGTACAAAATACTGTAGTAGTTGTCCTTTATCTTATACCTAGAGATATTTCTAAGGCACAGATATACAGATTTGCTTGACAGTTATGATCAAAATTATCAAATATACAACCAATTATGGTCTTCGAAATAAGATTTCATGTTTAAAATATATCATGGATTATCTCATACATAATTGACGTAGACAATTGATCAAATACTATGAAAGCAACGAAGTTCAATCTTCATTGTTTGCTTTCTTACTAATTTCTACTAAAAATTATATAAGATTCAAATGCCATACAAAAACTTATGACTGCTTAAACCTTCGACAACATAATTCACTAAATTATACTTACACCTAAACTGGTAGTTAATTACTCTAAAAGCGCTTTTTAATTATACTGCCTGATTTTTTGTTTGCCAAGTTAACATAAAATGAAGCTGGTGAAGGAGGTAGAATTAATTGTAGTCTTTTTACTTCACATATTAAAAAATAAAATAAAACAAAAACCATTTTCAAGTAGAGCTTCGTTCTCATTCGTAAAATAATCGACTCACTGAGGCTTAGTTAAATAAATACTTAATTAAATAAAACTAATTAATTCTGTTTGTATATGATACTTTATGGTAGTTATAATGTAAATTATTATCTAGTAATACATATGTGACATCATCCGCCTTATATACTGTTTTTTGTAAAAATACCGAGAATTTCTGATTCAATATCCCCGACCCTCTGAGCGTGCCGCGACATACGCGATAAAAGGAAACCGTTGTTCAATTTTAATGTCTCTAGCTTTGACGGTTTTAGATTTGCGATGATAATCAGAAATTTAATTGTATCGCTTTGTGTATAGAATGAGGTCTCCTTTGTATTTCAAACATTATTTCGCTCATAAATTTATTTGCCCCTTCATTTTATTTAGAAGATAATTAAACGGTAAATTGTTCAAGAGTTTAATTATATTAAAAAAGTTTTATGGCGGGATTTTGACGTCAAGTCGAGACAAGCATGGCTGTACAAGCCTCTTTTGTGGAATACCAAGGAGCTTCTGGCAAAATTAATGCTGTATTGAATGTTTTAACTTAGTGAAAGATTAGCTATTTTATCAATAAACTTAGTGGTAAATCAAATAATAATATAATTTTGAAGTACACATTCTAAATTTAAATTTAAATAATATACAATGTGATTGCAAAAATGACAGCTGTATTACACATGATCCTTAGATAAATGTGAAATTTTCGAACCTTAAGAACAAGTGCAGCTTTCAAGAAGCATCTCTCTAGGAGGCGTCTAAAGTTTTCCAAGGGTTTTGAAGGTATTAAATTTAAGGTATATTTATATTTTCTGCATAACACACGAGGCATACAAAATTTAGCTTACAATAGCAAAGAGGAAAACTACTGACATTTGTAATGGTGCCATTTAATAATGATAATTATATATTTCTACCTAAAAATAACTCTATTGCCTATAGGAAGTAAGTGAAGTCATGAATAGTATTATTAAGAAATATGCAAAGCACCCTCATTAGTGACACAATAGGTGCCTATAGTTTATATAGAAATAGTTAATTATTTGAAATCTCACAGAGAACTATTTTCTAAAACCTTAATATCTAATATTAACCAGCGCCGACATAAGAAAGTGATTTTAGAAGTGAGGTTTACTTACAAACTGAAAACAATTTACCCTAAAACCTCGGAGACATTGTATCAAAGTGGCGTGAAAACCGTTTTTTATTACGGGCTAGTTCGTGTGAAATAATGTCCCCTCGCCATATCTCTTAAGAGCTTGATCAATGGACAAGGGTCACGAAGCACTAGCACGCGACCTTCTGACACCAAGGTTGTTGATTGCCAACATAAAAATAAAGCCGAGCCTTCTCATTAGTTGATCAGTTGCTTGTTGCTAAGCTTTGATAAGTAGGTACAAACGGTGAAGCAAGTAAACTTTATATTTTGTAGTAACTTTAATATGCAATTTATCGTGAATTTGATTCATGCAATATGAATGGAAAATAAGGTAAGTAGTTGGCGTAGCATAAGCTAATAAGTAAGTAATGTAAAAATGATAATGAATTGAAGTAAAAATAAATTATGAAAATATTTGTTAACGGTAATGATTTTTTTTGGGAAATCAACAACAAACGTAATGTTGTCATGGCTAATTCCAATATTCTACAGATAGAAATAGTTCTACTATAGTTTCAGTACCAACTTAATGTTATTTTTAGTAAATGAAAAATGTTAAAATTCTAATTCCAATGGTTTTTTAGTTTTGTTTTGATTTTAGGCAATTAACTTTTTACAATCTTAATTCTATACTAGCTGACCTAGCGAACTTTAAATCACTGAATTAATAATAATAAGCATAAGCGTGCTGTGTTCGAAACATTTTCATCAAAAACATTTTCGTGATATTAATACCTATTGAATCGATACCATATAATAGGTTAGGGAAAAAGTTTCTTCGCATTTTATATGAAAATGCAAGACATTTATTTTTTAAAATTTAATTTACATTTACTTACAGTATATAAGTACCATTTTGCTACAGTTTTAGTATTACGTGGTTAACACTTTTGACCAACAGCAGCACAAAAAAAGTTATTTTTTCTTAATAGTTCCTTTTTTCTTAAAACTGACTCTGCCTGGTACATGAGGAGTCTATATGCAAAAGAAGCTAGCGCCGTGCGACATATTTTCCTTGCCACCTCTAATTCACCGATTCAAAAGTTGCCTTTTCAAGTTCCTTCATATAGCGACACGTTATATGAAAGAGGTGTTATACATGTGGCTGTTGCGCTCTAGGCTCTAGTTGTATGGTAAATCTCGACGATCATTGGGAATACGAAGATGGGACAATGATGTAATATAAAAAATAAATAATTTATATTTCTCACCTTTGCTTGCTTGAATAAAAGGTTTTGAAATTATATTTTAGTAAAAACTTTTGCACAAAGCAATCCCTTACCCCTGGGAAACTGATTTCGAAACCAGGAGGTCAATATCGATCACTTTGAGAATCCCTGTCATATTCTGTAAAGTTAGAGTAGTTTTCCAGTGCTACTGATAAATAGGATGCTCTGTTTCTTGGTAATTTTTCACTTTCATAAGAATCAAATTACATCTCTGATATGAATTTCGATTATGAAACGGAACTTTATTATTGTGTAAAAAACCTTCTTCTCTATATAGATCTGTGATAAATTTACGTTTGTCTGAAGTGAATTTCCAACGCCAATTCGTTACCTTTGTATTTTACTACTAAATTTATTATTAAGTATCAAAATTTATCTGCTTGGAAATCAAATTAAGGTATTTAATACTATTTTTTTATTTTTAATATAAAATCTGCATAATTTTGTGCTTTCTCATAATTATATTGAACTTAATGTTATAATAAGGTTTTAATCCATGTAAACTAACACTGGCCTTTATAGACTGATGTAGTAGACAATGGCATTATTCAAATATATTCGTAAATCAATCCGGTTACTGTGTACTCATTATATAAAAATATTAATTTAAATATTCTTATTTAACTAGTTTTACTCATGGACCAGTAACTGATTTATCGAAAACTATTTTTATGATGGATAAAGAAATTGCGTCATGTTCGTCCTCATATGAAAAATTAAGAGGACGAGAAAATTCTAATGATTGGGGTTTCATTATGAAAAATAGTCTAGTGCATGAAAATCTTTGGCAATGTATTAGTGGATACCTTAAAGGTGATATATATATATATATATATATATATATATATATATATATATATATATATATATATATATATATATATATATATATATATATATATATATCATATCAGGAGAGACGAAAAAGCTTTAGCAAAAATTAATCTCTCGGTCGATTAAAGTTGTTTTCCACATCTGATAAATGCTAGATCAGCCAGAGATGCATGGGATACACTAGAAAAAGGTTTCGACGACAAAGGATTGAATAGACGTCTTGAGCTTCTTCGGAAATTATGTTCCGTCAAACTAACGGACTACAGCAGTATGCAAGCGTACGTTAATGATACAATCTCTATTGGACAACAATTATGTGCCATAGGTAAGCCAGTAGATGATGAATTTTTAAGTTCTACTTAAAAGATTGACTTCAGAATATGACCCGATGGTTATGGCATAAGAGCACTCAGGCGTAACTATAACTAGTTACGATCAAAACTAAACTTTTGGGAAAAAAAATCCTCTTTTCAAAATGGAATGGTAATGAAAAGGAAATTGAAACTTAAAAACAAAAAGAGGTGTTGGAATTGTAAGAAAACTGGACATACAAAGAAAGATTGTTGGTTCAAAAACAAAACAAAGTCTGAAAATACGAAACCTAATAATCCAAAGTAAGTTTTAATTAACACTACCAAACGTAGCGCTTACAGTAGCCTTTAAGCACTATAATGGCACTACAAGTAGGTACTACAGTCACGAACATTTAATTGGAACACCGAATAATAATGAATGAAAATCAAACTAAGTTGGTTGCCGTGGTTGCCGTAGCATTACACTGCCTAGCATCTGATAACTTCGTAGGTATATAATAACTGTCTTTTCATATACCGTTATGTTTAGATGTCGTGAATAATTATAACAAACCATTTGATATTTGGACCACTCGGAATGTTTAAGTTTTATTTTAGGTATAGATATAATAAAATGAAATTCTCATTTATATTTATTTACGCACAGAAATCTTTATTTGCTAAAATATAACTCAGTAAATGAACTAACAAAACAATTTAAAAAATCTATATTCGCGGGGCTTAGATTTTTTGCCATTACAAACTTGCTACCCGAAATACGATATGCGGATAATCTGAAATGGTTTTATCAATCCGGCCTACGCTTTGCTATTATTGTAATACCGTTGAGATAGTTTTTCTGTTGGAACGAGAAGAGATTATCTAGTAGGTATCTTACTTCAATTTATGAATTGAACCAGATTTTTTAAACTCACCAAGCTAAGAGGATAGGAAAATAATCTCCAAGCTTAAGATGAAAAAATATAGGTAAATAATAATAACTCTTTCTTAGGATCTTTTCAGATTTCAATTTACATTTTGGTTTAAAATTAAGGCCCATTCGTATAATTTTTATACCTTACCTTCTTCATTAAGGCAGTGAAATATAGAAAGAAAATGCGTCATAAAATCGATATTAAGAATTTATTCAAGATTAACATTTTGTCATAAATTTTAATTTACTTTTCGACCCTTACCAGCAATTCTGGCGAGAAAAAAGACTTTTGGATACTTCTCATGTTAAATTAATTAAACTCCATCGAATCGTAAGTAAACTTCCTACTATTTTATTTATTCAGTTCACTTAATTGAAATCAAATAATAATCATTCATTTAATTTTCAGATAAAATTATATGTGACTGTCATTAAAAAGGAAATACAAAGCTCACGGCAAAAAGTCATCATCATATCAGCCGAGAGACGCCCACTGCTGGTCATCGACCTACCCCAAAGATCTCCAAACCGATGGGTCCTGTCCTATTCCGTATATAGCGGCTCCCGTGACCTTTACGAGATTATCGGTCTAATTTGTAGGTGGCCTTCCAATGCTGTCTCCTAATAAGCGGCCGCCTCTCACACATCCTTCCTGCTTCAACGGCAGTCAGACCTTGCAAAGTGCCTTGCCCACTGTAACTTCAAGCTAGGAATTCTTTGATCCATATCAGTGACCCTGGTTCTCTCGCAAAGAGTCTATAGTTTTATAGGTTTAAAGAAATTTATTCTCAAAAAAGACATATAATTCACTTATATGAGAAAATTTTTACATGATTATTTTATGGCAGTTCGCTGTCGGAAAACCAAGACAAAAAATTTAATATTGGTGTATGGAGAGTAATAATAATTTACACTATCAATATTACTATAAAACAATATGATTATTTATTACTTAAAAAAATAGGAAAACCACGTATTATCTTAATTCAGCTTATTAATTATTATGGATGAAGTCATTAATATTTTTATATATATATATATATATACTCTGTATTTTAATATAAAACTTTGTTTCTTCAAATGTGATCATAGTTCCACCGTTATTTGTTATTAATAACTTAAAAATATGACTATATTTATTTGCCTACCTTATCAAAGGATTAACACCTTAACTATAAATATAAATATAGAATAGAACTGTATGGCAGATTAGTTTCAGTCTCTTTACATACGATCCGCCCAATTAGTAGGAATTATCCCCAATTTTGTAGTGCACTCTACAATAAAGTTCAGTAACTTATTCATCCCGTCAAAATCAAAAAAGACAAATGACTTATCGGATAATTAATTTGACATTTCTTAATAGTCACTTTTCAGCACATTTTCCTTAGTTTAACGAGGATCATAAAGCAGGCAGATTAAAATAAGTTAAAAGTGAATAGATCGTATAAGTGCCAACACTTGAAGTTTTTTAATGGCATTTTATCTCTTTAATATTAAATTGTAATGGAAGAGGGATAAATAACTTTATTTTAGTTTAAATGAATGCCAGCAGAATCACCCCAGTAGCCAAAAAAGATGTGTGAGTAAAATATCAATAAATAGGTATGAAGATGTTTGTGTGAAAATAATGTTTATTTAATTGCGTTCGCTTAAAATATAAAAAAAACACTATTTTTATTCGGAATTATAAAAATTTTAACAGTATTTATAATTTTGTGGTTAATTACAGACTTTCCACCGACTTTGAACTATCTAATTGATTCTACTAGCAAATTACTTAACTACAGTTGTGATTAAGTATGTATCAGCAAGAAGACATTGTTTGAAATTGAATTTCTCCACAAAATAATTGTACGTATATGAAAGTAATTTAGGTTCTTATAGGCAAAGCAAAAAAAATTGTAGTTTTATTTTACGAATTTAAAAGTAATAAGACACAAAAATGTCAAAATTTACAATTAAATTTCTTTTAAGTATTTTCATTTGACTCGCTTTTTAGTCGGAACAGTATAATTGATACCTTTTAAAGGCAAGATAAAATTATATAGACACTTTTTCAAAAACACACAGGTAGCACAGTTGCTGCTAAAGTTAATGACAGTAAATGTAAAGATTCCTATTTTACGTATCTATTAAGAACACGCTTAATGATGTAGGATCATTAAGTTCCTGAGATAATTTTGTCAACTCCACAAGTTTGTTCAGGTATGATCACACGGTCATTAAGATCTCGGCACGTGTTAATACAGGCGGACTTACTCCGCGAGTCTTTTGTGATCTCTTATAATTAATAGGCTTAATATTTCATGCACTCGCAATGGATTTTCGCTAATTTTCTCCTCGGCGATACGCAGGTATTCGTGGAGATTACTCCGAGCTTAGCTGCGTAAGGACCATCAGTCAAGATTACGAAGTAGAAATGGCGACGCCTTTTAAAAGCTTCACCTTGTTTCCGTCGACTCATTAAGGCACCTAACTTCGTTATCATTAAAAGTCATTTTAACGTTAAATGTTTCATTTAAGCTGAAGAATATTAGATCAAGTGTCGCTTGGGTTGATATTTTAAGTCGTTGAACTGTTTTGTTATGCTTTTATAACATTATCGTAAGCAAATGTACTGTTAACTATCATATATGTATTTAAACTTCAAAAAAATTTTGCAAAAAAATCTTTATAATATTTTGTATATGTAAATATACATGAAACTAGCTACTACCTGTGGGTGCATCCACATTGGCTGCATTCTGTACAGCTTATATCATGTTAATGATATTAAGAGTATTTTCGAAATTAACTGATAAGTTTCTGAGAATATTGCCAATAATTGACATCCCAATAAAGAAAGACCTCTACCTTAAGTATAAACTTGTCAAGAAATAGATACTGCGATGTAATCCTCAGAAAACAAGCAATCAACTGTGGATCTGTTCATAATTTTACTGGAATCATACAACTAAATTGAAAACTATATATTGTATAAGTGATCCAATCAGTTTCACCAACAAAGGTAATAGACTCGTCAAATATTCACCCGAAACTGTAAACGAAAACAATGCCAGACGTACGTGTACAGTAGTTGAGTTTGATGGTGAATGGAATTCCAGCAATTACGGAGCCTGTTACTTATATACAATGTAAAGTAATTAGCTACTTGTTAACTTAGCAAACACAAAATAACATATTATGCAAAATTAATAATTTTCTATTTACAAAGTTCTATTACGAAATTTAGGTACAATGCTACTGTCACATCACAATGCGACTGGATTAGGACAGATGGCCGTTGTTTTTTTTGAAAAATGCTGGATACAAAAAAGCTCGATTTTTGGTTGCCACACGAGCTCACTGAAAGAAACCTTATAAACTGTGTACGAGAACCGATTTTATATTGAGACTTTGAAACCAAACAGTTTTTGCAAAGATTAATAAACTGGTGATGAAAATTGGATTACGTAGAAATTTTTTACATGAACGTGCAAAAAAGGTCGTGGTCAAAGGCTTCACAGTCTGTGGCAAAACTTGAGTTAACTCGCAAAAAGTGATGCTGAGTCTATGGTGGGATTGGAAGGGTATTATTCATTATTAGCTTTTACCGCCGGGCAGAAATATCGATTTGGATCTTTACTGAAGTTCAACTAATGAGAACAAAGCAAGAAGATAAGGAAAGCGGCCGAAATTGATAAAAAGAAAGGGTATGGTCTTTTATCACGATAAGGCTAGACCACATACATATTTAGAAACTCAGCAAAAATTGAGTTTGGCTGGGAGGTGTTTAAGCATCCGCCACATAGCCCTGACCTTGCACCTTCAGATTTCCACCTATTTCGTTCTCTTCAAAATTCTTTAGGCAGTGTCATGTTAACATCATGAGAGGACTGTCAAAACAACTCAAGGATCATGTCTCCTACTTACAAGATGGCAGAAACTCTACGAACAATATAGCACTTAAATACTGTAGTTAAATGTGTTAGCATATGAATGGAATACGGATAATATTTCATTACTTTTTATCTCAAATGTAATTACTTTAATAACATAACAACTTCATTAATAATTGATTCCATTTTCATATTTTTTAGAAGTAATTTATTGAACACATTTGATATTTCATCATTAATTCATTGTTAAAATTATAAGCAACGCATTTGAATAATAATTATTTACAATCTTTTTAGAACAATATTATTTCGTATTTAAGATTCTATTGATTCACTTTATTCTCTAAATTAAGAATTGTTATTAATTATGCGCTTTAAAATATAGTTCGGTTTTGTTTCTCTTAATTTAAAAAGATGGTATTTGATATACCGGTGAAGGTAGATAAATAAAAGCATCGGAGCGCTCCTGTCATTCGGTGTGCGAAGTTAGTGTGAGGTGGTCGAGTTATAAGGAGGGAAGAATAATAAATACATTTTGAAGATTTGCGAGTTTTAATCCAAGTTACCACTTCTGAACCCTTTAGTTCAGAAGTGGGATCAACGAGAATTATCAATCTCTCGCGCCACGCCCATATGGAAAACGTAAGTAATTTTTTTTCTCTCTGTTTTTCTTCTTCCTTCTTATTTTATATGTAATGATAATTATAAAGTGTGCTTTTGATATAATTTGTGATAGCAAAATAAGTGAAGAAATATTATTATATATTTAGTCGTGATTAATTACAATTTTGCGTAAGAAAACAGTTTTTTGTAGGTTGATTAATTATTTTAGTGTTTATTAAGATATTTACTAACTGTAAAGATATTTACATCCATCAATTTTAGGTTTTGTATTTTCATCTTACATTAGTACGCTTTTATTAGGTGATAATGCGGGTAAATTTGTTAAAAAAAAAATGTAGTGTTGGAAAATTTGTTAAGAAAGCGATCTACTGTATTCAATTATTTTTTTTACAAATTATGGTATGCGTATCAACAAAACATAATTAAATCTGTGTGATGGAATTGAACATAGATCAGCAGCTTAGATAATTAATAAAATAAATAATAACCAGATTCACACAATGAACTATCTTTATTAAAGTGAATGATGGTGATATAGGTACAAAACATTGGTCCGTTTAACAGCTTGCATGCAGACTTTTTTTTAAATTCTTAACGAAGCGTATGGTGCTGTGTTACGGAACGGTCTTGGGTTCGATTTCTGTCGGACTTTAAAGGATACATCAAGCAGTATATCGGACGAACGAAATATTTAGCGGTCTGTGTGACGAATCATTATGGTTCTCGTTAGTAATGATATCTAGGTATAACTCTTAATATTTTAATTAAAAAAATGATAAATAACAATACTGATTTGACTAATAATTATTCTTTTTAATAGCAAAGATTGTGTACAATAGTATATATACGTGTTCCTTTTATGAGTGGTATGACCGTTTATACATTATTAATGCTCGTGAGATGGAAAACAAGAACTAGGTCAGTTACGGTGCTTCTAAATAAACCTCAATCTATAATATCTTGAGCTTACACGCAAATTTACTAGTTTCAGATGGATGAAATGAATTCAATACATGAAACGGCTGGTCCATCGAGGCAATCACGGTCGAGGAGCCGGGAGCACAGTCAACGCCAGCGATCTCCCAGCCTGCACATGTCGAGCAGGGGCAGTAATCGTGAGCTGCGTTCCCCTAGTGGAGGCCGTAGTAGAAGTAAGAGTTTAATATTTAATTCTTTTAGACGGACGAAGGCTTTGAAGCCAACTGATTCGAGACGTTATTCGGGTGTCGAGCATGAGCAACGCCCTTCGCGCAGGATTAACGGAAACCCTTCAGATGATGAGCATGAGCAACATCTGAGGGATGATGCGAATAGACGTATCCGCAATAAAAGTGGTGAGCATGAGCGACGCTTTTATTGTGCTTACAAAAACCGTTTTGGTAGAGAATATGACGATGAGCAAGAGCGACGTCTGTTCTCTACACACGGTCCACACCGACAGCGCGATTTTGACAATGAGCTTGAGCAGCGTCATAATGTTGTCTTACAGAACTTTAAGCGATCTAGATCCCGTTCTAATCATAGAGGTAGGGACCGTAATGTTGAAAAAATACCCGAATATTATGCTTTTAATCGGTCGTATAATGAAGGTACTCGTATGCGATCGCGGTCACCGTATGGATCCGAAAAACATTCTAGAAATGTAAATTCTAATGCAGTTCTAAATCAATTTATTGAAGCACTGAAACATGTCAGTAGGGCAGGTAATCATAACATAACTTCTGTCGGCAATGTAGTTCCCGAATTCGATCCGCTGTCCAAAACTCAAACCATTTTAAATTGGCTCACAAAAGTAGAGGAGTGTGCTGACATATATAAATGGGATGAGCGAGAGACTATCCATTACGCTCTACCAAAACTCACAGGTCTAGCGAAATCGTGGTACCAGAGCCTCCCTACTGTAAAGTATTCTTGGATTGAATGGAAAAATAAGCTAGTAGAGACCATTCCATGCCGGGAAAATTACGCTGAGATTTTAACCGAAATGCTCAATTTAAAGGCTAAATATGGTGAATCACTTGAGCAATACTACTATGCCAAATTGAATCTATTAAATAGGTGCCAAATTTCAGGAAAGAAAGCAGTAGACTGTATTTTATATGGCATAGAAGATAGAGCGATAAAACTGGGTGCACAAGCTGCTTCGTACGATCGCCCTGAAGAAGTCCTTAAATACTTAAAGAGCGTCAAAGTCGGTCATGTAAGGGAGAACCCAGTTGGTACTAACAGAGGCAGGGCAGATCGCAAACCACAGAACTTTAATAATAAACCTAATGTAACGGTTAACAAACCACCCATAAAATGCTTTAACTGTGGTATAGAAGGTCATCCCAGTTTCAAATGCCCAAAACCGCTTGAAAAATGTAGCAATTGCTACAAAATAGGTCACCGCACGGTATCATGCCCCGCAATGAATACCCCAAAAATGTCTGAAGGTCGCAAAGATCAAGGTAATGAAAAGGAAAAGCAAGTGCTTCGGCTTGACTTGAGCATAGAGGATAATGCTCATAAAGATAAATACCTTCTGACAGTCAGGGTAAACGGCAAGCCCCTAAAGTGTTACGTTGATCTGGGGAGCGAATGCACTATTATCAGACGCTCTGATGCAAATGAGTTGGGTCTTGAGTTCTTGACCGAGAACTTACCTTTAATGAGAGGCTTAGGCGGTAATCTAGTGGAGCCTATTGCTAAGACTGTAGCTGCTATTGAAGTTCAAGAAGTTAAGGAAACCGTAGAAATATTAGTAGTAGAAGATACTATTCTAAAATGCCCCTTACTATTAGGTCACACGTTTACGGAACGACCAGGCATCCTTATATCAAAAACACCCTCCCGCCTTATCTTTGAGAAAATTGATGGCACGAAATTGTTTATGCTCGTACGTCATAATACGAGAATTCACCAAGGCGAGATTAAGGCGATACCCGTGGAAGGTGATCGCGCTTATACTGGAAAAATTTATGTAAATGGCTCAGTGAGAGGCAAGGAAGGACGTGAGTTTTATTTACTTCCCGGTGAGTACGATTTGGTCAATGGCGTAGGAAACTTATTAGTACAAAATATTTGCGATCAAGAGGTAATTTTTACGGTAGATACTTTGATGACGCGAGCAACCCCTATAGTAAATACACAAATTGTTTGTAATTCGACTGAGAGTGATTACAAAAACGAGGTGGTTAATTACGGAAATGGACTAAGTAAAGAGCAGATTTCACAGCTTAATTCACTACTCGAAGAATATTCTAGTTGTTTCTCCAAAAACTTGACTGATTTAGGTTTTACTACTGCTGGTGAGATGAAAATCAAGCTAAAGGATTCGGAGCCTGTGGTTTATAGGCCATACCGAATGTCACATTCTGAGAGAAATGTTGTCCAAGGAATGGTGCAAGAAATGATAGAAGCAAATATTGTACGTGAATCATCATCACCTTACGCGAGCCCAATTGTCTTAGTGAAGAAGAAGAGCGGAGAAAAACGACTTTGCGTGGATTATAGGGCTCTCAATAGTAAGACCGTAAAGGACCATTATCCTCTTCCTAGGGTGGAAGACCAACTTGATGAGCTTGCTGGAAATAAATTTTTTACTACCCTTGACTTGGCGTCCGGCTACTACCAAGTGCCTATAGCAGAAGAATCCATACCTAAGACTGCTTTCGTTACACCGGACGGCCAATTTGAATACTTGCGGATGCCGTTTGGACTTGTAAATGCACCGTCGGTTTTTCAACGGACTGTTAATAAAATATTAGCTGACGCTAAAATAAAATTTGCTATTATTTATATGGATGATATCCTGATCCCGGCCCGCGACTTTAGAGAAGGATTGTCTCGATTACGTGAAGTTTTAGCTTTGTTAAAAAGTGGTGGATTGACACTCAAACTAACCAAATGTCACTTTTTTTATAACAATATAGACTTTTTAGGATTTGAAGTTGGTGCAGATGGCGTTCGGCCAGGTAGTCGAAAAACCGCTGCTGTAGAAAAGTTCCCTACCCCCAAAAATCAGCATGAAATTCGTCAATTTATGGGACTGGCGAGTTTCTTTAGAAGGTTTATAAAACATTTTGCTATTATTGCCAGACCCCTGACAGACCTTCTTCGCAAAAATGGTGAGTGGAAATGGGGAGTTGAACAAGATACGGCTTTCAGTACTCTTAAAGGTGCTCTTATTGAACGCCCAGTCATTGCGCTTTATGATCCACATGCCGAAACTGAAGTACACACAGATGCATGTAAGCATGGAGTTGCAGGCATTCTTATGCAAAGGAGTAAAGAGGGATTGCTGCGACCTGTTTCTTTCTATAGTAGAAAAACGACGAGTGATGAACAAAAATTGCACTCATTTGAACTAGAAACGCTAGCTGTGATAGCGTCGTTAAACAGATTTCGCGTATATTTGATTGGGGTACCTTTTAAAATATATACGGACTGCAACGCCCTGCGTACCACCTTAACAAAACGTGACCTAGTCCCACGGGTCGCACGATGGTGGATCCAATTGCAAGAGTATGACTGTACTATTGAGTATAGGGCAGGCAACAGAATGGCTCATGCTGATGCACTCAGTCGGAACCCAGTGGAACCACCAGTACCGGAAACACACGTCTTAGATGTACTCGACGTAGATACAGATAATTGGCTGAGCACGGCCCAAACTGTAGATGAGGAAGTCACGTCCATCAAGACTATTCTTAGCAGCCCGGATATAGAAAAAATTGTCGACGTGTACAAGAATTATAAGTTAAAAAATGACCGCGTGTACAGAGAAACAGATGATGGCCTGCGCTGGGTAGTACCAAAGACCATAAGATGGCAAATACTAAAGCGCAACCATGACGATATCGGCCACTTCGGTTTCGAAAAGACGCTATCAAGAATTAAAGAAAATTACTGGTTCCCGAAGATGCGCCGGTTCGTTAAGAAGTATGTTTCTTCGTGCCTTGAATGTGCTCATCACAAAGTAGTTGGCGGGCCAAAGGAAGGTTACCTCCATCCGATACCCAAAGTTGAAAGACCATTCCACACTATTCATGCTGACCACCTCGGGCCTTTTGTCCGCAGCAAACGTGGAAATTCATATCTCTTAGTAATTGTGGATGGGTTCACTAAATTTGCGAATATCACGCCGGTGAGAAATACTAAAGCTATGACCACGATAAGAGTGATACGAGACCACATTAGTTATTTCGGTGCACCTTCACGGTTGATATCCGACAGAGGTTCTTGCTTTACCAGTCAAGCCTTTCAAAAATTTGTTAGAAGTACAGGTATTAAACACATCCTTAACGCAGTCGCTACACCAAGGGCTAATGGGCAGGTGGAGCGATTTAACAGGACAATCTTGGACTCACTATCTACTAAAACCCACGGCCAAGACGAAAGGACATGGGACGAGCACATACCCGACATACAAATAGGTCTAAATACAACAGTACACAAAACTACACAAAAAAGTCCATCCGAGCTTCTATTTGGTTTTAGAACGACTAATTCTTCTGAATCGATTCTGAATGATATAATAGATGATACAATATCCATCGTACCACCAGAAAAAATTACAGAAGTAAGGGAGGATGTAGGAGAACTTATTAGGACGCAACAAGAAAAAGACAGAATCAGATACAATAATAAGAGAAAAACGCCACATAAATACAAAGAAGGGGACCTTGTTCGCGTTGAGAGAGACGTAACTACCAATGACGGGAAGTCAAAAAAACTTGTGGCTAAATACCAAGGACCTTACAGAATCAAGAAAATCCTTGCCAATGATAGGTATGTCATAGAAGATACACCCATCACTAGGAAACGTAAGCAAATTTACAAAGGTGTAGTTGCTGTGGATAAGATGCGTCCCTGGCTAAGTCTAAATACAGATTTGGAAAGTTCAGCAGAAGAGGGAGAAACCGACAAAAGTGATGACGATAACGATTAACCTATGAAATCTACAACTATTTCTTGTTAGGAATACAATGGAAGTAATAAACAATAAATAATGATTGAGTCAGTAATTAATGCACTAAAATATTGTTTTCCTTACCGAAATGAATTCTACTACTTATTAATATTACAACTAGATTAATTAATACTATAACTAGATTATATAATTATAACTTAAATTACATATACGCTGTTGTTTATCTACCTTACTATGACTATGATGTTACTTGCCTATTTAAATTATATTGTCTATAAGATAAACTATCATAATTATTCCATGTTATTGTAACTTCCTATTTTTATTGATTGTATCTACCTATACATTAAAATTCATAAATCTATGTAAAGTATAGTCATCCTATAAATTGTATTCGTTTATATGTACTAATTAATTATTAAATTGAAGTAGCGAAATTGTTATTATTTGTTACACTATACTTTAAAGTGAATATACCACTTATACTGCTTAATTATTTTTGATTGAATAGACAAATGTCTAAAATGAAACCATACAATTAATATTATTTAGATTCGATAAATAATACGTGATGTTGAGCATCTGCGTACTTATGTATGAACTGACTGTAAAGGCACGAGGACGTAGCCTTAAGTCTGATGGCCGAACTGTTAGCATATGAATGGAATACGGATAATATTTCATTACTTTTTATCTCAAATGTAATTACTTTAATAACATAACAACTTCATTAATAATTGATTCCATTTTCATATTTTTTAGAAGTAATTTATTGAACACATTTGATATTTCATCATTAATTCATTGTTAAAATTATAAGCAACGCATTTGAATAATAATTATTTACAATCTTTTTAGAACAATATTATTTCGTATTTAAGATTCTATTGATTCACTTTATTCTCTAAATTAAGAATTGTTATTAATTATGCGCTTTAAAATATAGTTCGGTTTTGTTTCTCTTAATTTAAAAAGATGGTATTTGATATACCGGTGAAGGTAGATAAATAAAAGCATCGGAGCGCTCCTGTCATTCGGTGTGCGAAGTTAGTGTGAGGTGGTCGAGTTATAAGGAGGGAAGAATAATAAATACATTTTGAAGATTTGCGAGTTTTAATCCAAGTTACCACTTCTGAACCCTTTAAATGTAAATAAACTTTGAAAAAAAAATGTCTTGAATTTTCATGTAAAATACGTAGAAACTTTTCCCCCGATCTATCATGTGATGAATTTTAACAAATAAAATTCAGGTCGAAGTTTTTCAAGAAAAAAATATTTAAAAATGTTATATTTAAAATAAGCTAAAGGCTAAAGTTATCTCTATTTAATTACATATTTTAACTAGCTTTATATATTAAAGTTATTATACTTACATTTAAAGGGAAAAATTTACTCATTTATCACGAGATGTTTAGGCCAACACCACTTCTTCTAAAACAATGGCTTATCTACCCTCCGTATAGATTTATCTAGAATACCATAAAACCGAAGCGAGCCCTATCAAATCCGGTGTCCAAAATTGTCACGCGAAGGAACCACTGTGTGATGGATTTTGCGATAAGATAGCAATGAAATTAAAGTAGGAGAGATACTTTTGTGTTAGTAAAATACAATCAAAATTGGACGGCCTTGTGTTTAAGACTTTGGTTATTTCATAATGCTTTTCTTGATAGAATTTCCCTGTGTATCGGAAAACCATCTTAGATAATATAAATTATGTCGGGAATATAAAAGGTTCCTTTAAGAAAACACAAAGCTATAAATTGGAAGAATATTATGCTTATATTTTGATTATTATGATTATATCTGATAGTATATGTAAATAGGCCTTAAGTCTTTAAGGGAATTTTAAAGAAAAATGTATTTTTAAAATTAAACAATTGATCTTACCAAGACTTCGTTACATTGAAGCCATACCGCTTTATAAATTTAAGGTTACAAATTATTATTCGTTTCATTTTAGTGGTAGTGTTAGATCGAACAAAGCTCGGCTGGCACAATCTCTTATAATTCATTGTAAAGAATTATTATCACTCGCCTATTCGTAAGTATATTCTAGATATTTCGTTTTTTTTTATAAAATGCTCAGCAAATTACTCGACACCCATGATGATAAGCACTATAGGAGTCCATATTTAAACTGCCCTAGCCACGTTCACCTTGCCGGCCCAAAAAGTATACAGTATGTAGTGTTTATATCTATAAATCCCCGCAACTTATCAGATATGACTCATACGTAACATCGCGTTAATTTATACACGGAACACAACAAGCTTTCATGTATTTAACGTGTTATTATACTCAACACGTGCTTCTGTGCGTGATGTGTACTAAAATGAACCACCATTAACGAATCTTCATTTGTGAAGAGTGATATTAATGAAACTATAGAATTCATAGAAACTACCTCAGAAAACAATACCACTAGTTGATGTTGATCATTGTATTTTATCTGGATGTTTTCGTTTAATTCAAAAGACACCTGTAAAGTATGCATTTATCCACATTTTGCTTCTAAGATAATGTTTATAATATTCTTTCTTTATCATAACAAGGTTGGATATAAAAACAATTACGCTCATTGTACCGTGAAACGTAACAGCAAGATGTCTTCTACCAAAAAAGTATGCTTTGAACTCTTACTAATGTAAAGGAATCTCTTTGATATTGTGTTTCTTATTCTTAAGGCAATTTTCCGTGTTATCATTGACGTGTCTTTGTAGCTATCCTGCTTATATTACCTGTTTATAAGCAAGAGGAAAACTGGAATCCTTGAAATTTACTTTTTTTCTTAACTTACTTTGGCTATAAAAAACCAATATCTCCCATTGCTGAGACCTTTATCATTAGAAGATGGTTTTAAATTATTCGCTACGTAAAATACAGTGATATTAAACATGCAATCACGATGTTTAGGACAGTCGAAAGAACACAATTAGAGACACATTGGTTTTCTTTATAGAATAGGGACTCTGTCAGTGTATTGTGTGACGATATCCAGCGAAAAAACAATATCAATAACATCAAAGATGTGCTGGTAGAAAACGCAGACGCCGGCCGTGGCGAGTGTGCGCGGCTGATGCATTCGCCATGTGACCACTTCCTGTGTAATTTGGACGTAACGTCAGGCAATAAGGTATGTAATTTACCTGCTGTAAGTGTTAAGTCCCGTCTTTATAAATAAGTACTACAATGTAAACCATCAACCACAACAGAATACACCTAGCTCTGTGAATGATTTTCCATTTTCGCTGATGACGTGGAAAACCCAGTCACATCCCAACAAACTCTAAATTACACTGGCAAAGAGTTAATCAGAGTCATGGGAAGAGTACTTTGTTTTACATGAAATTTTTTTATAAGTCCTTATATTCACAGAAGCAAGAAAATCGTTACTATTCTTTAAGTATAGATTTTTTCTTTCCTTCAACTAAATGTTACCTCTACTTCTCAGTGTTTGATAGACCCGGATTTATCAATCAAATGGTCGAACTTACTGCACCAGTCTTCCGGCAAGAAATCAACAAAGCATATGATTTTACGAACCTCTTCATAAAATACTACCCAATGAGATCTGATTATTTAACATAGCACGTGGATACATATATAAATTTAATAACAACCGATCTCCCATGAAAAATAATCATTTTACGTTACCACTATAAACACTCACGACAGTGAAAATGAGAATTAAGTATAATGAAATCGAAGAAAATGTCAATCCAAATTCGACGGGATCACACGATAAGCAAACAGAGCATGCTCAACGGGATTCTTTTCTCATCTTCAAATTGAAACGCTTGGTTCAACACACAATTTTCCGGGTATATCTTCATCAATGATACGAACAAGATATTATTATTATAGGACTTGAATTTATGAAGGGGACAAAAGAACTGTGGACAAGTGTACGAGATGTACCACAAAAGATCCCAAGATATACGAGTCTGGGCGATTTGTTCAGAATGGACACGGCGAGTGTTCTTTGTGTGCAGAAGCGGGATTTACTGGTTGCTTTTCTATGTAATAATACGGGTGTGCAGCGATTTGAAAATTGGATTGCTTCGGGTTGTTTTCTGCCATTGTGCAGAAATATGGGAGTGAACTCCCCTTCCCTATTGCAGATATTTAAAAATTTCGAAATTGTAAACGAAAAATTAAACAAAATCTTAAACTTACTCATCATATCATATCAGCCGAGAGACGTCCACTGCTAGACATAGGCCGCCAAAAAGAATTTTTTAACTAGGTGGTAATACTTTCTGCATTCCAGCGGCTCCCCACGACCTTAATCAGATGAATACACCTTCTGTGAGGCACACTGACGCTGCGTATCTCGGTACGCAGCGGCCACTCGACGAACTTTCTTCCCCAGAAGAATTGTGAGCATGAAATGCCCATTACTAGTTCAGACTTATAATTCTTTAAGCTACGCCTTCTCTTATTCTGTGGATCTCGTCAATTCTGTTTCACCCTGAGAATTTTGCAACTTCCGCACAACTGTATTGTATATTGTAAGTATTGGCGGCATAATCAAAATAACATGAAGATAATAAATTAGTGATTACATCTCTATGAGTGATTATTAAACCTGATCCCCAGAACAATAGAAAAAATCTTGAAATAAAAATATATGGCATGCGGACGTTGATACATAAAAAACAATCCATTTTGCCTCAATTTTGTCTATTAATTATTAATAAAATATACTCATACTCTGAATATGGAAATTAATAACGATCTCTTTTTCTGTCAACTAATGCTGTTGTCTCTCTGAAAACTAATGCTTGATGATGATTGCTTGTCATGAAGTCATGAAGCGTTTAATTTGATTGTCACTAAGCGATAAATAACATGGTTTTTTATCTATACACATGAAGTGTATTATTTATGTTATTTTTGTTACGCGTTTCATTTAACTGTGAAATAAACTAAACGTAAAAAACTACTTTTAATGTTAATTATCTACTTTAATTGTATTTTTGCAATGCGGTTGAAGAAATTTCTTTAGTAGGAAGCTGTGACTTTGTATTCGTATATTTGTATGAATTGTTTTTATTATTTATTTCGCATACAAATTAATAATAAATAAAAACAACTCTTAGCCGATTAAGCTACTTGTCCAGGGAAAGTTTGACTAATGACGATGTTTCAGTAATGACTTATCATGAAATGGAAAGTTAAGCCGTTAATATGAAAGATTGGCGATAACTTCATTAATTACAACGTTGGTCTTAACCCGTCGAGTGGTACCACGTACTGGTAAATCACACACACAAGCTAACTCTGTCTGATATGTGGGTGCTGAACAAATTTAATACGAGAGTGAATGTGAATGGTTTTAGGAAATGGAAAAAAAAATAATTTGACTGGTAACAAATCTCCTTATATTCCAACAAAAACCATGCCAGATTTATACTAATTACAATACACTTTAACAACAAAAGCGAATGGTAAAGTCTATATTTTGTATTTACATTTGAATTTGTGAAATAATTAACTGAAATTACAAACGATATGCATGTCGATATTTATTCTACAGTAACACAAAAAAGCTTAATCAGCTTTTGTATAATACAAAGTTAGTTGAGTCAGACTCCAAGTTTTCAAAGTAAATTTATTAAACGTCACCTGAATCTTAATTTTATTGAGTTTGAATCTTAAGTGGTGCTTTACATAAATGGTTTTCGTCTGGCTGGGCCTAAAAATTGCTTTTAATATTCTTTGATTCTAATTTCTGCAATTAAATAGGTACCCTTCTTCAATCTTGTTTAATACATATCTATAAGCCAAGTCAACAATCAAATCTAACTCGAGAAAGTTCGTAATAAATTTACTTCGGTACTTTAATGGATACATAACAACCTTATTAATGTATATTATAACTTAGTTATACGAGTAATTTCAACACATTGACAATTAAGTAGCCATGTTTAAGACAAATTCAGTAATTTATATCGTTGGACTTATAAACTAATATATAAAGCAATTATACATTTCCAGTAGCTACCTAGATGGATTAATACAAATTAAAAATTGCGTGAGCTACGTGGTAAGTGAGAATTCTGTATAGTTATTGTAAGACGCTTTCTATAACTTATATTAACGACCTTCATTAAGGTCTTAAATTGAAAATCAAAATTAACGAAAATCATGTGCTACAATTGCACATAAATTTTTATTCAAACGTACTTACTTATTTTAGAATCAGGCTAAATAATTATCTTTTTAAATTTGAATTGATAGCAAAGGCTTTTATAGAGTTATTTATGCATCGTGTTTTTGGAATTTATTTCACGGTTGGTGAGTTTTCATACCACGTAGTTGAAATGTAGGGTCGATAATGATATGCTGCCTTAACTGCAAGGAACAAAATTGACAAGTTCACTCAAAATTCTTGCTCTAGGTATAGCATAGGCTTCTGTAATTTAAACAAAGTGTAAAGAGAGGCTTTTACGTTACGTAACACGTTACAGAAATATTACTTTATTGTGAGCAACAATTTTTTTTTCAAATCTCTGGAATCTGACTCATTAAAAATGTTGTTTAGTTCTTGTACAATTGACAGCATAACGAGCGACAAAGGTCTGTTTAAATTGACTTATATTGAAAAAGGTCTAAGGTATTTACAAATTTTAAAACGTATCGCTTGATCTGCAGCTGATTATACACAATATGGACAAAACTCCGTTCGAATAACAATAATTTCAACTTTACGATTTATGAAAACAAATTTGAAATTAGGTAATTACAAATAAAATTGCTTCTAGAACAATATTATTGTTAATAACAATGCCGATAAAAATCGAAAGTCACAGTATAAATATCTAACATTGTTCTCAGTTAATATTATACAAAACTCAAAGAGGAACCATCTATTTATATACCACGTATGTACATCAGAAATATTTACTAGGAAGGCGTTTCTAAAAGTTATGTACAAATCACAATTTGACCATTTTATTAGAATTCAAAATAATCAAGTAGTATTTTTCTTTGCGATAATAAACAATCTATACATAATTATAACAACAGTTTGCTAATGATTTGATAAAGTAATATATAAAAAAAATCTTATGAACTTACAACTCTAGCATTACCTAAACCATTACAGATATGTATTGAAGACTTAATATTTCTTTATAAAATTAATAAACCTAAATAAATATTATATCTAACTGTCGTTAGTATTTTAAATCAACACATTTAAAAATAAATAGGTAACTAAAACGCAGGCTCAATGGAACAGGCAATTTACAAACATTTGTGAAGAATAATCATTACAAGCCTTTTATAGTCTTAAACACCTTTGGTTTAAGTGAAACAAATAATTATTTAAGAAAACGTATACAGACAACAATGCAAAAGAATATTTGATTTGCAATAAAAACTTCTCCTTAAGTTCAAAAAGATCAGTCTAAATTTTAAAGTATATTATTTTTAAATACCGCATACTGTATTCGAAATCAATCTATATAATTTATTTAATCTATTGAATTAAATTTCATTTATTAATATAGTTGAAAACAAAAAAATAACGTCTATTGTCAAATTCAAAAATAAATATGAACAGATTTCATTTATTGTCGTACTTTGTATTTTGGTTGTTTTGTTTATTATTAAATATTCACACGGTGAGCGAAATCTTGCATCTTGTGAATTCCATGAGATCATAGCTAATTCCCAAAAAAAAATGAATAGCATTGAAAGCAAAGGCTTTGAGACTGTTTTAACACAATGATAAGAATTCAGTTAAACGTTAATCAGAAAGAAAAGTTAAATCACAAATTTTTGCAGCAAGCCTGTATTTATATTGAACAAAAAAAGAATAAAATTGAGATAACAGTCCATAATCCAAGAAATGATGCTGCTTCTAAATCACGTCGTCTTGTTAACAAAATAGAGCCGATAATTTATCACGTTTCTAATTTTATTACGGAACTAAGGAATAAGGCTAGGGAAAGTGTTAACAGTATTACGTTTAACGTGGATGCCGCGCTTGAACTCCTCACTGAAACAAACAAGCTTTGTTAACTACTAACTAATGGAATTTCATAGTTATATAAAAGATATTGAACACGATCTTTAAGTGTACTATTCTATTTTATCCAATATGTGTGTTCAATGTTAGTTTGCTTAAAGGAATTGGATGAATTCATCACAAAAAATTATATTGACTTCACCATATACGCGATGACGCACATCTCCACTAAAGTATTAAGACTAATATGCATGAAAAAAAAAATCCGAAAAGTAGAAGATTTTCATTATCAACGTTACCAACCTACATACCTCCCATTCCTGGGCTTTCCTACGTAAGAAAAACGTATGACGAGTATGGGCTATAACATCGCCGCGGTGGTCTATTGCGGGTTAGTGGTTGAAAGCAGTTGCCGCAACAATCAGGACCAAGGTTTTCGTGCCTTATGAAAAACGAAGGAGCTCAAAATAAAAAGATATGATTGAGTGATCCAAAGGCCGACCATGCCGTAAATTTCTGTTATTCTAATGGAACTCAAAGCACTTGAAACACGGCGCCAGTAAACTGCTCAATTTCTGAAGTATATACGACAACGAAATATAAGAATCTTTACCTGGATGATATGACAATTAATCAGCAAAAAATTAGGAAGCACGCTATAACAATCATTATCGATTGCTGTTACATATTAAAAGTTAGGCAATGTTACTAAACACGGTTAAATAACTAAAATAATAACTGTTATTTTAAGTATTTAATTATTAATAATTGGGTATGTTGTTCCAGAAATAGTACGAGAGTGCATTCCTTTAGCAATGAAGTTGTTCTGTGTAACATGTCAATTTGCCTTCTAGTATAAATAATACCTTATCGACAAGACTATAAGAATTAAATTTCGTACCAGTCATAAAAGTTTATGTAGAATTTAATTCAGAGCAGATCTTTATCAATCAACGAGAAATGAATAATAAAATAACTATTTACTAACCATCAAGAAAGCTTATTCTACTCAAAAATTACAAATTAGTCATCTATAGTAACTGAGAGGTAAATAAATATAATAATATAGTAATTTTTTTCCTAAATCAAATTCAATTAATCGCAGATGTAATTTGATCGATTAGTAAACTCCAGTTTCCAAAAAGTTTTTAAATCCGTTTCATGAATGGTGATTGAAACCTATTTTAGTTAAGATTAATAGACACTCTTCGATAAAATGAGAAAACTGATGGCTATCTTTGGTTGGGAAGGCAAAATAATTTAAGATACCGCAAGATGAAACAGGGTAATATTATAATTCTGAGATTATTCATTGCTTCACTGACAGACCGAAATTGATGAAGTATTTAAGCAAAAGTTATGCTTTTACACTTTATTTAGTCTTTTTAAAGAAGCTAATTCGCAAGAACATCTATTTTCTCGCGGCTTGAGTAAAGAATAAGGTTCACCGATTTGTACGAAGAAGGCACTAGATTCATTTGCATACTGATTAAAGCTTGCACATACGTTAGTAGCACCTGATAGTATGGAAGCCAGATAAGTTCTACATAACTATTCGACAGATATACCAAAGTTAATGGTCTTAGATATCCCAATCGGCATCCGTAGGTAACGTCGTTATGATAACGAGCACGAAACGGAGGTATTAAATTATTCTGTGGGGGAAGTACCTGGACCGTATCCAGAATATGTTAATAGTCTTATTCAGAGTTAAATAGCGTTATTTATAGTAGTTGTAGTATAATTAATGCTTCGTGGTACTTTAGCGCTACGGTAAATTAAAATTTTTGGTGAAAATTTTGATGATCTATTTCGTTTATCGTTCTAACGTAATTACGTATTCTTTCAAAAATATTCCGTCCTATTTTATTTATGTAACTGGGCCGGTAAACCAACAATCGCGACGGGTCGCGTATTGGTAAGCGTTTACCGTAACCTATAGACGTTTGTAATATCCGGAATATTACTCGCATTTTGTCGACCCTATAATATATTTGAAATAAGGATAACTTGTTCCAATAGCTTATAGGAACTCTGGCGTATTGACAAAAGCAGTGCTATTTAGCGATATGCCTCTTTATTATAATTTAAGTAAATAAGACGAAATCATTTTATTTAGCGTTGTTTCATTTTATTTATTAAAATCAAGTAGAAGAGAAATAATAAATTTTAAAACCAATTATTACAGTTAATGAATATCCAAAAACGGCCGATAATAAGCCAAAATGAAAATATTAAATAATTATATGACATTGAAAATGACAAAAATATTCGTGATGATAATTGGTTGAGTCAGCATTTCAAGCCTGAATCTTGAAACGTTGACACGCGCTACCTATCTTGATCTTGTTTTACAATATTTAATTCCATATATTTCGCTATATTTTAAGCATGCTGATACTGAAAGGTCCACATACTATGATTTTTTACCACAAGTATCTTAAAAAGCTATTATTTAAAGAGATATGAGTGATTTGGAATCTGTCAGATTTAAAATTTATCGTGGAAACATCACGAAAATATATATTTTAGGTGAGAATAGAAAAAAAGATTTTCTTGTGAAACGATTGAGCAAATAATAATTAACTTCGGAAAAAGAGGCTTCAAATTCGATTTGGAGTTATGTATGTCGTTTTCGCTAAAAAGTATCGAGACAATTTTTTTTTAAATCTTTATGTCACCCAGATTTTTAGCATGCTAAAAAGCATATCATATTCACGGCTAAATGTGGTTTGAAAAGCATATCGTATCCTTCTCTGTTTATGATATGTTACCACATTATGAAACTTGCAATAATGCATTTAATGAATTGAATGAATGATTTATCTGGGGTTATAATTTTTTATATGTAGATATATTTTATGTCAGGTATAAATCACAAATGACATCATGTGAGTATTTTACCCACACGCTCACAGTTGCTTATTGCCGCGTAGCTTATTCCCTATAGACTAATAATACTTTGATAGAATTCAATAAAAAATATTCAATATGTTGCAAGGATGACCGCACGTACGTGATACCCATGGGTGGAACAAAACCCGTACAATTATGAGAATCGCAATCTTATTTGCTATTCTAACAGCATAAAAAGGTCTTAAGGCGTCAACGTTGGCAGTTTTTGCGTACTGTTATTTTTATATGAGTAACAGACGTAAAATCAGAGATCTGTTAAATTTGTTGGAAGAAAATTACAGGAATCAATATTTATTTATTTATTGAGAAAGCCAAGCATTTCAGATAGGTACTTACTGATAGGTATAAGATAGGTATAAGGTTCAGATAGGAAAATATTTAGGCAAATTATAGGATTACATTAATATTACATACGAAACACTGATTATACTGAAAACATTAATCAACTTAACATTTCATTTATTTTTAATATTTTTAATCTATAGTTAATAATCTAATGTTTTTAAAGGACATGATATAATGTAAGTAATCCTTCTTTGGAACATCATATAAAACAATAAGAATTCGACAACTTAACCTGTAATAAATGAAAAATGAATGATAATAATTATGATTTATGAATCATACTTACTGAACAGTACATTAGTAAGAAAGTAAGTTTATTTATGGCTGTGACAGATAATTTAGCATAGTTTTATTAGACCAAACAGAACCTGGACCTTACTGTTTACAGGACAATACAATATCAAATGTATACACATAGATATTGTATAATAATAATACACCAAAAAAGAATCAATGAATCAATATTTCATGGCGTGAATTTTCACTTCCTTACACTGCCTCACGATTCTAGTTTATTGTTTCCTGACCAAATAATCTTGTCTGTTATTCGTGAATCGACTACGTAGCGCGTTGGGTTTCCTCGTTAACGAGCTGACGGTTTTAAGCCACAGCCCCATGCTTTGAAGCCAGTGAAATATGCAGTGCATTTATTAAATGGTTTTAAATGATTGACAGAACCACATTGCAAATTTAAGTGTAAATGAAGGCTTTTATAGCAGTCGAAACCCGGTTTTGTTTATAATGCATTTTAACTAGTTTACTTGTTATGTCCTTGTCATAAAGCTGTAATTTGTAGGTTTTAATATTTGGATTCATTAACACGGTACTTGTGGATTAGCTAATCCTTACCCAGCGTGAATCTTGTGAGGTTTGTGAGAACTTATCGCCAGTTAAATAAGACGGAAGTATATTTATGTGTAAGGAACATATTTGAGACATTATAAAGATACTATTATCTCATTACTTGGTGATGTGTTTCATAAAAATCTAAGAATGTTTTCAATTTCATATTAAACTCCCGTAAACATATAATTGTATTTCAAACACCAGGCTTTAAATCTAGGTTATTTACTTAGGAATTCTAGCCAATCACAATCAGTCATTGTTTTTCGCAGATTCCCAAAGACAAGGAGCTACGTTTAAAATCACATTATTACTAATGTAATCGAACAAATAATATAATAACGATATTATTGTAGATAGCAAAAACACATTTAATCTTAATACGGCAAATGTTGATTTGCTGTTACATTGTAATAAGTAATGTTGAACGTTAATGTCTACTAGCTTTTAGTAGATATATAGTTTTATAATTATGTATTATGCAGTGTATACATGCTATCATTAAGTAAGTACCTATTTTTAATTTTTGTATGTAATAACTTTGATCATGTAAAATTCATTATTGAATGGTGAACCAAATCCCAAACAGTTAATTATATTGACACGATAAATCCACAACACACAACACATATTTATATTATGTGATACCTGATTTTAAGGTTAGTCGTCTCACGGAGACACTAGAAATATCTACAAATATCTTGACACAGATATTCTGGAGATCAGACATGATAATGAATTTTGTAATTATGTGACGAAACTAGTAGGGGTTAAAATGAAATGAAATTTTGTATTTAATGATAACATTTTAGGTGAATTACATTAAATTAGTTGGTGATCCTGGTACATGCGCTTTAAACCAATTCACTTGAATTACAAATACCAAATCAATAAATTACAAATTCAAAATTATAATATAATCTTACCAAGTAACATGGCCTCCTTGCTGTCAGCTAATTGGCTGTTGCCTACTACGGCCTCGCTGCCTTCGCGCCACGCAGGCGCTACCCGAGCCGTGCATCGAACTTGCATCGTCCGACCAATTGGGACTCTTAGTCCCAGAGCAGTCGACAGCAAGCCGTGGGCATGCTGCGTAGTTGGATACTCCACCAGAAGCTCTGGATCCAATACCTGTACACAAAACATTAAAATGCATAATTTTTGGATAGAAGTTGTTCATGAAATAGTGGGGTGAACTTTTTCCGAAAATTCGGATTATTTTACACGTGATGACTGCTTCATTCCGAATTCAGTTATGCGAAAATATAAAACGTCAGGATGCACATTAGTATCTTCTGAAACTATATGGGATTTTAGGAATACATGCGGTCGTTTTTACATATTCGTTTACTTGCTGAGATTTAGTTTATTGAAGTAATTTTGCTTGGAAATTTTGTATTTAGAGCGAGAAAAATTGCCCAAAGCCAATTATTGCAGACTGTCTAATGCGACAGTACACACACTGCTTCACTACACACAAGTCAAAGACAATCACATTTTATTATGTTGCTTCGAAGTTATTAATTCTTTGCTTCTGAGATAAAAAAATATACAACTATATTTCCCGTAAGGAAATACGTCCCAAATTGTGTTGTTATGATGCCCCAGTACAAATATTTGCTTAGGAACGGAAATCGAAATTTTTACCCTTTGTGTACTATGAAAAGACACCATTATCATAATGCATAATTTGTAGCGTTCGTATTTTTCTATGACTGTATAAAGAGATAAGAATAATATTATCAACGTGGGATGAGTTTAATTTGATCTATATTTCATTAAAAAGATATAAAAGTATTGTTGTCTTGTCAAATATCTGTAAAACCCCCGAAAATATGACGTAAACTCTACTAATTTCGGTTTTTAGTATATCAGTAATGTCGACTATATGGGATTCACCCAGCCCTTGATCATTGTTGCACTGGGAATACCTACTAAAACTATGCGGTGAACTGTGACTGCCCTCTGCATGAGAGCGACTTCGGAGCAATACACCGGACGACAGTTTGTATTATATTTTAAAACTACAGCAATCACATTTTTAGGTTCCAGCTCCAAACACTGGCTGAGCTCTGGAATTTGGAGGAAATAGGGTAATTTCAATACTATTATGTAGATCTTAGCTCTTATATTTTTTATGTTATAATAGTGCTAAACAGTATCTTTGTAAAATTCTCTGTTATTCTGTTGTGTTCTTTTTAATTTTATCTTTGTGTATACATAAATTGTTAAATAATAATATTTCTCTTTATTACTTTGTTTTATCCTAAGGTTTTTCCCAAATTGGCATGGATTGGTAACACTATTTTACCGGACAATTTACAAACAGCCGACTAATAACCAGTTTAAGTTATCACTGTTACTAGTGTCATACATTCTATTTACTTTTCTCTTACATATTTCCTATTATGACGATTTAATAGACCTAGCATGTGTTTAAATAAAGTTATTTTGACTTTGACTTTACCTAAATATACTGCCATAACAATTATATTAACAACATCAAGTGGGTGGAAGTAAGCTAGTTATTTGTAGATCATTTCTATTTTTGCCCATATTAAGAAAAAAGAAAGGCGAAATGGTGACACTGCCATCCTATTAAAAAAATATCAAAGTTAATTCATAAATTCTATGATGATAAATGATTTCTCATATACGTATATATTTATATACGTATCAGTTATGCATAATGTCAAAATAATGTTTTAAAAAGCTATTTTACTCTTATCAAATTTTTCGTCTGTTACAGCAACATATTTTAAACAAGTTTGTTATGTTCCCGTAACAAGACTCTCTCTGAAATTCCAGAACATAATTCTCGAGTGTTGTAGAAAAATACAGAGAACCTAACAAAAGCCTTTGTAATAAAATCTCGTTGGTACAATTATATTGGTTGTGACGATGTTCAGATATAATTTTGTCGTTCAATTTCAAAAAGTAGTCAAGTGCAGCTCAACATTGAATACGATAGAAATTGAGTATTTAATGTACGATTTTATGAAAATATTATTAATATAAATATTAATAAAATATCACTACTACGTTTGAATGGTCGTCCAAATTACATTCCAATTAATTGTCAAGTGTGGTGTTTTCTTAAACGGTATAATAATTTAACATTATTCTGATAACTTAATAAATAATTTGAAAATTATGATCTGATATGTATTAGTTGTAAAGATACTTTGAAATAATGATGGGATAGCTATAAATACTAACCTGTTGACAGAAACGGAAATTACTGGGTCTAAAAATTCTTAAAAGTAAAACTAAGCTTCTACTTGTACTTATAAGTCAATCTAGTATGTAAATTGCGGCGAAAAAACATTTCTTTTTAAATAAAATCAAGATATCAAACGTTAATACTCTAAGTAAAGCTATTGGCTAGGAGGATTCAGTCAATGGCTTTGGAATGCTGTCTTTTTCATCAAAAATACTTTAGTTAAGCGATTATTCTATACTCTGTGCTATGAGTTGTTAATCAAAAAAATTAAGTATTCAGTTTTGTAACACTTTGTATTAACTACTGAAGTGTCAAGTGTCATCATTTGATATTATCTGTGAGCTGTTTTTAATTGAAGGCACTGCAGAAAAGTAGCCTTTTATCGTTTTATTTAGCTAATTAACTAAACGTTATTCACTTAAATATTTGTACATAAAAGTGAAATGATCACTAATAACAATTTGATTAACTACGACAACAACGATTTTTGTACACAATCTATTACGGCCTACCTAATGGTTAATGATTAATAATCTTATCTTATCTTGATGTCGGGCCAGGATTATTTACTCCCGGAGCACGTCGCCCCAATGGGATGTTTTGCGCTTCCCCAATCCTAATGACCACTGTCCTGGAATACCTCCAAGATGTACTTACTAAGTACACCCGGAGACAGCAGCCTTATATCTTCAGGACTGGGATAGCCCAGTCCAAAGAGACCCATTCTTTTCCTAGCAAGAGCATCACAGTTATATAGGATGTGTTCCATTTGCTCGGTGTGCTCCCCACAGGCCCTACATAGAGGCGATCCAACAAGTTTCATCTTGAAACCGTCGTCTATTATAAACGGTTTTGTATATTTTAACATAAAGAAGAGTTCTTTTATTCCGATTTTATGTTTTTTTAAAAAGATACAAATAGTTTTTTGGCAGATTAATATTTGTTATAACCAGCTCTGATATTCGAACATTAGAAAATCCTTTTTTAAATCAGCCTGTGATCTATGTTACTATTTAAAGAGATGTTATATTAAAAGCTTACCTTCTCACCATCAATATCCCAACTTAGAACAGCAGCAGGGTAAGATCTTCCTGATGTGCAGTTCAGAAACAGTGAGTCTCCCCGCCTGTTTTCTTGTTCATTGCCTGTTATTCTAGGCCCTTCTCTTGGTAGATCTGAACAAAACATTATTTTATTTAAGATCTGATTACCTTTAAGATATAACGACGATCCAAAAGAAGGTACAATCTCACTTCCTTAATAACGAATTATCTGAATGAACGGACTCCATTTCACATTAGAGCTCAGCCAAGTAAAAAGATCTTCGGGACCCGATAGTAATACCTTGATAAGGAATGAAGGAATATATTCGATAGAAGAACAATTCCCTTGTATTTTTCGGAACAGATACACAGAAATAGCGTTTCATTTTCGAGGGATTTAAACTCTTCATGAATTCTGCACTTATGTGCGAGAAAGGGCCATTCTTCTTGGGTATCGGTTAGAAATCTGGTTTATGCTTTGGCTAGAGTGGAATGATAAATTATAAGAAACCTTATGGCCAAGAAAATCAAGAGCACATTTTGGTGCATTTACAATGTGCTTTTAAGTAGTAGCTATAATAAAATTTGTAGAAATTTATGCTCCCATTCAAATTTACTGCTAATGTGTTTTCGTAATACTTAAGTGATTACAAATATTAAAGTTACGTTACTTTCGTAATAAATGTGAAGTTTATTTATTTGTTGTGGTTTTATTATCTTAACGGCAAAGTTTTGACTAATATTAGAAATATTAGCCTCTAATAATTTTAAATTTAATAGGTTAAAGATTATTATATGTTCTTCATCTATCAAACTTTTATTTAGATGTTTTTTCACCATCATGTAAAAATCTGGTATTTATAGTCAACTCGGGATATGTGTTATCAATACTTATAATGTTTAGAGTAATTTTCCTAAAATAATAAAGTTCCCAGTAAGAAGTAAGAGTTATCTGATGTCAACAACAATTGAATATCAAATCAAATCCTGCCTACGCAAAAATAACCTTCCAATGAACTTTTAAATTTAGCATCACATTAAATTATCAGCAGTTTCTTGTAGGTCTTTATACTTTAACATATTTTACTTACATATTACTTCCATTCTTCCTTCTCCTGCTGCTGAAGCGAAACTGGGAGCCTCTGCCGAAACTTCACATCTATATAACCCTGATGACTTAAGCATCACTTGATGAAGCACTACTCTTCGGTCATCTGACTTTTGTAACTAAAACAAAAAGCTCAATTAGACGGTCATAAAGATCGTAAACAGTGAGTAGACCTTACAAAAATTGTATTTATAAAAACAACAATATTCAATTTTTTTCAATAAGTACTAAGAAACTCCTTACTAATGATTAAAAGCTCGTGGAACTATTACACTACAGTTATGTATGATACAGCTACAAGTATTTTTTTCGTTTTTTGAACTTTATGGTAGAGGCACACGAATCCATTATTAACTTGACGTTGGATAAATTATACAAAGTCTTTTGACAAACTGCTATACTGTCAAATGAAGTAAAGATGGAACTACAAAATTCGTAAACGTAAATAAAGCTTGCTTATTTCAAGCATTACTTAAATGTGTTTGATCCTCAAATTAATCAATATCTTCAATTTCCATCACTTTAAAGTGGCAAGAAGTTAATAAAGGAATCACAACGATAGATTTTCTTAATCCTATTTCTAATGTCTGTGAATTTAATCTTTGTTGATAGTATTAGTATATATTATATATACATTTGTTACGAACTCCTTTAATCTTTAAATATAATATTTTATTGTTGAAATATAAATGAAATGTGACATAGAAAAATGAGGAGAAAAATTACACTTTTTTGAAGACGAATAATTATTTTATTTAAGTTTCTTATAGCATTTATTATATATACCCTGTAAAAATCAATGCACTACGCGTGAGTTGGTTTAAGCGTCTATAAACTGCGGTAAGCTATGATTGTAACATATACTTGGTTGCCAACTTTATTGCATAGCATTTACAATCTTAGAACCAGAAGTGTTTGATGGAGCGGAGGAACTAGAACTTAACGACTAGTGAAAATCTATTTTATGTTGCTTGTAGTGCATAGTTGCTTACTTCAAGCGCTCAAGATAATGTCCCGCAACGCTCTCTCATTTTATATCGCATATTATGCAACACTACGACCATGTTATGTCGTTGTTACAATGTTACTACCCGATTTCTTACAGATTGAATGAAGGAGAAACTTTTCAGTGGAAAAATATTACTATTGTAAATTATGAGACTATGTTAACGAATTTTCTTTGTACCAAATATACTTTTTTCTCAATCATATACCTTTAGTAACTTACAATGCAGAATATTTTCAGCATATTCGACACTTTTTGATCTAGTTGTCAAATTAACAATTGTGTTACCAACTTACCTTGGTAACTATACATTTCGGTTGTAAAACGACTTCATCAGTATCATTACGTGTCTTGATCAGTGTGCTTGTATCTTTCAAATGCTATAAGAAGTTTTTATTTTACCGCTGTGAAGTCTTAATAAGAGCCGTATTCAGTCCTTTGCTGTGTTAGGATTAATGCATAATATTAGCTTTGTTGTACCTATTACTATCATTAACCACGACTTAAAACAAACATACTAGACGTTATAACATGTTAAATAAACTTCTTTAACGAGCTTTATACAAAACATTGGGACGAAATATCTATTAAAAACTGCTTTCACTGTTTTAGAATATATATTCTTTAGATAATTATATTAGAAACTATAGTCTATAGCATAGAATAATTATCAAATTTTTCAAACGACACGAAGACGCTTCGTTTGGCATGAAAATTGCACTGCCGTTTATTTCTATATAATTTTGCTACGTTATATGTAACTATTTCTGTTCATTATAATCGTAAAAACTAATAAAATCTGTTTTTCTACGAGTAACTTAAAGAGGCATTTTTATCCGTACGCTATCCTTCATAAATTCTCCAATAAGTAGGTATTTTCAACGTAATGTTGAGTACATCCCAATCACTTGGCAGTTCGGTTGGCAGTAACACTGAATCGTTGAGACCCCGTATGGATTGTCTAGTTTTCTATTCATTTCAATCCCTGTATCTTTTGTTAATATTTCTCGAACGACATGTTCTATTGTGCCCGGGAATAGATAAAAGAAACAACCTCTTTTCGAGAAAATATTTTTAGAATACCTTTCAAATTATTCGATAATATGCCATATCGTGGCTCGATCGCATGCTCGGGTACAAGTTGTATTTGATCCTCAGCAATAATTCTTTGGTTTTTAGATACAAATATTACTTTTAAGTCAATATTTTAAGTTATTGAAAATGCACTTTGTGCATTGCAGTATTCTGTTCGATATATATTGATACACCAATCTTTCACACTTGTCATAAAATGAAATTCTAGTACAACTCTTTTAAAGCAAAATGACGTCATTTGACGTGTCTTAAATATCAGCTTTGTACATATTTGCATCTTAAGTGAACGAATAACTAACTTGATATTTCAACAATTTTTTAATGCATAAATCCCTTTCTTGTTGAATTAAAATTAAAGTTAACTTTATTTTAGTTTAAGAGAATGTCAACGACATCACCAACAATGTCTCAGATTTGTTTTTATTAAAGTAATAAATAAAACTCTTCTTTTATGCGAGGTTGTAATTTAATAAGTGCGCTAAAGTAACACCTTATTTTATCTAAGTTTTTAAGTCAATTCTATAAATGGGAGTATCACAATCACAATGCACAGGACGTAATTATTTTTAATGGATGAACTCAATAGAGAACTTTACTCAATAAAAATATTTCTTTGATAAAAATGAAAAGGCTTTACCGATTTAACAAACTAAATCAAAAAGTCTTTTAGGTACCAACATCAGCATAATGTTCTTTGAAAAGTAATTTTCATGCACACCCATATTATGTTGTAGAAGCAGACAACTAAATCTTATTTTCATATAACCTTGTATGAGTTTAATGGAAACTGTTATGTTCTTAACAAGCTAAATATGGAATCATAAATACTATATCGTACGTTCCAGTATCATGAAAGTAAAATTTTACATAGAACAAAACAATTTGCTATTAAATTACGAGAATATATTTGAGTTTGAGGTATTTAAATCTCTATTTTTGCGTAGGGATTCGAAAATTAAATAATCGTCAACATTATTCCTTATAGATCCCACTGCTTATAATAATCAGGACCAACAGCTTAACGAGCCTTCTAAAGAATAGAGGATCTCAAGGTATCAATTATGATCGACCTTTCATGTAACAATGATAGCGAAAGTTACTTTGTTATTTTTATCACAAGGCCAGCGAGTTCCGAGTATTATTACCGTCATTTACAATCATTAATAATCACCAACAGCCCTACAGAGCACAGATCTTCTTTCATGGGACCAATATATAAGGAGTTTTGGCCATAAGAACACCACGTAAGTCCAGTGCATACAAATTTAAGACTATATTTATATTTACGCGTTAAACAGCGAAAAAAGTTCATTTAAATTTATTAGCAGTAAGTATTGATATGATGAATTAAATGAATCTAAAACCCCAAAAATTCTATTTAAAAGCTTTGTCAAGGACTTAATCCATTACTATAGTAGGTTCCTTTTAACTGACTAAAAAAAAGGACGATATTATTTAGTTTTTTTTTGAGTTTGTAAGTTCGTTGATTTAGAAAGTGGGCTATTTATTTATAATTAGAATAAAAAGGTTTTTTGGGAGTGGAATAAAACATACTTTTGCTTTAATAAACCAACTGATCTAATGGATCCCACTTAAGCATAGTTAAGACATTATACTTAACCCAATTAATTGTATTACGTTCTAATCTCTAAAAGGTCCACTTTGTTTTACACACGCAAGGGTACATTTTCGTGTCATTTAATTTACGTGTTTCACACGCAAACGATTTGGAAAGTGTAATTTAAATCTGTACCGAAAGAGAATGCGAAAAAGTTCCCAAATTTAAGGGTGATTCAGGTAAATTGCGAGTACGAGAAGAATTCTGAAAGGGTTGTTTGTTACTAAAGTTGATATCATTTATGATTTAAGTTATAATTTCAACAGAAGGTACCATACTTTTCTAACTGTTTGTAGTACTAAACTAATGTATAATTAGAAACTAACAACTTGATATTTATTCTCACTTTCGTTAAAGCAGCAATTTGCAAAACATAGGTAACTCAATTTTTTTTAGTTCAATGTACAACGTCGATTTATGGAAATTAGTTGCCCATGCAAAACTTTTCAAGATTATAAATCACTTTCTGTAATGACGTACTTGAAATGGATTGAAAATGAGACAACCTGTAATATGACCTCCTGGCATCAATAACAATGAATACATTGCTTATAATTATTATTAATAGTTATTTTACACCAATTGGTTTACTGTTCCCGTCAAGATAAAGAATAGGTGAGAGTGTGTAATTTTTACATTCGAAACAATTAATTGTTTAACGAGTTGACAAACTACGTAAATTTGTCGCGTTATAATTATATAGTCATGTGTGAACTTACATGATTAATTATTAAAGGTCAAGGTACTTCAAGTTAATATTAAATACAATAAATATGTATTTAGTATAACTTGCAGCATAATTATTTAAATCTTAATTTAGCCCTTAGCATGAAGGCTAATATCGAATTTTAACTACACGAAACCCAGATTTAAATTTCTGAAAGTGGGTTTTAAATACCTCTAAATACTTTGAAAACCTCAGTTTGCTGACATTTTCAAAATTTCGATTAATATCAACTGCGTTTTAATGGCAAACTGGTGCAAATGAATCAATTTTCTGAATGGGACAATTCCATCAACATTCCTCAGCTATTTATTTATGTAGGCTTTATTTATTTATGAAGAAGAGAGTTGTAACTCGGGGCTCTTTAACAGACTTGTCCCCCTATAAATTTTTGAAATATCCCTATAGTATTTTTAAACTTTCTGGAGTGGACATACACGGTTACGAATGAGGCAGGAAAACATCTTGACCTCCCCCATGCTTCGGAATGAACGTAAAACCGTCGGTTCCAGTTATAACTGCTACTTTTTCACCCACCAATATATTTGGCCAGAAGGTATTTAGAGATGTAGTTTATACCTAGCAGTAAAGAGTATAAAGTCAGGTCAAATAAATAAAACTTCTTATACTTAAGTAAACTTTTTTACGATGAAAATAATGCACACTCACGTCAACTTTGATGCCCTCGAGCTTGTACGCGTGCTTCGGGGGGTCATACTTTGGCATGTAACGGTAGAACTCTTCGTTATCTCGATACCATTTCACAGAGTACAAGGTGTCTGCTCCAAGCTCGTAGTCGCATTCCAGTTGTGCTGGCTGTCCCCTTACCCTGTACGTGGGCACTGACACTCGCACGATCCTTAGTAGAAGTGATTCTGTAACAAAGAAAATTGAAACTGTTTACCAGTGACATGAAATTATAGTAGTTTTCATAAATGGAGGTCACTTAATATTATCCATAATTCATTATAGCATTTTGTATTTTTATGGTTACTAAAATAAAAATTAAATTTATCATTGCAATTAAATTTGCATTGGATTCTGCAACTGCGAGGAATAAGCAGGAACTCATACAAAATAGATTCCAAATTGAAAACAGGTTTCGTAATCAGTTTGATAAATAAATCATCATAGTTTTATTTGAGTTTTGTACCTATTTTTAGATAAATTCTATTCTATTCTATTTATGGGCATACGTGTGCGTCAGACTGTTAGAGCTGTGTATATTTAATATCTAACTTTTGCTAACAAAAATATTTTTATTGCTTTATTTTGGTTTTAAGACAAAATATATAAACATGAAGATCATTTTGAGGAAGATAATAATGCAATGTCTATGTTAAATTTTGGAAATAATAATATTACTTTTCCTTTTCCTTCGTCCGCAATAAATTCTGTAATAAATGTCGAGAAAATGTTATCTAATGATGTTGACAGTACACGTATATGGTAAAGATGTATAATAAACGTTCATATTTCCGAGAAAATCCTTATTTTTATTTGTTATTTTAAAATGTAGACATAAAATATTATGTCCATAAGTTTCAGTATGACCACGTCTAGTAGAATTCTACTTATTTGGTAGATTTTGAGCAAAATGCTTTAAAATTTACTTCTACTAAGAATTTTGTAGAAAAAGAATTCAATACAAAATCAGTATCACTTACTCGTCACCCTAGAGCGACGCAAAATAAAATATTCTTTTGTTGAGCATTCTACCAAAAGAACTATCTTGCAGCACTCGAGAAATCTTCCACTTTCGGTAGGAGATGAATGTAAATGAATGACGATTTATTTTGAAAGATGAAGGTAAAGTTAATATTTAACGTTGGTTCCTTATAATTACTTATTTATACAACTTTTTGATTCTTAGTAGTTTAAATTTATACGTAAACTATTTGTCTAGTGCTATAAAGTTCAATATCACGCTTATTAGCATCCCATCAAATTATAGTCTTGTACAAGTGAGCTAGCACCCGGTAACTCCAGAACGATGATAAGATATGATAACTTTCGTGGAGGGCCGTCACATGGTGATAGTACCATATCGCACTAAGAACTGTGGTACTTTACTTTATACCTACCCCTGGTAATACAGAATCAACTCTATCGAAAAAAATGTGTAGTATAGAATAGAATAGAATAGAATATATCTTGATTGTACATCAGTGAATTCAAAAAGAGAAACACACAAAATAGTATAATAAAATATAGAAGATAAGATATCTAAATATTTCGTTGTACTACAGGAAATGAACGTCCGATTTTAGAGCTTAAAACAGTGGTCAAATCCACAGAACCACTAATAAACAGTATTCATCTCAAGCCTATAAGTGCCGGCAACTGATAGAACCCTTCGAAGTCATATTACGAGTGGGTACGACGAAAATCGGTAAAGATATGTAAATGGATTAACTGACACTTGAAGAGCGGAGATTGGCCTTTTAGCAATTCATATTTGCTTAGTTAAGATGTAGGAATTCTCATGTATATTTCAGGGAAAAATAATACATACCTACTTATACAAATACCCTTTTAATATTTATTAAATAAATATTTTGTCCTTTGACAAGGTAGTATTGTTTATTGACTAATCGTGAAACATGTTTGACAAATTATATTTATTCTAACGTATTTCCAAACTTCGAAGGTTATATTTTACTGTGATATCAGAAGCGCTACCATGAAAATATATTTTGAGATGAAAACAGAAATAGTCAAGTAATAATCACGAAACCATAATGAAGTATATTTAAATTTGGAACCTTCATTGACTTGGGGTTAGAAAAGAGTTTTCATATTAATAAAAATATGTACTGTCATTCATGGAAGCATGCTTAAATTAGCTATAATTGACACCTTATTTTTTATTATTTTAGCTCTATTTGACACCTAAATAGTGGGAAATATGTTAATACCACCTAAATAGTGGTTGCCGCATATACCAGCAATGTTTATGGACAAACAACCATTATAGACAATTTTCATTGGGCCATAGGAGAACAATAGCCTAGCAACACAGACTAGTCCATAATGAGCTTTGGTGATCTTAATAACCACACAACAAAGCATTAAAAAATAATATCTTAACTGCAATATTATACATCTAAAGAAATTGTATGTCTGGTTGGTTGAACGTGCTTAACTCTGGAACTACTAGTTGGTAAAACTCTTTTTGTGTTGTAATAGTCCATTAGACTATATGATATTAGCGACAGAACAAACTCCTCATGGGTGCAGCCACGGGTAGCAGTTAGTTAATTAAATAAAAACAAATAAACTAACGATTCTTAGGTTGTTACCTCGGCCTGAAGTATCAAATGAAATCATATTTTCTCCATTGATTCATTGAAACTTAAGTACTTTTGAAAACAGAACTGTATTTCATAAGAGTAGATAAAAAAAAATATTAATTATATTTATTTAAAGTGTAAATTTAAAATTATAATTGAATCAGTCGATTAAATAAATATAAGACATCTGATAAACTGACGGGCTCTTAAACAAATCATTGACAATTTTCGTTAACCAATCGTAAAAGCTGTTACGTAATTTGATAGTAAAATTGATTGGATCAACATTCAAGTTACCAAGTTTGTCGTTATTTCGATAAAATAGATAAATAGACGGAGTTAAGCGCACTGGATCATCGGAGTTAAGTCACATTTCGAGGCTAAACTGTATTTATCTTTATTATTTAAACCTTAAAGTTGAGAGTTGTGTCGAATAAGTGGGATACCGTGTCAAGCTTTATGTGGATTTATTCACCCGCATAGAATTTTCACACAATTTTCAATTTTAATCGACATTTTTATAGCGATCTGTTTAGTTCCTTTTTCTACGTAAAATAGTTTTAGTTCTTATTCAACTATAAAATACGTCGTAAAGATGCCATTTTTAAACAATGATATATTGGACATGTATTAATATTTAATGGCAGATAGCTTTAAGGACGATCCAAAAAACTCCTAAGAAAAATAACTTATCTACTAAACAAACAAAAAACATATTATACTGAATTATAACATGACACTGAGGTAAAATAGTATTACTGCAGAAAATTTATCTCGCTAGTTTCTTTTATTTTAAATGTCTTACGGCCCATTACAGGACACAGGCCTTAACATGAGAGAAACACATGAGGAATTTGGCTTATAACGCCACCAAGTTAGCCTGATACGGGGTGTGGATGAAAACTAGTTGCCGCAACAACTCATTACGTCAAAATATTGCATTGTTTTCATAATCGAAGCCAGAGTGGTCAAACTACAACGCCATTGGGGTTGGGTATTAGTTTTGAGTTTTATATAATTTGTCATACTTATTAAACATTATTATTTTCTATATCAAGCGATGACACACACACACATGCACACACACACACACCCACTCATACACACACACACACACTCATACACACACACACACACACACTCATACACACACTCATACACACACACACACACTCATACACACACACACACACACATACACACACACACACACATGCGCGCGCGATTTCAGTATTTTATATAACATTGTTACATTTATGTATGTGTTTAACATATAATAGTAAATGGTTTTCGTATTATGTGGGTGCTTATCCAGTACTGATGATAAACAATTACATTATCAAAGATGCTAAGAGTGCTTTCTTTATTGATAACGGCTGTATTTAATCAAACACCAAGTACGTATGTCCATGTCAAAGGTAAGATGTTTTCATAAACACAATGCATGCGGAAATTATTCAATTATTAATTGATTTAACCCCGCGCTGTTATAAATTATAACAATATATTGAAATAACAATAATATTAAACACTCAGTATTTGCCCCTCTTTATACATCAAGACTAATAGTTTAAAAATGTCAAAATTTACAGTCAGTTATAATTACAGTTTATTTAACTTTAATAAAAATGTGCGTAATTTCAATATTTCAATCATAAGCAAAAAATGTAACTATTATTTAGTTCCCTTTATTCTACTTATATTAGATATTGCTGTAACTTTTAACCTTAGTTTGGGATAAATGAAATAATATAACAAAGAAACATTACTGTTCATTTGGTACTGTCTGTCTCAAACTGTCACGAGGAACAGCTGTAAATGTGACAGACGGCATATTTAAGTCCACGACGTGACACATAGCGCTGAGACAATTTCATAAGGAATCTTGGCATACTATGTTAAACGTTATCAGACTATTAACCTGTATGTTCAAAATAGGTTCGTATTAAATTTTAGGAGACGAATAATGAAAAATGGGCTGGTGCAAATAGTTTTATGTTAGAACCAAATAATAAAATTAGCATAATTTCTTACAAAATTTCCGCATTGCATTAAGTTTTTGTAATAAAAGTTTAGTGTCAAGCAATTCTTACTTAAGCCATGCTCAATAATCTGGGAAATCATATAGAATATAGTGATAAAATTGTTATAAATTATTATAGAAAAAAAATAGGGATGTTTTTTTTATATTTAAAATATTTTATGGTGATTATAAATTGAGCTGTTCACAATTATTCACGCTGAATGCAAAAAGGGTAATTAAGTATGTAGCATAAGTCTGAATTTAGTACAACACCAACAATTGTGATGTTCTTTTTCTTGAGTTTCATTTGATACTATTTTTAGGCATTTTGTAAGAAATAAGAATATTTAGTATTTCAATCAAATTAGTATCTTAAATCTATCTACTAAACCTATTGTAAGCTACCAATAACTCGACATATAAAATATGACTTAGTATTATAGATATTTAAAAATGTAAATGTAAATATTAGTTAACATAATGCTTATTTATCTTGAAAGGACTTTTTATTATGGTACCTTCATAGAAAATGAAACGAGGTACCTAACTCATTTTAAACAGTTATTAAATTTAATAATTTCATGTGTTGACTCTGCCCTGTTTTCAATTGAATCTGAGGTCCATTGTTTTGGGTTTTTAAAAAGGGTCAGATATGATTTGTGGTAGCAAATTGACATTTTATATTACCTTGTCAAATAGCATTACAAAGGTACAGCTTCTGATTATATGATAATTAAGTATTTGTATCTATTAGTATTTGTTTATATACTGAATATGATTTAGATTTAAATGGTCGGTAAAATCAATGAAATACCAAACTAATAACATAGACTTCAGTGTAAGAAAGTTAAAATTGCAATCTTCCCACGTATCAGACTAAGCTATTAAGTTGAGGCACCAACGCGGCTCGATGCTGAAATTTTAAATGGAAAATATACCTTTACTCAATCTTTTTTAAATCGGCATTGTTCAAGCCAAAACGTAAACATTATTAATAATAATAAGTTGTTAAATTTGCCAAAATGTAGTGTTTTAGTTTTATGTATGTAAATCTGCTCTTTGTTGGTTTTCAGCTGTCATCACTGTATATCGCCAATGCCCCTCTCTGTGCATTTGCAGATCCAATTCATCCTACGGTTACCTGGGCGAAATTGCCCATACCGATAAGACTGCACATTATGCAAACATATACGTAGCGTATAATTTTTTTTTGGCTATAACATACTAAGTAAATAATAATTAAATTATTTCTTCACATCATAACAATATGAAAGCAGCAATCCATCTATAATCTCAATTTTGTTCATGGAGCAAACTTAAACTATGTATACCGCATAAATCCCATACATAACCCTTTACTATGGCGGAATGTTGCCTTATTCAATCAACAGTGTAAAAAGAGGGTATGTTTATCGAAACACAAGGGTCGTATAAACTATAACTCGCTTATGAATTTGGCCTTTAGGTAAACAACTTCTAGAGTTTCTATTCTATGTTACTTGAATAATCAGTTCACAAGATGTATTTTGGCCATACAGAATATTGAAAAGGTCATGTTGATATAGGGCCTTCAGAATAATAACAGACAATATATTTAGTAGCCACATTATTGTCTGTAGTAAAGATATCGCATGAAATGTTATTGAAAGTACTTATAGTCTAGAAACATATGCACACAGGTACAGGTTTTCACTGTTTAACTTTTCGAATACGTTTGTATTAGAAAAACATAGAAAAATAACAATATTATTGTTAAACGCAACTTTTTTATTTCAAACATGGTTTACTGTGGCATCGACTTAAAATATCAAGACAGGTTTTATATACAAATGAGTGGCAAACATCCATTACCTGTTGATAAGCAGCTACCGTAGTCCTTGGGCACTAGTAACGTGTAGCCTTCACTACAAAAGTAGGCAGCTACTGCATTAGCATTTATTCAACCTTAATTCTGATATAAATTTCATGTAATGTTCTGTGGAATTTTTACTGTCTGAATAAATTTATTATTATTCGACGCTCATGGCATCTCGGTAACTACTGAAGCATAGCGTTCACTCCAAAATTAAGCAGCTACAACAATAGACGCGCATAGCATCTTCAGCCCTATTGTATGTAGCCTTCACTACATAAGTATGCAGCTACAGAATTCGATACTCGTAGCACCTTAGGCACCGCTCACGCGTAGCCTACACTCCAAAAACAAGCAGCTACGGCATTAGATGCTCGTAGAATCTTAGGCACTACAAACGCGTAGCCTTCACAACTGATATATACGGCTACAGGATTCGACACTCGTAGCATATTGGACACTACTTACGCGTAGCCGTCACTATAAAAATAAGCAGCTACGGTATCATACGCTCGTAGCATCTCGGTCACTACTGACTTGTAGCCTTCAATAAGTCAATCAATCTAGCTCAAGGAGTTCTGGTGACCTTCGGTACCCACTATAAAAATAGAAAAAAAATGCATATTAAGCAACGAATTTCTATAACGTGGAAAATCTACTCAAGAAGCTCTCAAATAGCAAAAGTAAATTAAAAAAATAAAAGCATTCACACGTATGGAATAAACCATACGTATTCTTCTTTTTAAATATATAATGACTAAAATAGTGATTTACTAAATAGCGCCCAAATATTTATTATATTATTTAATATGACAACTAACAAAACTTTTCCTATTACACTCATGTTAAAACATATTTCATAATAATAACTGAGTGTAGTAAGGTTTAGATTAAATCAAAAATGTAAATTAGGACAAAACTGAAAGATGAAAATAGAGAGATCAAAGATATTCGTGATATTATGTATCTTTAAAAATGATATCAAAGCAGTATTTCGGTATTTTAATTTAATAATTCATCCGTGCTCATAATCAAAGTTATACAGGAGCTATTATTCTGAAATGCCAAATTACCTTTTGTATAATTCATATTTTGTGTTCAAGACAGCTCTTTATATTATGTAGAGAAGTAATTCTATTCAAATTTAATACATTTCTGTAATATTCGTATCGTCTCCATCAACAGTGAGTTGATTAAGATATCCTTGTTTCATTAAAACGCGAGCAGACGAATTAAACTTTCCGTTCGTGTCTAAATTGAAATGAAGACTTGTTTTCAATCTACATTACTCCCACTTAAGCGAAGACAATTTAATTGGGACTTGATATCTGTAATATGAGAACTCATTTTTTATTCATTTTTGTTATTTTGGCAACCCTTTAATGTAAATACTGGGATGACAAGAAAGCAAACAATTTCCGCGAACACAGTTGTATTCAAAAAACAATTAAAAACCTGAAAATAAATTAGGACTACATAAAAAACGCTTACAGACACTCAAGTTCTAAAGATGAGCTCTTTAGCGTAGTAGCACTTGACTCTGATTTCGATAATTCAAACAATGCATCTTTCCCTAGTTGCTTCAATTAAAATTGTTATCTTGTGCGCTTCGGTGCTTCGGAAGGCATATTTAGCTGTTGGTTCTGGTTGTCAAGGCAACCGCAGTGTAGTGGTTATATGACCAAACATCTCATGTGGCTATTAGCTGGACTATACAGGCTGATGTAAAGACACTTCTTTTTCGATATGGCTCGAGAAACACACGCACACTAATAAAGTAATTTAAAGTTAGGATGTATAACAACGAAATGATTTTCTTTGTGATGTTGCGATCGAGACAGTAAAATGACTCCGTAAACTGGCACGCATGCTTCGGAGTAAAATCGGGGAAATAAGGTCCAAAACCGTTTCAGGGCAATTTATGTGGTGCATCCGATATAAGGCACTATCTGACGCAATGTCTCGTAAGAGTAATTGCAGAGGCTCTTGTTAATAGGATAACTAACTTTTAGATTGACAATGATGCGCTGGAATCTATTCAATCATTCAGTCTATTCCACTCAAGACCAGCTTGAGAAAAGAAAAATATTATCTTTAAATAACAATGGTAATTTATTAAATTTATTTGCAAAGAATTCAAAAGTAATATTAATAAGTTACGATAATGTCAGTGATATTTCAAACAGTACTCGATTTGGTTATTAAAAATGTATTAATAATTAAAAATCAGGTTAGTGTGGAAAATAATTACAACTAAATTTTAACAGGCAGGATTTTTTTCTTAGTAAATGAAGTACATAAAATACAATAGAGGTCTAAGTTACACAAAGGTTACTTCTCCAACTCTTATAAATAAGTAAGTTAACCCTGTGTCCAGCATAGCAACAAATTAAACAACTTAAAACCAGTTAACCTTACCTTCGTAACGCCTCCGTAGCATCAAGTTTAGACTCTCAAAGATTAAACAACTCAAGTTTGTTGAGGACTAACAAGGTTTCGTGGCTGTACTACTACTTGCAAATGATTGTTCTGAAGTCCGGTTAGCTTAAAGCTCTGGGGAAATAAACGACTGTACAGTTAATTTAAGCAGTGGCATCTCGGAATTGATGCTATAAATAAATTATGAAGAATCGTTTTTTATTCGGTTTTTAATAATGACTATTCTTTATTCCGCTAGAAACAATAAAATGGTTAAAAATTAAACCAGGAATTACAACGCTGTTTTCCACATCCTTTGCTTTAATTTGGAAATGATAAAAGATATTTTTTTTTACAATTTTCGATTCGATAATATTTTGGGAAGGGAACAATTTCATTAAAATTTTTGTGTTTTAAATATCACGTGATATTTAAATAGTTATTTTTCTTTTCGAGCTAAATCAAACACTACAAATGGTGGTTTTAAGAAGCAGCACCGTACATGCCATATGAAATTGTCTATTGAATCTTGATAGCTGCTCAATTACTAAACGCTTCTATATAATTTATCTATTATTTTCAAAGATATAATGATAAAATGGGACCTGATTTAAAAGAGCTTAAAAAAGCAAATTTTTACCAAGGCTAGTAATAGAAAGGTCAATCTTTATTTGCTATCTGGCTCTCCCCCGTGGCTTAGAAAATACGTTAAACGTCGTCTGTTGCGGTTGTTACGACAATCGTATTCATCCATCAATACGTCTGTCATGGAATAAACTCCTCATATATTTCTTATAGGCAAGCGTATATGGGCTGTCGAAATTGGAGTTGAGTGCCTTCCAAATCTTCAAATCAAAATTTCAATGCCCAACTGCAGTAGTACCACCACCACTTGATTGAACATGTTAGAAAACAGAATTGCTTTGTAAAAGGAGGAACGAATTCTGTGTCTTACCTGTTTTACTCATATCATTACCCCCTGGTAAAATGAATATATAACATAAATAGATATTCAATAAATACATGCATCAATATTGAATAATTTCTTTTACAGAAGACCGCAGCCAATTATCACTTTGTTGTACTGTTGTTTCTGAGGTGAGTTATTTGTCACTGAGAAAGCTTTATATCGGACCAGAGGTGCTCAATTTCTATACTGCTAATAAATAAGGCTTCCCTTTCACAATAACAGTGAAGTCAAAACATTACGTCCAATGCCCAACTAGTACTGCTCAAGATGCTACGAGCTTATATAGCCTTCGATTACAAATTAGCATCATAACCTTATTAAATAAATCCTTGAAATTGTTTTTAACGTACTAAGGTCATTTCTACTGTTTTGTTTGTCTGTTTAGTTTTTATGAGTAATGAAGAATAGTTTAAATTAATTTTAATTATAAATTTCAAATACAGGCTACAAGACAACGAGTTTCAGTTTCAGCAGAAAACTATGTTTTTGAACATATAATTGTAATTAGAAGTTTACAAATTCAATTTAATTTGTAGTACAATTTCGGTCTGACCGTGTGTCAAAACTTTACAATTTTGTGCGTCAGCCAATTATTGAGTACGGACCTTAAACTTTCAGAATAGTAGCCTATATTTTACTATGTTAAATTTACAGTTTGTAAAAACAGGAGCCAGGCCTTTTGCTTGCAAGCAATTGAGACAGCAGCTGAAATCGATCTTTCCTATTTTCTTCCAACGAAAAGATCGCTTTTGCCTCCTAAATATAATGAGCTTACTGCAATTGGACAATTCAAACGCTATAGAATAATAATTAGTTAACAATGCAATACAATGAATTTCGGTAACATGCGGATTCCGAAGATAAGGTTTTCGCCTTCGGGCTATGTATTAACACGTTGTACTATACAATGTTACGTCTATAATGATTTGGGAACAGGAATATTATAATAAATTATTAATACACGACTTCAGTAATTACAATGCCATATCAGTGATCATTTAGTTTACTGTACTATAAATTTGAAGTATTTCGAATTAATATCAGTTGTAATTTCCTTCGAGAGATATAACAAATTAGCACTTTGTTATAATTTGGAATTTTGCACTCATTTCCGAACTATTGCGTCATTACCATAATATAATGCTTTATATAAAATTGGTTATCAATTGAATAAACTCAAAACTTTACAGTTTAAACGATCTGGTTATAAAGTGCCAAGTGAGTGTTGGGCATGCAAATATTGTTTTTATACTTTTGGTTTATATCTCAATATTTTATAGATACATACATACACATATATATAACTGTTAAAAGATATAAGTAGTTTTATTGACCACACTATATAATTTAAATATAATAATTAATTTACATCAAGACAAGGCTAAGGATATTTTTTTTGTTTTGTTAATTTTATCTGTTAACTATCTTCCCTTAAATCAATTGCATTTAACATCCTTACATTTAATAAATGTAAGCTTTCGATGTCTTAAAGAAGACGAAATCATTATTGATTCTAGATTATTCAGTATCCTGTGATTGTCATTGCGACCTACAAGATTTATTGTGACCTGTCACAAAAGGCCTAAAGCGGGTTAATTGGTACTTACCTCAATCATCTAACTAATGAGCTTCACACAAATAACGACAACCAAACGGTAATATAAACATCAAAATTTTAGGAAACTTTGAAAAGCTTAAAATCATAAATATATAATAACTATCTACTACTTTTATGATGTATGCCATTTTCTGTAAATCAATCGCATAGAGTTATGTTTTAGTATATACTACATGATATAAAATTTATTTTAGGTAAAAATAAAGTAATTGGTAATCTTACCTTGCACATCACGATCAATATCCATTTTTATCAATCAAAAATGAGAGATAAATTATTTGTATGTCAAAACATTTTTCTACCACTGTATTCAAATACAAGGCTGCCAAACAAAAATAATATTATTTATGGACCTAGTTTGCAATATTCTGAGTATTCGGATTTACCTTTATAAGACGTATTAAAAGGGCTCTCTTGGATAACAGTTGGGAGATTGTTCCACAATTGGGTAGCTCGAAAGTAAAGGAGCGAATGAAAAGGTGGTATCGCACACGGGAAGCTTAAGAATCTTTGGGATACAATAGATTGTTTAGCATGATCTACTGGATTGGCCAAAGTTAGTTATTAAGTATGAGAAACATTATGTGAAAATTTCACAACATGAAATATAAATAAACGATTCATGTGAGTGTACTCATTAGGTAAGAACGGTGTCAATGTTAGTTGTAAGATTTGCTATAGAAAAGTCAACCTTCGAATAGAATAGAATATAATAGAATATATCTTTATTGTACATCAGCCAAATACCAAACTACCAAATACCAATACTATTTGTGTGCAGTTAAAATTAATATAAAAGGCGTGAAAAAGCACTTTTAGTCGGCTAGGGCAATTTGATGCATACTCCCCTATCTTCACATATGGACTCTTCTACTGCTTAACATCAAGTGGAGTCGTGTCATTTGGTGAGTATTTGTTTTTAAAAAGCTACTCGACATCTGTCTTATTCAGTTTTATTCATTGTTATAAATTTTGTATAGTTGTTGTTTGTTTTGTATTGTTGTCTGATTCGAAATATTCTTATCCGGATTGCTTGGAAGAGATTTCTTTATATTTTAATCAATATTTAGAAATTTTCTACTATCTATTTTTTGTTTCTTTGATATGTAAATTTAAAATAAAATCACATAACTGAAATCTTTTAATGATATTCACAAATAGCTTAGACAGAATAGAATCTAGTAAAATGATCGATCGGACTTCGCCAAAATACATCATATTACACGGCGTGTTCAATCCATGTGTTTTATTTCGTAAAGTTTTATTAGGAGAGGAAAGGCATACAGATTTTTTTAAATCAAATTTCGAACGACGAATCGGGGAGCACCTGCACCTTACAGGAGAGCGCAATTCAACTGTTGTATTATTGCGGTTAGAAATATCATGTTGGTACTTGGTATCGTAACCGGCTACCATCGTTTGGGCCATGCCTAAGCTTGTAAAGTTTTAGGTAGAATTTTATTTATTTAATATTAAAATATGTCAGTCTATTATTAAATATCTATAACAGCATGTCTCAACATTGCTTACTTTTTAATACTTAGGTGTTAGTGTACCAATATTTTTATAATTTAGATCCGTGAAACTAGTGCTAAGTGGTTATAAGTTTATGCTAAATGTGAGAGTATAAAATATAATTAGTCGCAAATTGCTAGACGTCGTATTGATGTCATGTACCTGCTGTTAATAAGGTTGCTTGAATTCATTTAGGAATGATACAAGCAGCTGTAGGCCTTGCTTACCGTATATGATAACGTCTATGATGATAATCATGAACTTTATATTCAGCTTACAAAAGCTATAAGTTTAACAACCGTGTTGTAGTTAAAAATGTACTTAAGGTTTTCGGCAGTTTTCAAACTACAATATAATTTAAAAAAGTGGCAACACACAATATGGGAAATAAAAGTATTAAGAAAATGTTAAATGAAAATGTAAAATCCAAAGTGAAGAAAATTATAATAAAATAATACTTAATTCATAAATTTTTTTGATATGAATTTAAGATTTTAGTAAGAAGTAGCTTACAGCTTGCAAGTAACGAAAAGCACACGATTCAAGACAAAGATTCTAATTCAAGTATTCAAAATTCACAGAGTTTTTTTTATCATTAACACAACAGTAACCTAAGAAAATATTAAACTGTCTTATACATAATTCGATATTTCAATTTACTTGGCGAACAGAGCTTTATTAGTGTCCAACTTAAATGCATCTCTGAATCCCACAATTGACAATAGCTGTTGGCGCCCAACGTGGTTTTTCAATCACGAACATTAAAATATACGGTTTATACAACTAAGATTAATTTTTCTGTCCTCATTTGCATTCAATTAAAAAAGGCATTTGATCAACAAAACTTAACATTGAATTTATAAATAGTTTATCTGAAATAAATTACCTTTAACAAATAAACTCAGTACTGCTAGCAAGATATACATCCTCATAGGCTTCAAACAATAAGTTCCATCACTTATCACAGGCTTTGCTCTTTATTAACACAGTCACTCACATGCTTGTGATTGAAAGTTACCCCGAAACGTATTTACCGCACACGTAATATTTTTACCTAAGCGCGTCGCGAACGACCGTCTTCTACGGCGGTTGATACACAACTGAGCCAAGTTCGTGTGTGAAGCTTTCGCGTCCGCTCGCCCCGCGCCCATTCGGGGTCACCGTAAGCCGTTTATATTTTCGTGATCCTAACTTTGTAAGTCGATAATGTTTATTCTTTTAAAGCAAATTAATTGTCGATAATATTGTATTAATAGATATCTAATATTTGTATATTAATTAATTCACATGATATAGTATTTTTTCATGTTAGGGGATTAATAGTGATAACAATTTAGTTTTTTAATGAATGTCTAACGTGTGATTCTTTATAACAACACTAATTCATTTAAATTTGATTAATTTGTTAGGGATTTTAATATAAAATATTTATTTCATTTAATAATACATGTATAACAAAATTAACACAATTGGAAAGGTGGGCAGTAAGCACTTAGGATCTACTTATTAAGCAGCTAAATTTCTGTAAAAAAATCACAAATTTGAAGTTGAATACTTTTATCTATGAAGTATGAATGAAATAAAACCTTTCTGGTGTTACTATGTATTTTCCGATTAAATTGAGAATTATTTGTTTATTCGCATATAGTGTATGGAAAATAATTTACGCACTAATAAGTAATATTATGACGCAACTGTGTGCGTAGCTCGTTTTGTAATAAGCCTCACTTTACGAGCAAGTCTGTTGAAAATTGTAAAATATGTTTAAATAAACTTCTTTTTTCAATGTCAATAAAAATTTGTGCTATTTCAATAATATATTTGATTTGAAATTTCATCAAAATAGCATTGAAACTGTCTAAATTTAAGCATTGCGACTGAACTTGTAAAAGTTGAAACTTACTTTGGCACCTGTCATCGCCACAAATTACAATTTGATGTTCATAACAATTATCGTTCACAAGTACATAATCTTATTCTAAAACCGGTCCAGACCGATAAGCACTCTAATATTGAGGAGATGCCAGCGGGCTAATAAGGGTTTTTTAAATAAAAATCAGTTGAATTAAATAAGTTAGCGATTTTATTTCACAAAATAACTTGTAACATTGTCGGAGGTTTGGACCTTCCGTTTATTAATTATCCTGCGATTGAATAATTTGTTGCGAACGAGACCTCGCCAAAATAAAAGTTATTAATTATTTAGTCCGAATAGATCCCAGGCAAGAGATTGTAGGGTACATCAATTTGTGTTACAGACCAAAAATATAACCTACGAAATTTCAACTGTTATTTATTAACATGACTTAAATAAAAAGATCAACGCGGAATGTACAGAATGCGCGGAATGTACGTGAGTTATTTTCGGCTATCGGGAATAATGTAAGCACATTTCAATTACAAGATTATTGCGCGAGTAAATAAAATACGTGTTTCATTTCAAAATGTAAACATCTAAAACAAGAAGTATCGTGTTAATATTTAAATTTATGTAAAGTCTGTTGCTTTTTAAACTGGGTCAGTATTTATATCCTCCTTCGTCAAAAAGAAAGGTTTTAATAACAACATAAATAGTGTTTATTTTTTCTATTGCAAAAAAAAATATATAGGGGGGTAGGAGCGAGTCAACCCCAACTGAAGTGTTGTTTTTTACTTTCTGGGGATACCTCAACATGTGCATGTAATGAATTTATTGAGCAAAAAAAAATATTTTTATTCATAATTTTATAACTCAATGAGAGAATGTGATATACTTAATTCTAATATGTAGTCTGCTACTTCTTTGATTTGGAGCAAAAATTTTTTAATCAGGCGATTATTGTTTCGTCATATCCATTTCTATGATCGTAATCAATCAGCTGACTACAGGCATTGCTGTATGAGTATTTTGGGCTATAATAAAACTGCGCTCGCTAAAAGCGCCTAGGAGCATTATAGCGGTTTTCGTAACAATTAGGATGAACTTAACATGCCTTCCGAAAAGCACTGGATACATAAAAATTGTTTACATACCCAGGGACCAACCTGGGCGAATGTAGTTTAATTTATGTAATCGGAAAACTTGAGCTCTGTCTATTTCTATATTTACGCATTAATCTATAACGCTTCTTAAAACTCTCGGGACAGGTTGAAGTTCAAGAAGTGAATTCACTTCATATTTCAAAGCTGTGTCTAAAAATATTAGTATACAACATAAAATGTTACGGAACGTATAATGTAAATATATAAAAACTAACTGGAACGTTAAACTTATTCCTTCAAAAAATTTCTCCTCAGTTTTACGGTGATTTTACATTTATGGGACGTGTTGCACGCCTCTGTATCCTGTAGTATCCTGTTTTTATAACTTTGTTTTTATATTGTTGTTGATTTGCTTAGCTACGTTGTGTGTTTTCTCTTAAAGAAAAATATTGGATTTCACTCATTTCTCTGCCTTCTCATTTTTTAAGAAAATATCCACTAGCTGCTACATTCGTACTAAACAAGACGTATACAAATATGAAACTGATAGGAACTGAAAGTAAATTCAAAGTTCAATTTAATTAATGGTCACAGTTATGATCCATTACAATTGTAAGTTATATGTGAAAAAGTTCTCCTTAAGTAAAGACTACAAGATCTTATAATATAAATCGTTAATTTTAAATTATTGCATTTATGGTTCGCCTTATAATTCTTCAATTGATGGTTTCATTTGGTTACCTGTGTACCTCAAGGTTTATAGACTTAAGCTTATGGTCTTACATTTAAACTTCCGCTTATTGCAATCTTGTTCTTGAAATTACTATTAGCTCTTTACTTTGTTAAACACTTGCGATTCTCCATTGGAAAGCTCTGTCTATTTACATTTGACAGGGTCTCAATCCAATCACTAAATTGTGTCAAGAGAAGGTTCAAAATTACTACCTTGATTTTCTATTCTAACATAATCTTTAAAGTTTTTTAATAACTAATATACTTTTGAAGATAACTAAAATAGTTTTAGAACTGATTTAGGGGTGCATCAGTTAGTGCAGTTCAGTCGTTAAATGACTTTTTCATTTTCAATTTCTCCACCTTCAGTTGAACGCATTAATTTATTGCATTCTTAAGAAGTAGATAGTGTCTTAAATACTAACCTAGCGTTGCTTTTAAGTAATTGAAATAATATATGATAGATGAATTATTAAGATAGATAGATTTCTAAGAACATTGGTTTATTCAATTTTGAATGAGTTGAAATTTTAATTGAATGTACATTTAATAAGTCGTTACTCTGTGCAATTCACATATGCATTTCCAAGCACTTATAAAACATGAATTCCTTCAATAGTGACGTGAAAGGTTGTGAAATGATGAGTAATAATGATATAGTTCAAAAATGAAAATGAATGCATGTTTTAAATAGAAAATCATTGCACTCTCCGCCACCCTAGTTTCTCCATTAGCGGTAAAATGTAATCTATAATGAACCTTATAAGCCTATACGTAGGTCATAATGCGGATTTAGTGACGTGATGCTGCCGCAGACAACTTTATGTCGCAGAACTATCTGTTTTTGTTCCACTGTTGAACAGTTCGTGTTTCCGTACAGTCTACTTGAAAAACTGTTTGCGTAGTTTATTCTGGTATTAAGAGTTAGCGTTTCATCAGTTCTGTTTAACTAAAATTAAGCTATCAGATATGTTTTTTTGGTTTAATAACCTTATGTACAGTTTGATGGAAATATTCATGTTAAAAAATGTTTTTAACAATCTACATCCACAACTGTTTAAGTTTTATGTTTATTCGGCTTGGTTTTCTTTTAAATTAAAATTAGGTTACTTGCCTCTCTTTCATACCTATTCAATATTAAAGGGTAAGAAAGTTTTTAAAGAATGTCAAGTTAGTTGACACTTAGACTATCCACACTTTTAATTTATTATAATCGGCACAAACTATGATTAAGACAAATATGAATGTTTTAAGCCGCCATTTTAGACATGCCAATGAAGTCTCCGGTCTGTCTTTTTCTGGTTCGATTGTAATGAAAGAGTAATACTGAATTTAAATTTAATTTAAGTGTACAATGGAATCGGGGCGATCAACAATGGTTTATTTATAAATTGCGAACAAGGTAGAACTTTACAATCTTTAAAATAAAAGTAAGGTTGTGAGCGACGAAATGTGTGTTTATTCATGCTGATTTGAAAATATATAAAATGATTTCTTAACCAATTTTGATTTTAATCAACCTATTTGATATGTTCTAGTATAGATATATATTCAATGTTATGAATGAAATGTTATTCAAACTTCGTTCATTAGTTTTAAAATAAAACATACGGTATTCTTGTGGCCAAAGAAAAGTTTGACACCGCGGTTATGCTAAAATGATCATTAGTTTCTATCTCAATGGTATTTTTTTCGTTATATAGACATCATAATATTTTATCGTTATTGTCTGAACCTATAATCTCAAATGTGTGGGGTCATAAAATCGTAAACACCTCCAATTTTCGCGTTATCCCTTCCAAAACTCCCCTGGGATCCCCTCGATAACCGATTATGAATTTGGTGTTGACTACGTGAGAGTTTTTTGATGATTTGATGTTATTTGATCGAGCGAGCAATCGGTACATTTTCAAGTCGAGTACTTTTGTAACTTCGTATTGCCTTTTGGAAGGAATGAGGATTTCATAATTATATTGGAAACGAAGTGATTACTGTATTTGACGTTTGAAATACAAGTAAATTTTATTTTATGAAAATCTTGAATTAAATTGAAATAATGGACTTTAAAAGTTGTATTTTCAATTTCAAAAATAAATTAATTTTTGTTATGGTAAATTATAGATATATCAACTGTCAATACTTATTACTTCAAGCTCCTCTGTGGTCAGCCAATTTCAACCACTAAGTTGCCAGAGGTCAGAACGCGGAAGGAAAAAAATATGACATCCATTTTAAACATATTTCATTTTGTATATTTTAATATCTTAACTTTTTACAAACTGCGTTTAATTTTCAGACATCAAAGTAAAGACGCAATGTTAGTTTGGAAATTATTACATAATTCTTACAACAAAACAACTCGACAGTCACGAGGCACGTTCCTTACAACATTACCGGTTGACAACCGGGAGGCGTCGCCCGCTTTATCACTTAATTTGAATCGTGTTCCGAATCCAAAACAGATTGTTCTAAGCATCGAAAATTGCTAATTCTGTATCTCCAATCAGAGTTTTGAAAAGGTTTCGCGTAAATAGGCAGTTATATTTAGCTATTTTCTTGGAGCCATTGTTGGTGAAAGACTTTATTTATAGGTAAAAATTACGGTCTATGTTACAATAAGCTGGTACCTACCAGCATTTCTTGTCAACTTCTATAATAAAATCAGTAGGAAATTTTTCGTCAACCCTCTAGAAACCGCATCTAAGGTAATTTTAGCCGATTGAATGAAACTATAATTTTAATTTAAAAACGTTGAAGTGTAAAAGTTTTGTATCTTCTTCAGATGCCCTGATACTTTTAAAAAGCAAACATTTTGTGGATCCAAATTGTCTCTTATGGAATACTTGGTTTCTCATAAAGATAGACAAAAATTGATTCAAAATATTTTTTTCAATTATTTTACAAGTAAAATAGATATAGGAAGGAAATGGGTGGAGTCATTGTTATTTCTCGTTTTAAACAAAGGCAATATTATATTCATTTTCATTGGTGGGTGGGAGATTGATAAACCTATCTGAAGAAGGACAAATTATTAAAATATTTATATTAAAATCTACACACACAGCAATCTTCTTGTTGTTATTACTACGTATTTTAATAAGGAAATTTTCCTTTGAAGACTCAAATAGAACGTAGTTTACAGGTAGGTGTTTGTATACACATAGAATAAAATATTTTACAATTGTACGTTCTTCACGCGAAATTTCAATTTTACGTTCTACAGAGTGGCCACAACATCTGGACGTTGTTCAAATTTTATATTATTTAATAAAATTATTAAAGATACACATCTTATAGCAGATTCACTTGAATATGAATTTACAATATTAAAGTTTTCAATACATGTTTCGATTTCAATTTTTTATAAGATATGTTATACAAGATACACGAATGTTCATACTATTCAAAGACAAACTAATTTCTAGAACTTTGCCCGAAAAGCATTACAATATAAATCTTGATGGACAAAATTTAAATAATTTGTTTTTCTTTTGTATTTGTTTTGCCAGAGACTCAAGAGAAACTCTTGTTATTAATTAATTTAAATTAATTGGAATGGATTCCAAAATACTATGATACTAAATAAAATCATTGTCAGAGGTATAGTCAAAATTGAAATTCGCAATAAGATTATTGTTATTATAAATCTGTTCATTAGAAGCAGGATAAACAAAAGCGAAATACTTCGCAAAGTATATAAAGAATAGCTGAGTAATTAAGCTATATGTCTCCTATAAAATTAGATTAATTCTATCATTTATCATATCATCATCACGTTTCAACGAATGCGTGATGTGAAAAAGTAAAAGTAGCAAATTAAAATTAGTTTTCAGTAAAATTACTACTTCAATATATAAACCTTAGTAGGTTTTGGAAGGTATGTCGACCTTTTGGTCAGTTCTTCTGTCTACCTAACCAGAGGATCCGAGTTCGAATCCCAGATGGGGCATATATTTGTATTTTTGTATGATGACAAGGAGTATTTGTTACCAAGATATGAATGTTAGTATGATTATTAAGTTTATTTCTGATATTTATGTACATATCTCTAATTTTCAGTTATCTAATATTTATATCACAAGCAAATGATTATGCTTAATATCGGTTAGATAAAAGGTGAGTGTAAGAAATATAATTGCTTGGTTTTTTTCAGCTTACATACAATTGAAAGTGATAAATAGGTCAACTTATCTTGAATATAACTACGGTTAAGGTTGCTTTGTTTACGTTATGCGAGAAAGTTTTTACCTACTGTTATGCAATATAAATAATAGATAAAATCTGGATAATACTGAGTAATAATTCTTACTCGGTTTTCTAACATTGTCCATATAACTGATACGAAACAGTAATATAATACAAGACAAGCTTGTGAAAAAGAATTTAACGAAAACACTCTCATCTGTCTCTATTTCTTTCAACTTCAAAAGATCCAACGTCTATTTTAAGGTAACGAAGTAACACTCACGCATTTATCCAGAGACTATTTAATATCTTCCTTGACAGTTTTACGGGTAAAGTATAAAAAAATGTCCATGTAAATGTATATTTCGAAAGTATATTCGTAAGTATAATGGTTAAATTGAAAATAGACATAAAAGTGGTTCAAAGAAATGAAAAGTTTCATTTTATTGCCGACTCCACAAAACTGGAACGACGTAAAACAAGTGAAAGTCCTTAACATAAGAAGAATGTAATGTCGAAGGGAGTATTCTATAATATTTTAGTGAGCGGTGCGATATGACAACCCCACCTTTTAAATCAAACATGCATAAATCCAGACCGTTCCCTTAACGCTATTATGTCATCCGGAGCGATTTATGATAGCATCTAAGAGATTTTCACAAGGGAGGATATCGGAGTAAATAGTATTGAACGTAACTCTCTGGGAAATATCCCTAAAATATTGTGTGCTTCTGTTGTGATTCTCGTATTTTTCTGTTTGCTTTGCGTTTGATCTATAGACATTTTTGTAACCTTTTTCCTATTGACTTGCTTTGCAGTAGGCTTTGTAGGGTAAATAATAGAATTTTCAGTAACAAACGTATATCACCAAATCAACCTATGATATTCACTCTGAACAACGGTATTATCAATTTCCCAATTTAACGGTTTTTTTGCATTCCACATCACTGCGAACTTGATCAGTTTTTTGGTCTTATATGGATACTGCCTTAGGCCTTATAATCCCAGCCTGTCAAGCCATACCTTATCAGGTAGTATTATTATTTTATTTTTATTTATTGCTACGGGAATATTATGGAGAGGCTCAGATGACCTATAACAAGCATAAGCATCCCCAATTTACGTTGAGAATCAGTTTCCTTGACAATTAATTTTCGACAGTGATTTCATATTCAACAGTGGTTATTGAAGCATATTTTAGGTGAGCATGATTTATTCCGTGATATTACGCACCCCGGCCTGGCTTGAATGGCATTACGTTGACAGCTTATGAGGACCTTTATTTATATTTGATTTATGTAGCGAACAGAGATATAACTCATCTAGCCTCCGCTAAGAACATTTTTTGCTATTTAACAGCAAAAATCCTGACAGTTTTGTCGTACACTTTTCATATTTTCATTTATGGGCCGTATCATTAGAGTCTTGTGTATTTCAAGGGTTTATTTTGTCCGTGTTCAAGTGCGCTCAACCCGCTAAGTGGATAACGTCCATACATAAAATTAAGGCAGACCAAAAGCGGAATTCGCTTGGGCATTTATAAAAAACCAAATCGTGTTTGATGTTAGACAATGTCATGCAAATTTTTTGGGCTGATTCACAAATCCGTTGTACAAAACAACCATTGTCATAAAAGTAATTGGGGTCACGGTTTTATAAATCCTTTAGTTATTTTGCTTTTGCCATGGCTGGTTATGTGATGAAATGATTTCAAGTTTTTTTGTTAATATAATGACTACTACAAAAGGCTTGCCAGTCTCATCATCGCTATATTAGACATATTCGATTACCAACACTATATTCCAATATTATTTAAATGTAACTGATACAGGGTTGCTTATAATAGTTTTGGTTTAATTCGTGTAAAAAGATCGCTCTCGTTTATTTTTCATACATTTCGTCAACGAACATTGTATATCTGTCAGTTTATCAAAAACGTCACACTTTACAGAGTCATATTTCTATATGAAGAATACAAATTTGTTAGATGGAAAGTTCCCGTACAGATACTTATACAACGGTACTAAATACTTTATATTTAAATTTTCATACGTAAAAGAACTCAAAGAATATTTTAAATTAAACAAATTTTTCATTGGCCTGTGTACGCGTTTTATGCATGTGTAACTATTGTCAGGACATGCCTAACGATTCAAATCTTTACTTATATCTTCCTTTTATTCTATGCCCATTGTCGGCAAGACACGAACACTGAAAAGCTTATTTATTACAAGATACATTCTTTTCTCTTTGAAAATAGGAGCAATAAATAAAACTTCTTTTGTTCCTGCAACAAGGCAGACAATCTTTTCACTTGACCCTTTTGTGGGTAATAAAATGCGGTCAAAAGTGTTAAACAATAATCTGGTTAGCATTGCGTCGTTGAGTTCTGTCTCCCGGGCCTCGTAAATAACTAGAATAACGTTTTATTTTTGATAGGTTTTTTCAGATTTTATACTTCACTAATTTGTTTATCTGCGTTTTATGTGGAATAATAATGAGACTTCCCTTAAATTTCCTTTATTGATATCAATGCCTGAAATATCATGCGTAATGTGAAAATTTATTTATTTTTTGCTATTTGTGAAACAAAGAATTTTAATATAAATATAAACTACACATAAAATTAATACAAAAATCATTAAAGTTTCCTCTAAGAACTAATACAGAATTTTTTTTTCGAAGAAATTTCGTGACTCCTTTCTATATCGCACAGCTTACTAGCACACGTATTCCCTCCTTCATACAACATGGGTTCCTTTAAAAGAGGCGTGATGAAGCACTTTTTGAGTCGGCAAGGTGGGGGTGGCCAGGGCAGTATGTCGTATGTTGCACTAGCTATCTTATATAAAAAATAAATGTAAAGAAAAAGTATTATTTTAAGATGACACAAGGGAAAACTAAATAATTATAAAACAATAAATAATAAATATAGGAACATTATATTTATATTATGTAAATTAAATGTTATGTAAATATTATGTTCTATATATTATCATTCAAAATAATATCAAATTCACATTTAATGTCAAATATATTAATTATTATTTAAATTTTACGAATTAAAAATTTCTCATTACTTTATTTAAAGTATAAATTTTTCAATTACATAAATTAAATAACAAAAGCATACAAAGTACTAATATTAATTAAAATGTCAAAATCATTCAGCCATTTATTCAATATTCTAACATGATTTGCAAAATGATGCCGAATTGTTTTTACAAATGTTAATCAAGTTGAAGTTGTTTTTCATACCACTAAAGTGGCCATCAAGCATATGGCCCGACGATGAAAATGTTAGCCTTTGGACGCTTGCAACACCTACTCTTCCTCGAGCATCTAAATGCTCTAAATATAAAACTATTCACCATGTATTCGGTCTTATATTATCGTGGAACGCGAATTCGTCCGAGTACATCTGATGTTAAACATTATATAAATAAGTATGTTTTTAAATATCAATATGTGTAGTACCCTTACTTAACAAAAACAGATGGATTTAAATCAGTAAAATAGTAATGCACCGTGTAATATATCTTTATTTATTTTATTAATTATACATTTTTTCTAATTATTAAGATTATTTTATTTCACTGATGATGCTGTGACAGTACAAATTTCACTGAGTTCGACAATTTGTAAGATAATTGTAATGCTTAATTTCTTCAAAACAAAACACAAAATAGTGTGAGCTGGCTTTGTTTAATTTAACTTTCAACCATGGAACTACTGGATTCCAAGATTAAATTGCATTTTTATGGTACGACTCTGTAATTACTTCAAAATAGTTCTAGACTCCCAATGCATGGCGGTGGAAAAATCTGCAGAGTTTTGTATGGAAGCCGACAGTGGCAGAACTCTTAACAACTTTTGAGAAGTGCTTTCAACTTATCTCAGAGTATAGCTAGCTGCATAGAAAACTTTGTCTGTTCATCTAATAATGCTTACAAATAATTTTATAAAATATACTTATTTCCGATTAGAGGATATTTGAGGATATTATTATACGAGGCTAAAAAAATGCGAAGTTGGTATTTGTTTACTTTGTTATAAGGTTTACCAACGATTGTGTAAAATGATTCATACCACTTACAGATGAACATAGCATGCATCTATAAACATTGATACAAGTATAATTAGAACAAAAAATTAAAAATAAGAGAAACTAAACAATTTAGAATACATTCCTGTCATTAGTATAGATAAGCTACTCAAAAACTATAATGGTGTATTCTGAATTCTTATAAAAGAAGCATAGGTAGTGAATCGCGGTGAATATCAATAAGGCCCTATATTCGTTTAATACTCTAGAAACCGCGCCGGGCGAATTTTTATTTCAAGGTGACAGTCTTGCGTATAACTGGGACGCGTAATTTCAACTTACTTAATATTAGTGGGCAATCAATTTTGTTCTGACTGAATTACGGAATTCAGTACGGACTGAGTCTAACAAAGAGTTTAGTTAAGAGAGTTTCACCAGTCAAACCGTACATGAAAATATAATATAAGAATTATCTACAAGAAGATCCAATTAAAACACTACAACACGTGTGATAATTATTTTCATTTTGATTTCATTTTAAGACGTTTTCATATTCTGGTTCTAGATTATGAGTTGGTTTCTCTATTTGTATTTATTACAAGAGTTTTTATATTTTAGTGAAAATTCATGCTGAGTTATATCTAATTACTATTTGTTATAGTAGAATCTATCAACACGTACTCACAAAAATAACAAAACGCCTGTGCAACTATTGGGTTTTCCATGGGAGTTCATGTTTTATTTTTACTTCTTTGGTCATTTATATTAAAAATAAAATTGATATTTTCGATTGTTTATATTCTCTTCTTGGTACGGAGTCATAAGTGCTATCAAATAATTATCCTATGTATACAATACAATTACAATTACATGTATAAGCCTATTCAAAAAAAATTAAAATAATTATTTTGGTTTTCAGCGATTTTAACACGCTAGCTCTATATTTTCTCTATGGCAGAACTACTGGAAGACATTTCCTATAACAATAAGCAGTACCCTCTAATATTTTACCCTTTTCCTGAAACTTTATTGGGTGTACATTAATTATTAAATAAATAATCGACGTGCATTTTAAATTTATGCTACCTTATGAACCTGTCCTACGTAGAAATGCATTTTAGGGGATCAAATATTGGTATTATGCTATTAATAAAGGTATTCTAAGTGTACTTATAAGATTAATATTATAATAACGCAAAATCTCATTTAAAGTCTAATCTACCAGCTACGTGTTCTCCTGCATTTAAAAGAAATCTACCAAGCTGCTTCAATATTGCCATTGGAGTGGGCTTTTACAAGCCAAGCCTACATACTTACTGAATTTTAAAAGCTTTTATGGAAGTTTTTACTTAAACCTCTAATTACAGTACCGTAGGCGTCGCGAAATGCCACCTAAGTCATTATAGATGCCGTGAGCTTAGCTATAAACGGGCGAATGCTTTATGTAAATTATTTTACTTGCGCTAGAGTTATATGGTACCATAACGTAAATACTTAAGTGCTCATAGGGCGTGGAAGACTGGCGAAAACTAACTTCGAACTTGTAAGAATTTTAATAATAATTTTAGCATATAATATATAACTTACAAGCAGGAAGAATATCGTAATAATTCTAATATAAAGCCCTTTGCTTAGGATATTCCTGAATAGCCATAATAACTATACACTGACTCAATGCTGACTGATAAAAGCGCTTGCAGTACAGCTGGAAGGCTAAACTAACGTCTAACGTCTAAATGAACCTTAATAATTTTAATTTTATCTAAGATTGATCAAATTCGGGCAAGGTTCTGAACGCAGTCTAAACGTTTAAATATTATATTTTGAACATTGGCCCTGATCCGGATAAAGTAAAGAAAATTATTGATTTCACTTTATTCGTTAAGGTTAAAAAAGAGTTGTTCTACGAGAAAATTTTGATTCATATCAAAGTTAGCTTTCACAATTTCTTACGTTGAATCAAACAAAAATACTTTTGTAGTTTTCCGCATAACGAAAACAAAAAATATATTGGCATTATAGATATATTTAAACTTTTTCGTAATCTCGTTCGTAGCATACTACAATTTCAAATAAAGTGAGTTGTACCTAATTAAATAAGCTAATATGGAACTAATTATATGTCTGCCTACTTTAGTAGGTAAAATCAACCTACTATTTTTGTATTTTATTCATTTTTTTGTGTAAAGTTCTATATTTAACATAAAAGGTGAAGACGGATTTGGTATATTGATTTAAAAGGACCTTTTTACAATTTCATTTTCGTTTTTTTTTTAATTTTTTCACAAATATTTAACAGTTTTTGCAATGTATAGTAGATATTTTAATGTCTACTAAAATATCCATCTATATCTATTATCTCGTGGACAAGCAGCTACTATATAAATGAAAATGAGGATTAAAAATGTAAATGGAATTTCTATCCTCTTGTCATCGAAAGCTAGTGCCCACCGTAACAAAAGGCGCCATTTTTAAACATATTAAGTAAATTATTATGTCATCGGAGCATTTTATCCAACCGTGCACTCTCCGGGTTAATCGACCATCTCTGTCATTATCACGTTAGTCTGAAAATTTCCGTTTTAAAAAAGTCATGAATATTAGCGTCACGATGCTCCACAAGTCGTCAGGAATTTTTAATGTTCAGTGAAAAACGTAATAATATTATCTACTGAGTTAAAACTACAAAGCGGATTTGTGGAACTTTTTTTAGCTATACACGCTGGGCTTAAAGTGAAACTTTTGTAGACAAAAATAAGAAGACATGAACACGAAGAAGAGCTAATTTGAAAGTGAGATTATGAAATGTTTTTAATTTTTTTCAATAATATCACGGATCTGGTAACTAATTATCTGCTTCCCAGTTCATTGATATGAAATATGAAATTATCTAGCCTAGAGATTCTCAAACTATTTTGGGCTCTTTTTCAAAAATCGTATAAAAATTATTGTCCTATTGATACAAAATAGTTATCAATTTAAGAACTTAATCAGTTTTCATATTTCCATTGGAAGCCAATTCTGACCCCACGGTAGATATAGACCACTGGGAATCCCTGGTCTAGCCCAAAGTAAACACAGTTAAAAGGGTATGTTATAGATACTAGATTACGCAAAGACATATTTATTCATCATTTATTTATTTATTCATCAGACATGTCTATTGTTTCCGAAAGGTAGGTACTACCATGCTCGCATCCATTGCAATTCAAATAAACAATAATCATTAAAACCCTTTTTCAACTTCCAATTCGTTTGACATTTTCCCTTACGAATCACCCTACCGCGTCTAACCCATCACTCGCTCGCACAGAGAAGACGAGATAATTTCGTGTTCCACTTTACCAATGATAAATTACTACGTCACGTTTCGAAAAAAAGCAATTTGCATTTGTGATGTGAAAAATACACTGATTATCCTTTAAGGATTGAAATCTGATTGATATTTTAATTTGTATAAATTATTTTATTCCTTTTACTAGCACCGGAGGATACTAACGTACTTCTAAATCTTCTCGTCAAACTAATGTCACACAGAGTAACTTTCCCAGAGATAAACAATGCTAAGTAAAGCCTTTAATATGAATGCCACGTCAATTGCGGGATAGACATCTGATTAAGAGATTAGTCCTTCAATTTTAGACATAGACAACATGGGGGTATATGTGAAATTAAATAAATTGGTTTCGAATTACCGTACAAGAATATGTGGGAGTCGCACCCACCAAAAGTCAAATAATTTTATTGATGACGGAATCACACCAGTAACTCTTTGTTCACTACTTCTATTAAAGAACCGGTTCCCTAAATACGAGTTGGTTTAAAAGAAGAATGCTCAATCTGACACACAACCTATGCAAGTGAAATTGAAGTAAATGGCTCGTTATATATTCCACTGAAATTTGTCTAAAACAAAAGCATAAATGATTGGATTTTGTACGATACTTTCCTTTTTCCCAAATGGTGCATTTTTGTGAGAAGTTTCAGAACGTATTTCTTCATAAGTTATTGAGGTATATACATGAAATTACTTCTAATAGATGATTAAAATAAATTATTTGTAACAGGACAAGCAGAATTTTAGTAATAAATTTACTAGCCAAATTATAAACGAAAATTAGTTTTGTGACTTACGTCATTTACATCTTGATATTTTTGTTGACGCGGGGTATGCGATATTGAACCTAGAAGCTGTACGATAGAGTTGTATTGACTGCTAGAGTTTCCATATGGAGCTAGCACCGTTAGGTAGCTGAATTGTATTTATGGAGCCGCGTCTTAATGTGTCTACAGAAGATTAATTGCTTTACACCAGCGTAAGTAATACTCGTGTGTTAAACAGAAGTCCTGGGTTCGAATACTAGTGCAGACAGTTATTTATATGATGAATACAAACAATTTGTCCATGAGTTATGGTTTATTTCTTATGTTATACATTTCTTATATTTAGAGACATTACGAGACTTATCTATATTACTCATTATATAGTGGAAACCGTAACTCTTCTTTAATAGAACCACGTGGTCCGCATCTTTTTCAATGTGTGTATAAAAATATTTTAATTTTACTTAAGGGCACCAGTCTGTAGCTATTTGTGTACTAATTGTACACAAATCTTTGAAATAAACAATTACAAATTAAACATAGAAGATACAATTTTGAATAAACCCAAAAAGAATTTTGTAGTCAAGAAAAAATAAAAGGTCCAGAAAAAAATGTTAGGCCCACTGACAGACGGACGGACAATTAGGCTTTGAACAGGGTTTCAACGGTAAGGTTTGCCTACAGCACCCTCCAAACACCACCTAAATCTTTGACTTCAGGCCCTGTAAGCATTGCATTACTTCGCTGAATATAATGATTTCAAAAATCAATATCAATAAATTGAAACTAAATATCTACACCCTATATATATTTACTTTTTATAGTATTGATATCGCAATTATATGCGGGCGTATAGTTAATTAAACTTAACAATTGAAGTCGGACATTGCTGAGCCCTATGATAGCTTTTATTTTGAAACGCAAAAGATACGTACATAATATTTGTATTACTTGTAAACTAGTCATTACAATAATGACACACACACACACACACACACACGCACACAATATAATAGACAATTATCCAGATTATGTACTTATAAACTTAGAATGATACGAACAGATTTATTTTTAGTCCCTCATCCGATTTAAATTTAAGGTCTCGGTTTGACAGCGGACGTACAGCGAATTCATTACAGTACACACTGGTGGGCCAGTCGTTAGCGGTTTACGACTCTGTTCACAAACTCTTTGAAATAATGCTCCCGTGACACCTTTCTGCTTAACATACGATGTTAACGTCGTGTTGTATTTAATGCGTTGGATTCGTGCTATATTGTCATTACCATTCCCTTTGATTTTATTAGCAAAATTGTGTTTTGTTTCAATTTCAATTGCGTGATTAACCTGATTTCATAATATCTAGGCTCTATATTCGTGATAATTTTAGTTTTTCTGTTTTGGAAATGGCTTTCAAATTTTCATGTTAGTTTCAGTAGGAAAACCAAATTAATGAACTTTGTCAAATACATAAAGAAATAGATAGATAATGTTGTTGTGATAACTAAATAACTAAATATTGCTGGTTTATATTTAGCAGTAAATGGCCTTTGTATACTTTGACGGCACTGGAACTTAAAATCTCAGCATGCTGTTCTGTTTGCTGTTGTTTTAGATAGTAATGTACAAAATTTGTGATATTGACTTACGTAAATACGACATTTTACTTCTGATATAGCGCGTCAATCGGTTCACTTGCTCCGGTGTCCATGTTTCAACGAAGTTAGAAATAATATCTGTCTCTTTTACTCTTATTGTTGTGTCTAGTTGCACAGATCTTAAGCCTTTACACCTCGGAGCAATCAAGTTAAAATAAACATAACAAATTGAAATTCAAAATTAAATTCCACATCTCTTTGAAATAAATATGATAATTGACTTACTTCATGGCTTTGACCTCATTAAGGGGAAGTTAAAATCTACGATGCCTTTATTCAATTAACGGTTGCGTAATTACGTGCTTTATTAATTTTTGTTCAGGGATCAAATTTCCTACGCGATTATTTTAAAGGTCAATGAGTAATAATCAGCTTAACTCGACTTTGCTTTAAAGGGAATTTATTTTAAGGTAATTTCATGATAATCGTGTTAATGTCTTTATTTGTGCTTGAAATATTTTTATAAGTGAATTAAAACGCATGTGGCTTCTCTTTATTATAGAGGTGTCTAGTTTAAAGTATTATAATTAAAACAGACCACTTTTGATATGTTGATAGGTAACTCAACGGTAAGAGTTTGGTGAACAAACAAATTATGGTGGTATGGTGTATACTACTTATTTATTTATTCCATGTAGAAAGGCCCATGTCCAGGAATAGTGACTTTAAAGGCTGAAGATGATTATGACTGTACTGTATGACTGTACAGAATCTGCAAAAACATCAAATTGACAAAAGATAACATGACAGCTATTAAAATAAAATCAACAAGGCATATGTCTGGATTACAGTTCTATAAATATTTTGAATGAGTATACTTATTCACTCTAAAAAACTGCTCTAAAAAGCATTAAATTGTTTGCATGCTTTTATAGAGCAGTACAAGTTATTTAGACAAAAATGGGCTTAGATACATTAAACGCAAAGTTCAATTGCGAGTGTTGTTTGTTATGGTGTGTGTTTGTGATAGATTAAATATTAATTAATAGTTATATATCATTATAATGCATACGTTTTTTCGGTAATACAGGTAATTTGGAAACTAAATCCCAAAAATATTTGTAGATGACTTTATTATTTTATTAATTTCTTAATTAATTTCATTTTTTAATTTAATTTCATTCGATAAAAATAATCCAATTAAACATTAGCTAAATAAATATCTCTTATTTAATATACCTGAAAAAGCTAGTACATATTTCTTTACTCATATCAATTATTTATAATAATAGCAAGCTAATCACTGTAGATTCATTGACACAGCTAATAGGTCCAGTTGAAAATATATGAAGTAAAAGAATCTCGCTACAAAAAACAAAATCAAAACATTGAACAGTTTTATATAATTTATCAACTCTAACGAAATTTTATGGACAACATAAACTCACCAATTTCAATAGCTATAACTCAATATAAAAGGCCCTAGTATTAATTTTGTATACCCATATATAGTTACACAATGGTTTGTTACTTGTGTTCGAATAATATATCGATTATTCGAAAAAATATGCGATATATATTTTTGCGTTACTTTGCAGAATGGTTAAAACAATTGGCATTCAAGGGAAGCAACTTTCAATCAATATGGTACATAATATTTATTAATGGAAACATTTCTTTATTGAACAAGAATCCAAACTGCATCCAAAGATTAAATTTCCCTTGAGTCACACGAGAATATAACCAGTTAAAAATTCAGATATAAACACCCGCTCTTTTATTGTCGCTCGCTTTAGGGCCCACAACTCTGTATAAGGTTAACTAAATACAATGACTTTATTTACATGCAATAATGTCTAATGTTCAGAGAATTCACTAAATTTTAGTCTCATTAAAACGTATTATTCCCATAAATTGTCAAAAGTATTCTTTAGTCGTAAATTAGGAACTAGCAGTGGGGTAATTAAGACCCATCGTAATTAAAACCTATCAGTTATATGTAATAGGAAATAATAGATAATATCGCGTAAGTTACTTATTACGAAGGGTTAACTTAGTAACATGGGTCTCACGAACCGGTCGGAAAAACTTCGGATCAGTATTAGGAAAAAGAACTTCATTAGAGAGAGTATGGGAAAAAATATCGGTGGAAAAGGTAATTTCGGTACATTCGACCGTTCAACATTTCGAATGTACTTACGACCCGAAATTTGTAACAAACTTTCGGAACAAGCTTCGGGCTGTTGTCAAATAGCCTGAACAAATCCTGAGAATTTTTCTTTTTTTACAGACAAAAGATTTTCCAACATAAATACGGTCCTCTTTTGTTATTAACGTTTTAAATACCTCAAAGGGTCGTTTAGTCTTTCGTATTTCAAATTGAATAAGCGTGATACGCATTTTTGAATGGAAACCATAGAAAACATTGTTATATTATACAGGTTTAATGCTAATCTGTTTGAGATTTATCGTTGATGAGATTACAAATACAGATTACTTTTTAAAAATTATTTTCATTTATATATAAAGGTACTCTGATATTATAAATATGTAAAAAAAAGTAACTAGTTCTCAAAATCGAATAGAATGCCCTGAATTGTATTAATTGCACTGACAAAAATTAACAATCTGAATTCAATATACTTCTGCTAAAAATTAGTACACTACAATTTCGTCGCTTCATATTTTTTTATATTAAATTAGGTATATTGTGTCCTCCTAAACCGTGACCCATAATTTAAATACAGATACTTTGGCACTGTATTTGTTGATCACAGCGTTCGCTTGATTAAAGGGTCAAATTTGAACCGAAGCTCCGATAACCATTTACTAGTATTTTTTTATATAAATGAAAAATTTACAAATATAATATTTTACCAGAGAAACAACATAATATGGTTCCACCAAATAATATAAATGAACAAGTTGTTACTTAATGAATAAATATTTCAAATAAATACCACGAGGTTCTAGAATTAACGAATATTATTGGGTATTTAAACTGTTATCTGCTATCTATAGATATAATATTGAAATGGAACGTGCACTATTAATTATTTTTATGTCAAAAAAAATCAAACAACGTTGTTACCTCTCCCTTCAGATTTAATCACAAAAAAACATTTCACGGTCCAAACCAGAAGAGCGGTGGCATTGATACTTCATAGACAACAGTGAATGCTAGTCTACTATCTATTTTGATGAAACCGTGCCTTTTTGCAGTGTTACCTCTTTTAACATATTTGTCAGAATATATCAAAATATCTAGCAGTGTTCTGATGAGCCAGTTCGTTTTAACTAGCATATTTAATATCATATTGTCACAACAATACCTCGTGGTAAAAGCATTAGTATTAGTTACAGTAATAAATATTAATTACCTTTACCGTCAAAATTATTTGAAAGCCATTCAAATTTATGTCCTTAGAATCCTTCTGTTCATTCATGGTCCAGCCATTGTGTGCGAGCGTAAGTTAGATAAGAATAAACTTAAATAATACAACTTGTAATCCACGGGAGTCTCTGCCGACAAACTTTGATGCAGTTTGGCTTAGTGTTGAAATGTATATTCAGTATATTATTTGTGACAGAAATAATAATAAAAATATTCCACACAGAAGAATTCGCCACCCAGCACTTTTTTAATAGTCCTCTCATAAAGGGGTGTTGAAAAGCTCCCTCGGACCATAAAAAGCTAGCCACGTGCGTGACCACCGGCCTATGCAAATTACACTTGAATATACTTCCATCTTCCATACAATAAAACGAAATGAGACTTTTAAACGCGACACGAGAAATCGATAAATACGGTCAGGTTTTCTTGCAATACTCATTTGATATTATTTCGCAAATCTATCATGCAAACGACACGGCTTTGTTTGTAGCGACCTCGGCATGAAACTGATGAAATTGCTGATAAGACATGAATGATTAGCGATATAAATAAAAAGGGATTTGTATAAATAATTTGCATAATGTAGATTATAAGGTCCAGTGTAAAAAGTATTACGGAGATAATATTTTTACAGTGAAGCAAAATTGAATTTAAATAAATAAAATAACTTATTCATTACATGTTATAACAGTGAAACGAAATAGTGTGATGTACGCTTTTGTCTATCATGAAGAAGGAGCATGATGTATTCCGCCATGAATTCCGATAATCGAAAAAGAAATCAAACTATGATGAAGTAATAATTTTATAAACTTTTAAGAATTATGGGCAATCCAATAAATGTCAATAGGTTTGAAAAAAGAACGAGAAGCTACGATTTAAAAATATAACAATTACGTCATACAAAATGCTAAACTTATGTCTACAACATTGGAGCTGGCAGCCATTCAACATGTGGGTACAATAGATATCTCTTAGTTTTGTTGTTTTTAAAACTCTCAAACAAATTCCTAAATCAATCACGACCAATACAACAACTGACCAATAAAAAAAGTAACGAGATATTTATGTCCTTATTTTTATGTGTCACTGAAATTTTTGTGATAACCACTTTATATGGGAAATAGAGGAAGAACAATAAAGGGTTATCCCAAGTGTATCCCTTTGCCGCGATCATAACCGAATTACAACTTAACCGCATTTTTATGAACTCGTTACAACTTTACCGCTTCCGCTTCAGGTCCTAAGTGACTGCTATTTTGCAGTGAACCCGCAACTTTTACTGAAAGTTAGATAAAAATCGCATTCATGATCAAATGTATTTTTTTCTGTGTTAGATTGGCTGTGTGGACATAATAGACCAAAGAGTAGACCAAAAAGTGTTAAATTAAGGATTCAATATTTTTGGTACAATTATTAGAAAATTGTAACGGAGTGGATATTGCGTTTTTTTTTCTTAATTTTAACAAGGCTTCAGTACACTCACGGTGACTATGCCTGCTTTATGAGGAGATACTGTTATATTGATGTCTCCTAAGCTACTTGCTTTCGGTCCTTGCAGAACTTGACAAATTTATAGATATTTATTGCATTGTTAGAAAAGCATTTGAAAAAGCCATATTGATTCCTCAATTCGTCATTTATGTCAGCTTTGCACCTATCAAAATCCTCAACCATATTGCAAATACTGCACCTGATGGTGTAGTATGCATCAAATTTTGTAATTATATAATTTATTAAGTGACATGTGATCGGAACGAACTCCGAAAGAGATATTGCGATATAGTTTGGTGGAACAATTTTCTTTGCTGACACTATGGAGAATCGTTGTAATAACCGTTAACAAAGTGTCGATTTTGAATGATAAATTAGCGTCTTGGAGACTACCATGATAATTGCATTTGGCACTCAAGGTGTATTGAAATATCTCTCTGAAATAAGTTTATAGTTAAAAGTCGAAACTTTGAATTTTTTTTTAATTAACTTTGGGCACTTATATATCAAACTAATACTGTTATTAAAGTGTAAAATTAATTATTAACACTATCGAAAAGCTAAGTTTGTAAGATTCTTATGGAACGTGTTCCAGCATTTAATTGTGTATAAAAAACTGCCTTTACACTCGGCAATTGAATTTACTTAGTTTCTCACTACAACCCCTTAAACAGTAGCTTTGGATGCAAAGGTTTTTCTAAGAAATTTGTATCATACAGACACAAGGTGAATAATTTTTAATCTTATTCATAGCAAAGTGTCTGCGCTGAAATTTCAGTCTCACTAAAATATATTTGACAATTTCATACCCACATCTCTCATAACTTAAGTAGCATTAAGAAACAAAAATTCACAAATTCATATGAGATATTACTTAAAGTCTAAAGAGTTGAATGTGTGAAGAACCTTCAAAAGAGACACAATGCAAAATATATTCTTATACTGTGCAATAGACGCTGGTGGGTTGTTATGGATTATTTTAGTTTAAAAGCTTTAGTTTTTGCGGATCATGTAAATTAAATTAGTGTTCACTTTATTATTAATTGTAATTTTGTAATTAGAGTTATCACAAAGTATTATGTAAAGCTATAGTGTAACTCCTATAATTAAGATTGCATTTAATTCTTATTAATTGTATTTTTTTGTGCATGTTAAAATGTTAATCTTGTTGGAGTTAATAACAAATAAAAGTTATTAAAAATACACCAAACCAAAGAAGATGAAGATTAACAGTCGATTAAAGGCATGCCCATTAATAAAATAAGCTATTTGATAACGAACGCGACTTATGCTTAATTAATTCATCAAAAGTGCTTCAATCACGAATATAAGCTTGGCATAAAAAAGTACACAATAAAAACTACCCCATTAATCAAACAAAATAAGGGGTTTTCATATTCACAACATGACAAGTTCAGTTTAAACCGCTGTGTGCCATTCAGCATAAATGGTAATTATATTACATGATCATTTTGTATGTAACCTAACATAACATAAATATTAATTAACAAATAAGCAACACTTGACATCAAATGTAGTGTATAGATGTTTACGCAAAATAGTTACGAATTTAATAATCCAATACATTATATTTTAATCATCTTGTTTTAAGATGTCGTGGATTAGATATAACCTTCAGCATATTTATGAATTGAGTGCCACAGCAAAAACAATCGCCTGTTATATTATCGTATAAAGGAACAGAAAAGTCAAAATTTTTTACTTTTAAAAACAAAAGGAATAGGAAGCTATAATTAGCCATAGATAATTAAAGTTACCCACAGACGGAGATTTTTTTAGATGTTTGTTTTGTTTACACCGCATGTAAAGATTTAAAATGGAACGCATCATTCTAAATGGCTAATATAAAAATGTTTTCTTCGAACAACAGCTGAGTATCGCTATCAAAACAGCGACTGCTTCAGAGTGTACCCGACCACTACTTAATATAATACGTGCGACGACCCACCAGTACTTGAAGTAGATCGAACACAATATGTGATCAAGTTTTTGACGTTGCAATCTATCGTTAATTTCCCCTGAGGCGTACCTGATGCCACAATAAAGAAACTATATTATTGTTATCCATATAGTACTTGGAATAAAGTATTTCATTACACTATTATGATGACAATATCGGAATGTAAGCTAAGATTATTTCCTAATATATTATATGGAAGAATGCGGGTATACAATATGCCGAACAGCTAATACATTTGACATATTGTGGGTCATAATTTGTATATATAAATATTAATGGGGCACTCTACCGAGGTTCGACCTCTGACTGGCCACTGGTCCAGCCGACTGTAATATACGTAAGATTTTACAAAATATATTCCTATCACATCTCAGATAATAAAAGAGCGCACACAAATCTTACAATGCACAAAATGCGAAAAAGAGGTAAATTATAATAAATATATTTTGTTTTTGGAACCAGATTCGAAGCTCGAAGGACCAAAATATAAATTGGGGAGAAAATATTTTTATTACCTCCTTAATTTTATCGATGGAATATAAAGCTTAGTCATTTTCGAGAACAAGGAAAACAATAAACTTAAAGATTGTACCCATAAATGTGATCGGAGCTATCAATCGGATTGACGTGGATTCTCTAAGTGACATAAGTATACGTAGGATGTTACCTTTATTGAGGAGTCGCTCATCTTTTTCTTAGTGAGGGAAAAATATCATATTTAATATTTCAAGATTCTGTCTCTGTAGGCGTGTACATTTGGAACATTATGCTTGTATCAGGTATGATACAGAAATTGATACACCTGGTAATTTAGTATGTTTATACAAATGCATTAAATGGGTACCAACCTTTATACTAATATACCTTGTTTTTATTCATATTAAAACGATTCATCCAAATTATTATTGTATCTGTAAATATTTTATCTTTTTAACAAAATGACTCGAAACCTCTGATGGTAAGCAGGTTGACAAAGATAAGTTTTAATACGAAAACAGTGATAGTAGTGTCCTAGAGAAAACTTTAAGTTAATTTTTAAATTTTGTAATCAATCTATTAATATTAGTGTATTTTGTGCAATAGCCTCGATAAATTAGTGGGCAACATGCAAATATTCTCAAAAAACCAACCATTTTGAAAAAAGACTATGATTTTGTTATGGACCAATCTTAGTAAATATACAGAAACCTCCAAGCACTTTTCTTTTTCATCATATTTAAAATGTTTCTCACATTTTTTTTTAAAACAATAAAGCGATCACTTATTACTGCGTTATATATAAGTTTACTGTGATATTCTATGGAAGATTTCCTTATTGTTCCGCTATATAGATGCATTACACAAATGAGTCCTCCCTTGTTAAATTTAAACTGAAGGTTGAGTATTTAAATAATTATGGCTACAATCTTTTAGGGACTGAAAGCCGTATTCCCTGGCTTTCAGTCCCTAAGGACTAAATGATGGGACCATGAGTCCAATGTAATTCCTCATCCACTATTATTGTAAAGTTCAGAACCTACATTCGCAGTTTATTAAGAACATAAACTGCGTATGTGGACATTTATAAATGAACCAATTTTATTTTACTACACAACCTAATGCAGCGCCATTATAATAAACAATTCATTAAAAATTTCATCAACGCGATCGTTAACCCCTATTAATTTTACGGCTTACGTACCTAACATTTTATTAGAAAATATAATGCATAGGTAATTTCAAATTGATGAACTTTAACGGCCGTAGGTGGAAAAAAGGCCGTGGTGTCACAAAATTTTTAAAAATCTAATCAAATTCAAAAAGTTGATGCACATCCATAATATAATTCATAATAATTCAAAAGCTAAGTAATATTATGTGTTAGAAAGTTAAAAATGTTTATTATTGCGGTACAGAGCTATGAGTTTATTATTCGAGAACTAGTCCGAGCGCGACTTTGCTGACAAATAAATATGTACTGTCACTCGGAGTAATTGGCTCACCAGACGGTGAGTGAAAAGTTCCTTGAACTTAAATATTTACCCTCAAATATTGCCTCAGTACTAACATTATCATAGGAAACTTTGTTTTCTTATGTTAGGAACTGAATTGTTAACTTAACAAAAAAAATCTTCTTAAGCATGTCCTGATCACAAAAGATCGCAGCCGTAGTATAATTTATGTATCCAAATATATATCTTGAGAATAATGATGACTTAAGCAACAATATGCTATTCATATTTTAGTTGTAAACAAGCAAGCATGTTCTTATCGCTTTAAAAAAATTTAAGACTGTGTCTTGCGATAGGAGCACGTTTTGTTTTCGTATATGATTTATATATTAGGTCGGGGAAAAAGTCTTTTCGTATATAATTTGTATAAACTTGTATTATAATAACTTTAGCTGTGCAGTTTGTATCTGGCTGGTTTTCATGACTTTAAAAAGGTAATTTTTCAAAAAAAGAATACTTTATTCTTCCCACTACTTTTCATTTGTTTTTCTTTCTGACAAAATGAGCGAATCAAATGAAGAATTTAGATAAATTTAAAACATTATTAAAAAAAGGAAAAAATGCAACACAGGCCGAGAAAAAAAATTTGGGACATTAATGGACCTAATTCAGTGTCAGTGTCAGTAGTACAAAGTTGATTTAAGCGTTTTCTATCCGGGCGTTTTGATGTCAAAGATGCACCTCGCTCTGGTTGCCCCGTGGAAAAAAGGACGCTATTTATTTAAGGTTTAACAAGATCGGCATATCGGCAATGAAGAATTGGGAATTGACCACAAAACAGTTTTGACCCATTTGATAAAAGCTGGGTACACAAAAAATCTTGATATTTGGGTGCCACACGGGCTCACTGAAAGAAATATAATGATCCGTGTACTCATTCAGTGTGAAGAGATTGATAAATGGTGATAAAAAGTGAATCACGTATGACAAGAACGTGCAAAAACGTGACCACGATCTTCATGGTCAAAGGTCGGGCAAGCTTCACAGATAGTGGCAAAACCGGGGTTAACTCGCAATAAGGTGTTGCTGTATCTATGGTGGAAGGGCATTATTCATTGTGAGCTTTTACCGCCGGGCAGAACCATCGATTCAGATCTGTACTGCCAACAACTGACAAGATTAAAGCAAGAAGTTGAGAGAAAGTGGCAGGAATTAATTAATAGAAAGGGTGTAGTCTTTCATCATGATAACGATACATACGTTTTTAGGCACTCAACAAAAATTAAGAGAGTTTGGCTGGGATGTTTTAATGCATCCGCCATATATCCCTAACCTTGCACTGCTAGATTTTCACCTGTTTCGGTCTCTTCAGAATTCTTTAGACAGTATCAGGTTGACATCAAGAGAGAACTGCCAAAACTACTTGTTGTGTTTTTTTGATCAGAAGACCCATATTTTCTATAGCAACGGGATCATGTCTCTACCTATAAGACCACAAAAAGTGTAAAAATCAAATGGCTCCATATATACTGTAATTAAATGTAAAATAACTTTGTAAGAAAATGTCTTGAATTTAATTTATAATACGAAGAAACTTTTTCTCCAACTTATTATAATATGTTTTATTGAGTCTGAAAAACAGAAGCTCGGTAACTAATAGAGGGGATTTCTTGTCATGGTGCTTCGTAAACTAAACACTCCCATTAATTTCGCTCAAATGTAAGATTGTTACACTCGTTTGAAACACTCCAGAACATAATCTGACAATCACAAGAAAAATCATCAATCAGAAAAAAATCAAAAGAAAAATCATTTTACCCAAAAATGAAAAATGTGAAATCATTTTACCCAATGTAATAATGTAACTTATATATAATACAGGTTTATACACTCGATGCTCCGTTATCAAATGATAAGCATCGTGAATATAGGGGAGGCGAGGGCCTTGTTTGAAGAAACTATTAAGAGAATAGCCGTTTTATGGCTACACAAGGGTTCGGTAGCAGGCAACACGATAAGGCACCAGTTAACATAACGGGAACAAGAATTTCTTGAGCAATAAAAAGGAACACCCATACTGGTGCGTGATCACCGCACCCCATGAAAATTCATATTTATTTTCCTTTATATAAACGGCAGCATGCTCAAATTATACGTTAGAATATAGAAATCAAAATTTACAACCTCATGATGCGTGTAACAATAATGTTTTAATAAACTGCCGGACAACGTTTGATTTTGTAATGTATTAGCGTCTGTAAAATTTCCGTTTTATATAGATTTACGTTTTAAGAATGTGCCCTTATGAGAATCTTCTCATATCCCAACAAAGTATTGGCAGGTCTATTCTTGTAGTTTTTGCTACGGATTTTATAATTATTGGCTCATTTAGTTTTATTGCCTATCAATTTATTATTTTGCATACATAAAATCGATTACACATAATTGAAATATATCAGAAGAAATCAAACTATATATGTCATAATTATGAATTAAATAGTTTGTTTGCTACATTTAAATACATAATTATAAATATTCATATGAATGAAAGTACACATTTAACAATAAAGTTAGTAAAATCAAATTAAAAGCTGAGAGAGTTGAATCTGATGGGATGAAAAAAAAACTTCTTGCAATCACAGATTGATATTATTTCTGGCAATACTATTATTATTGTTACGTATATTAATAAAAATTATGGCGTAGTTGTTAACTCTGCCAATGGATGGTGCCGACAGCCGCCACAATCCTGCTTGCTCCCCGTGCTAAGTACCTCGCGCAGGTCCGATGTATAATCGCAAATAACAATAGATAATTCAAACAAACCAATCTACACCAACCGAAGTGAAAGAACTTTATTTTCATAATTAAGTTATTCAAACCAGCGTGTCAATCAGCAGCTCTTATACTTAAACCCCTCAAAACCTTACACCAAAAATTACTATAATACAAACAGGAACTTTTAATTTTAATTTTACCCATGACCGATGTTTTAGTCAAGAAGCTTATTATCACCACTTTGTAGAAAATTTCATGTAAGTAACGACGCTAGATCTCATTGAGGAAGTTTTAGACTTTGTCTTGATTTTTCGAGGCAATACACGGGTGTCCGAGTTGGTACAAGCGTCTGTAAGTTGAGATAATTTAGTACATCAAATGGTTTCTGGCTTCTCTCCCAATTTTATTTTCAAGAAAATCAATCACTTATCTTTTTACTTGGAACTTCGAAATATCGCTTACCAAAAGTTAATAGGATTCAATCTAATTGAATATTTCTAATTTATAAAACTTATAATGAGCTAATTTCCTGTTAGAAATTTCAAAGGATGCGTATGTCGGTTGTCTTAAGTTTAAAAGTATTTTAAAAAATGTATAGTAATAAAAATGTATAATATAATAATGATTACTTGCAAACTATGATAGCAGAGCAACTCTTCGAAATGTACACCCCTAACTTATGCTGTGTTGCTATCACGTAAGAGCGATTTGCAAACTGTGTTTAACCCAACGAATCTTCCAGATTGTGGGAATGAAATAGTGAAACTTTTTTAAAATATAGAATAATTGAGTCCAGTAACGTCTTTGTGCGAAATTTACTCTTCGAATTCGAAATTTAAAATGATATTGAAATTCCATTCTGATTCTAAAATTGCAATCGATAAATTCGTGTTTAATAATTTACGTGTTTCAGGGGCTTCATGCTAATGGATTGAATACTCCAATTCCCAATGCAAAAATAAAGCAATTTTTGCCATAAAAATGAATGAACAATCAAAATATCTAGTACATTTATTTAAAAGTCTATTCACAAAGAAAAATATTTGAATGAGTAACAATAATCAATTTAGTTCTAGATTCTATCAAATAAGTTTCATTAACGCCTTTTGCAATAGACAATGGAAAAACTAGACTACATGAAATGTAATACGTATAAAATAAATATGAAATAAAACGTATATGTACGCCAGTCATAATGAAAACTACAAATATGTTTTATCAATATCATTTCATTGATATTTTAGATATAACAAACCCTTGCTCAAATGTCAGTGATACATACACAACCATATAATTTCAATATCTAACTTAACATGTCGTTGTATTAACGATTTAAAAATAAAAATATAGTAATATTTCCATTTTATTAAAGTCTTTTTTCATATACGAAAATATGTACTTAACTGCATATGAAATCCTACTTTTTTATTATTAATAAAGATTCATGTGTAATTGTTTTTGTATAGCTTTTTAACGTAGTGGCTCTAAGGCCTTTTGATAACGGAAATAAAGCAACTTTCGCTATGATTAGTCCCTAGAAGGATCAATCAAATTATCTCGTGATCTCGTGCATCGGAACGCACTTCAATCTGTTGGTCCCGATTGTATCGACAACCGTATTCCAACCCGCATTGGACCAGCGTAGTGGTTTAATGGCCTAAACTTCTCATATATTTTTCCCATGGAAGAAGACCTATGTCCAGTGTGTAGACTGTAGATGATGATTAAAGGATAGAGAAACTTAGAACTTAGAGAAAAAACAAGGGCTAATTTGTTGTCAATAACTGTCGCTGTCACTGATAGTGTCATAGGAAAATAATGTGTGATTTTAAGCATCTTAAGTTAACATTATCGAAGTTAACATTATTAACTTATCGAAGCAATTTTAATAACACAAAAACAAATTGTTCATTGGCCAGTAATTTGTGATCAATAACTTCCTCTAGGCTTTTGTTTGTGGTCAGGCAGTGCCCGGGGGAAATTAACCAGGGTAAAGGTCGCGGAACGGTTATCTTTTATTAACAGCACTTTTTCCCATAGAAATATTGTACTTTATCGAGGCTTATTTAATCTACCGGCATTCTGTTAGAAATGCCTATATATTTATCCGGAAGGCAAACGTTTTTATAAGGAATACAATATTTTTTCGCGAGTTGTTGACGTCCAAATTACTATTTAATTATACCTTATTTATTATGTATTAGTATTGAACTGTTATCCTAGTATTCACTTGGGGTCGACAACGTTATGAATATTTTGAAATCTTAAATTAAATTATAAGTATCATAAAGGATGTGCCATTGACGGACATTCGTGAGTTAGTGTGATTTAGTAGTTTTGTTTAATCATACCTTTATCTTGATTCGGTTTGTGATATCAAATATATGTAAATATAATGATCAGCCCACTAAATAGACAACTTTTTGGATTGATACTTACTTACACATAATAATACATATACAAAACAAATCCCAAAGTAAAATAATCAACATAAAAAGTATGCCATGTACCACAAACGGTTAAAGCCTCGGTTAACTTTTTTCTTAACAAAAAAAAAAACATTAGTGTACAGCATTCACTCTGGAAATGCCACCTCCTTCAAATACTGAAAGAGAAAGATGTAGGAAAAAGCGATATTGAAATAAAACAAGAAATAATATCCATAAATTGAGATTGATGATATGATGATTAATTATATAAATTAAAACATGGAATTCCTTATTTTACTTAGAATTCTTTGTCATTTTATCCTGACAAAAAGTGTAATGTAAAATATTTTTGTTTTTATATTATTACTTAAACAACAGATATTGACTTCTATTATTCATTATGAAGCTTTAAAATTTTGAATCGTAAAGGTTAATAGTATAAGTAAGTTGTACCTTTTAGGTATATTTATACTTTCATTATGTGTAACTAAGTATTAATAAATAAAGTCCTAAAGTTATCAACGTTTGCGTAAGTCAACCGAACATTATATTCTCTTCTCTTACAAAATTGCCTTCAGTAGCAGCTTTCAGCGTATTATGAAGGTCTTAAAAACGCGCTCAGGTGTCCACGCATCACGTAAATGCTTCAGTTATGGTGATTTTTAATACAGTTTTATATGAGGGCGCAAAATACTTTGAAGCTTTTGACATTCTTTACTTACAACAGCAATCAATGTTTTTAAATATAACAGACGCATCGAATTTCAAAGCAAATAAGTAGTTTTTTGTTTTTATAGTTCGCCCACTTTATTAGCTTTGAAGATCTAAGCTACTGAGTCCATATATCTCTGATAATGTTATTTAAAAATATAATTTTAATAATAATATTTATTTTATCCTTGTGTGCGTGACGTGCAATGTAATTTTACGATCTGCTTGTAATTCTGTATCCTTGTGGTGATAACGGTCCTGTAATAGCTCGATTGTGTGGAAGGTGATAAATGATTTGGACTGTATTACAAAGACGGTGTAATATACCAAAAGTTACAATTAATAGGATATTTAAATTGACCGTTCACTGAAGCCGAAGACACTGGCGACCGGACCGGTATTGTTGGGAGAAAACCAACAAGGACTCTCGTCTCCTGTTTTGTCAATATGAGGCTTCTTATTTTTCTAGAGTAAGGTCTCAATGAATGAACTACTGGCTTTAATTAGAAGTTGTTCTTGTTTGCTGGCGTAATAATAATATAGAAAAAAACAATTTTATTAATTTTTGTTATTTGAGTTTACTCTAGAAAAATAAGAAGCTTGATATTGACAAAACAGGAGACAAGGCCTTGTCTTGTGTGAGTAAAACTGATGTCTATTTTGTTGAATATGTATACTCTATAATTAGACGAAGTCAAACACAGCTATCACAACTGAAGTCATGTATAGTAGACACAAATAATCTCGAGATTAAACATATCATCATCAACAGCCCATAAACGTCCCACTGATGGGAATAAGCCTTATTATATGGGGGAAATATATTAGAAATACACCACGCAGGCTCAATAAAACAATTAATTCTTCTATGTTTACAAGATTGCCATGAACTGTGAGGATAAGCGTTTTGATACTTATACTAGCAGAAATGCATGTAAATTGAAACGGAATTGGAAAGCAACCATATCTAGTAATGATGGACTGTTCAATGTATACGCAATTCGATAAGTGATTTGATATAATAGCTTCAATGCAACAACTGACAGCTTGCTTGAAGCAAGCTTAATGTTGATAATGATGATAATTAGGAAAATAGAACTTATATACGAGTATATGCTCGTTAATGGTTGACTCTGCATAGATTCAAGAATAAAGTATTGAGCTCAACATCTCAATAACTATTCTTAAGCACATCGTATGATCTAAGGAATATGAATTTTAACAACAATTTTTGGTTCATTTTCTTAATTCATTTAAGGACTACGTCACTCGGCGCATGTGGAATGGTGCCTAAATCAGAATCCGCATTATCATCACTATCTTCGAATACAGCTTGGACAGCTTCTTTTGCAGCCTTTTTGTTGTTCGCAGCCTCACATCGCTTGGAAACCATTGTCAGTGAACGGACAAAAAACAGAATAGTTACTTATTCACTTCACTACCACAGTAATATTAATAATGAAATATTTTGAAAATACTAGCAATTTACTTACAGTTTCAATGTTTTATTATAAAGTAATATTCTATACATAAAAAAATGCCCACGTAATATTTAAAAAAAATCCGCAATATTATTAATAATATAATCCTGTTGGTTTTTTGTTTAATATTTTTCGTCGGAGTAAATTTTCTTTTATGTTTAGCATTTAATATTTACAAACTCCTTGGACCGAGGAGATATCTATTTTTTTTTTCGAAATCATTTTTGATAAATGTTTTTGTTGAAAATTTGGCGTTCTAATTTTAAATGTCATTATTCCCCAGGGGAACTTCCATACAACTTCGACTTTAAAAGTTTACTTTGTATTGGGAATGCTCGTCAAATAATACATGCTTCAGAAGCACATGGTGAATCAAGATATTTAATGTTAGTTAGATTCTTTCGGATTGCAAAGTTATAAGCTGAACAGAGATATAAATAAAAACCTCTTTGAAAACAATCTTCATCGTTTCTTACAGGGCGTCCAGCCAAGGAAAGCAGATTTCTGGACCAATGAATCGAAAGCAATCGTGTAAAGTTCTTCTACGTCACTACTAAGACATACCAGTAAACAAAATTGACAGCCATTTTTAATATGATATTAAATCAAATACTGTTACTCAAGAACATCGATGCCTACACACCCCGGGGCAAGGTCATCAGCATCAATATAATGTATTACTTATCTCTTTAATATTTTACTCTTTATTGTCCTGTTGCCTAGCTACTCTTACCCTGGCGACCCGAAAGGAGCCATTTCACGGAAAATTGAATGTGTCTGTAGTAAAATAATATATACATTAGGTATTATTGCCTTAATGGAGACTTAATGAGTGTTCGTAAAGAGATACAATGTAAAAGTTTTTAAAAAGGTAAAGCGAGTTCCTTTAAAATATATAGAGACATATTTTTTGTCTTTTTGCAGGGGTTAACGTATGCAAACCTATTTATATCATATAAGAAGCCCAGCAAATGACTTGACAGGCCTGTCCCCGTAATGTGACTTTCAATGGAAATCGTAATAGAGCCATCTCAATTTCTTTTGCTTTCAACTGAAAAAATAAATGCGTCCTTAAAAATAGATTCCACTAGAAGCTACTATCGTTTTCGTAAGATTTGACTGTAAATATCGAAGCTGTTCAATTTTACAACAAACACCAGATAGTAAGAAGTAAGCACATCATATTATTATGAGAAAATCTTTAGCAGAAGTTGTTGGAACGGTGTTACTAGCGCTCTGGCTTCAATTACGAAAACAAAGCAACTCTCACGATGGTCCATCCCTGGATGGATCAATCAAAATTTGTCATCCTAAGTTACTTAGTGTGATCTTGCCAGTATTATGGCCTGAACCTCTCATGTGTTAATCCCATGTAGAAAGATCCTAGCCCTTAGATATATGAAGGCTGTAGTTGATGATAATATAAGATTACATGCACCATGGGGACCCCAACTATCTAGCCAAGCCAATATTTAAATTTGGACCATTAATTTGCATTTCACTGCTTTTACGTAAACTATGGTAAAATTCTCCATGGTGGAATCAAAGATCAGTCATTCGTTCAACTGTGCAAAATAAGTTATTGTATTAGAAGTAAAGAGAGAGATGTACACAATTAATACTGAGTAAAAAACTGTGCTGCATTAGACAGTTAGGTTTGATCTGCTTCTAATTTACATCCACACGATTAAATTTATTTAACCCAATTAATAGTTAATAATTTAACTTTTCCTACCTAAGTAATTGAATGTTTTTTTGTTATCTGTTCACAAATGAATTAAATAAAAAACAATATGCAGAATTTCCCAACAGACTGGTATTTTCATACAGCTTTTGGTGAAAGTGATTTTCACCGTTTGATGTTTGAAAAGAATAAAATATAAACGTTAATATATCTTTGGGATCTGTGAAATTGTGATTTAATAATAATTACAATCAATTTATTTCTCTGGACATTTACAATGATAGGTAAAATATAAGTTATAAAATTTTAGAAAATACCTTCATTATCTGTGCACTACGGCTATTATGGTATAATGCATTAAATTTTCATAAATTTAATGCATTATAATTTAAGAACAATTAACTTCATACACGACTTGGTGTTAAGTCTTCAGTCCCTTTGCCTTTCCCACATAACTCAATTCATATCAAGGGGATCTTTGAATTTATTGTTGGATGCTATGCTTATTAAAGTTCTGTATTGTTGAAATCATTAATGGTAGTTTATTTCCTATGAGTGAATAAACATTATATTAAACGTCTACGAAAAGGTAAGTGAGTAACGGTAAACGGTGAATGTAAGTAAGAGGTGTACGATTAAAATTTAAAAAATATATTCTCATTTTTCAAAGCAAGGAGCTGTAATTATTTTTTTATGATCCGCTTTACAACTTGAATAAATTGCTTTAGTGCTATTACGCACCGTCGACTGGTCGTCAGCGACTCAGTCCCTTGGCGACCAAAATTGGCAACTGCAATCAAGACCAATCCAAGCGACAGTTTTCCAAGTACAAACGTGCATAATGGACGTCGGTGGAGTTGCAATAGTAGCGTTACTAATAATGGAGAGAAAGAAAATCAAAAGAGTGTGTATGAAAACTGAAATTAAAATGAATTTGTAAGCTATTTTATGAAGACGTTAGAAAATATTCTAGTATTTTATTAATTATGCAAGATTTTTGTGCATTTTTTGATGGGCTGTTTGGTCTTCTGAAACTATATATAACTCACATAGATATAAATATGCAACCAAGTATTTTTCCGGAAGAAAAACTATTCGTACCACTGAAAGTAAGTGACATCTTCATTATTTTAAAACCGTTCATTTTAAGGAATTATTTATACATCGAGAGCTATGTTTAATTTGTTTATTTATGATACATGTCATAAATTAAGAAAAACTTTTCAAGTAAGAACATATTTTTTTTGTAATTTATTACTATTTACGGGACTGTTTTGTGTTTTGTGTTCCATAGCGACAAGTAGATATTATACACTGAGTGACTGTTTCAAAATATCGAGGTAATTTAAAAATAAATCGTAAATAATTTAAAAACATATATTTTAAATTCATTAAATTATAAAATGAAAACACAAAAAGAAAATGAAGATTCAAAATAAATCTATAATTTCAGAATCTTACGAGGCACTTGATGTGGCCGTAGAAAATTACAACTCTGAGTGTTCATGGGGTGAAGGAGCCGAAGTTAGTAGCGTATAGCAATTTTATGCTCCAAAGAGTAACCTTAATTATTGACTTGGTGCTGTATTAGTAGAAGATCCGGCTTCCGGTGTGAAGTAACAACGTTCACACTCGTCCTCATTATAATTTTAACACATTGTGTTTGGATATATAATTATTTGGAGTAGAGGTTCCGAATGAATTGATTACAATGATTAATATAATTTTTTGCCACTGGCTTTTTGTGCTCAAGAATTTTCCTGAAAGAAGATAAGAGAGTCAGCAGAAACATTTTGTCCTCAGTAACTCTTTTGTGCCATCATCTGAAGGTTGTTTCTTCTTAAAACATTTTCTCTCGAGTAAAAAGATCTTGCTTATTTGTTACGTATTCTTCTTTCACAATGATGCTCTTTGTGTTCAAATTACCAATTGTATTGTTTCAAAACATCAACATTTCCGATATATGCGGCAGCGCCGTCTCCGCGCCGGCACTTCTCCATCGCAGCTGTGCTGCGTCGTGTATGCAGTACTTTTAATTGTCAGGCTACCAGTTTTTGTAATACATTCAAAATTTTATTAAAAAACCTAATAACGCATTTAGCATTTTTTTCATGTATGTATTCGTTACATGTCGCCATCTTCTCTCTGAGTACTTTATTTTACTCCTGTCCATCCTAAAGTTACTTGGAAGAGATCGCTTCACGCGAATCGGTCGCGAGTTGTATAAAATTAATAAACTGTTCCCTATAAATTTCACGTTTTGAATCGATTGATTTACAATAAAGATATATTCTATTCTAAGTCACAGTCGCCATCGATCACGTCGCCGGCGACCAGTCGACAGTGCGTAATGGCTCTTATTTTGTTTTAGTTTGATTATTTTTTAATTGTTTTATTTTGAAATTATATGAAGGCAATTTCTAATTTTATATTCATACTTGAAGCTTATAAAGGTGCATGAACCAGATAATATTTTTTATTGCGAGCTTTTGTAAGAACGCTAATGCATTGGTCCGCTGGTTTCGTCCATAAAAAAAGTAAACATTAGTAAACTATTTAAGACATAACTCTTCATATAAGTGAGGCACTGAATAATTGTTTAAAATTCTAGTATCTACAGTCAACATTAAAGTTCAAATAGATGCCTTAATTATCAACGTGTTAAAATACAAAATAAACAATAAAAGATTATGACAACACAATAGTTTTGTAAATCTTAATCATAATCTTTGTAACTTTTAATTAAGGTTACCTCACCCACCGATTTATTACGTAGCTTTTGTGGTAATGTTAACACAGTTCATATAAAGCTTATTGTTGTATACCCTTTGCTGTGTGACAAGGCTAATATTCACAATGACGTTTTCACTTCTGTAGTTTTGATTCTGTGTTCTTTGGTGCGAGGAAAATATGTTCGAGTGCTTACTAATATCACAGCATGATTCTTGTGTGAATATTTTCTCAAACAATTCAGCCGGTGCAAATGTTCCCGTTGTAGATAAGGCATAAGATAACAAGTGTGTGCCTCGAGTAATTCTCTTAAGATCACATGCTCTTAAAAGCGGAACATTCTAAGAGTCTGAAACGTTCGTCCGTGATTTGCCAGTTACCCTTTTATTGAGGAAAACGAGTCGATGTAATAGCTATTGCTTCGAAGCTGCGTTAGCCTGCTACTTTTGATATGGGGTAATTTAAGTGATAGGAGTCATCATCAGCTGAAAGGGTAATAAAGTTTAAGAACCCAAACCTTTTTTACATGAGTGCAGGATATTGATATATATAAACTGAAAACCATCAGAAAATAAATATAGATATATATATAAATTTAGATAATATAAAATAATTTTATTAGTAAAAAATAACTGTCTTCTTTAGTACAGACAACCGCACTAAAATGATGACACGTTATTTGGTCGGGTACTTTATTTTTAGGAACTGACATGAGGCTTAACCACGTTTGTTTGAGATAATAATAATACGGGGTGGAGATCTAGCGACCCCACCACCCACTAGTAGAACAGCTCTTGTGACAGAAGCTGTTCTATCAGTGCAATCAGTCTGCACCTAAACTGTACTTGAAGGCGTAAAGTGTTGGTCCGTGCTTTGGTTCCATCTGTCGTCACTTTGGGTGCAATATTTTTAGAACAGCCATCAAGGAAATGGGCAACCCTTGATGTAGGTAGCCTACTTAAATAATGAGTGTGTCATTGTGTGTGATAAAATGTAATGTGTGTGTGTCAGAGAGAGAGTTTTATAGAAAAAGGTTTCGCCACATAGTTTAGTTCGGATGAAAATTTTGAGCCGATTTTGTTTCATTCCAATTGCCAATGAAGGAAGTCTGTCTTTTTAGTGAAGTGTCTTATTAATTACACACAAACACCTAGATACGTGCCACGATTTTTAAAGAATTATTCCGGAGTGGGGGAGGGGGGTAGTTCAAATGAAAATCCATTTTTTAAAAATGTAAGAAGTCAAACCGTAACCAATTATTACAATTTTATTTTCAGTTAATCGCATCTTTGATGCACATAAAGGTGTCACATTACACTATAAGAAGTTTTTTTATACAATTCACTCCTCACCTAAGAGGATTCCAAGTGTTATGATTGCAGTATGAGACATACTGAACCTCAAATTTTTCCAAAGGGTGCCGTTAGGTATATTGTCGTGCCTTTGGATATGAAGTTATATGCTACAAATATTAAATTATGTGTTTAGTTTGGATAAACAAAATAAATGGTTTTTAGGCTTAATTTTTTTTCATCGGCAATACAAAAGAACTGTTCTCTCATTGTTATTAATTAACGCTAGAATCTTGTATTTTTTAATTAAGTCAAAACAACTCAACCGAAGAAACCGGTTGATTAGCGAGCTTAAAATGGGTTTAAAATGAGCTCGGCTCACAGGCCGATTTCACAGGATTAATGGCTTAACCACGGTTCTACGGGCTGTCCCAATTGTTTGTTTAATCACATCGCCCTGTGGTAAATGCACAAACGTTGTTAACTGTCTGTAAACTCTAGTTGGATTCGTCAGCTTTCCACGCTTTTTGTGCAAATCGATGTTGTTTGTACAGCCATCATTGTTACTGATGTGTGGCTTTAAATTGATTGATTATAATAATATTATCATTGTAATTGGGAACTTCGATTCAATTTTAGTAACGACAAACTCGCTTGTTTCTTGTAATAATACCACGCCTTAAATATGGGTTTTCTTCTCGTGGTGGTATTATAGCTTAAGATTGATCATGGGTTTTTTCCAAGAAGGTAAGCTTGTTATCTGCAGGGAGGAGTATAATAAGGAGTGAAGTTCTTCAAAAATGACTTTTATTAAAAACGACGAAGCTTCATTACGATCAGTAGTCTATCTTCATTTTCTGAAATTGATTTAAAAATATATTTTAATCAGTAATATATGTTTACAGATAATTAATCTGTTAACATTCAACTAGAGACAAAGATTTTTCAAGAAAAATTTGCAAAAGCCTCTTGAAACATTGCCTATATTTCAAACATTAATATGCGTGAAATATACTTTCTATAGAGGTTACTGAAGACCCATATTTCGTGGTAATGTAAACGAGCTTTTATTTCAAGTTTATTGGAGTTTCATTACTCTTAGTTTAATTTTAACAAGGGAATAATTTTATAGGTGCTTGATAAAATATTTGTATTGACTTCCAATTAATAGTTTTACCATTGTATTAATTTCTTCAGGTGTAAGTAGTTTACCTATACATTATGTGTGTGTAAATTAGCACATGTGTTTATAAATGATGATTTGGAAAAGAGGCAGTTTGGTCGTCCAATTTTCTATCTACAATAGTGATAGTAATCACTTTCATTTAGCATTGAATGTTTTAACAATAATGGTTTGATTAGAAACAGAAAAATTATACTTGCAGCAAAATTTGCCCGATATTGATTGAAAAAAAAAACATTTCAAGAAATTTTTATTGAATTTCTGTTCAAAATTATTTAAATCAATATTAAATGTAATCAATAGTTTTATAACACAAAGATAAGCTATAGATACCGTTCAATTAGCGAATTGATTGATACTAATTTACTATTTACATTCATCTATATTAACACCCAAGTTTCATATTTCCCAATTTGGACGCTTCAATAAATCCTGCTTTGGTAAAAATGGAAAGTTCTGGCCAACGGAACAAAGTTAAGTATTTATGTTGTTTGGGGTAGGCAGTTACTACTTTACGAGGTCATTATGGAAACCATTAAATGTATGATTACAGGGGTCCTGCTTTCGGCATTTGTTTAAGCACATCAACTTTTAGGGAACGACCGGTGCCAGAAGTATTTTAATTCATTACTCCCGACATTCTGAACTTTAAACAACACCGTTGGTATTTTATTAGTTCATAAAATAAACTTCAGTGGTTGCTTTATTGCTAAATAAGTCTATATCGTTAGCTTAGTTGATTAACAGTTAAACTCATTAATATATCGTCATGACCCACCCGCACCTGCATCCGTCTGCTACTAAGTGGACGGCAGCTTTTTAAAGATTTTACTATAGGATAAATTTTTGTTTAACCTTCCAAGACAAGACAATCATCATTACCGATAAGATACTAGGATTCGACTTCCTTTAATGTAAAGATCACTTCTATCATAAGTATAACCTCTAACCGCTTATTCTATAGTTGGGCTATTTAAGATCATGATCGCCCGAAATTATCAATATCCATTTCTTTGTCCGAGGAACTTGAATACTGATTGGCATTTGAAATTGTCTGTTGTAATATTTCAATAAATTTTCTTTCATCCTGAATATCGGCACCCAGTCTCCTTAATAGAAAAGAGATAAATTTAGAAAGCTCTTCAGAACAGAATGGTACAAACGGTAATAAGTACTAAGCGATTTTATATCGCGACGCAGTTACAAAGGATCAACGGTGTTCATTATAACACAAAATTGATCCTGAATTTTTTATGACAGGTCCAATTAGTCAAGCATGAAAAACTACACATTTTGTTCAGGACTTGAAGTTACCATGAGGCTGCCTCAAGACAAGATCGTGACGAATAGACAAGACGTGATCAATCACCGTTTTCATTTACTCTGACGATCAATTTCAAGGCTCAATAATAGTTTTTATAACCTCCTTGGATAAGCTTCTCTCCAAGATCGTGGCATACCGGGAATATAGAGTGAGTGACGGTTTTATCACGATGAAACGGGGGACAACTCTGCTGGGCATTTGTTGTGGACTATCGCTGGGATGACATGAGGTTCACTAGCTTTCCGCACGTTTATTGACTGTAGCTCTGCACATGTATCTGGCTAGCTGTTACAAATATTGTGTGGCCGCAGTGGGTGGGTATTAATGGATGTGCATAACAGTCGGATCGGGAGTGAGCCGCTAACAGCTTCACCACGAGATCAACTTTCTCTTTATAAGCCATTGTACCATCAGAGCATCTTAGCGTTAATTAGGTCAGTTCCAGCCACATATTTCTTTTGTACAACAATATGCGCTCGACGCCTTTTAAGTCGTATTGAATAATGTTGACTATACAAGGTTAAGTAAAAACTAAAGGCATCTTAGCCAATCCTAGTAGTATTTAATTAAACACAAATTTTTTCCAATTTTTAATAACAATCACTTACAACGTCTTGTAACCTAAAATTTTGGCTTTCTAATGAATTCGACTATAGATGTCTAAATTAACGAAATTCGATGCTAATCTTAGATTTTATTGTTCTCCGTGAAGGGCAATTCAAAAGCTGTCTATGTCTGTTATCGCTTAATGAGGCTTTAGATTAGAAAGACCAGACATTTAAACGCTTTAAATTGGTTACTATTGACGCTTACATTTCTACTATAATGAGTGTTAGCACGAAAGGGTATCTTTAATATAGAAACTATAATACAAAGTGAGAGATTATATTTAAATCTGAATTTGGAAAACTCTCTGATTTAATGAGTCTGCGAGAAATTTTTATCATACAAGTCCCAATTTATATATCACAATTTCATTATTCCTTTATACAAGTGCACAATCTAGCAATTAATTTCCGTTTCAAACGATTTAAACATATATTACAAAAATCAATTTCATTAAACCATCTATTGCACAAAATGAGTATAATCCAAGTAATATGTAAATATGTTAATATTTTTTTATATTTATTTTTTCAATCAGTTCGTTAAATTAAAGTTTATTTAATCAGTAATACACATTAATGCACTTTTGTGGATCGGGCAAGTTTTCTTCACGTGCGGTGCGTAGGAACAAAATAAAGCAACAGGAATGACGTAAAAACATGACCATCATCTAAAGATAGTGGTGAATTTGCCTTCAGTAAAATTTGTCATCTCGATGTAGGGCCAGGATTACTCCCGGAGCACGTCGACCCAATGGGATCTTATGTGCTTCTGTACTTTTTAGCTTACTGGTCACGGTTCGAACCTAACCATACCAATTTTATTTGGTGAACTTTATATGTTTCAAAAATACGTATCCCAATTGGTTAGGTTTTGTTAGAACTGTTAAACTTAAAGGTTTTGTGAATTTGGCAAATGAAGAGCTTACCACAACCCCCTTGTTTATTAACCACGCACCACTGGGCAACTTGGTAAACGACCAATGACGGACCAGTAACAGTCCCCGCTTCCCAACGTGCCACTTAAATTTAAACATATATTTTATTTCAAAAAATTGTACATTTACAATAATATTAATTAAATTATAAAATATCGAATAATATTGTACCAAAATTAAAACCACAAACATTGTTAAGGCTTAAAAAAAATATCTAAGTCATAAAATCCACACCGCCTAAACTTGAATCCAATGTATTAATGTATGCTGGCTACTATCTCCCTTAATTATGCAGTGTTTTTATTCAATTAGTCGTGCGGCCGACCCTAATTACGTCCCACAGGGAATGCTGGGCAGAGACAAGCCGTGCTTCGAGCAAATGGAGCAATAAAATGAAAAAAAAAATCTCGAAAAGAGTGCGCTGTACGTCGGAGGATGGTTCTATTCTTGAATGAGCAAGATTTTACATTTATTCCGTATATTTCACGTAAGTCGTAAAACAAGATCTTGTAGCTCACAAATTAGAAGTTCATCTATGATTTAAAAAAATTGACTATGACTAAAACAATTATATCGTAACTACACGAAACTAATACAACACTGTTTGTTTTGACAGTTACCGTCATACACATAATTTTGGTGAATGTACAGAAAACTCCGCTAAAAACTTTCAACATACAGTTCCGCTACAAAATTAGCGGCATGGATTGACTTTTTTTTATCTTACCCACAATATTGACCCATTTTAGTTAAATAAAAAAAGAGCGTTGCTAACGGTTTCACTGAATTGCAAAGAGAAGCGCGTGTTGAATATTTTTCTTACGTTGCTAAACTAGTACAGAGATAAAGGAATTTTGGACCGGATTATGACGTGTGATGAAAAATAGATTTCTTATAATAAGTAGTAGCGGTAGTTGTACGAACAGATGGCCTTACCTGTATACCAATGTTGAATAAAATATTTTGGCCTTGACTTTGAATCCATAACGAACTATGAGATTGCTAACTCTAGGTCAAAAGATGTAACAATGCCCTAAAGCGAAACTTACCGACAAAAAGTGACGGTAGATGTTTCGTTATCTGGTCGAGCAATAACAATGAAACACATCCCTTCGGTACTTCGGTTTATTTAAAGATATTGACACTACGTCGCATTTTGGGAAGACTCGTAAGAAAACTATATTGAAATACTGACAACATACATTACATGATATACCAAGATAGCAACGTATAGACACACTACCCGAGCCGATTCCCCCTTGCCTGTTCAAAAATACCTAATCACGCCTCTTTTGAAGGAACCAATGTTGTATGATGAAGCTGCGACAAAGAAAGGAGTCGAGAAATCTCTTTGCGCGTAAAGTAAAGGTAAAAATAATGATTGAGTGGCTCCGTAGACCAACATGCGTGCTCTTCAGTAGTAAAGGAGAGGTATGGAGAGATAGGTGAAAAAGCTTTTCTTTATAAAGCTTTCTGTGGTGCAACCGAAATAAAGTACTAATGTAAGATGTTCTAACAAAAACAAGCCTTTTATCTAATCTTTGCTCTCTGAGTTTTACTCGATATGTTAAAGCGACCTTACTCTTCGCAGGAAGTACTTATTGTTAGTTCTTATCCTTCCAGAAGCTTAAATTACTAACGTAGGGGATTCTTATAGATGACCAGCAATATCAAAAATCAGTTGATACTACACAGTGCGGTGAAATGCTGAATAAAAATGATGTTGATTCCTTCCTTACTTTATAAACGTTCCCCCAAAATGCTTAACCACTAAAATTATTCTGCTGGATACTAACATATTACGTATCTGGAAATTAATCTACACTAAATAATCATAGAGTAACATTTCAAAATATCTTATTTCACCAGTCACCATATAAACTCCTTTCGCTCCTAATTAAAACCAAGTTTGGCTAATAGAGTTCCACCGTTGCAGTACCCTAAAAACTCTCCGTCCCGAACAATACAGTGAACACAACGTGTGTATTGCCGCTGGTACCAGCCATTTGTCTTCCTGTCTAATCTTTCATGATGACGACGTTGTTTTGCGATTTACACGCTCCCATTTGCAATGAGTGAATAAGCGTGCCTCTTTTATCTTTGCGTAGAATATCTCTCTTGGTTTTTCTTGTCTTGTGTAAGGCCCGCATTCACTAGACGGTATTACTAGCATTGACCTCTTGACCTTCAGAGAAAAAGATAAAACAGGATGGGAATACATCAAGAAAGAATTCGTCTAATTTGACCTTTGACGACCCTTATAACCTACCATCAAAATAATATAAAATAGCTGCGTAGTAACCAATTTTTTAACATAAAGATTAATAACCGTAAATAGTTCATGAAAACTAATAAACACGGCTCTTCAATCCACGACGTCTAAATCATCTGTTCTAGACTAAGTGTAATAATCAATCAATTTATCTATTTGTCATTCCTAAATGTAAAAATTTTAAAATTTCGAATTGGTTAAAAGTGACCTTAACTTTTTATACTTAAGTAAAAATTGTAACAATACTAGTTTATTATAGGACCTTTAATTTTTTTAAATACAAAGATCAGAAGTGTAGTCCAAAAAAAGGACTTTTATTCTATTTAATTAATTTTAATTGCTGATTTGATCAATAGACATCATTTTATGGTTTTTACAAGTCTTATTATTTTAAAATGAGTTTATTGAATATATCGAATTTAAATATACTGAAGAAGATCTATTCGCAGGATTTAGATCAGCTGTGAAAAACTGAGTAATTTAATTGAAATTTAATGGTTACTATAAAGCTCGTATCTGAAATATCCAAGACAACATATGTATGTAGAAAAGTGAACTTCATTTTCTTGAGTTTTATATGCGGTTATTCTAAGAAATTATATAAGGCCATAAAATTGTATTTTTAAATATATGTTTCTACTACGAAAAGTTGAATACGTTATCTATAAAGCCAATTAAAAAATACTAAATTAGAAGTTAACTGGAAATCCGTTTGCTTAAACATTACTGTCAAATTATTATATCAAATAGTCAAAACTGACAAAGCACGTTATAACTTTAGTTGGCAGTCAGCCATATGCATTGATGATGAGATGTTTGTGGAGTAACACTTATTTTATAGTGTTATAGAGACTAAAATAGAAAAATTACTGTAGCAAGCAGAAAAGGTTCCAAATGATGGCAGTGCACTGAGCTATATATTTTATATAACCCGTATTCCTGATGTTATAAATCAACGGCATTTTATTCAGACTATTAAATTGGTAATTTTTTACTATTGACTTCTATAAATTACATCTTTATGTCATACAAAATATATGCTAAGATGTATTTTACCTGAATTAGATTTTTTTTTTAATTACTCTTTATTGAGCTGGCAACGTCGCATTATGATTCATATGACAATTTGGTGCATATAATTATTTCTTGACGTAAACAATTATTTAAAGTATCAACCTGATGATAAGCAGGATGATCGTACGGCATTATTACAAGCACTTACTGTCCACAACTTTTCTTTTAGTGGTATAAATAAATATTGATAGGCTACAAACTCATTCTTCACTGCACTGAGCGATTCCTACACATACGGGTAAGCCACACCGGCGGTCCGTCCACAAACGGAAAACTCCTAGAAAAAAAAAGGTTATTTTGTTCACAAGTATAAGTTATTGGTAATTATTAACATAAATTACTTATAAACTGTATGCTTTAGCTACAAAAACATTATTTAAAGTCAATATATACCTCAGAAACACGTTATATATGTGTGTGTGTTACTGAATTCAACTAAATGATAATTAAACTAAAATATTTCCATAAAATATGAATTACTATCCTTAATGATTTCTTCATAATTTGAACCAAGCATTTTAAGCGCAGAAAAATATGAGGTGCAGAATGTAGGTGACGTAATTCGAGTTTCCTTACTTACGTTTGTAGGCATGTGTACATTCTTGTTGTTAACATTTTAGGGCTCACGTGACTTGCACTCGTAAAATTTGCGTGCCCAAGCTGGATGAGTTTACATGATAATAAAAGATTTGCACGGACATTTTATGTTTGTATTATGTTGCGTTTATTTTAGGAGAGGCTTGGAAGCGTAATGGTCTTTTTTTCTTGGAATTTCCATGCCCAAATGTAAGATACATGTCGAAAGTTTTTGAGTTTCGTATGACAAGCATAACATACAATATTTAATGTAAAAATATAGTATGAAATACAGTTGAAAATATTCAAGTGACTCTTCCAAATTCATCTATGTTGACTCTAGGGGAAGGCAGATTCCAATTATAATTTCTATTATGAGTGTGATGTTTGAAATTCGCTCATCCGAAAAGAGAAGGCTATAAGCTCTTAGAAGCTACATGTCAAATTAGTATTAACATTGGCTAATTGTAAGTAATTAGCTAGTTAATATGTTTTGCAAATACTGAAAAATATTGCAGAGAAGAGACAGTATCGTCTTCAGTCTTCAATTTTAGTCTTTGTCCCTTAGAAGGCATAAATATTCAATGCACCACAAGCCCGTAGCTTTAATTACTTTTACAAAGGTGCAAAATTGCGTATGACATTATGATTAAAAATACCAATTTATCATCATCATGAAACAATAACAAACAATTTCTTTCTGAGGAATTGTTTCTCGTGATACTTTCCGTCTTCTTTTACTATTGCACCGCTCTCCAGCGTCATCCTCACAAGTAAGAACTAAAGTGGTCCTTTACCTACACAGATATAGATTAAGGTCAGATGCGTCCATAGACTATAGCAACAGGTTTGGGTGCAACGGATTAAGCCATTATATTAACCTATTTATTTCAAATATATATCGATTCTGCGACTTATTTTTTTAAGGTTCGTATCTAAGGCCAGGGGCAGGGATTCCTTATTTACCTCGTATACCCCTTTACTTTTAGCCCTTTTGCATATGAAATACCGAATATAGACCAACAGTAGTGGATATAGCAGGTGGATAGATCGCATCATATAGAACGTATAAATAATTCCTATAAATATTTGAATATAAAGAAGTTATGGATAAATGTACAGAACTGTTCCTAAGAAAACCGATTACTTCGACCTCATTAACTTACTTATGAGTGAATTGTATTTTTTTTCAAAGCAAATCAATTTGATATCAGCGTTCATTATCACAGGAGACTATCTATGACCTAAATCTCAGTCAAGAGATTGGATTTTGTCGAGTCAGCGAGAGCTCAAAGCTGAATTATCAGCACCTTGCCGCCGTTACATCTCATTTGTCGGCATTTAGCCTACAATACGAATCGCTGCAATTTTCATTAATAATGACGGTTTTAGATGTCCAATCATGTATTCGATATTATTTATTCATTAATAGGTTATTCGAAGATATAAGGAATTGGAAACGGTTTCGAGCTTTGTTTAGTATTAACTTGTTTGGATCCTCAGATGTCAATAACATATTTATCTAAAGACATACTCATATACTTCAAATCCATTATACTACAGGCCATCGCGCGAACAATTTTACCTTTTGCCTCTTAATCCCCTGATGTTCACAAAGAAAAGAAATTCTATCGTGTCTGGAATGTTAGTATTACTTAGGTTACATAAAGTGCCTTGTTTATTACATTCTTTTTCCCACAAATAAAATTGAAAAATATCACAAAGGACTTATTTTTAATATAATTAGCCTACTTCATAACCAAACCTTTAGCTTTGAACGCCAAATGTCACTAAGTAAATATTAGAAATATTCATTTTCAAGATAGCATCATAATCCTCTTTAGTATTAAAGTCGTAGAGAAAAATACTCAAATATTAATTATCTTAAAAGATGAAAAGAACTGAATGAAATTCTTGCGACTTTACACTTAAGACCTAAACTTTGGATAATTTCCATCGTCAAATCTAAACCTTCAGATAGAAAATTTTTAAACATAAACGTATCATTTAGTGTGACCTTATAGTAAATTTCTATACTTAATTATTTTTAATTGCGAGCCTGAAGTGGCAGCGGTCAGGGCATACTGCAAGGAGGATTGATGGTCGTTGGGGCGGAATGGTCCTCGAGTGGCCACGTACCAGAAGACGCAGCGTTAGTAGGTCTCCCACGAGGTGGACTGATAAAGGTCGCGGGAAGCCGCTGGATGCGGGCAGCGCAGGATCGAATGGCTTGGAGATCTTTGTGAGAGGCATTTGTCCAACAGTGGACATCGCTTGACTGATATAATGACGATGAATTTCAGAATAATAAAGAACAATAGCTTATCGTTGAAAATATTAAAACACATTTCAGGTTATGATACTCCTAGCTTCAGAATTCTAAAGATATTGTTTCATTTAAAACTTCTCTAATATAAGTCGCTGCAGAAATTTTTCTTTTCAAACCATCTTTTACTAGCGTGTATCACAATAAAAAGCATAAAACAATAGGTACCATAGAAGGCTACTTTGTTCGTACGATCGTGTTTTATCTTGTTTATGTGGGAGACGTAAGTAGGCATATCTTTTGGATCTAGTGATCCGTTCTATAATAGGAACAATTAGCCGTCTTTTCTTCGAGTTTGAGAGAACCTGTTTAATAAATAAAGCTTTGAGTATTTATAAAAACAATTCATACTTACCTACTTGATGAGATATACTAATAGACTGTGACGCTGCAATCTGTACAGAGCATCAAGGAGGAATATTTCCTTGAAGAAATGAAGAACATTTGCAATCGAAAAATACATTCATTAATATTTTAAATAAGAAAGCTGTTTCTTTTTTATTCTACTTGCAGAAAAACAGGATTTAATGACTTCCAAAAATATCAAGTTAGTGTCAATTTGCCTTGTTTTAAGTTTTAAAATAAACTTAATTAATCTTAATAGTTAATTTTGTCTTTTCAGGAATCCCAAATGACTTCTTTATACTTCTTTGAGTATAATGTTATTAAACAAGGAGCACAAACCTTTTACTTTACACGTTCTTAGCGCGTATATTTAAATTAAAGCAAAAATTAGTTAGGACCACTTAGTTTTCAAGTCACACCATTTCATTTATAAGCTCAAAGCGAGACACGAGGACTGTGAATATTATTTTAGTGGAGTTTTTTAAGGAAACGCCGCCTCAACAAAAACATTCCATGTTGACGCATAATTTGAGGTCTCCAAATATTTTCCATACAAAAATTCAGCCGCGGTTGAACCAAATAAGAAAAGAATTTCCCGAAGATCGGCGAAATATAAAAGATGCGGCTAATACGGGAATTTCAACGTGAGATACGATTATTTAGCACAAAGCTGACTTTGCTTCTCCGCACCCATATAAATTTGAGTTTTATCTGGAATTTCATATTCTGTATATTTTCCGAAAGATTCTTTATTGCGCTCCCACATTGCGCGATCTTTTCGTAGACAAACATGAAAAGACGAATTTTTAGATTTTACTTAATACTATGACAATAACTATGTGCATAATGGAAAAGTTATCTTTATGTACCGATTTCATTGATTTTGATGATATTTAAAAAATATAATATATATTTATGGGAAAACATATAAGGAATTGTGTCTATAGCAAGTCCACTCTGTTTCAATGCGGATTGGTAGATGAAGTTATGATATAACTCTAGAACATATCTAATAGAATTCAAGCAGAACTTACGATCTTATGTGTAAACCTTTTATAACTACGTTGTCTTGTTTTGGTTCCATTAATAATACGTACAATATCAACTACGACAATTTTTATGAAGTATTTGGCTCTATTCCACTGAACCACAGTAACTCACTGACATTTCTTTGTTTTATTAACGACGAGTTTTATTTACGCTTTAATCCTGTCCATTGTAAGGTTACCTGGAAGAGATTTCTTTTAGCGATAACGTCGCCCTTTGCACAAAATTATTTAAATGTTCCCTATGTATTTCTTTTTTTAATTGGCTGATGTACAATAAAGAGATTCTATTCTATTCTATTCTAATGAGGAATAAATTTTGTTTATGCTGAAAAGCTTACATGATAAATTTAGTTGAAATTTCAACTATAAAAAATTGTATTACTTAAATTTATTAATTTTATTAGACTCTGTTTATTTTCTGTAGTTGGAGTCAGTGTCCACAAAGCAGTTAATAAAATCGCCATTTTCATTTGAAAAATAAAAACAAAAGTAATAATTTGTTATATCACTTTAACATTTGATGTAAATATTTTATCAAAACAAAAGGCAGGGCATGACACAAGAAGTGACGTCTGTAAGGGCAGAAAAGTCCTTGAGTGGCGGCTGCGTACTGGGAAACGCAGCGTTAGCAGCTTCAACAAGGTGAGCCGACGAACTGATAAAGGTTCCTACGACCTTTTGATTCGGAAACCGCAGGACTGAAAATACTTCAGTGAGGCTATATACGTATCGCTTATATGGTGACCAAGTTGATCATTAATGTAAATAATTATGAATTAAGGCACACGAGTAAAAGAAGCTTTTCATTGAATTGTCCTTCAATTTGTAGTACCTCTGGGATGGCTCCACAAAGTACCTACTTGATGTATATACTTGGATAGGTTGCAGCGTCGCTCGATCCACAGGTCACTTATCATCTTGAGCCTCTACAGTTGCGTCGCGAAATTGCATCACTTAGTGCGTCCTATCGTCTATAACACGGTGAGTGTTATGAGGAGCTTTTCTCCCTTATCCCTCCTTTACTCTTCCATCTAACTACGCGTGCTGGCCTACGGTGTCACCCACAAACTGTGATGACCAATTCTACGCGCACAAAGAAATATGGTAACTCGTTTCTTTGTCGCACAATCAATAAATGGAATTATAACATTTGCCAGCACACGTTTTCCCTCCTTCCTACAATCCTGGGTCCTTTAAAAGAAGTGTTAAGAAGCATCTTACAGGGCGGCTAGATCAAGTTGGCTAATGCAGTGCATAGTATCACTTGCAATAGCCAACTTTTTATTCGGTCTCCACTTCTGCTTACCATCAGGTGGAATGGAGTTATTTGCTCGATCTTTCTATAACAAATAAGGGAACAGTTTGCCAATACTAGTTTTCTTCTATTTACTATACCAATTCTTCTTCAAAAGTCAGATAGCCTCTCAAACACATTAATTAATTAGTCACCAGCAAAATGACAGTTACAATGTAAATAAATAAGTAAATAGCCTATATTACATTAATAGGCTAAACATGCCTTCAATGCAATCCAAGAAGAGGCACAATAGGATCACTTCAAAGCGGAAGGAAGCAAAGATAAGCTGATGCAAGATGCAAGTTTGGTGCCAAATGTAATCTTGTCGATGCACGTTCACATCAGTATGCCTGTCTCCTCAACATAAGCCGGGATACAGACAAAATCTAAGATTGAACTGATCTTAACTAATCAACGGCACTATATATCACCACAATGTTTGTTGTGAACACTCATGATTTTTCGTTCAATATATTTCAATAGTTTATAATCTTACCAATAAGATTTTAAGTCACTGTATTATTGTGAATACCGTAATTCACAATAATACAGTGCCTTAAATAAATATGATATGATATTGAATTTTCCATTATATTGAATTTTCCAGATAAATTGTCAGTTTTATTTATCCATAGCGTAAATTCAGCAGTATTAGTACCGAACATTAATGTTACACACATTTCTATAATAAATTAAACCAGAACAAGTTGCATTAAAATGTTTTAAACCATGAAACCTTCTATAATGTTTGTAGTTTATAGAGCGCTGTCTGACTTTAGGCTTGATTCTTAATAAATTATATTGTTAATCAAATAATTTACCAATTTCACTTATTAATTACTTATATATTGAGTATTTTACGAATAGGGCAAGAAAAAACAGAAATGATAAAAATGGTAATTCCCTTTTTAAAAAGTTATTACAACATTTTCCGTGCATGACGGGTGGCATATTAAAAAGTTAAGTTTACGACTGTGGTATAACTTCTTTTGTTTGTATTTTATTTGTGTTACTTACAGAATTAGTGCCGAGGCCGAGTTAAAAGCAAAATCTCGTAAAAATACAAATCCACCTTATTTTCTCTTGCAACAGAAGTTGTTGACAAAAACCTTATGGCGCAGCGAAATTGTGTACATGAAATATTGAAGCAATTTTTTAAAAATATTTTTTAAAAATTAAGCAGGCTAAAAAACAACAATTTTAACAGATAATAAGAAGTGTCATAGGCATTATGTGTAGTAATCAATATATTGTCGATGAAAATGCTTCAGCAAAAAGGCCAGACCATTTTATTTAAATAGAGAACCTACTTTAACTCAGAACGCATTATTTTGGTGATCTCCTTGTCTATTTCAACCATAGAACAGTATATGATATTGTGTTACAATGTAAAGTGAAAGATACGTGATACCACACTCACTAGTTGCTTTATCTTCATGCCGAAATACAGAGAAATATTTTACTTTTTAAAAGGAAAAACACTATTCTGCAAAATAAAAATATTTTTACAAAAAGAATAAATTTGATATGAAACAAGATAACCAATGTATATATATTTTAAATAAACTTTTCTTGAAAATAACGAACGCAACAAAAATAGAATTATTGAATTTGGTGCAGCCTTACGGAAGCTGTGCGCGCGTACAATCCTTTCAGCGATTTATTTTTATTTGTTATGAATAGATGAATATTGTAAAGGTAACGTAGGTAACCTTTTTATTTAAAAATGAACATCAGCAAAGTAAGTTATCAAGAAACTCATAACTCAAATAAAAGGAACTGGTATTTTTATTGTTAATGGCGCAGTATTTACTGTCCTTTGAAAAAAAAAAACTCTTATTATCATGCAAACCGACGAAATAGACAATTATTATATATTAAAGTAATTAATGGGCATGGGAAGAGGGTAAAGTCTATTTGAGAGGCACAAATAAATGATACAGCATGCTTATAACATTTTGTTTTTACGTAACATCCTATATGGGGCATGGACAGTTAAGTTGAGGCTTCACTATAATAAATACAAAATTTTGTCTTACTTCACATGAAAGGTCCACATTGTTAACCGAATTCGCAAAGTGTGAATCCATGCGAGAGGACGTCAAAGCTCTACAAAGGTCGTACGTAAGCCTTTACCCTTCTGTTTACGACTGTTAAACATATTCCAGTTTTTATTTCTGGTGTAGCAAACAGCATTGGAGCTATTTTGTCGTTTTACTTGAGTTTAATGTACGGTTACATCACCTCCGCACCTGTGCATCAACAATGAGATTATTAAATTTATTTGATATTAAATTTCGAAACACTTTCATTTAATCTAAACGCAATAAGATATACAGCCGTCTATATGCAATGCTATTTCAACTACTACACATTTATCGAAATTAAGTCATTAACTCATAAATTCATTTCTTCACAAAACATCATAAGCGCAGTTGCATGAATTAATTCAAACAATGTTGCGTAACTGGTTTTATGTCACGATATTACTATTAACCGTATACCTCAGTATCTAAAATCTGTTGCGGAACTTCGGTCGAGTTATTTGGCATACTGCTAAAAAAATTTAAAATTTACTTGATACTTGATTGTTTCTTGATAATGATTTCTAGATTTTAAATAATCGTGGCCAGCACAAACATGTTATCGTCTGTTGTGCTGGGACTACTGATATATGGCTCAGCTTTTCCTTGACTATCCAGTAATCCGTACTTTTATGATATTCCATACTAACTCAATAGCATCTTAACAACATTTATTCGGCTTTGGACTAGCTTATACTTCCAGTTCTAACTAGATGCAGGGAAACCACTATACATCAAACTTTTATCGGTATTTTGAATAAATTTTATATTTACAGAATTCACGGGTTGAAAATATAATCATTGCATGACAGTTTAAGTAACGCAATAAGATGGGCTTCCAGATAACACAGCGTTTTTACATAAATTATTTTTCGTTAAAATACATATTGGTATCTTAAGCCATTAAAAACTCATTTATATTCCTAAAACCACAATAACATTGTATTTTTAATTAAATAGGAATCTTTTAAAACTTGAATTAAGAACACGACACCTTAAAACCTACATATAATTAATCTTAAAAAAATAAAATTTGCTACCATCTTATTTTTTTTATCTGATATTTTTTATTACTTTGATTTTAACTAAGTTAAAATTTAACTAATTAAAACTAAGTCTTGAATACAAAATTTTATCACGGGTTTTATACACTACTCGCAGTGATGTTTTTCTTATGCTCGTTTCTTGATCAAAATGATTAAAAATGAGACTGATTACTCCTAGTCTAACTGCTTCATTTAGCTTTGGTTTAACAATTTACCAAAAAGGAGGCTGTATCGTGTCTACCAATGTTCATTTTCGTATCCAATTAATTCTTTGCTATTCCAATGTTCGTTAACTTCTAATTTTCAAAAATGTTAGTTCCATGCTACTATTTTATTACAATCCGTCATAATAAGGACAGATGCCCGGTAATATCATATTTTCTTTCTTAAACAGCATTCTTAAGGAACTCAATGAAATTTTAATGTCTATATTTTCTATTAACTTGACAAATGCAACCAAAATAGCTTTACGCTCACTAAATAAATGTATTAAGTAAATTATTTTGGTAAGCTTTTAGTTATTATGGTGACCTCTTTAAATTTAACCTTTATAATAAATCAATCGTATATAGGTTTCATAAAAGTGTATTATTATTATCATCGTCATTTATTAGCATTGAATGTCACATTCTCACAATAACGCAGTTTTATCTTTGGAAACCAAAAGAATAGTAAAACTTTTGTAAAACTTAAAGTGTGAAAAGAAATGTACCAGTTTACTTAAATTATTCCTAGAAAACGTCACAAAAATCGACCTAATTTTAACTCTAAAGTTAATACAATACCACCACTTACCATTAGAACTTCCATACAAGTAATTTGCACGATAAAAGCAGTAACAGTCCGCAATGAACGCAAACATGTTAATACGAATCAAAGCATTCTGTAAACGACGTAAGCACTTTGCTCTAATTACTGGTTAAGTTAACACTGTTGGTAACTTAAGCTTCTTGTTCATTTGTTTTATAAGCATTTGCGGAATTCAATTGTAAAGTAATTTAGTATAATACTGTTTATGTAACTGAAATAAAAATAGTTTTTGTATTAGTGATTTCAGTATTATGCAAGTAAGTTTTTTAATCACTCATCTGTGACTGAGAATAACGAACAGCTTTCAATTAAGTATTTATATATAGTACTAATATTAAACAAGGTTGGTCCCTCGATGGGTCAAACCAAATTTGTATCTTTTCCGTGCCTTGGTAGGCGTTCTAGGCCGTTGGTTCTGGTTGTTATGGTAACCGCTTTCACTCACCATCCCACATTGAGCTAGCGTAGAGTTGCCTAAACTCCTTATGTGTTAAATAAGAGTAATAAACATCTTATCATAAGCCATGACAGTCGCACTTAGTATCAAGTTTATTCTGCCATACCTTAATTAATAATTTAAGAATGGAATCATTTTCGTTCTCAATTCAAATTTTATTTTGACAGTTTTTTTTGATCGACTCTTTTTTTTTCAATTATTTGGTAACTAAGACCTTTAAGCCATATCTTCATTAATGTAGTTTTAATTGATCAAGACATGCTTGTGATACAACCAAATTCACGAGCTCAGCGATGAGCAGAGCGGATGAATGAGGACGTGGTGTGAGCACCCTTAGAAATCTCTACTGTCGTAATATAATTCCATAGACACAAAATAGTTCGTTGTATATAACTATGATATTCAAAGTTCCAAACTGGAGTTATATATTTAATCGATCATGTTGTTCTTAATATACAAGCTTGCACCAATTTTTACCATTACTCCTTTACGGCCAAAGCCACTCGCTTGTATTTTTTTTTTAATTGGCTAATGTACAATAAAGATATATTCTATTGTATTCTACCATCTCAACGTTAATTGTTCCTTGTCAGGAAGTAAGAGATCTCTCTTACTAGATTTAATTCCAACTTTGTATGTGTCTTTCTTGTTTAATTTGCTTTTGTGTTTTATATATATGATAGAAAATATATAATAAGCTAAATATTTTTTTTTTATTAAATATTGTTGTCTAATATACTCATGGGTTCAACTACCGTTTTACGGAATAGCACAACTAGGTACTTTAGGGTTAGACACGATCCGGAAGTGTTGGCAAACACCTACCATGTCTAACAAACAAAACATCGAGGCAAACCAGTCACAAAGCTGTTCGGAACTCGTACGTTTGCACAGGATACTTTGACCGTTCCTACGTGTTTAGACGTTGCAGACCGACTAAATAGACTCGTGCAGAAGCTGAAGTGTCAGTAAAGGGCCAGGATTCTCTCCCGGAGCATTTCAACCTGATGGAATCTTTTGTGCTTCAATTATACTAGTCTTTGCTGTCCATAACTATTTCCAAGATGTACTTACTGAATAGCTTTAGAGACAGCAGCATTATATCTTCAGGAGTGGCGTAGCCCAAACCAAAGAGACCCTTCCTTTTTTTAGTAAGAGCATAACAGTTACCCAGGACATGTTCAATTTGTTTAGTGTTTTCCCCACAGTCCCTATACAGAGGCGATTCCACTAACTTTATTTTAAATAGCATGCTCTTTGTGCTATAGTGGCCAGTATTAGCGCCACTTAAGCCACATAGCCTGCTACGTTATGAGTTCCAAGTCGCTTTCTTAGGCCTCCAACGGATACTTAAATCTATTCGAGTGTGCGACAGAAGCAGTCTCACCCCGTTCTTCTGAATGCTTCCGATCCACATACTTCCTGAATACCAATCGTACTGTTCTGGATGAAATTCCAACATAGGGTTCGGGTCCAAAAACATTCTCGCCTGACCCTTTTCTTGCAATCTCGCTAACACTTCCATTGCCTGGGACACTTGTGTGTCCAGGCACCCAGATTATGTTACCTTGCTATGCTTATCAATCCTGCTATGCTTATCAATCAAGTCCAGCGTCTCTATAACATTTAGGTTTAGCCTCGAATCGACCAATGTGATGCTATCTTCTTCAACACAATTTGGCTATCACTGATGACGCAGATAGTTTTGTTTTTGACATTTCTATCCACATTCTCCCGCGCACAGGCAATTATGGCAAAGGCTTCTGCCGGTTGTCTAATTGTGCGAATTAAGATTAACAAGAGGTTAAACGATTATAAAAGTATAAATAGTATATCTACCAAAAATTATAAAAATATGAAATTTATCGATAAGTTTCACGAAAAGTTACATTAAGTCTTTAATTTGACAACTTTATAGTTTAAAAATACAGGATACCAGAATACAATAACATACGTGGAATATTACAAAGAAGAAATGTTCTGTGATTACATTTAGATCGTTTAAGCCAAAAAGCATTCACATTCCTTTGCATAGCTTCAACGATCTATCTGAACAGAGACTGAAAATGACGTGGTTATATATGTAAAGATTTATACAATTTTAAATGTAAATCATTTTTAATGAGGACTGCCTCAGTAATTGATATCTATAGAATTATAATACCTCAAAATATAATTAATGTGGTTCATGTATAAGTACGGGTCAAACCATATGATATGTGATGATAAAGCTAGAGATGTAAAAGATCTACCTCTGGCCTTCAAACGCAGAAGAACTGGCTAATTTACCTCCAACTTTCGAAACATAATGTTGTTATTTAAAAGAAACATTAGAAGAAAATTTACGTAAATATTAACAGTATCATTTGGTCTCAAATATTGAGGACAAAGTCGGAAAAAGTCCTTGATTCGGTTTCAAACTCGCGTACACTGGTAGTGGTTATATTTCTATGAGTAATCGTTATTTTTTTTACCAAAAGATACCAGGCTACCATAGCATACGTGGAGATATAATTCATGCACCATTACCCCGACCGTAAGATCATATTCAAATGTGAAGCGAATAGATATTCTACAAATAACACTTGTACAAATTGTAAGAGATTTTTTAAATTTATTGTAATATTACTTACATATATAGGATTTATCTTTGAAATAGAGAGGAAGACAATACATGGCGTATAATCTGATGATTCACTATTATGCTAAATAATTCCGACGAGCTGAGAATACTAAATTATCTCTGTCTATTGTAACAATGGTCATATTTTTGGTACTCTCGTATTAATTCGATTACATCAAATTGTACTTATTAAATATTTGAAGATAGTACTATAGACTCAATTGGTTCGAAAGAAAGGAATAAAAAGACTTACCTAATGAACCCGTAAATTAGATTTAACGTCTTAAATGTGAATATTTTAGACTATGATAATTGGGTAATCATTAAACTGTTTTTCGTTATCATTTGCACACAATATAAAATAAGATATAATAATTTTACCAAGTCACAATTACATAAACAAACGACGCCAGAGCCTTCATAAATATTGTCTTTAAATAAAATATTTTATCTTAACTTGTATATTTGAGAAGAATCTGTATTGTATTCCAGTACAGCCACATAGCCAGTCTATTCTATTATTCCTTTATCAAAACATTCATTTTAATACATTTCGGCGCCTCATCTACGTCCGCAATATGTGGTAAAAATACCCTAAATGGATTTACACAAAATTGATCGGCCGAAACTTTGCTTCCTATCCCGCTTATTTTTTGTTATACGAAACATACTGTAAAATATTAGTTTTAGATACGTGTCAGTTGTTCAGAAAATGGCTTGTCGCGACTCTCACGTGATTGATACGCCTCCCACATGTCCAAACCGCCACTTGGGCCATTTATCTTCTGGAATTTTTACAACAAAACCCGGACATAATGCACTGGGACGTACAAATTTATAGTAACAGCGTTGAGCACAGCTTTCAGGAATTTTATTTAATATGTAGCAATCATTCCAGAAAAGCTATATGTAGTTTTGAAGTAAAAAAAAACAATCGTTTATATATTAAGCTGTGTTAAGCCCACAGAAAAGTAATTTGAAAACAGAATTAAATTATAATTACGAAATTTGCTTGTTTTTTTTTATATAATGTCACTTTTCGTAAAGATACCAAAACAAGATTTAGACTATCGATCAACAGTGCTCAAATGCTCCACGAGAAAAAAATTCTTAGCACTGAATAAAAATGTATGGAATTTCAGCAAAAGGTTTACGAGACATCCCCTTAAGTTTCCTTTAAACAATAGTGATAGCGAAGGTTAAGGCAACTTGACTAGGTCCCCTGACCTCTGTATATACTAGAAACTTTATCGTAGTGGACTGTTCACAAATGTATATAATGAAAAAAAACGGTAAATAAATAATCTACTAAAGTAATAAGTAGTCATAGTAATAGTTATAATAATCTGAATATAATAATGTAAATGTAAAAACTTTAATACGAGCTGAGTATTAAAATTTCAAACGTATGAACGACTCGTAATGCAAAAAAAAATACGTATAATAACTGAATTGATTAAAGTGTAGTAACACCAACTGACAAAATCCTGCAAATTTTCAATTTATTAAAATACAAAAGTGAAATGGATTTTCTAAATTTAAAAAAGTTGCTTACTTTGTTTTTATATTCTTTATTTCCCTTCTACATTTGTAACAAGTATTAAGAAACAAGGGAGAAAGATTCTTTATAAACAAATATCCTAACCAGCACTTCAATTCGGGATAAGTGAGCAAATATGCGACATTTTGAACTCTTATTCGGCGAGTTTGTTTCAATTGTGTCTCAAGCAGCGGCGTTGAATAAAATATTTACTTTTTGCAAAATTATAATAATTAAGTAACCAACTTCATAATTCAAGTAACATACTTCAAACGCTGCATGTTTTAACTATGAAAGACCGAGCATTAGAACTAGAACTCTTGCATGCCCACATCTTCAAAACAAGCCACGTCAAAAGCCGAGAAAGCTACTTTACACTTGGTTAACTTTAACAATTACCCACACAACAATGATAATTACTTTGTTTCTAGCTAATCCCATATTTCAGTGTAAAACTTAATTGTATCTCTTTCTTTTTCGTTTATACATAAAAAGGAGATCAACTTTGTTTTAATTTGGAAATGTTACTGTTTTTAAAGTTGAAAGACCAACAAATTACAGAATTATGAACATTTAATAATTTTATAAGGTAGTTAACGTATAATTTCAGTTAAATAATTACCTTATTTTTGTATTATTTTGAAGAAAATGAGTCATTTAGGTAGACTATAAATATATCAAAATTACTTAAGCAGTATATATTCTAAAATGATTTCATAACAACAGAATAATGCTATTTAAATACGTTAATTAATCAATTTGAACAAAACCGAAGAATTTTTTAAGATTTATTTATTCATTGCTTAATTAAGGCTCTTCGTAGAACCTTTTTCAACGAAAAAATCATAGAAGGATTTTATTTTAAAACAATCAGAGGCAGACTTATAAGCCGAGGCTATAATATTAAAGTTATTAATTAATACTAAAACTTATAATAACTCAGACAGCAGATTAACTAGCTCCTAATAATCAAAACAAAATTCTAATTGACCAAGTTAACTAGATTACATCTGTTAATGATAAAGCAACCTCATTTCACTTCGTCTGGAAAGTTGTATTAAACAAAATAATTATTCTAATTAAGAGTCATAAAAGGAACGCGCCAACCGTAAAGTGTCCCCTTACAAACATTCCAAGAATCTCATTTAAAGTTCAGCATAGTCTGAAAGTCGGAGGCGGATGTTTTATATACACATGTAGTAACTTCGCATGAGGCGAACAGTCTGAATGCCTGCATTAGGTCGATCCTTAACTATTACACGCTAAGAACATCCTTAGATCTAGTTTATATGGTAATCCTTGATTTGATAATAAGTGACCATATTATTTTGATAATTTTTCGTTTGACTGTTAATTGGTATTTTGAGAATCAATCAATAGAATTATCGGAAAACCAGTATACAAAAGACGAGTTGACAAAAATATTTTTGATTCATATATATTAAAACATGTATATTGTAGTTCTGTATTGTAGTTGTTGTGTACTACTTTTTTTTACTGACAAAAACTGTATTTATATAATATACTTAAACACAGCATTCGACCCGATGAACTTTATTCACCCGATGCATTTAAAGACACTTAATTTGTCTTTCACTACTCCCACCTGTAAAAAGTTAGCTGAAATAGAGATTTTCTATAAACCACTGATTTTAATATACTACTTTAGATATTACAAATTTCATTATTATTTTTAAAGATTTTCCTTGGCTTTTCCCTTTGTTTATATTTTTAAACTACCCAGAGTTAAATCTAACAAAATGCAATAAAAATAAGACAAAACGGTTAAACAGTTTTGGAGTCTTAGCCAGACTAATGAATAATTATATATTTCTTATTTAATATGATAAAGAACAAGAAGAACTGCTTTACAAAGTGACTTTTTTATGCTAATAAGGGTAAGGCTAACATTCAGCGGCAATACAAACAATCAAACATCTAATTAGACATAATTTCGGGTACATATTAACAGAATTATCAATATTTTCTCTATTCTTTTATATTGGACATAACCCTCTCATATTATTGATAGAGTTAGTAATTTAGTATTCAATTGTTCGACTAAACAAAATATATCGATTGCAGAACATTTCAGTCTAATGGTACTTTTTTAATTCAATTCTAGTGACTTTGTACTATATCCAAAGCTGAAAACATTTTTCGGTTTTAGTCAGTTAATTGCTATGGTAAATTAACATGTTTGACTTCTAAGTCTTACATATATATGGTACAAAAATTTCTTAAAGATATTTGACATCCCGTTGTCTATGAGCTAATGAACTGCAGATAACAGATTACAACCTTCAGACAGTGTAAGCTCATTATAATTTATTTAAGGACATTTCTTAAACATTAACTAAGACTCGGGTAATCCCTCTGGGCGAGGCAACTTGAAAATATTTTATAACGTCCATAACTTATTTTTGCTTATACACAGGCAGCGTCCGGATGTTTTATACATTTAATAAGGTGCAAACACAGTTCAAGAGAGATGCTAAGGCAAATTTATGGTCCAACTTAGAGATGTTCCATAAATGACAACATCTGGTATTTTCACTCTCAAAGTTTGTCAAAAAAAGCAGGTATTATTGAATTCGTAGATTGTCGAGGTTGTTACTAGAATATTAACCTTTAATTGCGGATGGCACCTTTATAACATAACTTATAAGCAGCAATAAATGCTTTAACTAATAATTCAAAGTCACCAAGACACAAATACAATAAAAAAAACTAGATCCATATTGAATGTTACATTTCGTAACTGTCCAGAGAAAAATAAAAAATATCACATATTTTGATTATTCGAATCTCGAATCGAGGAAAATAGACAGCATTGCGCGTAGATTATTATGTTGAATACATTATCCGCTTATCGCTGCGGTCTACCACTGTATATAAATCTATATTCCATGATTTATTATATTTAATAGGTATATATTTATAATTAATTCCATATTTAACTTGCATTTTACTAGTGTCTCCGGGTGGATACTAAAAATCAGTGTTTCGGTGATAAGGCAATAAATGTATAGACAACATAGAGTTTTTACTCATTTACAAGCCTAAAACACATATTCATAACCATAATTTGTATTTTTTTTATTAAGTGATTTAGTTATGCATGTGTTATTACGATTGAATCAAATATTTTTTTGTATTTATTTAACAAAATTAATTATTGGATAACATACGCTCTTTCCTCAACGTGCCTCTCACAACACGTGACTTATATTGACGTTCAATATCAGTATCAAATTTTCAATAATCAACTCTTCGCTCCAATATTATCTTGGAGAACAATATCGCCGACAAAAGACGGTATAATCGAGCCAAAATAAGCGTCCAGAATTTTTTGTTAACCTTATTTTTTGCACCAAATGTTTCCAACTCTTGTTACGAGCTTAAATTACTGCGACTCATCTTAATTTCTTAGTTATTACAATTCGTAAGTCTTCTTCAGGTGTTCTCGAGCTAATATCGTAAAGTTATAAGACATGTTGTTTAATGCTTTAGGTCAGCGGTCATTATTAGCATTTAAATAACCTAACTTAATATAGTATAATTATAATACATAAATTTTAATTAACATTTTCTATAATCATAGATCATGACTGGTGTAGCGATATGACAGTCGTATACTGTATCTAAATTAATTATAGTGTAAACCGTAATTTGCCATGAAATGTGGTTAAATTCTGAATACTCTGATGCTGTTAACAAACACTATTTGTATTTTTATTATAATATCATAAATGTAGGTCAGTAAAGATGTTTTTCCAAGTACTTAATAAAAGGCGAAACGGGTTTGTATAACACTGAATATTTTTTAACGCAGGCGAAGTCACGAGCAAGCTAGTAAAATACACAAAAGCTAATGTTAGCTTTGATCATGCTTAAAAGACGTTGGCAACTATTTCCTATGTTAATTTACATACTTGTGTAATTAAGTAGGTATCCTTATTTCAAGTTATCGTTTTTCGCGATCAGTGATTTCTCTTTTATAGAGTATGAGCAATAAAAAAGTATTTTCCATTGTAAAAAGTACGAAACGGACCTAGCTATATAAGATCATTAATACAAACTTTGTATTGTCGTGATTTGTGCTTTTTGCTTTGTTGTATTGTAATTTTTACGGTCGGGGGATACCCGCGCTCGCGTGGCAACACAACGTAATCGTATTTTATATCAACAAAGGCCCTTATCTGTAAAAACGTATTTGAATTCATGGGACTGCGTCGTTGAAAAATTGTCTACAGTATTTTTATGTTAAAAGCTCTCGTATTGATGATAAAAACTTGAGCTTACCTTATGAGACGCACGAAAAACTTAACTTTTTATTGCGAATAATTTATGTCTTAAAGTTAGGAATTTTTGTCAGCGATAAATCACAATTCTTGATGAGGCAGCCTTATATTCAATTTTACTAGAATATTATCTGAATTATTTAATTAGATATTATTATTATACATTGATCAAGTATCATAAGCTCGTTGACGCTTAAACAATATGTCATCTTAAATATATCATCATCTATAATAGAAATAATTATGAACAATTTAAGTATCTAACTGATAAATAGTGTTCGAACATTTGCTTTTAAAAACTGTTTTGTGACTGAACTTGCCTTTTATGGACGGGTAAAAAGTTCTCCAGTATAACAGCTAGTACCGAGAAGGATTTGTTATAAATTTTATTAAAATGTGACGTTGTTTCTAATATTAAGTTTGGAAATATTAAACTAAAGAAAGAAAGTCCTCAAAACCTATCAGTGACTGTCAATGACGCATGTGTACAAATTGCATACCTAATACATTACTTTAAAAGTTTTAGTAGAAAGACAAACATGTTATCAATCTAAAGTTATAAGCAATGATGTTTTCCAATACGTACGGCGTCTGCTCTCAGCACGGGGTAAACTTTTAAACGCTTCTTTCTCGCGCATTTTACGATATTGCTTCCGAGTGAAATATCGGTGTGTTTAACTTATTTATCTCTGGCAGGCAAGCCTACGACGTGAGTGCAATACAAACCACTTTCTCCCCCATATGCAAAATTGATATCACTTTAAGAATGTTTTGAAAAATGTCTACGTGCTAAGTTTCTTTTTGTGATAAATAAATTAGACACTTAATTTTGCCTTCGTTGTATTTCATATTTATGTAACAGTTACTGTCAACATTTTGTAATGTAACCAATACAGTAGTTCCAGTTAAAATTATATGTCAGTAATTTAATGAGAAGGTTTTATTGGTTTGGTTAATAAATTGTTTTACAGAACTGTATACTAATCATCACAACTCTTAAAATACAAATATTTACATAAAAATAAAATTTACTGAAATGAAATAAACTCAAGTAATTGATGGTTGCATGCATACTTAAAACAAGGACTGTTCCTTCGACTATTCTACTATTCTACTAACTAGATACTGTTACTTGATATATAAATCATATTCAAACTAAAATAAATACCCAATGCTATAAATCTCTAAAACCAAAATAAATATCACATTATAACTTTAAAATCCATCGCAATTACGTTATCAAATTTACGTACTTTGAAGATTTTACAAAGTCATTAACTTTAGCTTATTTAGGTAAATCCCATAGAGTGATCCTAAAATTCAGCGCTTTATTTCAAATTTAGCTTTAGAATGAAGAGGAATATGAATTGAAAAAGGAATTAATTAAGCCTCAATGAGCTTAAAACTCCGCACACGGGTGTTATAAATTTTAGTGGTTGAGTCACGCGCGCTTCTGCCTTATATTTATGTATTCCGAAGAATTTACTGGCAGTCGTGTACACAGGTGAGCTGGGCAGTGAATTTTTCTTTTCTAAGAATAAATTTCTAGTCATTTTGTATTACGGATATTATAGATTTTGGGCTTTGTACCTGTTAACCAATTAAGAACTAATTCAAAAGAATTCTGATTGATTTATTAAATTATTTAAGCACACTGGTTGAAATTACGAAAATAAAGCAACCTAAGCCATATTTGAAACTGGATTGTTTAATCTGTTATCTCGAACTCGTCCGTGCGTCGGAATGCACGTAAGACCGTTAGCTGCAACCAACTCGTATTGAGACTGTATTTGACTTACAATTTCCTATGTTCTTTGGTACAATGCCAATCATTGACTTTGGACATTGATTACGTAAAGAGAAGACGTAGGACATTGGAACGACTAGACAATCTTAAATATTAAATCTGACACCTATTTTCACTAGATCCTAGAACTGCTTAAAGGAATTAGGATATGGCTTTAAACTAGTATTGTTTTGATGTTGCAAGCTGTATCTTTTTACTAACATTCTTTTAATAAGTTTAAAGATCGTTTTTTACACATATTACAATTATATTACGTCGTTTGTTTATATATAGAAAACTGTTATTATTTTAGTTTAGTAGTTTATTTTTTAGAATGAAAAGCCGTTTATAATAAGTTTTTATTTTTATTTTCAACAACGTTTTTCTAAGGAGTATTTTTGTAGTTTAATTCTAGTATGTGTTTTAGTAGCTATTTAATTTATTCCACCAATGAAGTCATCTTATAAAGCATTTCCTTGGCGCAGAATAAAATATAAGAACAGTTTCCAAGCTTTTACACGTATTATTTATTCAAAGTAAGAATAGAGGATACTTCCAAGACACCACAAAGTGTATATGCTAAAAATACAGATGCGTCAACAAGAAATTAATGCATTAAATTATTACTCTCTCTTTTTAATGATGTAATTAACGATAAGTAGGGACCATCACTAGAGTGAAATGGAGACATCGCTATAGCATCTTGTAGCTGTTTGTGGTTAGGTTATCAAGTTAGAATGATTCGACTATGTCCTATTGATAAAATATTAAAAGAATCTGCATTCTATTATTCACAAAGTAATCAACAACATAACATGGTAGCAGCAGTAAGCTTCATATTATGATGGAAAACCAGCATCAGATTCTATGACAATCAAGCCGCTTTTAGAATGATATTTTCAAGAACCAGCCACATGGCAAAAATCGTTGCCAAGATTCGAACCAGTATTTAAAGATTATAAAGGAAATAGAAATAAAGAAAAGCGATTTGATTTTGTATTGTACGGGTGAGAAAAGTACGGAAATGTTCAATTCCCGAAAAATAAGATGATTGTGAAGATTCAAAAACCGATTTAAATCATTATTACGAATCATGAAATCTTTTATTTCAGTGAATTAAATATAACAGTCAAAGGCAGAATTACGGAGAAAGTACTGATTAAATAAATATTTAAAGTCACAGAATTGCTGGTTTAAATATATTACGACGGATATGGCTACTACAAAGTTCAGGAATATTTAGGCGATAAGAATGTGTTTAAATAAACGTAAGCTGTAACTTAATCAAACCAGACATGACGATACTTATCGATTTATAAAATATTGCACTGTAAAACAAAAAATATGTTTGTAATACTAATACATAATGACATAGGTAATTTGTAAATGCTAAAGGTAAGTAATAATAAATACTAAAGGCTGAGAGTTTCTTGCACCGCTTCTTCTCTGCAGCTACTAATTCATCGAAGCGGTGGTAGGGTTAATTGTGAATATGCATATTAGTGTTAGTTTTAATTTTAAAATAATTTATTTAATACATACCTAATTAAATTCTATAATTGGGACAATTTGCAAATACCCGGTTAATAGCCACTTAAAGTTAGCGCTATTATCTTTAATTACCTTTATTTATACATATTCTTGTCTTGACGATTTTAAAAGAACTTAGTAAATGAGTCTATTTAAATATTTTGACTTTCATGAAGACTTTTAATATCGGGTTTACAAAACAAAAATTTCAGTGAGAAACTACAGACGAAGGCACAAACAATACTTAAAATGATCTTAGAAAATTAGTAATTTAGTATGGAAATCATCTGACGTGCTAGAAAAACTTATATTTTACACCACAACTTTGGAACTTTTAATAAATTGCGTTCGGGGCAAAGTTCACCGGGTTCACAAATATTATATAAAAATTAAGAACCATCCCTAAACACCAAGAGACTAAAGTTTCCTCGCGATGTTTTTGATAAAATTATCAAAACTACTCGTATATCAACTTAATAAGACATTTTTGTCTGATATAAAAATCACTTAATTTTGTTTAAAGTACAGCCTTAATTTCAGGAAATGTAGAAAAATATTATACCAATAAAAATATCACCTGCGATATCATTTTGTGCGATATTGAAGTTTATTGAATAAGTAATGAAAGTTTCTCGAAATTTTCTCTTTACTATATTGTAAGTAAGAACATACCTAAGTACACTTGGTGGATGAAGATAATAATTTCCTGAGGCGTTGTCAGGCTAAGTATAGCCCACTCTGTACAGCACTACACGTTCTACTTACATATACAAGTGCAGCTATGTATGAGGCTTCCTACAAAAATGAGCCTAATAAGCAATCTGCAGTCTTTTCTTGTTCAGAAAATGAAGATTTGAAAAGTTACATATTTTCGTATTTCTTTCAGGCCAGTATTAAATTCTTCTCCGTACATTCCTCGTTTACTACTCTCTGGCAAAAATATTTTCTTCAAAGAAAGCCAAAGCCAGTAGAGCTCATTTACAATTTGTGATTCGATCGCTCTGATTTATATTGCAGCAACATTCACTTTGGTTGACATTTGATGGGTTAATAAAAATTTATTTCGGAAGCTACGTTTTATGGCAAACTGGTTTCTCCTACCAAATTACATTGTCTTAGCGAGGTCCGATTATGGGTCAAACTCATCATGTGTGATTCCCATGTAGTCAGCCTGTGGTCAGCAGTGGAATGTCATAATATCACCAGAACTTGAGAAATGGTTTTAATTTTAAATGAAAAAAAAATACTATTACGTAGGTTCGTAGCCAATAGCCAATAGAGATGTTGCGTAATATGTAAAAATGTATATTTGAAAATTTAACACATCTACGAAAATATAACACATAATATTATCAATTATGTATTTCTCAAACAGTGAATACATGGAAGAAAGAATCTTGTTGGATACACTAATCATTTCCACAGAATTCTTTTAACGGGCTCTACTCAGTTATTCTATTGAGTTCATTTAAAAGAAGAGCTTTTAGATTTTGATTTTTGTTTTGACTTCAAGTAAAGATTAAGATTAAGTTACAAAAAAATTAGATAATGTAAATGATATTAGCTATTCAAAGCATTTATTACTTTGTACTTTCGTATTGAATTTTGATTGCATAATTATGTTTTAAAGAAATTCCCAAAAAATGGCTAAATAACAAACATTATTCAACAATTCGTTAAAAACATTTAATACTATTTAATTACCCACATTTAAAGTAAGTAACCTTATAATGGTAACTATGCATTTAAATGCATCGATTACAAAAATGTTATTATTTCTGTTCATGTTTACGTCACATGAAAGGAGCGATTGTAACAGCTGTTCAAACATATTGAATTATCTCAGAAAGTATTGATAGCAGATATACAATTCATCCGTTATATATTTTTAATGTGCATGTTATTCTTTTTTTATTATTTCATAAAAAGTAGCATGTGTTGTTACAGTATAAGAATACTGTAAAAATCAAAAGAACATGTTATTATGTGGAGTCAGTGTGCTGTATATACTGTATTTACAGCAAAAATATAACACAGTCTGACGCTGTAGGTTCAATAACGAAAATAAAAGCTCTATGCTATGCTATCAAAGTCAAGTCAAAGTCAAAAATATCTTTATTTAAATAGACTCATTTATTTAGTTCTTTTAAATCGTCATAACAGGGAATATGTATGAGAAAAACAAACAAATATAGTTAAAGGCAATAGTGATATCAACCGGGCATTCGCAAATTGTCCCAGTTATAGAATTTAAATATGTTCTAAATAAATTAGACTGTGTTTGTCCTAGTAGTTAAAACAAACAATTTTATCTACCGCCTGAGCTAACTAGTGTCCACAATACTTAATACCTTTATGCGATATACGTAGTACTGCGCCAAACAGTGGGTTGCCACTCTATAATTTTAAACCTAATACACACGTATACAAAGATATATCATTAACATGTTATAACAACCTTTTAGACGAAGATTAAATTTTAAACTTTATAAAAGTTAAATACGTCAGTTGATTTTCTTTTATTTCAAAACTTATATGTAAGTAATATTCTAAGTATAAGCATGAGGATCTGCTATTATTAATATGTTTAATTATATTATTTTTATTAAAAAAAAACTCGAATAAAGTTTGTTTATATATCACGATGTTCAAATTTGTTGATATTTTTATATATATTATCCCAGTAAAGCAAGAAATCTTCCTAATTTATTAACCAGCTATCAAACGCACATCAACCTTTTCGTATGTAAGAATATTATGTATACCACATCCGCTATATATTAAAGGCCACCAATATCCAACCCCAAATAATGTATGAATATATGTGCAATTAAGTTTAAATAAATATACCTATTTAAAGTTCTGAACTTCAGTTAACAGAATCTCATCTGCAAACGGATTCAATTATAAATTCGTAATAAAGAAAGCAATAACTATTAACAGAACATTGAGCGTATATTATACCAAATATATTACAGCGCGAAGCAGCAATTTAAGCGATATTACATTCTCGTTTAACTTCTTATACTTGGTTTTAAATTCAGCTGCTGACAGTTACGTAGATCTTAACACTGCTTAAAATTTATAGGCTTTAGTATTTATGATTGCAACTGTAACCGTTTTAAGGGTAGGCTTGTTCGCGTTAATGCAATTTATGATTTTGGCACTTGCCGTAAACTTAAGGATTTTCCAAACCTCAGGTTCTTAAATCATTTCGGTCGATTAAGTGGCTGCCCGAATAAAGTCTTAAATAGGGTCATGAGTTGTATGTGGTACATTAGAGTTTCACGCCTATGTCTATCTGACTAGTAAGTATAAGTATTCATTTGGCGATGGCAACAAAGTATTCGCTAGTTTTGGGTTTCGAATCTAGGATTAGGCGTGAAATAACTTTAAATGTTACGACAAAAGTTAGTATGACAAAAAGACAAAAGTTATGACAAAAATTACTAAAATATACCGAAGCTATCATTTACCTACACAGTTTTATATCTCAACATTTTAAGACAAGTCTTAATGACAATTTATCGGTTCTTTATTCAAATTTCAAGGAGTCGAATAATAACCGAATACTGCAAACGCAGAGCGCTGTCAGTAAGGTGTAATATGCTGGTCAGTTGGTTTGTACGAAATTCGATAGAGGTAAAGCTGTTATACACTGGACAAAATATAGACAGAAAGCTTTGTAAGCTTACACAGAAGCGTATACACAGAAAGCTTACAAAGCTTTCTGTGTATACGCTCTGCGTCTGTAATAAAATAACGAGTTCAGGTTGTTGTTGGGGCTACCAAGTTACTGCAGTGCGACAAGGACCCTTGCTGAAGTACAGGTGGGTGGATTGGAAAACATCTCGCAACCCTGATGAGATGGGTCCCGGGCGGTAAAAACAACATGTTGAGCACTATGGCTTGAAGGATAGCTATATGTAGCGGCACTGGGTGATGGTGCATTTCATTCCACATCCCTATAACATTCAAGGTAGTAGGATATATATATACTCCTGTATTTTAATAACTAGGAAAGTAACATGATAGTGCTTATTAACAAAGAATAGGAAACCATGTTGCTTACAAGATAATGATCACGAAGTCTGCAATGAAGTAATTTTTGATAATTAATATTCCTTCAATCTGTATTAAACACCATGACTGTAGCTTTTATTATTTCATCTTACTGTATAAATATTTGCAATTGCAGCTTTGCACAAAGGATTTAATTTTGACAGGACGGGTAAGTTTCTATATATTTTTTCCATTTTTACGGGAGTTACCTCTATTAAAAGAAATTTATGCATCTCTGATGTATACAGTGAGTATTCTATTGGTTTTTCTAGCAGAACCGTTATTCAATACTGCTCAATCGACTACTTACCAGTTCTAGAAATAATTTAGAAATTACTGTTGAACAGAAAATAGAAACATAAATGTTTCTATTTGGCAACCAAATAACTTCAACAACCTTTTATAGAAGTCGAATAAGTCCATCTACATTCATTGCTCATTTAATTCCATGAAACGATTTGAAACACTCAGGTAAGTAAGTACATTCGCTCAAAGTGCAGCTCTATATTGCTGAAATGAGCTGATAAATCGTAGAGTATACAAGGTGAAACAAGGAAAAGTAGAGCACAGAACACAGTTTGAAACTAGGTCAATATTGCCTAAATGCTTTTGTTATTAGATCTAGATGAGAAAATTAAAACAATTCTTGCGACAACACCAAAAAGGTGTGATCCGGAGAATTACAATATTTTCCATTTCAGTTACTTACCCGACTATTAATAGTTGATAAATATTATTTTACAATTATTGCTATATATTTTATATAAAAATAAATATTTACATATACATTATATATTGTATAATAATAGGCTGTGAAACTTTGAGGCCCATCTCTATGCTAAAATATCAGATCGATTATTCCGAGTACGAAGCAAGAATTAAACCTAGAAATATTAAATTAAATGTTATCGTAACAGAACATCACATGATCTTATGGAATTGAGATATGACATGTGACACCTGTTTGTATCTTTTTAGCGGCCAAATGGGGAATGTATTGAGATGACATAGCCTAACTACGACTAAGGATGTCACATATTTTATCGCATGTTCAGGTATAACTACTCAGTAACGTTATGTGTTAACGTTATTATTACATACTGTTCTCGTTGTTGAGCGCCTTGTTATTTATGAATCCCATATTACCATTAAATTATACTGTGATTTATGTACAGAAAGTTCTAGATAAATCTGGGAATACACAAGGTGTGTATTTGTTCCGAACAGCAATTTGAGTGCATTAAAACTATTTGTCTCATATGAATTTATGCTTCTTGATTTCTCTTATTTCATATTTGTTACCACATGGACCCTTGAGATTTATTTTAGTACTCAAAACAAATGTTCCATAATGTACTGTACATTTAGTACTGAGTCCACGAAAGTCATAATAGTGATTGTGCGAGGAGAAGACAATATGACGTCATTAATCTTTCAGTAATGGCCGCCCGAAAACGGTCGCTCCGTCACGGGACATTTGGCAAAGCGTCTGTGTTACCTTGATTGTAACCATCTATATTAGGGTCTGGGAGTACTTTGTGCCTATTAACCGAACAATCTTCGCAACGTGTGGTTAAAGATTTGCACAATTATTAGCCTACATATTTTTTATGCAAAATGTTGATATCAACACTAAATGTAAAATAAACCAACAATTATTATATATGTATGTTTTATGTCATTAAAACTATATGTGGATAAAACTATAAAAGCTTCTTTGTATATGAAAATCAGTCTATTGGTTAATTAAAACTAGGGTTTCTAAAATAAATGGCACCTGATAATATGACGACCATAGGATACAGACACTATTCCCTACTTAATACATTTTGAGAGGCTCACTCAGATTTGTGTTTTTGTTTAGAATCCTATTTGATATGGTATGAAACATTAAATAATATGTTTCATACAGAAATCGTATCTACAATAGTTATAATATCTACCCATGAATATTCTCTTGTCGTGTCAGGTTACAACCTCAAATCACTCAGTCGAGTTTATTTGCAATTTTAGTCCACCTTAGTTACGCAGTTGAAATTGAAAATAAAAGCGCAGTCAATATCGTTATATCAGTTTTCCCCACATGATTTTTATCGATATAATTTGACAGCCAAGGAGTTTTGCTTTAAAAATGTATTGAATAAATACTCTAATAATTCCAGTAGATAATTTGAAAAACGAACAGCTTGAACGCATCAACTAGGTAGGTAAATGATTGATAGGCGCCGCACACGCAACCGACTGCTTTATATTCTATTTGTCTTGAGAAGTTTCCAACTACTCGGACGAATTGGAGTCGGAGATTACTGAATACGATTACTTTTTGGATAGCTTTAGTCTTAAGAAGGATACGATTCATAAGGTCAAGAGGAAGTGGGCGGATATTTATTATGAAGGAGTCTCTCTTATATACTTATCTTATTACTTAGGCGAGTCAAAGGATATCATTTCTTTATCTGTCTTAAATTATTATACAGCTGTGCCCCGCGACTTCGTTCCCGTGGAAGTGAGAAAATAAAAACATATCAGTTGGACGGTTACATACTTTTACTTGAGTATTAAATAGTATATTATCAATAACACCTTCGAAAATAATTCATTGTTTTCATAACAAAAAAGGTTATAGTGAGTCAAAGTCAAAGTTAAAAGATAAACATGTACTGTCGCGGGCTTTTTTAGAACTTTTGTTTCGATATACATGATGTTTTCGTAGCTTTGACTAATGGTCAAAGTTGCGCACAATGCACTTAACAAAAGCTCCAAAAAGTTTTCCGTTTTAGCAACTTTTTTCGATGCTCAATTCCAATTGGTTGTAGCGTAATGTCATAAAGCCCATGTCATATAGCCTTCATCGATAAATGGACTATTCAAAACATAAATATTTTTTCAATTTGCATAAATAATTCCTGGGATAGGCGCGATCAACCAAATTATCAAACAAACTCTCCAGCTTTATAATATTGGTAAAGATTTTAAGTTATTGTTTAGCCTGTCAATCTTAGTCAGAATATTGAAGCTTATTTAAACAATTTTAAGATTTGAATTTTGGAATTGATAATATTAAAATCAGATCCTGAAAATTTTTTCTTCTAAATGAAAATTTACAATTATCCACAGAAATTTGAAATATAATTTATTATTTTAAATTATCCCGGTAATAATTTAAACTATCTAATAATAACCATATAAAAGAAGTACTATAATCTTAAATAAGGTTTCATATTACTCAAAGTCAAAATATCTTTATATCAATACACTCATTTACTAAGTTCTTTTAAATCTTATAACAGAGATATAACATATTCATGAGAAAAATAAATAATTCTAACTGAAGGTTTGGCACTTAAATTGCTAACTTTATGTGATTATTAAAAATCACATAAAGTTAGTCACATTAATTAATTGTCCCAGTTAATAAATTAAATCAGGTATTAAATGAATTATTCTAGAATTAAAACTCTATTAAGGACATTCCCAATTATTTCATTTCAATTGAAATAAAATACCAATTATAAATAACATTTGTTTTACGCAGAGAAGTTAATAAAAGTTTGATAAGCTTTGAAAATAACCCTGTCTATAAACATGTTCAGAATTCCTAAATATACCAACACAGTCATCGCATCTCAGCAATCTATCAAACCGCTTGTCTTCTATGCAAATCGTAAACATGCTGACGTGTTAAAACAAAGCCAATTTCTGCGTCCAGCAGAAGGAATTTACCGAGCTCGTACAACGTGAGATTGTTCTGCAGATTGCGTCAACCGACCAACTTGGAGCATCGGCCTGCGTGCAAAACTTATTCCCAACTGGTCCAACGATTAGCTCCTATAGAGTACAACACCGATTTTTAGTGGTATCAATTAATTATTTACCATAAAACAAAAAAATTATATTAATGTAATGTTGCATGTTTAGAAAAGTGACGAATTGAAACGAGTACGAATTGTTCATGAGGAATGTATGTTTATATAGCATATCTCTGATATTTACATACAACTTACAATCTTTATTCTTTCATTATCTAGTATTCATGATAAAAACTCCGAATGATGCTTACTTTGGGCTAGATAATATGTGTTAATATAAGGAGGAAAGGAAATATAATTATTAATTTTATATCCACGAAAAAGTTTCTATTGTACCTACGTTATACGGGAGTTATGAGTACTTGAACCTAATCAAGATATTTACATAATGGTATAAATTAAATTATATTCATTTATTTTAAATAACTTTGTATTCTTATGACAATGAGAGCCATTTTGAGATTGTCTGCGTTAGGCATAGCTTTAGTCATTTTTGCCAGTAGCTACAACAGTTTTATGTTAAACTAAGTACATTTATTAGACGTTAGTATATCAAGCTTTTTCTTGTAAGTTAATTTAAGATTATAACTAATATTCTTATGTTTAAGGTTTAGATTAGCTCACACTGTAGAGCCATAAGGAACTGAATTTCCTATAAGGGGCTTAGGACTGAAACGGCGAGGAACAAAGCCGTGTGGAGTGAAGCTATCAAAGTTTATAACACTGTCTAATACAATGCTATATGCAAACGCAGCAGAACTTTGTAACGAGTTATATAACGGAGCGTATGATGTGCAGAGGGCTGAATTAAATGAACACGACTGTTGCATCACATGCCAACTCTCGTAAGGTTGCCGGTGATGAAGTATGTCTACTTATTTTGTGTTTACATCCAAACACCAGTTCGTTGGCGAAGTGATATGAGCGCTCTGGTTTCGACTACGAATACAAACCAACTTTCGCTTTAGTTTCCCCCACAGACAGTTCCTCCACTTCGTAGTTTCGGTTTTCCCCAACCAAGCAGCATTGTGGTATTACGCCCTGAACTCTTAATGTGTTTCTTCAATGTTGCTTATCTGTGCTCAGCAGTGGGAAGATGATGATGATTCAAACATACTAGTAGAAATCAAATGTATGACATTAAATTTGACATCACTTATATCAAATGTAAATCGCATAATCGTCTCAAATTTTACAAGAAAGAGTTAAGACTCGTTAAAATAAAAACGTGATCTAAAGAGTTATTAATCCTAGTAGTTGTTGTATTTTCCGCAATATTAAGGGTAATAACGCACAACGAATTTAAATCTGCAAAATATGTGTTCGTGAGAAAGAGCGCGTTTTTTGCAGTGCACGTATTATAGTTTTTTATCTTTATTTTCAAGACTCGTTATATTCTTCCGCAACAATTTAATGTAAGTGCACCCTTAACCTTACTGTTTTTTTATCATTGTTCTCTTGTTAGTAGTCATACATATAGTGTTTGCCAATAAATTGGATAATTAGGCCTTGGTTAGGTTTAAAATTAGAGTCAAGTTTATTTTGTGATAATAACGTTGTCTAGTTGTCAATAATCAATCCATTTCATGTAATGTTTGATTACTGGTATAGTTGACTCTGTTTAACATAATAAATCAACTGGCTGATTCAAAATTACCTAAAACTAAATTCTGTTCATTCAATCGTTTGAAAAATTATATTATTACACATTTAAAATAACTAAAGTAATATTAAATTTATTATGTTTACTTTGGAAATTCTTGCAATGTTTGAAAGATTTCCTAACTTGAAATATGCTCTGAGACAAGAATTAAACCCACGATCGATGATGAGGTTGTATAACCTACCCATCGTTTGATAAATTTAAAATAAATTATATATTTAAAAACAGACTATAAAAATGTAATTAGCATTTATTATTTTCAATAACTTTTTTAAATAGTTTAATAATTTACGAACCAACAGAGTTTCCAGACATTCACTTAAAATACGTTTCGAAATAACTTGATAAATTATCAAGATATTAGGACTTAATCAACTCAAGCACGAATTGACTGTCCACAATTTTTCAAAGGGTTTTTTTACTTAACCGTCTCTACCACGTGTTCACTTAGACTTTGCCCGGGTAGATGCAATAGAGAATTTTCACGTTGTATTAAACTCTTTGAGCTGCAATCGACCGACAATGCGCGATGAAGCGGTACCGAATAAAATATAGCTTATTTTTAAATTAAAAAATGTTTTACCTACACTAAGGTACTCTTTCGGTAAAAAGATATGGAGTCTGATTATGGAATGAAAATTAATAATGTACTTTAATGCAAAAAAGCAAATTCAATTAGCATTAAGAAATAAAAGTAATGATTGAACATAAATCCATTCTTCAACCAAATGAAAACTGAAACAATAAAGTTGCTTTGGGTGCTAATTCTGTAATAATTGAGTAGTGAAACGACAATACTATTGTTAAAGCTCTAAGATCTCATAAAGCTTCGATAGCGTAAAGCGTTAGGTCATTGTCTTCTATGCGGGAGGCAGCGATTCTAATCCCACGTACCAATGTGTTCCAAATTTGAATTCATATGTACGTTTATTCAACGCCTTTACGATGAAGAAAAACATCGTAAGGCAACCTGCACACATCTGTGAAGAATTTGAATTCTAAAACGGTTAGTGAATTCTATAAACAAAATACGAATGAACAGTCCAGTAAGTACTTCTCGGTGAGCGTGTACTGTTTTATTTGGGATATTCCATATAAATTGACAAATCAACTCTACCTGTATAATTGGATTCAACCCTTCATTTCGTAATATGGTTATGGAGGGTAAATAAATGCTAATCAAGTGAGAATTGAAATTCTCGTTGCGGGTTGATTTATTTTCCAAGACTCAGATGAAATGAAAAGTAAGTGTTCCTAGTCTACTTCATTTATTTTAAAATTTGTTATGAACCTGGAAATAATTTGTGCTACAGTTTGATTGAATTTTACTTTCTTATTGGTTTTGGTCAGTCATAAATGGTAGGATTAGTGTATATTGAATTACATTGAAATCAAATGATTGATATAACTGGGTGATATATATTATAATGATTGTATATTAGTGTATCATATGACGGTTTATTATTATTATTGTATTATAAGTGGAGGTAATCACTAGACCACTACAGTGTAGAGTTGCTGTGGTAAGTAAGAGAGGGATCTTATATGCTTTCTACAAACCACATAAATTTACAAATAGTATGTTTTATTGCAAACGTCTTTTGTGGTGAAAGAAAAACGTTGTTAATTCGTATAATTTTTAATCTAGATATCCCATGCCTAAATATTCAATTTTCCCTATATTTTATTACACTTATTTAGTTCAAGAGCCCAGTGGAATATAAACTGGAGTTCCCCGTTGAATTATTCCAGTAATTAATTGTATATGCCCGTTGTTTGATAGGTTTAATTTTATTTACCGGGTTATCTGTATAATCGTCATATTTATAGACGACCAATCAGATATAATATAAAATAAAACAGGACAGCCCAAAGGCATTAAATGTTTTCTTAAGGGTCATTTGTCTTTCCAACAAATTGAAAAGACCTCGTCCGTCGTTTCAGAACATTTTCGTAAAAATATACTGGTAAAATGCAATCACTTTAATGGTTATTATAATTTCAATTGATAAATTGAATTAAAACAAATTTTTGACAGCAGATCATGATGATTATACTCCGTTCAAGAAACTATTGCTGTACAAGCGTATAAGAAAGGAATATTCGATATAGAAATTTTACTTTGTGTAACAATAAACTATACATATCTGTGTTATGAGGAAGTATGTCTTGATGATGTTAAAATAAAGCTACAGTAAATTGGTTAGTTGCAAAATAACCAAGAATTTTAAGGTGTAATGAGATCACGGACTAATAATCACTGAGCAGTATTTTTTATCGTAGTTCATTTACATAGACCCTACTTAACGTTTTGAGGTGTGTATGACAAAATTCTGATGATGATTGAATGATGCATAGCAAAATTGAGCTCTGTTAATTAAATTTTTTATTGTCTATTCATTGTTCAAAGTGGTATTACTATGGCCCAAAATCCACATTTATTAATGGTAGCATGTATGATAATGGATCTTTAAAATACCAACATTAGAAAATATCATATCAATCTTTAATGAATCAAGAGAAGTTGAGAAAAAGATTTCTCAGGTATGCTGGACTGGTAAAGTGCTATAAAGACGGGAATTCAAAGCCTAAAAGAAAATACATTTTTTCAGTTCAAGATTATAAGACAAGATGAATATTGAGGTGTTTGTTTTAAAAAGCTAATTAAAGCATGTCCATACATGTTACCTTGTAGATGAAATTATATACGAAATTACGCTTTTATAGCAAATTTGATTTATTTTTCCAGTTTTACTCACTTTTGGGATAGATTCGCATTAAATATATTTTACCAAAAAATAGATTAGCTCTACGAACAGAGGAACTACTCAGATATGAAGGAATATACATAATCATAAAAAACAATCGCTAAATTCTGTAACTACTTGACTAATGAAATTGCCGTTAGAAATGTAAATTGCGAAAAGGGTTCTATTTATTTAACTATAGGTAACTATAGATCCGTTTGTGTAGGTTTATTTGGGCAGGATCGCTAATTTTTGCTTTGGGACTCACGGACTCAATTTACATTGTCGGTAGAAAAATAAACTTTGTATTGAATAGATTTGATTTACGACCCATCGTCTATTGAAGGTAACTTTTGTCGAAACCTATTACATGAAATCAGTTTTATTATAAATAAACAATATAACAAAAAAAACCACCCGTATTTTTTAAGTAACAATAATATCATTTAAATTTACTTAGTTAGTTACATTCTAAACACTTAAGAGATAGGATGGACGAAGTTACGATGTCTTAAAAATCGTTAAAAATCTAATTACATTATATATACTATTAAAAACAATTGTCTAATAATCGGTCAGTCCAAGTCACGTATTCTATAACATTAAAATTATATACTTGTATGAACTATTTAAGATTAATTCTTACATAGTAGCTAAAAGATTTAAAAAGTTTATGATAGTAATATCTCTTGAAGGCATAGGCCAATAATATATTCAATCAAAGTTTCCGATATAATACTCAAAGGAAGGGTATTGCTATATCAAGATACTTACGTTATAAATAAGAAGAAGCACATAAAATATGAACACGATAAGTGGAACGTCAGCCAATCGAGCCGTGACCTGCTGAAGTTGCGATTTGCATCTCAAAAGCGAATTTGTCGCAGTGTCAACTGATATGCTTACAACAACGTTTTGCTAGACACTTCAATAGGAAACGAATTGAGTACATTTATGAAGGTATATAGACTTAATAGAGTTTTGAAATGTTTACATTTATATATTTTTAGCAAAATAAATCATTTAAGTTTAATATGATCAGACCAAGCTAAGTTGACTGATGACTCAGACCTGTTAAACGCGATTCATTTCTTATACATTCTAATGTGGAAATATTATTTTATCAATGACTTCATAAAAGTGAGTGGTGTAGCTTAATGGTGGCCTCCTGTTTTGAATAGTAATGTTTCGTTATTTTCTAGTATAATTTTCATTTTAATGGAATTAAATTTTAGGTGATGTTTAGTTTCATTGGATTTTCATTAATAGGACACGTAGATAATCCATTAGTCTTCTCTTCCACATATAAGTAATAATACCATTAAATTTACATCATAAATGTTAAGTTAAAATTTCAAGGTTTAAAATCATAAATTATTTTAGTTTTTTACAGGGCAGAACTCTTTTAACAGTAAAAATATTAATTTTTATTTGAAAAATATGGTGTCTGGTGCTTATCGTTGTCAGTAAAAATAAATTAAATATTTTTAATGCTAATTATCATTTTCATTATTCATTTGGAGTTGCTAGAAATAAGCATTTTCAAAGATTTTTACTTTATTTAAATTTAAAATTCATTTTCAAAGATTTTTTTGTGAACAAATTGGTAATGTTTTTAAACATAAATTAAGTTGTTTGTCTCACTTTCATTCCCATTTATCATGTAAGGAATATAATGGCACAAAGAAACGTCAAGTTAGATGACACTTAGACCACATACACTTTTGATATATTTTAAACGGGATGTTTTACAGGCTTCATTTTAGGAATGACATATAACGTCACTGGTCGTCTGTAATTCTTTGTTCTTGAAGGGTTGTAATTAAAGATTTGTGCGACACAAATTGAATTTAAGTTTGTGTACAGAAAAATCTAGTCTATGTCTATATATAGATAGATCTAATGTATATGAGATAGTCTTTACAGCTAGAGAAAACTCTTTGGGATGAGTTTGCTTCAACCTGGGTGTCCCATCTTGACCATGACTCGATTGATATAAAACCAGACACGCTTCTTATTTATTTATTTAATAATGTATGTACACACAAAGACAATTAAAAGGAACCAACAGAATATTAGAGAATTGTACAAAGGTACTGCTTATTTATAAGAAATATTAATGATAAAAAACAGCAAAATTTGAAATTAGAAAAATAAAAAATGAAATGTCTGATAGGTATTTAAATAAGTTTACACACTGTATTAAAATAAATAAAGCCTTTTATTTATGTACATTATCGTCACGCGAATAAGAGAGTCGGCCTAATTAAAGCATATATATGAAAATAATATGGTACTTACATAGGCTTTGTAATGAGAATTCCGTAAATAATGGCCACGTTTAACAACCGAAACCTAATTAGAAATGTCTGAATTACAGTTGCCGAAATAAATAAATGGCTGAAAGGTCTGAAAATAAAATAATTTAACTTAAAAAAAGTAATTTGATGATTATATTATCGATAGTTTTATTATCTCACTTTGTAAAAGGCAAACAGTTCATATTAACGAATGGATCAAAAACGATATTAGCACTTAAAAGAATTAAAATTTATATATTATTAAAAAATTTTTTTAACTTTTTTACAATAGTAAAAACAAACAAACAATTGAAAAAGTGATATTGAAATTTCTATTGCATGTAACAATTAATATAAGGTAAATATATATTACCTTTATACTGTTGTATAAAAACATAGAGACAATGTTCCTAATTATTTTTTGTAGGTAACCATCTAATGGTAAGTAAATATATTTGCTAGAAATTCCATGTAGCTACTAAGTGTAAATTTTATAAAACAAATCAATTAAATACAAGAAACTGATAAATGCTACGAGATTTTCAATTGTTTTTTTTTCTGGAGATATTTAAGGAGGTTTTATCCTGTCGGATATATTGGAGACAGATAGTTATACCTCCTTTTTATATAATTTATATATATATATATTGGTTGCTTTTAATTTATTATAGCTTGTCATTGTGAAAATAATTTATTTTATTTCACCAATTTTTCCTTTTTTGCACCCATCATGTCACCTTTATACAACACAACCTTTTTCAACAGGCTATGTCAACACCATCGTGCCCTACTGCTTGTATTAACTTAATTAGTTAAATGTTTATTATTAGAAAAGTTGACATAATCTTTTACAGCGAGTGATTTAGTAAAAATGGAATAAAGAGATATAAATATACACTATTTGACTCTATTCTTTTCCTTGAGGTTCTTTGATCTTTCTTTTAAACACTATTAAAAGGTAAAAGACGGTGAGTAGTATGTGAAAGTGTGGTGTTTATTACAATTCATAAAATTTTTGACCAAATGGCTAGCATCAATATATTTTAGTTTCAATTTTTTAGCTCACAACGAAAAAGCTAAACCAAAAAAAATACTATACAGTCACATATGCATCTATATAGCACAAAGCGTTGACTCTAAAATATTACAATATTTCAATGTGACTGTCATCACTCTGGGACCGAGAGACTGATTTACATGACAAAGTCTCTAAGTAACCCTTCGAGGATTTTGGGAATGCGTCTAGGAGCTTGCGCTATAAAACACGGCTTGTCAGCAACCAAAGGCGTGGTTCGATTCAAGTTTCCATATCGCCTAGCTATGATTTAAGTTACAAATAAGGAAATCAATTTTAAACTAAGATGTATTCAGCCGCTAAGGAATTTATTATACGTTAAAGATTATTTGATGTATTATAGATGCTTTGTCAAATTGTTTGACCCATTCAGTATTCAAAGGCAAAATTTATTCAGTTTAGTTACAGTTACTTAATTAAAGCATATAACCTAAGGACACCTGGAAGAGATCGCTTTTAGTCTTTAGGTGGCCCTTTGTACAAAATTGGTTAAAAGTTTTTTGTGTGTTTCTCTTCTTGAATTGGCTAATGTACAATAAAGATACATTCTATTCTATTCTGTTCTATAACGAGAAAAATTTTAAAATTTTAACTTGCAGAACTTTTACTTAAGCGGTAAGAAGTGATAATATGTAAATACGTATATATAATATATTCTCATGTTATAATATTTCTTGTCGAAGTCAGGTCAGCTAGAGGTATTCTTATGAATATGTTTGAGTATATTTGGTAGTTCTGATCAGGTCGTAGGCTATTTTATACCCCTAGGTGATAAGGGTGGCGTTCTCCAGATTTTTTCTAGTAATAATTTACTCTGCGAAATATCTGACAGTTCAGCTTGTACATTATAAAGAGAAAATTCTCAAACGCAGTTAGGTATTTTATACTGCCATTGCTTTTTCGGCAGTGAATCAGTTCGCTGTATTTTGTTTTGAAGGTAAATGTGAAGCCAGTGTAATAAACCATGGGAGGCATTATAATCTATTCATAGACTTATACATACATTCAGTCTAGGTCTGAGTGCCAGACAGGAACTTTATTTGTATGCAAATAAGAGTATTTGCACACAAATAAAGAATATAATGAATATTTGTATTATATTGTACATTACATGCTCTTATGAAAGTAAGGATTGAAAAATATAAAGAATATAATTATAATACTGAAAAGTTGAGTTATAAGCTTAATACTACTGACTATGTATGGATTGAGATATGACCCCATTCGGCTGCAAACCAGAAAATTCCGCAGCACGATCGTTCCCACGCTGTCGACGCATCGCAAAATTTAGCCTTTCGGGATATGCCTGCCTCTATGGTCAAACACATACCATCAAATACGTAATTTGATTATTTGATCATAAAAATAATTGAAAGATACAACTGTAATTGTTTGAAATAGGTAAACGTGTGTTATTGAAATTAAAAATAAATATTTTAATTCATAAAAACATAAAGTTAATGACCTCTATTCAGTAGGATACTCATTAAGTGATTCTAGTGTTCAATATAGACCTTCTACTAAAAAACGTAAACAACGGCAAAAATGTAACAAATTGTCAATAAAGAAAGACAATAATAAATGTTGTGGCAAATCAGCTTTGTTCTAAAAATTCCTTTTGAGCAAAAATATCAAAGAGCTAGAGAACAAATTGGACAAATTTTCCGGCTTTTAAGGAATCTCGGTGTGGAGTGGCAGTATCTGAAAAAAGGGAATAATATTTTCTTTCTGCGACAGACAGGCCTTTAACCACAGGATGAATGCTCCTGATCCGTATCTGAACAATGGAGACTAATTAACATTAAATGTTGCCTTACGCAAAGCTGCTCTGAGGGGATCTGCTTCCTGATCCTCTAGATAAGCATAAGTATGTAACGAAATTTACAAATTAATATATAGATATATTCCATTCTATTTATTCATTAAGACTTTATTTTTATAATTCTGTATCTACTACTAGTATTATAAATGTAGATTTCATATTAGGGATTACACTTTTGTAGGTTTATGTTAATTAGATCACTACTAAAATATGCATGGGACCTGGTGAGGTATGTGGGGAGCCGATCGAGTAATACTCCTTATTTTAGTAATTGATACGTGAGCGATAATCAGAATATTGTTCTTTAGCTGTAGAATTATTTCATGTTTCAATAATAGTTCTGTCGCAAGCCACTCTCGTTATTCAAACGACTCAATTCAATGCGTTTCATGCATAATTAACTTACATTCGCGATGCTGTATGTTTGGTTAATTTGTATCCCGAAATCCAGTCGTAACACTATACGTGAAGGCAAGCTCATTTTCCAGTTAATAAAGAGAATGTAAATAAATTTTTCATATTAATATTGTGTAAACAAATTTTCAAATTATGATTTTAATAAATAAATAAAAATTTTGGAAATCGGCTCTTGAAGTGGTCCCACTATCACCAAGTCAGGATCTGAGATCCCAGGAAAATCAAAGACAACTAAAATTTTGAAGGCACGTATTACGTTTTAATATGCTTATTCTATCGCTACAGAGTATCATATTTTGTAACCACCAATAAATAGACTGATAAGTCGACAATATTGACGGCTACCCAATTTTTTTTATAAAAAGCTCAGTAAATCACTCGACACTACCTGATGATAAGCAGTAGAGGAGTAAATACGTAAAAAAAATATAATTTTGAGTGTAAGTTCCAAATGTTAAAGTGAGACGGGTGTCTTAACATTGTCGACTTACTAGTGTGCATATCGTTGGTTAAAATTAAAATCAAATACTTTAAGAAAAAACAAAAAAAAAACCACTTAATATAAAAGATATATATTATCAGATTGAAAAGTTTATCTGTGTGATTTTTACAGTACATTTTAACAAACATTCTATTGTTCTAAATGTTTCGTTGTATAAATTTTCTACATTTTCCGTTTACTATTATTATATCGTTTTATATAAAGTTTTGTCGTCCCTGCTTTGTTTTAAAAAATAAATTGTTTTTTTAAAAAAGATAAAAGTGTATATTTGTGGATAGTATACAAACAACTAGGTGGATTTAATTCAAATTTGGCTTAGCGAGACAACACTTACACAGAGAGACAACAGCTTAAATTCTTTTGTAAAAAAGAATATACTATATAAAATTATGACAACAAAAGAAACCTCGGCGTACTGTTTTGAAATTTACGAGCCCCGAATCAGCCGCTAATGCATTTCATAAAGCCTTTGAAGATGTATCCCTAAAGAAGAATTTCAGGGCTGGCAGACTACATTAGTTAAGTCTTAAATGATTTTTAGAATTTCCTTAGTTCTTGTACGAAAACAATAATATTTTAATTCGTAATAATTTAAAATTATATTCATTTTCTCATTATACACAGTCAGCCCCTTATAAATTAATTATATTTAATTTAATTCTTTAAATGCTTAAAATATAGGTACATTTATTTGTTGATGCTTTAACCATTATAATAAACCGTTGTTTACCTAAAAATCTAACCCTGTGATAAGCGCTGTCGACTACGATTCAAGTTACTTACTGACCTAATTCAGACAAAGATATAAAAACAATAACAACCTTCGTGCAGACTTTGATTTTTAGTTATTTATTTTATTATTTACTAAGTCAATAAACGTTTCGTTATTATTAGTTTAAACAAACACTACATAAAAGTTTTGTTTAACTTGTCTAAGAAAGTGACATATCTAATTTTTCAATTTTGTATATTTCAATTATTTATCTAATAGATCACATTCTAACTTGAGTTTCTGGTAGAGAAATCAAATGCGTATTGAACTCACCAGTATTGGTACGTGGCTTTTTCTATGTAAATTTTTATGTCACATATCTGTGTGTACGATGCAGAATGAATAAATATGTAAGTCATTAATATATAACTAAAAACCTTATGTTGAATAATGATATTGTATTTTGTGTATAAATTTTGTTAAATTTGTTAATGGAACTTAGATATAACCATCTATTCTTATTCGTTATCACAAAATTTAGCTTATACTTTCAAAAAGTCTATAAAGGAGGTGTTAAATCCAACATTTCAGCAATACACGACACGGACCAAACTATTAATTTGACCAAAGTGATTTAGGCTCTGGATCCTAAATTTGACTAACTAATTTTTCAATGGTTTCAGCCAATTAAAATTACCAAATGTATGACCAAAGTATTTTCTGTTAGACAATCCGAGAGCGTCGATAAAGAATTTGCAACTAGATATTATAGCATACATTATATATTATAGCTACATCTAGACTATGCGCTTATTTGAGCAGAATCAACAATTTAAGATTCTAATTATTATATTTTAAATGATCGCTGACGTTGATCAACATTGGACAAGCGGGATGGTGTTACAGCACAAACTCCTCAAGTGTTTCTCCCATATAGGAATGCCTTTGCTCAGTAGTGGGACTTAGACTGTTGATAATGAAACAATCCCCAGCAAATATACATTGCATTGTGTTGCAAGTTAATATTAATATATTTTGTCTATTGTATTTGTCGGTTATTCGGAAGCAAATATTGGCGAATCGGTATTTTGACTCGGATTTGGATTTAATTCTGCTACACAATTGGATAAACCACTCATCAACAATTTAATGCTAAATCACTAGTAAATATAGAGTCAATATAATGTATGGCGTGAAATCGTTACTTCTAATTGGAAAATGTCCAAACTAGTGTTAAATATATTAAAATATTTTAATTATGACTTGGACAAAAATTTAAATATCTGAAACTTTCAATGATTTGTTACTTACTTTTTATAGATGTTTTTTTTATTCCTTAAGCTACTATCTGCAAAAGGGTGAAATGACGATTAAAAATCGTATGCCATTTTTTATCCCTTCAATGAATATATGATCCTTAAATGTATATGATCCTTGGTAATATAACGAATACATTTGATACTTATGAAATAAACTATTCGTATAATACCAGTTCCCTTCCTTGGTTAAAAACTTGAAATTAAACACAATCGATTGCTTATCACACCAATAACGAAAGCACATTGGGCAAGTTTAGCGTTTACTATTACAATGAAAATTTTTGTACAAAAAATGAAGGCGTAATTCACAACTTGTGGCTTTCGCTTTAAGATAAAATTTCATTACGCGTCAAATAAGATTATCTTTTGAGAGCATCTAACCGAAACCAACAATTATATTTGGTAAATGTCAAGTATGAAGCGTAATTTTTAACAACGACAAAACAAAAGATTTATTTAATGAATTGCGGTCTTTTTATTTAAGTAAAAAAATTGAGTGTTTATAATAAAATTTTTAGTTAATTAAATTATATCAACATGTCACCAATAAAATTTAAATAAAAGTCAAAATATAAATTTCTATGTATTAATTATTTTAATACATTCCGTATATTTATTTACCATTCAATCACAGTTTACACCAATGATTTCATGAATAATACTTACGTAAAAGAAATTTGAAATTCCAATACTGCTCTTTATCCTTTAATATTGCTGCTATTAATAAAGTCAATAATTCAATGTTATAATTCTTTTGATATTGGCTCGAAGCAATCAATTTATGAAAATAGTCGCCATCTCCTCAAGAATAGATTAACATATTTTTTTTCAAAATTGGCAAGGAATATTCAGATGCTTTCCAATTTTCCACTGAGAGATATTTTGTTGAAATTTGCGTCGATATTGAATATTGCGCCCAACGCGACGCTTTTGGCGCGAATGCATATTTATAAGTTTCTCTGGAGTATTGTTTAAGACGATAAGCGTTTCCGATATTTATCCATTGTTTTATGAATAATAACTACAATATTTATTTATATTTGATTTTGAAATATAATATATACAATTTTTAATAAGAAAAACGTCAAAATCTTTAATCACGAGCACATAAAAAGTTCTAGAGTCAATAGCCATTTGAATTTCGAATTGATAGTTCAAAATGCTACATCAAAATTCGAAAAAATTTTTAAGCTCATCGTTGGGGTAAAGAAGAAATCCATTTATGTCATAAAATGTCATAAAATGTCAACAAGCCGACAAATTTGATTCCACATTTGCATTAACATTCTAGAGCCTATAGATATCAATGGAGGCATTGATATCATCATCATCTTCAGCACACATATCTCTCATTGCTAAGGACATATTTTTCTTCATGGGAGAAACAAACGAGAAGATTGGGACATAACATACCACCGCGCTGGCCCGAAGCAGCTTGGTGGGTGAAAGCGGTTGCCGTAACAACGTGACAACAACGTTTAACGTGACTTCCAGAGCACGGAGCAGCCCAAGCTAACAAAATTGATTGACTCATCCAGGGACCAATCAAGGCGAAAGTTGCATTGACGTATATTTATTACACTGGCTAGCTTTCTCTTCACATCGAAACAGCGTACTTCTTCACGGTCGAAATAGGCAAAGCTAGATTACCTTGCAGCAATTCTTGTGCTAAAAATGAAGTTATCGCCTAAATAAACATGTTTCTGTTTCTCTAGCAGACATTCAGATTTATCTGTGAGATTATGCACAACACGAAGATCTTTAATTAGCATATCAATGAATTGATATATTCACATTATTGTTGTCTGTGCGTCAATCAAGTCAGAGGAGCATAATGTTTAGTGGTAAATCATCAAACTGCTTGCTGTCCAATACGCAGTTCGTAGAACCTATGAAATAAAATCAGTCAATTATATCAATCATGTCGAGACAAATATTGAAATAACCACTAAAAAAACGGACTAAACACTAAGGACAATAATACAAAGCATCATAAGAAGATATTTTTAGGCAATTTGCTCCAGCGTACGCAACGTGGAATAATTGTACGAACAATGCTAAAACGGAACTTTAAGATGATACTCAAATCACTGTCTCAGTTTCCAAGCATCACCAATCGCCTTAAGATAGCTCTGATTACGCTTAAATCAATGACTTAAAACTGTTGGCTGTGTTCATTTCAACCAATTACCATTTCCATAAATTACAATATATAGATCGTATACGTATGTAATTATATCTGATATTGCGGTGCACAACAGACTCTATAATCATTTTTGTCGTTTTCGCCAATATATCAAATACATTTTTTAAAACTTATGTCATTTAGAAGTGGTTGCGGTGGCTGAGCCATAAAGATACAAAATTTTAGTTAATTAACCATGTAAGTAAATTTATATCGTTAATTACACTAAAATTTGTTGGATATGTGGAATGGAAAGGAACAACTAATGATAAATCAATTTAATAAGTAAAATGTATAATATCGGTACAAACGTAATTTCATGTGACAAGCTAGTTACAACGGTCACTATGACGACCTAAGTACATTCTTTCTTAATTCAACAAAATGTAGTATCTATCTTAAAGCTATTTTGTATTCTACATCTCTAGTTCTAGAGTAAAATTAAATATGAAACTCTAGAAGAATATAATATTATTAATAGCATTGTCCAATGAAAATTAGAAACTTCATTTCACGTGTACGTGATCGAGATAAATAGTTTCATAAGAAGCTCACAAAATATTGCATTTCCTTCGTAAATGTTCTTTTTGTTTTAAAGACTAAGAAAACTATCTAAGTTTAACAACTAACGGACTTACTTGTTAGCGCTGTTCAATTCTAGTTTAATTATTATGCTCCTGCTATTGAGCGTAAATCCTTTGTAGTGCAGTAACTCGTTAATCTGCCGATTGCCTGGTTTAGACCGCTAAGGTGTTAAATTTCATTTAGGATCTAAAGTAATTTTTATACTTCATAAAAAATCTGCAGACTATCGACCAAGCACTCGTGAAGGAGAATTGGATAAGTTCTGTGCCCGAATGAAACATTCGAATTTTTTGATATAATGAAAATAAAATATAACTGTAGGGTTGTTACGACAAACGCCCACCAAACGCATGTGATGTTATATTCTCCTATTCCTACCATGTCGGAAAACCTGTGCCCAGTAGTGGGATGTATATATCCTGTTCATGATAGATCTAAAGTGTTTAAATAGTTCACTATATTAATATAGTATTAAAATAGAATATATCTTTATTGTACATCAGCCAATTCAAGAAGAGATACACTCAAAAAAAAAAACTTAAAACAATTTTTATACAAAGGGCGATAAAAAATAGCTAAGAATAACTTTAAATAGAAATTAAAATCTTATTTACGCTTATTTATAATAATTTGCTTTTTTCTAGTTAGTTATAAAAATCTTAAGTCGAAGTGATTACGATTTTGGCATCGTCATTATCAACAGAACGGCTTGCCGCTCTTCACAAAGACATAAATTGCAATCGTATAATTTTACCGTTCATTCGTAAAAACTCAATAGGAAATATGGTGTTTTATAAACTTGCAAAATCAAGATAAAAGTATATCTCTCTGTCTTTGCATCCGTTAATAAGCAGTTTAATTGGTTAAGAGTTATTTTGTACTTACAATCGTTGATAAGTCAATATAAATATTATTAAATATTTTTTTCTTATTTTAAACTAGCCTAAATATGTTTACTTTATCTATCATAGATGGTCTTACATGTATTATATATATACATAGTTAGGAATATTGCAGAAACAGATTCAAGTTATATTGCAATATGTGTAATATTATCAAAGTTCGTGTTTAGTTAAAACTTTGTCCAACCATAACAAATTTTAATCAAGCGTTAAAGGGTTGATATTAATTCAGGCTTTCCTCCCATCGTTGTGACGACACCTGTACCGTATTATGTAACTAACGTAAGCTGCGGCTTTTAGCTCAAACTTAACTTCGTCAGACACTTGAGAGCAACAGGTTCTGTACTTGACCTAAGATTAGGTCGTATTCATTTGTTGAACTACCGTGTTGTGATAATAGGTATTACGAGTTACACTAGTTGATTACGCTTTTAGTCAGTGCTAAATAAGATGGATCAGTGGGATTTGTTGACACAAATAGCTTTAGTAAGCACAGTTATAGATTAAAGAATCTATGCTGGCGCTTGAGGAAAAAGAGCTCCTAAAAAGTGTACAAATAAATGGATTTCGATCATTAGGAAGGCTTAATCTGGCAAATGACACAGAGTGATATTTTCTTTTTAAATTCACACCGACCTATCGGACATCGAAGTAGGTGGAGGTATTAAACTTCTCTATGCCCACTTATAGTTCAGTAGAGTGTGTCTCAAGCTAAAACAAAACAAGAAAAATATTAAGTTATAAAAAAATTCCGCGCCGACGAAGTAATTTCATAATCATATTGGAACGTATTCTAAGGCTTCCTAGACATTTTTTAATTTTACATACCTACTTATTTTGACAGAAGCACATTGGCTTTGTGGTTCAAACGCTTTGGTTTTGATAACGAAAAACAATGATTGCTCTTTGGATAGATCAATCAAATTTGCTATCTACATGCTTTAGAAGGCACGTTTCATTGGTTCCAATAATAACGGCAAAAGATTTCACCCACCAAGCCTCATTGGGCAAGGTGGTGTTATGGTAGGAACTCCTTAGGTGTTTCTTCCACGTAGAAAAACCTGTGCCTTGCAGTGGGGCGTGTATACGCTGTAGATGATGACGATTATATCTACCTAGAATAGAATATCTTTATTGTACAGCAACCAATTCAAACAGATGTGTTTCCATCACAAACAGTATAACTAATTCCAACTACAACTAATTCCAAACCAATTCCTGTTTCCAAACAGTTAACTAATTCCATCTACCTACGGACTTATTAATTTTGACAACGGTAAAATTTTGACTATTAACGAGTGTGTAGTAATTGATTCCAATTAATTAAAGAACTTTTTAGTTTATTAATAAGCAATATCTTCATGAAAATCCTTCCATGCGGTAGAATTCGCGATCTTACTAATAAAAATATGGCAGTGAAAAGAAAAAATTGAAAATTTTAAGATATAATCAACCAATCCAACATAAAGACGCACAACGCAAAGAAAAGAATAACAGAATATTCTAATAGTCACTGTGTTTTCATATAGAGTTAAATAAATCAATGCTTTTTTTTGGTTAAAAATATAGTACATTGAAGTTATATACTTTGTCAGTTAAAGTGATTAAAATTAGTGTTCTACGTTTCAAAATGGTACCTATTTATTCAATAGTAAATTATTGAATATCATGTGAATTCGGCTATGTGGGTCTGAGATCTCAGTTATTTTGGAAAAGTGGTTTCTTGCCCAAAAACATTGGGAATCCCAGAATTAGGAGAACCAAAGCAATGATCTTTATAAAAAACACCTATGGATTTACACTTATTATCAAATATTATGGATATCATTTTAAAAAATTCCGTAGCTTAATTATCTTTAAATTCAATACCAAATACAACACAAATGTATTTAAGGACAAGTTTTGCAACAAAGTAGATAAGGTATGCCGATATTACAATCACCCAACATATTATTAAACTGAAAGCACAAAAACATGAAAGCCTACGAAACGTAATTTCTAATAGCACGCACTGCCTTTATAGTATATAACCCATTTTTCCTTTGTACTTAAAATGTGAGCGAGCGCCCTTTAACTTGTAAATTAAGTAATAAGTGGTCTACGGTTGTACGCTGCCTAAGTAGAAAACCTCATATGGCGGAGTAACTGTGAAACTATTTTCGAAGATGTATTATTAGGGTTGCCATAAGTTGCGATATAAAACAGGATATTTGAAGATAATTGCATTTGCATTTTCAAAGACATTCTAGTGGATAAGGCTTTTAGTTTTTGTAAATTAACACTAGATATACCAGCGATTTGAATATATAGTCAACAACAAAAATTACAATTGTTACTAATGTATATAAAATAACATTAAGTTTATAAAACGTACTCTCTAATTATAGCTACAAAAGTCATAACATCATTTCTGAAAAAAAAATGTGTAATATAGTAGGAATTTTGAATTGAAATTGCACGATCAGTCTAAATGACTGGTCTGGTAAATCTATATCTGTTTCTTTGTACAAATGTTTCATTCATTACTTAGGATTTACTAGATACCTTCATATTTTTGGTGACTAATTTTTTTGATAAGCGTTATTAACAAAATTACCTAGCTTGCTCTTTTCGTAATTGATACAGAGAGTAAGCAATCTTATTTAATATCACAAAAACCTTGTTCAAAGTTTACTTCTGTACAATTTGATAGAAAGATTTTCAAAGAAGGAAAACTCATAAATAAATGCGGTTTGTGGGAAAAAGTAAATGAAGAGAGGAAACGGGGCTTAACAAAGAGTAATGTAATCGAATATCTATTCAAATTAAAGAGACGGGAAGATGTTTATGTAAGATATTTTTCCATCTAGTTAATGTATTGCCAATACATATTGTTGGCGGCCATTCTTTCGTAAGCATGATTAAAATGATGCAAAGTTTTTGAAAATGATTTTTAATACCAAACATATTATTGGTATACTTAAAACAAATGTTAATACCTGGAATTTAGCTCCTATTGACAGAATCTAATCCAACGCTAACATAATTTTTACAATGATATATTTTATAAGCTGACAAAACAAATATTTTTCAACTATTTTAGATTATTATTATTTGGAGTTAAGGGGCAAAAAAAATAAAAAACACATTTACTGAATTGAGAATCTTCGTCCTTTATTTGATGTTGGTTTGAAATAGCTGGCCAATATACTAATTCAAATCAAGCATTATTAGGAACTTAGATATAGATGTACAAAATAAATGTATGTATGGCAGATCGATAACTATGATTTTGGACAATTTAGCTAGTTAATATTCCATAAGTAACACAGTATAAAGCAAGAAAAGAGAATAGGTAACATTCTACTCTATTATATTCTTTAAATAACTACTTTAAATTTTTTTCTTCTAAAATAATCTTAAAGATTTATCCGTTTCCCCGCTAAAATTAAAACTAAACTAGCTGTAACATTGTAAGAGTTAATCAAGAATGAAAACTCAAGTTATCCCACACTTTCCTGAGCAGGAGTCACCAAACATAGTTAGGTATCTAACTAAAAGCATGAATATGCAGACGAAATCTCCGGAGACGCGGAACGTTTGTCGACACCTGCAATGAATTCGTGAAGTATTCACTGTTCACCTTCTGGCACGGACTTTAGACTTCGCTTAAATGCGCCAAGTTCGTAAATTGAAGTGAAACATAGACATTTCAATCCTGCTGGACTCGTAGTGAAGGCACCCGTTTTGTCCGTGAAATAGTCTTGTGCATTTGCTATACATATTTAACATAAGACAAACATCGTAGGAGCTTTATAAAATACAGCACTGGCTATCACTTTGGACGGATACTACAAGCTGCTTAAGCTACTCGATATCGACAAAAAGTATTCAATCCACTCTCACATACAGCAACATCAAGTATGCAAAAAATTATGGCATTACTGAGATTGTTTCCACGTCCAATTAAATTGATATTTCATAGGAGAAAATTCTTTCTCTGTCATTGATGTAAAAGAGTGTATCATACATAAAAAAGCGAACCTACTCATCGGTAGAAGACCAACTAGACGAGTTGTAAGTACCACTCTCTACAAGCTACCAGGTCGGGATTCCTAGATGTAACTCCGGGTGGAGCCGATGAAGTTTCCGAGTCATGGTGGCTTATACATTTAAGTATGTGTATTTCTTGTTTATTATCCTTAAAGCTAATGATTTTTTTAAGACAGAGAAAAGTTATGGTTTGAAAATATTACTAGTTTAATTTCTTAGTAAATACGATCTAATAAATCCCAAAAAGGCAAAAAAAATCAACTTTGAAAGTAGAATTTAAGTATGTGTATTTCTTATTTATATACAGTATTTTTCATTATCCAGTATCCTTAAAGCTATCCCCTAATGATTTTTTTAAGACAGAGAAAAGTTGTGGTATGAAAATATTACTATTTTTATTTCTTACTAAATACGATCTAATAAAGCTACTTCAAATCCCAAAAAGGCAAAAAATTCAACTTTGAAAGTAGAATTTCAAATTAATTTTTGGAGTCGAGACCAACTCCAAAAAAATTAACTTCTTAAATCGTACAATTTTAGCATTTTTTGTGTTTTCCGTTCCGAAGTCCGTTTATTCTTCTAAAGATGAAGTTAGATGGGCAACCATCTTAATGTCGTTGTTTAAAAATATCGAATAGTTTTAGAAATATATATTAAACACATAATACGTGCAATGAAATTTTGAAGGTTGCCTTCGTTTTTCCTGAGATCATTCATCCATCCATCATCAGATTCTGACTCGCTAACAATGGGACCAACACAGGAGTATACTCAATTGAATAACATTTTGAATTGATAGAGAAATAGGTGGAGACAACAAACAAACATATATAAAAAATACATTCGTTTATACCACATATTTTTACACTCAAAAAGGAGTAAAGGTTAACCTAGAGTATGAACTCTATGAATAATTTATGAACTTCAGAGATGTCACCTTACTAATAACATCTGAATAGATGATTTGCTCACTAACTTTGGAGGAAAACTAAAAATTCAACATAAGTAACTATATTCGCAAATTCTTCTTTGATTTGGAAAATTATTGACATACCTACCAAACTTGTAACTCGCAACTGTCTTAATCTTAACCCTGTATAAAAAAGGAAAAAAGCCAAGTATTTGAAAATAAATCATCAATATAAGAAGAAAATAAAGAGCTGTAGATTAATTAACAACCATTAGTTTTACTTAGGCAACTGCCTTGTAGGACAATTAATAATGAAATATTACATCTCTAAAGCATCACCAACCTCGGTAAATGTTTCCCCGAGGAATTATTTCGGTAAGCTTCCAACTAGTCTTGACACTGGCTAATAAAATATTAAATTGGGCTTTCCCTTGAGTTAGCATTCTAATGATTATGACGTTTATAATTTTTATGATCTCACATCACAGCTTTGTACAATTACATATTTTTTAAAAGTTCCTAAAATAAATCAATCTTCTTCATTCAAAACGAACTATGGGATGCCTAATACCTTCGTTGACTAAAGACCAAAATCGGCTAAGGCGATTAAAGTAGAAAAGTTATTTCTGACAAAAATATCTATCGAAAGATAAGCATAAAAGCTATTGTAATTCTTTTCTTCTCTTTGAGTAAAGCGTCGGAGATAAAAATTTTACAGTTTTTCCAGTGTCAAAACTTGGAACAAACTTTGAAGTCAAGCCATTCATCTAGACGACATTTTAAGTGCTCAAGTGGCTTGGGTGGATGCTGAAATCGTGTTTAATTTTCCTTAATACTTAGAAAACAGAATTCGCTATCGCTTCTGATACTAAATAATTCATTGTTGGGCACATTTCTTGAAGTTTTGTGGGTAAGGACTTATTTTGTCCTTAATTTGTTGTTGGTTATTGAATACCTATGTTTCATCCTTTTAAGCATTTTAAATATACCGAATCTGTGTACAGTAAATGTTTTATTATTTGCATTTGAAATATATTAACGCTATTGGTGATGATATGTAGTACCTTTTTTTAAATAAAAACAGAGGAAAAGTGGCTGTCGGAAGATGTAAAGCAGAAGTGATAATAGATTTCGGAACTAACATATAGACAATAGAAAGGATATTCGTATGAAGATATGAAGGTGAGTACATTAATACTTGCTTTCTTATAGATCGACGAAACGATAGACACAATCGACGCTGTTGCAAACAAACTGAAGTTGTTAATCTAAGAACAAGGGGACCAGCTAATATAACATTAGATAAGAGGATTTATTAGCGGTTAAAGTGGTACATTTCTTTTTATTTGGTTTTTTTGTTTTTAATATATCAAGTAATATCGGAGCCTTAGACTCTCTTGATTTAAAAAAAATGGCAACTGAAGCTTCGTAAATACTCTCCACACACTCAGTCACGATAGATTAAAATGGAAAAAAATATCGAAACAAAATACAAAAAATCTGTTATATAGTTTATCAAGTACTATTATTTAATTATGCTTTTATAACTGGAAATTAAATATTAACTGTGTGTACGTAATAGTAAAAGATTTTCATGTGAAGGTCTAAAATAAGCTATTGTTAATTGCAAAAATATGAAAACGCACATTTCAAATCCGAATACATCCATCACCCTTACGCTATAATTTTAACCGCCATTAAGGTTAAGACTTAAATTGACGCTCTTAAGCGAAAGTATCAGTGGCATACTTTCTGAAAAATATGCTTTAATTTGCTAAAATTTCCAACAGAGCACGCACTAAAGCGACAATTTTTAGGACAACCGTCATTAATACCAGAAGTAATTTGACCTCATTTATTCAACACCAAGTAAAATTGTGTCGTGTAAGTTGAAGATTTACGATGAAGTCATTACGTTTTATGGTCCATAATTGATAGAGATAACATCTGGGGGCCACTGAAATTGCAAAGTGGGGTTTCAAGCACATTGAACTCAAAGACGCGCATTAGTGTAAAGAAAAATCGCCTGTATTACCATAAACGACTAGCGTTGTAGTTATTAATTACACTATTTTATGTAACAACGACACGCAATTTTTCTTTCATGTTTTACACAAATATTATTTTTTTGGTTCTCTAATACCCACAATTAGTGCTGGGGCAGAACTTTCGAACATGGAACATTGTTATGCAATAATATAACGTGAGTGTTTATAAATATTGAGTTATTAGGCTGTCATATTATTTCGGTATCGATAGCTGACTTCTAGTGAATCCGACTTGCACTTGTCCGGTTTTTCATATCAAAGAATGATAAATAATTGAAAAGGACAGTTGATTCCTTAATACTGGTGTTATTTAGTCGTTTGTCATCACTTACCAGTAATAATTGCCTAAACACACCAGTTAGGTCTAGGAATCAATTAATTATACTTATGCATTGAGGTTCCGGAGACGAGATGTTGCCGTTTGTAGATACAAAGCTCTTATGCCCTGTAATCACAATGGCTGCTTTTTCATTCAGACTGAAACACGAACTTCTTCACAACCGAAATAAGAAATCCCGCTTGTGAAATGACCTATATCTACTTTTGGTGATTTATGATAGTTCATAATGTTAATACATAACAAATTTCGTACTCCACGAAAGCACTGACTTTGCGATAACATGATAATCCTAAGGGTCTAATCAATTTGTGTTGCCCCAACTAACTGCGTAAGTATAATTTTATAGAGTTGTGTTTATTTTCGCCTCGGGCTCAGTACGTGTTTCATCAAACTTGTTTTCCGTGGGCGTGTTAATATATTTATGACCAGGTATCAACTCACTGGGAGTGCTACAACATTAACGACGTCCTTTGCTTTGAGAACACTAAGTTTATGTGATGTAGCTTGACCAAGTTATGATTAATAGTATCGAGCAAACATTTAGGATGCGAGTCATTTGTTCTTTTATTTGGAGTAATTACATGATGATAGAAGTAGATCTCTATTATGCATGTAACCAAACCTTTTGTCGTAAAATAGAACTTGTGTGGATAAGTCTTGAGTTTATTTTACTCGACTACTTTACCTTCATGGGTTGTTATGTTGCCACTGCTGTGCTTATAATTACAGTTGTCACAATGTTTATTTTCCAAATTTACTTTAGAAAAAAACAACTTTAAAATATATGAATATCAATTATTATTATTTATTGGTTCGGGGATCACGCAAAAAATTTAGTACAAGTAATATCTCGTACGGTAGTCTACCATCAAGTACTCTTAAATAAAGTAGTAAATAAGTTCCTAAGCTAGAGTTCCGTTATAAAAACTACTATTGACTGCTAACAACTTGTTATAGTTTTTATAACAAGTTGTTAGCTGTCAATAAATTTCAGTACAGTATATACGTTCTGGGTAAATTGGATAAGTTTATACGACCCTTCAACGGTTTACGACGAGCCTTTGGCCCTTCAAATTATCTCAATTATAAGTTACTAACAGTGATAATTAATGAGATAATGCGATAAAATAGTAAAAGCTTTTATTCTCTACAGTAAAATTGACTTAAAGGGAACATTACAATCGTAATACAAAACTCTGTGGTAACATCTCGACGATTCTATTATGAAATTGGTTTTATGGGTTTTATCCTCATTTAACTGAGAATAACCCGTAGTGGTAGTTCCTATTTCAATTTGGAGCGAACTTGTGAAAAGTATCCAAGACAGCCAAAAGTCAGTCAGTCTGATTAAGAGGCGGCTCCTTAAATAAGAGTTATTTTAAAAGAAGTATACCCAAGCCTGCATAAACTCTACGCAAGTGAAATTTTAATACATGGTTCATAACATATTTGACTTAAAGTTGTTTCAAATAAAAACATATTTCATTAGATTATGTATGATTTTTTTTCTTAATGTTACTTTTTTGTGAGATTATTACGTATTTGTCCTAGGTATATGCATAAAAATACTTATAATAGATTATTAAGATAATTAATTAGTAACTGGCTAAACAGAATTTTAATACTTTATTTACCAAATTATAAAAAGTAATTAATTTTCAGACTTACGTAGTTTACATTAGTGCTTTGTTTTGTTGAATAATTTATATAACATATATAGAACTATATATAGGCTTAGGGCTATGGCTGTACCAACTGTATGTTTAATCTAAACACTGGAATATCAGTCCATGAATTTATATGTTAATATCCCTTGTTAAATATAATTCACTAACGCAGTTCCAAATATTTTTAACATCTGTTTCTTCTTTCTAGCTAGCATAGCGTTTCCCCGTTTTGAAAAACTTAAACACAGTATCGCCTGAGAACTCAAAACTTACATTGGAGTGCTTTCTTCGTTAAAATAACGCCAGGAAAGAAAAGTAGAAAAACATTTTGCTCAAAATGCTGAATATTCTTATATAAGCTTAAATTTTTTAGTACAATTGCTTAAGCTGAATTTAAGATATTTCAATTTTACAAGTAATGAAAATATGAAAATAGTCCATTTCAAGATTCCAAGAAGAAAATTAGGCTAAATGGGGCTAATATCGTCTTTGTTAAGAGTGCGGTGTAAGCCAGGAATTGATGGTATGTCGATTTAATGCGTTGGCTCCAACAAGGATGCATCTTCTGGAATAGGCGTACTCTTCAGTGTCTTCTTATCGACAGAAGTCCAAATCTTATGTCATCCATATTCTGGACACAGGAAAAGTAAAGCCCCCGCTTTCACTCTTGATGATCACATTCCAGATCTTTCTTCGAGACGAAAAATATCCCAAACAGTTGAAGTATTGTAAAAGACATAAATTATTTTAATACATAATATCATATTAAAATAATTTATGCACCCAAACAGTACTGCCTCTCGTAGTTGAGTTAGGGATTATATGGAGTACCATCAATATTCAGGATCACTAGATCGCATCACTCATAAGCTGTCCATGTGCGGATGCCAAGTGAATCAGTGGTGACAAGCCGATGCTCGCGTACTTGCTGTGTTGACTGTGAGTGGTTCACATTGTCCCAATTGTTAACAGATGACTCTTCAATCTGAGGACTGCACGATATTGACCACTTCTAGTTCTTTGACAACACGGTGTCTATCCCACGTCACCTGTCAACAAAGAACAGAAAAAAGCAACGAGGTGGTTAGATATATTCATACTGATATGAACTAGATTAAAATAAGGATAAGAGTAAGATTTTTTATTAGCTAAATAAAACAAAGCTTATATATAATATAATATAATTTTAAAGACCCTAACAGCTGATTTTCTTCATGTGAAAAATATTTCACCTGTTAAATATAACAGGTTAATAAAAATCACTTTCGGTATCTTATTGAAACATTTTTATAGCGATGCATAAAACCGGCATTAAGATAATCCCTTTCTCAATTTTTTTTTCACCTTGATTCACTGTAATTTTTTAATTGACCCCGACTAAACGTCTAAATTTGACACGGGATCTATTAGGGCCTAAAAGCAGCGTGACATGTACATTATCAGCGCCAAATAAATAATTCGTGACCCGTAAGCGTATGATTTGTTGGAAGAGAAAATAAATAAATAATTATTCACTATAAATATTTTAAGGTACTTTCATTTATGTTTTAGAGAATGCAAATGAAATAGACAAAGCTGATCTAATTGGCCATTAGATCCGCAAGATGGCGCGCTTTGCTAAGTTTGCTTGTAAATGACGTAGCTATGGAGGTAGCTTAATCAATTAATTTATTCTCTTCGTCATACAAGTATCAGATTTCAAACTGTTCAACAAAGAGAAAAGTATTATATAAACTAATCTCACTATATTATATTTAGCTGTAACCAATAATTAACTTATTAAAATTAAGTCATTGCGTCAGTAAGCTTAGTTGAAAAAAATATCCTGGTTTATATAACCAACCCAAAATATCTTCTATGAATATTTTATAATCTGATGGAATATTTTTATTGCATCAGCTGGGATATTAAAAATTATAATAAATCTAAATTTGCTTCATTAAATTAAATATTCATTGGTTTTCATATTCATTGCAATTGGACAGAAATTGCGCGTAGCGATTGCGGTTATTGTGGTCAACCTTTCTAACGATTTACCATAATTTTACAGTATAAATAGATCCCAATAATGTTGGATACATAATTTAAATAATGAAAAATCGTATATAGAGATCGTATATTGTGCTCTACCTTTGCTTAAGTTAGACAAAAATATACCTCTTTTCTAAATTTAGTACTATTCAGCAAGGAAAGAGAGAGCAAGGTTTGTGACGTCATTACTGATCAGTGAAGCAATACCGTAGTAGATATTAAACATTCTTCAGGCGCTTACTTCACTGCAATTTTTCGCTTACCTGGATGTTTTCATTATAATACAGATTTTATAATTTTGAGACACCATAAAATTGTCTATACATACCAACGAAACATTCTATTGCTTTCAAATGGGTCTCCTTTATAGATGCTTGTTAGAAACTATTTTGTTGCTTTATATGAATTGTATACTTTTTGGTTGAATAGACGTCTTGTCACCATCATTCTTTGTGAAAGCACAATATACTTTTGCACGTTTGCGAACTTAATTGTTTTTATTGGTTACAAAAACAAGAGATTATACACAAACTTTACAGATTGCTTATTTTTTTTAACCTGTAATAAGGTAAGAAGAGTTCATTGTGTTTCTGTTTGGAAATCTGATGTTAATAAAGAATCATACATAATACATATATAAATCTGCAACGTCTCTATGGACATGTTGCAGCCGCACGTACCCTTGCGAAAAGAGTGCGACCCTCTTTATAAGGAGAAATAAATATTTTATAATATGTTTAATTGTAGAAACTGTAAGCAAATCCATTTAAATTAATTCAAAATTCTCGTACATTTCCCTTCAAAGCCAGTCAGCGATTTATTAATTCATTGAATAATCTCATTACTTAGGGTGTGCCACATTTATTTTCATGCAGCTTGTATCCATAATTTCGGTTATTGAGTTACCAAGTATCATTTTATTAATTAACGAAAGACATAATTTATAAATCATAGAAAGGTATGTATGAAACAAAACTCATTGAAATCGCGCCTATTTATTTTTTGGGTATAATTGTTGTTTATTCGTGATGTATATTTAAATTATGATTATGTCTTTTTATTACCATTGCAACAGATGAGATAATCATTTTATGTAGAGTGAATAAAATTCTTATATTTATCCCATGTGTAAGTATGCAACTGTAGAGAATTAGTAGCTTAATCTTAAAAAAAATATGCTGACTCAACTCAAAGACTTAAGCTGTGCTTGGAATTTGTAGTGCTTCCATCGATGCAAGTAAGTTGATGGTGCTCCGGGACAATTTGTACTGCTAACTTTTAACTTGCAATTATGTAGTTTTGATCCTACGGTTGGCGAGAGAGGAGAGAATGCTCAGCACCCGGCCAGTCTGGCTTCTGCTCATGGCTATGTAACTTTGACGTTATTAACTTAATTAATTATTAAAGGCCCACCTTTTAGGGTAGATTGTTGGAGCAGAGCTTCGAATGCTCCGATTATGATCACGATAGATTACGAAAACAAGGCAACCATTGATATGGTTGGTCCCTGAGTAGATCAATGAAAACTTGTCATCTTGCGCGTGCTCTGTGTTTCGGATTCAGCGCTGAAGCTGATCCCGGTTGTTATTTTAACCACTTAATATGGGAAGACATTAAGCCGCCTCATTAGGCAAGCGTGGTCTAAACTTTGTTAGTTTCTATTTTTTGTACATTGCGTCTTTTACTGATAAATCATTGTTCACACATAACGTTACTTTGTAATAAAACCACCAATGACAGGATCAAGAAACTCATTTAATATGCATCTTATTAGGCTTATATGCGTAAATATGAAAACTTTGATAGCGTGATTATCAAAACCATAACGCCATCTGTTATAGAAAAATAAAACTAAACAAACAAATTAACATAAAATATAAATGAACTAAATAATCATCACTACAGAACGCGTGCGCATATAAAATTTACTGCTAAACTTCATCTACGGGCCCCAAGAGTGTCCTATGTTCAGAGTCGTTAAACATTTTTTCCAATACGATGAATTAGACGAATATAAAATAAAATTGTTTTTGTGTAATTACATATCTACATATTTCTAATTATGTACATCATTTAGTAAGAGCTATTTGATTTTAATACTCCGACTACTACAAAAGTATTAATATAAGAGGTTTTAATAACCTCACCGATTTCATTCGTGAAACTATTGGCGAATTCCGCAACGCCCGCCACGATGAATTATTAATTTTAACTTTTGGCTCGTTTTGAAATTCTTACTTTAATCAGTTGGTATCTACCCTCTACGCGAGATAGGAGCGAGTTTTGTTAATTAATATGAACTATTCAAATATTTCTTTGTTTCCTAAAACTCATTTCGCAACAAAACAAAAGATCAGAAACCTACTATTACTAGCTGACATAGTTACACTTTGAAATGTCATTATATCAATTGATTTTACACTTTAATATTTAAGCAAATGTTGACAATTATAAAACTTGATCTATATTTGACGGCTGTCTGGTACAGTGGTTAGTACCCCCGTATGTTCAGCAAGAGTTCCCGGGTTCGTATTTCGGTAGGTGGAGATATTTGTATGAGTTCCGAGTTGCAGAAAGGCGCTCGATTCGGGCTTATTGATTCGGAGAATCTTACGGACGCTTTTGTCCAGCAGTGGGCGTCTCCCGGCTGAGATGATTTATTTTATATATGAAATTGGGAGAAAGTTAAAACGCTTAAGATCGAAGTTATCATCTGTTTATAGAACAAAATCAGTTTCGTGGGCAGCAGCTAGTAACTCTGTCGTAACATAATGAATAAATGAAAAAAAAATGTAACCCAATTATTCTCAAGCAGCGCAATACAAATTTCAAAAATACTTTTTATCTAAATTCTGTTATAAATATCAGAAATCATATATGTTAAAATTAATGGGGTATATTATGCGCTATATACATAATACTTCATAATATTTATTTCCCGATTCTGACAATACCGAGTTTTAGCATATTAATAAAGGAAACTTCAATATTTACAAATAATGTGAATTACTCCACATTTGTCAATATTAAAATACAGAACATGGACGAATTGTTCAAAGGAATACCGAGATATAAAGGCTCTAAAAGTTTCGTGTAAATAAAACCTTGATATTGTACAATTTTCAATGTCTATAAATATTCTGACAAAGCTGCCATTTTCAATAAATAAGTAATAAATCATTTGAAGACTTTGTTTCTCGCTCAAACGAACAAGTCGATATGATACGCATTACTATTAGGTTTTTAAAATATATAGTAAAGGTATAAACCATAATTAGAGAATTCAATCTAAACAATAATCATAATTTACACACAGTTGTGTTTAAACAAGCATGTGATGTTTACTCATTGTTAATTGTACACTTGGCTTTGTACCTAATTCTAATAATTGAATTTATATAAGACTGAGTCTAACAAATGTCGGTGACCTTTAAAATAAAATTTAAAAAATCATCTCTTCCCTTAAAAATTTGTATCCAAATACAGAATTTGCTGATATTTTTACAAGAACTTATAGATAAGACATAATAATCTTATCTATGGGCCTTGACGGCGTAGTAATAATTGAAACGTTTGTATTATTCTCACACACATACCAATATTATGTATCTATTGCACAATGGATACTATAGATGAACCACCATAAGCTTAGCTCACCCTTTGTTGGGCCAATTGGCTAGTTTGCCGATAATCTGTCGACAGTACGTCACAAAAACTTTAATGCACAGACGAAAGTTATATTGTTTAATGTTGCTAAATATACATGGTAATTGAAATTAACCGAAGCTGTGTGGAAGCTAAATTAATTTAATCACGTAATTTATTAATAACAATAAACTTAATATTAAATGTATATCTGGTGGTAATAATTGTTCTAAAGTATCGATATAATATAATAATATTTCTCACACTCACAACTATAACTAGCCCAAAGTAAGCATCGTTAAAATCTTGTATTATGGATACTAGATAACGGATAAATATAGATATATAGTAATATGTATATTAATTATCAGAAATAAATTAAATAAAAATATAAACATTCATTATTCGTAAGAAAATATTCGTACTAATCAAACAAATATCTCACCCACCAAGATTCAAATCCGCGACCTCTGGCATAGTAGACACTTGACCATATGGTCACCGCCTACTTCAATACAGTAAAAATGATAAATATTAACATAACAATAACATCACATTTATTATTATTTATTATTTGAACATCATTATATTATACATATATCAAAATATAATTGTTAAATTTAAATCATACCACATTTTAAATAAAATATAACAAATTTAATTCGTATAAATTGATAAAAATAATAATTTAAAAAAATTATAATCATGCTTTTAGTTCTTAAACCGGTTGATCTGAAGATATCGTGTATAGCCGAAAGCTCCGCCCGCCTTGCGTCCCACAAACTATCCGAAGGTCCAAGTTTACCGCGGCTTACCAAAAGATAACGTAGAAATAGTGATAATTACTATAAAGGTAAATATAATATTAACATAAACAAATATCTATGAGAGAATAATTTTCATGACATAAATCTTCAAGATTAGAAGTGTCAGACTTAATACTGGTTGCTAATATATTTAATAAAGTTTAGGTATTTATAATATTCAATACTTCCCGGCGCAGCCTAAGTTTGCTGAGGAAGTTGCTGGTACCTACCTAGGTAGCAGTCTAAGTAAAGATTGGTAGCTCGCTAAAACAGTCCATCGTCCAAGTTCCACAGAGCCAGCAAATTTCACAATGAACTATCGACCACTAACTATGAACATCGGGTAACCTCCGATAAGATCAATTTACTAGAGAACCAGTGCTATTTAAAGGCGAAGTCTCGCTGAATAAGAAACTTGGCGTTATCCGAGATGTAATTTTCTGGTACTTACCTTATTATTACCTACTAAAAGGTTTGAACATTGGCCCTGTTATTTGTATTCTAACTTTATACGCGACATTAAGACTTTCTCGACGAATTGAGATTTCACTTTATTCTTAAAGATAAAGATAATTTATTTGTCAGAAGATGTGTGTCATTAATTACATGCATCATTATAGTATCAACGTAACTTGAAAAACATGAAAAATAAATTCAGAATCATCAAATAACTCGAATAACTTTAAAATACAATATGAAATAAATGCCTATATAATTTGAAAGCTGCCCTCGATTTTCCTTGGATCACCAGGTCATAGAACTGAGTTCACAATTGACAGAGAAATCAGTGAATATAAATAAAAAAGAAAATATACACATAAAAATATAGAACAATCTTCCTTTTTGAAGTAGTTAAATATAACTTATTTATTATTATTTTTTAAATATCGATTTAAATAAAAACGATTTTGTAATTGAAATACGTAATTGTATTATGAATAACATTTATAATTCATAATACAGTTACGGTTAATCAATCGAATGATGTTAGATCATTTTTGGGGTGAAGTTCGTCAATATGCTTAATTAGACCGCATAAAAAACATGAAATTTATAAAGCACTTCGATGAATAAAAAATAACTATTCTAAAGGAACCCCATTAAAATTTTATACAAAACAACTCGTGGCTGAAACTTTGTAGGGTATATATAGACATACACGCTTATAAACAAGTAGGTAATATTAGAAGAGAACTATCCAAAACTTTTCGAGCATGTCCACCTTTAATTACAAAATCGAATGAACAAACAAGAACTACCAACTATTCGAATTTACCACTCACTTGGGGTATGGTAACACACGTACAAGATAAAATACTTCGGCCGACTTCGTAAACAGATTTTGTTCTAAGACGTTGTTTCTTAATTACAAATTCCTGTGTAGCGGACAACATTCCTTCACTTGAGAGCCTAATAAAGACCCTTACATACGAAAATATTTATTTTCTAGCAAATTTGAATGAAATGAATTTAGCGATAGAGTCCCAAATTACAAACATTTTTGTTTTCAAATTAAGTTTTGCACTTTCACAACGGGAAGCAATGTTCATATATTTAACACAGGAAATTTTAAAACACACTTAAATGTAGTTTTTGCACAAAATTGATGGCAAACTGTTTTTTGTAGTGATTTCAGAACGTAAATTGAAAGTCAAGTGCGCGATCTTTGAGATCCAACTCTCAAGTAGATAGATATTTAAATAAAGTCAGGGTTAGGTTGGCAGCATCAATTTATTTGCTATATGGTTGGCAGTTGAGCTCAGGTGCGCAGTTTGGTGCTATTAAGAAGACACTAATACAATTCCAGGGTTTAGTGAATCGTTTCGGTAGATTTCATGTCACTCACATGAAAAGCAATTTATTACAATTTGTAACAATTTATTTAGTACATATTTAAATTCTATAACTGGGGCAATTTGTAAATACCCGGTTAATACCCACTTAAAGTTATCACTATTACCTTTAATTACATTTGTTTATTTTTCTCATTCATATTCCCTGTTATGACGATTTAAAAGAACTTAGTAAATGAGACTATTTAAATAAAGATATTTTGACATTTTAAGATGGATGGAATGACCGGGGAGTTTTAGTGGGTATATCCAGTGCCGCTTTGATAAGGCACTACGTGAGCACGTCCACACCATCACTTAGCCAGTTGCGGGCGTGAGTGGGACTCGTGTAGCCTCTATCATACAATCGGGGTTTTAGTCTACCAGCTCTCATGAGCTCTGTCACACAAGTTGAAAATATATTTCGTCACATATGGATAGTCGCAGACAACAAGAAACAAGTAAGCGAATCAATAAGCGTCGCTAGTAATTATAATGACACGCTTCTTATAGTAGAACCTAAAATAAGTTAATATTTTGATCGATGTCGGCTTATCATGCAAAACATGTGACAAGCGATTAATAAAATTATAAATCTGGATTGAGTTTTTATCCACAAAGTCTTTTAATTAAATAAACAAAGTCCGCAAACACATTAAAACTCTTTGCTTGCCAGCTAGGATTCTTTTTGAATATATTATAAAAATTTACACGTAATTTCCGTGTGTAAATTGCTATGTGTAAAAGGTCTCTAAGAATCACGGTGCGTTATTCTTAAGGCAGGAGCTTAAATCATCAATACGTTGTCTTGGTGAAACCAATGTTAATAGATTAGTGATCACTACAACGAATTTCGTTAGCAATTACCTACTACTGAATTTGCGATGCCTATGTTATATATTTAATAACAATAAATGTTAGGTGATGGTGGTATTCTTTAACAACAATGGTTGTTATGTCATGTATATTTATCTTCCAAAAAGGTTCTTTGCCCTCGTTTTTTATTATTTTCTTACTTACGTGGTTTTCAATGCATGACGTGCAGTTTTTCTATGAAACATAAATAGAATGTAAAATTCCGTTACATATAGAAAAACCTTGCAAAAGAAGCTGAGAAAATAAAACCCACACATTTTAAACGGTATTTTGTTATCGACATTTGCTACAAGCAAGGTTTTACATAAAGTTAACACTAGTTATGCTTTTTTAATATATATTTAAGGTAAAAATCAAAGTGCAACCATCAATAAAAACATATACTATATACTTTTCTATTACTTATTCACGATTCTAACATTTGTCAGCAAACATTGAACGTCTTTTTCATGGCATATGCCGATTATTTATGAAATAATATAAAAAAAAATATTTTTCACACTTGCACCCTTCCACTTGTCCACATTAAGCATTATTTATTAACCGCGTGAGTTATTTTTGATAACGGAGAAATATTGATTTTAATTTATATTAATACCGTAAATTTACTAAATAAACATATATCCATCATGCATATACATCGGACATAAGTACATAATCATACAAACTTCTGTTCCCTGGTTTTCTAACCTGGGACATCTGGCCAAGTAGCGAGGGGTACTGAGCACTCAACCAAACGGCCGTCAAAATGAAATGAAATGAAATGAAATGAAATAAGTTTGTCTAATAAATAATTATAAAAGGGCTTTCATGATTGGTAAATTATTATCGATCCATATGATAAAAGAATAGTTGCTGATATTTTTGTAAATATATTTTTATAATAAATAAATGTTGAAGAATTACAACGTTTTAATATGTCATAATTAAATAAAATGATTGACACAAGTCTGCAAATAACTGTGTTATCAACGTAGAATCGCCTTAATACTTTTACAGAAGAAACGATAACGAGAGAACGGGACAGGCGCGTCGAACGTAACCGCTCGGTTTCACAGCTTATCTAGGATTTAGACGGATAAGTATGTACAAACTAACTTGTAATTTCATTTGATCCCATCCTGTCAATATTCTGTTCCGGGGAGATATCTAATACCTGCTAATTGGAAACAAGTCCACTGGGAGATTATGTCTCATACGTTGTCTTAATGGGTTCTAATTTGCTTTGTAGATAGGTTTTGATGAGATATTAATAGCTCATGACAAGCTTTGACATGTTATAATTCTATTTTGTTAAGTTATTTTATCATACTACTCACAGATATAAAAATAACAGTTGCGATTTAACCATGTGACTTGTTCTACAATATCCTTTTCAGCCAATTCATATGTTAATTAGTAAATAACTAACTGGTAAAATAATAATAATCGTGGTACTTTATAAATAAAAACAATCAGTTTTTATTAAAAAATATATTTTAGTAAGGTATTTTCATTCTAATTTTTAGTGCCTACACGAGGAAAATAAAGTATACTTGGAATTATTTATATTACTTTTAATCAATCACTAACTTCTAGAACAACAATTTAATAAACACACCTTAAATAGTATACAATATTTGAGCTTATTTAAATAATGGAATTTTTGGCAAAATCTAAATTACTTTCTTAACTTCACTATTAACTCGTGATAGAAACGTCCTTTATTTATTCACAACAACTCCACTAAAAAGGATATCACGTTTGTACATGATATAAAAAACGAATGGGTGATCGGCTTTGAAGGTGTAAACTGGATGATGTGATCCACCGACTGAGGTGATTCCAAAACCAACAAAAACTAGAAATAAAAAATATAACATCACATAATTGGAAGCAAAGCAAACTCACCATCACAACAGGAATAGTAAATAATAAGCATTGTAGGTCCTATGAAGTTGCCCAGGAGCATTCCATAATCAGATGTACACCTAAGTCTGTTTTTACACGGTAGATTGGTTCCAGAAGAAGCCGTGTAAAAAAAGACCGTGTAAAAACAGACTTAGGTGTACACCAGTTGGAAACTAACTCTTGTTACATAGAACTAAGGTGCCCATAAACGTGATAGTGTTTAATTTCACTGCAGTCACGTATACAAACTTTTGGAAAGATACATAAAATTTCAAATCGTGCTAAATGGAATAAAATCGTGTAAAAAAATTAAAAATATTCAATTTTCAAACCGTGTTATATCAAAACCGTGTACAAAAAGACCGTGTAAAAACAGACTTAGGTGTATTTATGTACTCATTAAGATTTAACTTTTATTGTGTTAAAGCGAGAGCTTATTCATGTTTAATAGTATTCCAATAAACTGAACATGTTTCATTGTGAAACTGCATAATATAAGCGGATTTCAACCGCTTCTAATTTAAACATATAAAGATAGATAATGGCATAGAATGCCATCCAAGCAGACCGCTGTCTGATGACAAGTGGTAACCATCCTCCTTAGAGATCAGAAATATTAAGAAATTACTGTATATCACTGGTGTCTTGGCATAATGGAAAGAGGAGAATTAAATGCCTACCATGCTCTGAAATAATACTGGCTATACTCCACTTAAATCATTATTATAAAATCTTTATAATGATAAGAAATTTTTAACTAATTTTAAACACAGCATTTAAAAAACTAAATACTCACCATTAGCAGCTGCTGCTTCAGTTCCCTTCTCATCTACTTCAACAAAAGCCAGCTGTTTTGCAGCTGATATAAAAAGACGTTCACGTACTTGTAAAATATTGTCAAGATTAGAGACTTCTTTTTCAAAAATATCAGTAATACCAAGCTAAAAAAATATGTCAGTGAGATTTCAAAATCAACCTAAAGCCGTATGAAATATTGAAAAATATGTAGGTTTCATTTTTGTGTTAAGAATATTTCTTACCTTTGTCATTATGTCGCGTAGATTAAAATCAGAGTGTATTTTGATTTTCGGTAAGAAAACATTAACTTTAACATTCTTGGTACTGTCATAGGCGCCGTACAGAGTTTCTGGCACTTGAAGTTTCTCTATCAGTTGAGATAATCCTTCGATTCGATTTGGTAAAAATGTGACGAATGAGAAATTTCCTCCCTTGTAATACATTTCAAGTACCTAAAATTTGATTAAATTATTAATGAAAATATCATTGTGGCTTTATTATTTAATAAAAACAATGGAATCATCTTAAGGAAAATGATAGTAATTTTTTTTGCTAACAGTATAGTAAAACAACAAAAATATTAATTTAAATAAAACAATTTATTTCTGTTTTAAGTCTGATCTTACCTTACAATCCAGATTGTCAACCTCAGCATATTTAAAATTACTCTGTTGGTACATTGTTGGAACTTTAACAGAGGTATTACTGTTTATGAAGAATTCCCGATCTTCAGTGGAGCTATTATCAAATTGTTTCACCCAATTTCCCTAAAAATTGGCTTGGAATTATTTTAAAAATATAAGCATACATTAAGTTCCTTATTAATAATCACAAATATATCCTTTGTTAAAATATGTATTAATGTAAAAATACAATGTGATGATGAAAATAAAAAAATACTCATTTTTATAATTATACTTACCAAGTAGTAGATAGCATTAGCGAGAACAAGTCGAGTATCAGCATTAAACATATCAGGCGAGGCGATGTTCTTAATACGATTATTTGTCTGACTTTCCACCTATAACAATAAAGATATTTGATAAGCTTCTTTCTATGCATCAATTGTCTTATACCGCATTTAAATATTATTTTTTTTTACAAATAACTTTGTTATAGCACCACCTGCTTCTGTGTGCTTTCTTTGTTAAATATTTACCACTTAATATTCATATCACATGCTATAGAATTATTATTTCTGTATGGCTTACTTACCCATTGATTGATTCTATCTGCAGACTGTTGAGGCTTATTGAAATCTAAACTTTCTGCTTCAGCATCAAAAATATTCTTAGTGTCATCCAAGAACGATTGGGTAAGTGGATGTTTATCTGTTGCAAATATTCTGGAAGCCATGTTAAGTGTTACATCTTTTTCTGTTCTTATCCTGCTACTGAGACTTGGAAATGTGCACCTGATCTATGGACAAAGTTCACAAAAATATTTATGGTTATTAATTCAAGAATGTAACAAGAGTAATATTTTACATTATTAAAATTTTAGGTTGATTTTAAAACAAAACTTTGACAAACATCTATGACAAATATTATATATAGGTAAACTTAGTGTACAAAATAACTCACGTCATCCTTGTTCCTAAGATTAAGAGCCTTAACCAGTTGATTAAAAGTGTTCCCTTCAGCATACATAGCAAGCTCTCCCATAGGCACGAATACGGAAAATGGAGACATTATCAGGTTCTTATTAGATTTACTTTTGTATGCTTCCTGAAAAGAAATTGATACTATTAAACTAAGGTTATATAGATTTTTCATTCAAAATTCAATGTCCAAATTATTATATAAATTAGCTCATTCACAGATAATGCTTATGCTTAAATTATACACTTCTATTTATTCACCACCCTTAAATGTCGTGTAAAAACCCCGTTATACCATATTGAGCTTGTTTTTATCACATTCACAGAATTAAATATGTCACAATCACAATTTCTCTGAACTACAATGGTATGGGAACCCTCCTTTAAAGAACCCAGTCACACGAAATGAACATTAAATGAAAATAAGAGATGAAGAAACAAGTGAAGATAAAGATGTCTGTATGTATTGTTGTGAATAGTAATAATGATTTATAATTCGTTGACAAACCAGAAGGAATCTTCCAGTAAATGCAGCATTCCCTTTCAATAGATCCTCAAGAGATTTTTCTGAGCACAAGGTCTGGTTTGCTGTATCAAATTGTTCTGGTGAAGCTGAAAACAGAAAATAGTTACATCATTTTGAATTTGAAGTAATAGCATAATATTTTTAATTCTTGTGACACATATCTTCCAATTCAAGTTAACTCCACCGATTAGACTAGATCATTCATTTGAATAACATTGCTAACTTATGTTTCACTATAAAAACCTATTTTACTGTTCAAAGATGTAATCCACTTGACACATTATAATATTTTGGTGATACGCTGAAAGTCATTGAACTTTCTCAGGTAACGTCGTCGACCGCTAGAATAGCGATATCGCAGCCTCGCGTTATCATATGAGTTACTTACCAGGTTTAGATATTACAACGTAAAAAAGTTGCAATAAAAAAAACAAAAAATATCTTAACGTTGCAGCCATGGTAGCGTGAGTATAACTTAGTGTATAATGTTGTTGGATTTTACAGAGAACGTTTATATATCAGTTTTAAATTTATTTAACGTGCGTCATTCAAATAATTACTTTCCGAAGGAAAAGTCCCCGATACGACTCTATTGGAAAGGGGAAACCCCAAATCGTTTTAATAAAATAAATACCAAATTCAAAGTGCCATACAGACATAACAGCTAAGGAATAGTATCAATTTGATTTATATGTAGAATTATTTAAAAACAACTATTAAAATCTTATTTGCATTTATGTTAAGCACCATTAGTAAGTTCAAAATAGTTTTAGATGTATTTATTTATTCATCTCAAATAATCAAACATTTTCCTGCTACCGACCTTGTTCCGTTTCTTTATAAGTAATGCGGTCAAATCGAATTGTTACATACCAGAACCAATTCATTTAAGTGCACAATTTCCGGCTAATGACGCACATACATATACACAGTCAAAGAATTATTTGATCTTGAGTAAAACTAAAGGCAAGCAACCTCCTTTTTTGGCTTCAAATAATGTGCGTCTGCGCACTTCTTATAGGAACATCGTTCTTTTCCTTATTGTTAATACATTACTTTTCTTCTTCTAATAATGTTAATTTAATTGTACACACAACAGTATTGTTAGCACCAAAACTTAATCGTATCAATGTCGTATTAAGATAGCTTCTTTATAATTCGAATTTAAAAGGGTTATCTAAGGAACTGTACTCTAGCATAAACTTTTTAATTGAAAATCGAAAGATCTTCAATATTTCAAACAAAACAAACATTATTTACCTAATTCATATTATATGAATTAGGTAAATAATGTATTATATGTCTTCAAGCCTAATCCCTCTTGGTCATAATGAAAACTGATCGCAAAAACCATTTAGTATTTCATAATTTGAAGCGTAAGTCTATAATTGTATATTCAGATTTAGAATTTGACACTCGTAATTTTATTGGAACCACTAGTAGAGAGGATGAATTTTCTAAGATACCTAATAATTTTCTTCGATTCAATAGTGATTCGGTATCTAAAATGGTTTGGTATTGGTAAACTGTAAATGTAAGAGTTAAGTCGTGTAGGATTTACAAATATTTCCAGATTACTGCACTTACAACAAGGACATATGAAGCAAGACAATAACTTAGTGAATGGGTTAAAAGTTAAGATTGTATAACTTTTATATCCATTTCGTTAATGACTGGTTTTATATTTTACTATATCTTTAATTCTATTCTATATTCAACAAAGATCACTATTTAGCTATATTAGCTATAAGTTAAGGCTAACATTGCTAAACAGTGATATTTATGCTGATGGTAATAAGAATTCATAATACAACACCAGGGGCTGTGCTATCAACATTTCAATTATCAAACAATTATCAACATCCTTATTAGGCATAGTAAAAAGAATAAAATAACCCAATTGAAACTCCATTCGAGTATTTTTTTTATATTCACACACTAACAAGCCGCGCTCGGTGAAATCGACCTACTTGTTTTCTTCATTAATTCGCTTATTGCGTTCGTGAGTCTGGGGAACCCCACTGATAAACTGATTATTGATACAAGGTAAATAAAAAAAAATACATTTTTTAAGGAAGCCCAGTTTTTCCATTTATATTATGGTGTTTAATAGTAAATACTGTTTTTATATTTAACGGCAGTTTTTTTGCATTTGAAATGGTTTTTTGTAAGATAAGATAAAATATTATTTATTTGTTTAACACGAGTATCTATTTTCACAATAATGATGTTGCAATTAATCATAGACCTTCGTGTTTTGGCCAATGATGGAATACAACATAAGGTAGCTATACAGAGCAAATAATAATAATGATTAATTTAAATAATTTACTTCAAATGTCAACAAAATTTTAATACGTCAGAAAGATTAATTCATTTAAATATATTTTTATTAATTTTTATTGCCAATACTAGGAAATTTACAATAAAATAATCTGTTCAATCTCACAAACATATTATTTTTATCCATTAGGAAGTCTTTCATATTGTAGTGGCATTTTTTAACTAAAAACTCCTTTAGGCTTTCCTTGAATAAAGTCAAATTGGAATATATCATTACCATTATTACCAATAATATATACTTTATCAAAATTTAGATTAAGCATCTGACTCACTTCATGGTATATGGTATTACAATAGCTTATATACGACAGGAATGTCAAAAAATTACTGCATAAAACTGTGGAATTGACGTTCCGGAGACAATTAAAGCTTTCCTTTTATACTTATAAATGATGTCTATCTTTCTATTTACACAAAAAAATGAAATTAATTCATGACCGATGTGTGAAAGGTGGTCTATCAACTTTTTGATTTTTATCGCCTGATTGGGTACACTGTAAAACTCCTCAGCAACAGCTGCGCCATATCTGGGATCTGTCGAAGCAAATTACAGTACCGCACGGGCAGTGTTGACTATCAACGAGTGACATAAAAGTATACTTGCTAAATGTCATATCTACCCACATTATTAAATAAAAAGAGATGTCAGCAGTCATCGTGAGTATTTGATGGTGGATATAAAAAAAAAAAATTATAAGTAAAACAAAGAGCACTTTGATGAATGATATAATTCATTTTTTATTAATTTTAATTTTGGGTCATAATTGTTTTTTGTAGCTGGAATAAAAAGCAAAATATTAGTCATTTAACTCAAATTTGTTTGCCTTTCTATTGTTGGCTGTAAACAATAAGCACTGATTAAACACAAGTTATTGCGCAAATCCACTTTAAATTAAATCACCACATTAAATAAAATAGAATATAATAAAACTTAAAATCAGTCATACATGTTCCTTAATGCATACTAATTTTTTCTTGACAGCAAAAATACACCGCCTTTTGTTTTTTCACATTACATAGACATCTAGATGGCCAGTGCCATCTAGTAATTATTTTTAGTACTATACTTAAATACAAACTTTTTGCATTATTCTTATAGAAAATGAACTAAACAAGCACAAATATGGAATTTCAGACATTTTTCCATTAACAGTTAGGGATTTCAAATATTAGTGAGTCTCAAATGTGATTTCACGTGTTTACTTCGCCTAGTTTAAATTACGTTTCACAAAATTAATATAATTAATCTAATGAGCATTCTGAAATTTTTTATTACGTAACACGGTACTTTCTAGAACTTCTAGCCTGCTGAAGATGCTTTTATATAATACGAATACACCTACATAAAAATTAATGACCTAAAATTAATTAAATTTGAAAACCAAAGTTGAAAATCACCTTAGCCATAATAAACTCCACAGAATATCAAAACTTGTCCAGTTTTGATACAGTATGCAAATGGATGATCTGCTTTGAAATCATATATCTTGGGTGGCTTCATACCTTGCCCACTTCCTGCTTGCCCTACAGCTGCAACTAAAAAAATATTAAGCTATTTTTACATTCATATCTGTCTAAACTACTAAAATAATAGATTAAAATTCCTATTTTAATAAATTTGTTTATTAGTTATAAGCCATGCATTTGTCTTCTGGGTATATAGAGAAGAGATGACACACCACGTTTTAATTTAAATTGTGGAGTGGGCACCATTTTGGATATATTTTTAAAATAATCTGATTTATTATATTATAAGTGAGTATACTCTCCAAATACATATTTTTGTATAATTTGTTTATTTTACCTACGGCAGCTGCTTCAACGCCATCTTCATCTATGGTGATAATAGCTTTCTGTATAGCCGCTGACACAAACATGTTCGCATCAGGCACTACTAATCCACTTATTTGAGCCTTTGCATCGAATATTAACTTCACTCCCACCTGTAAGGTTTAAATACTAATGTAAAACGAAATTGAATGATCTCATTTTAACTAAATTTATATTATTCACGAAGAAACATCAAACGAAATAATTATACACTTACAGGTGCTAAAATGTCCTTCAAGATAATGCTTGTATCAATTTTGAATTTCGGCATAAATACGTTGACAGTTTCCTTAGTAAAACGATTGGCAGCTCTCTCTAAAATTGTGCCATTTTGAAGTTTATCAAGTAAGTTTAACAATCCATCGTTTTTGTTAGGCAAGATAACCACAAACGTGGTATTTCCATCGTCATTAAATGGAAAAGCAATAGTCTGGAACAGACAAAACATCAAATTCAAATGTAATATTGTTTCCAGAAATATATTTTCTGAGTGTACAATTTTAAAAATCTTTCTGATGAATCAAAATTCATAACTTTCTCACGGAAAGGCATAAATGATCAGAGAAATTTTCTTTTAAGTGGAATTAAGTTAGTTTGCCTCGTATGGTACAGTCACTTGAAAAGTAGTTTTTGTAAGACAACATTAAATTAATAATTCTGTAATTTTGTAAAATTTAATAAGAATAATTTAAAATGAAATAAAATTACCTTTGCATCTATATCTGAGTGCTCGTTATATTGAAATTTATTTCTCTGGTACATCGTGTCCACTTTAATAATTTTTTTACAGTCGACGTAAAAGTTTGTTTTTTTTGTATTTTCTTTCAAGAACTTTTTGGACCAAGAACCCTTAAACCAAAACAAGTTAAAGGCAGATATTTAAGAAGTAACGAATTTACAAGCGCTTCGCTTATGGCATTATTTAGTTATTAACCAACCTTGAAATAGATAGCATTAACTAATACCAGAAGCGTTCTTGCATTCAACATGCTTGGAGCTATCGCTTGCTTAATTTTACCCTTGGTTGCACCTGAAACCTGATCGTATACACGTATATTAACAGTTTCTATAAGGTATTTTATATTAGTATCATCCAATAGAAATGCGAGTTTAAAATAAAATGGTTTTAAAATTTATATCACATCTTTTAAATGATAAATTTAAAAATCAATCATTAATAACAAAAATATTTATTTACCCAATTGTTAATTTTTTCAGCCGCTTCTTTTGTTTTACTAAAATCAATAGTTTCACCTTCAGCTCTGAAGAGTTCCCTGGAGTCCTTTTTGAACGGCTCGCTTAATTTAAATGATTTAGACACATAGATTTTGTTTCCTAGCAGTAATTCAGTATCTACTGATGACTTTACAGAGTCTAGAAAGGATGGAAAGACACATCTGATCTGCAAAGATATAATAGTGCTAGTAATAAAATTACAATTAACCTTTAAGCTTTATTTAACAAGATCCAGAATTGGATTAACAAACATAAAATTAGTCATCAATCTACTTCGTTTTTATAAAAATCATCTGTCCTGTTTCACTTACCTCTTCCTTATTTTTTAAATTTAATATCTTTAACAGTTCGGCATTCGTTCTTCCCTTGGAGTATAAACCCAGTTCAGCCAAAGGTGTCAAGACTGAGAAACCTGACGTGATAGCGCTGGATCCAGGTTTCGATTTCACCACAGACTATAATAATAAAACTATGTCATTGCTATATCTCATACACATAACCTATCATATATACATTGCAGAAATTGTACGTAAACAAAGTATTTACTATTCGTAAAGTTATTTCATCTCTTGTAGTTATTACAAAATTTAAAACTAAATAGATGCAGGATTGCAAAGAATATTTTTGACACACTAGATACAAAACAATGTATCATATTGATTTAGCAAAAAGCCTGCGGCTATGATGTAACTCCAGATATGAGTGTATTCAATAAAATAGAATACATTTTACTGACAAACTATATATGTATGTTCAATATATGTTTATGTATATACCTCGCTCCACCAACCATATAGCCCTTACCTTACATAATTGGCAGTGAGAGATGAGATTTCAAAACTTAACACTTACGTATAAAAACTTTCCACTGAAGTCATAATTTCCTTTCGTAAGAAGAGCTGCTAAAGATTTAGAATTTTTACAAGTCAGCTTTTTTGACACGGATGTTGTTGATATTTTTATTGGTGGTTTTGCAGCTACAATTCCTGGAATAGAAATACCAATAAATACATTTTCATAGGAAACCAAGTAACAAATAGAAAATAGAAATTTATATGTAAAAAGAATAAATAAGATTTAACTACCATACATTTTACAATTTAACTGATACATTTATCATGCATTTATCAGAGATATCTTAATTACTCTTAAAGAAATCGTTTAAAAAATAACCTTGTTGAAAATTGTTGTTACAGGTGACTGAGATTTCTTCAGTAAAACAAAAATTATTTTTAAATATCAGCAAAAAGATCACGGCTTGATTATTTCGAATTGGTTATTCACATTAATAAACATAAAAACCCCGCTGGGATTGCGGCTTTTGTTAATATTATTACTTATAGAGCCACGATAAATACCAGGTTAACTTCATTAGTTTGTATCTGGATTGTATGGTTTGACAGCCTAAACTAATTTTGTTCGGAGTTAAGTTAAGATGCACATGCATTGGACAAGTCGCAGTAGATATAGATATGTGGATAGACAAACTTTGTTGCACAACTAGAACTAGAATAGTATGATTATTTGAGACATAAAATTAAAAGGATAGTGTTCTGTGATAGAATTTAATTAATTGTAAGTAAGAAATACAACAAAGACCTTCAAGAATATTTATTAAGTATTGTATTGTGCAGAGCATTTTGCTCTTTAGTAACTATCAACATGAGTTACTAAAGAGCAAAATGCTCTGCACAATGGTAAACAGCAATAAACTATTTACAATTTTGAACATTTTCCAATGTTTTATGATCTATTAATTAAGTCATAAAATTGTAAACGAAAATAACATTGCTCACAATCCGTTTCAATTTCTCACTCGTAATATTCAAAATGGTCTGTGATTGGCTAACATATGATGTTCAATTAATCAACGCACAAGATTTCGTCGGATGCAAGTTTGACATTAGTTCATAATTTGAATGTTTTAAATAGCTAGATTATATAATATTATTTATTTTAAAAGAATGCATTAAATTGTAAACAGTTTTTACAAATACTTACTGTCATTATCATTATCATTTTCACTTTCTTCGTCACTTTCATATTCTTCGTATATATCTGATTCGCTGTAATCATTTGAATCTGCGCATGATAGAGATCTAGACTCGTGATGAGAAGCGTCTATAAATTCAGTTAAAATATTTAGCTTGTAAAAATGACGAAACTTTTTTAGTACAGTCTAAGTTAAGTATTTGCATTGGTTTTATTACTTGCAATTTGTAACTGACAAGCATGCCATGTTTACATGCAATATATTTTCTTACTGTTTGTCCAATGATTCGACAGATCACCTGACACTCATCTTTACTCGCTATACCTATTCTATAGCGGAGCACATGTCTTACCGTGCCCTTCATACAGTTATTTGCAGTTGTTATGCAAGTGACTGTACAGTCACATTCAATATTTTCAAGGTCACTAATAATTAAGGTAACCCTAGTTAAATTATTAAAACCTGTTGGCGGTTATTCGGTTGAATATAGATAGCTGGCGAAAATATGACTAACGGTAGTATCGATACTATTGGAAGCTTTTTTCGATGAAAATACTATTGACGAACGCAACACTATCGAGAATATTTCTACTCGTAATTTGAATCTCTGATAGCTAGGAATCTGTGATAGCATATCCATCGCATGCAAATTTGAATTCTCACGGCTATTTGTTTCTAACTAAAGAAATTATTTTAAACTAAATACGTACCTATAAATGTCACTTTAAGGAACACAAGTACTAAAATAGGCAAGAGACGGACGAACTTCCCCATGATTTCTACAGAAATAACCACAGATAAATAAAGCTAACTCTTTTATACCAACTTTAATGCACTTGTAAAAACAATGATTTGGAGCGATATGCAGACATATATTATGATGAAAATGACACTAAAGCCCTGTCTGTCCCTGTCTTTAAATAATGATTTTTGTTTTTTTTTGTTCTAACGAACACTGAAGGTTATATGGTTATTATTTGAATGTATCTATTAAATCAGGGTTTAACAGTTTAATTACAAATTGCTTTAACTAAAGATTGCATTAATCTGTATTTGTGACTACTGATGGCCAACTTGATTGGTAAGCATCTATTTAGCCAGGGGTCCAGGGGGGTTATAATAAAAAATGATACCGTATTTTTTCTAAATTATAAAGTTTAAATACAGTTCGGAAATTTCTTTATTATTTGTTTAGTTTTAATTATGCACACATAAAAAAAACGTAAAAATAAAGGTTCCGTATTTCATTATTTCCCTTATATAATTGTGTTTATTTATTGTTCTAACTAGTTCTATTATTATTTACTATTATTTTTGCATGTAAAATATGAAGATAATATGAGATATTTAATTAATTTTCTAAAGACCAATTCTATTTCTTATACAGCTGTTACACATCATGTTGAAATGTTTAAAAATGATATGTATAGGTTAATATTAATATAATAAATTAAAGTAAATATTCACCAATATTATTAAAGCATATCCCATTACTTTGTGTATCCCAAATAATATTAAAAGCTCTAATATTTTATCGATTATTATTATTTTTTAAAGCCTTTTTTAAAGCCTATACATATCTCACTGCAGAGACAGGCGTGCATGAATCAATGAAAGAGAGGAAGAGGATATATTCTTTTCCTCTCTTTAATTGAGAGTTAAGATTAAGTCATGAAGAGTTAAGACATTAACACCGCAATGATAGCCTGAATGCATGAAGCTTCGAAAGTGCTTGGAGTACAAAAAGTATTGATTATTCGTTTTAAATTCAGTATCTAAGTACTGGTTCTATAAGATGAACCAAAGTAGACTGACGATTTTATTGTTTCATTTCTTCTACCAACTGCTCATATAGAGAACCTACCCTAAATTAGCCGATTAAGTCCTTAGTCGACTTTACACTCAACCTAAGCAATTCACAGGTTTTGTACAGGTGTCAGATAGCACGGTTCGAACCGCTGCCTCCCTCATGACTTTACGCACTAAGCTACCGACGTTCTGCCAAAAAGTTCTCTATGAAAATATGTATAACAGAAAATGTTTCAATTCTATAAATTGTTAATAAGCAGATAATGCTTTAAATTGAATATTCCTATATAATAATCACATGACGAGGTAAGTAGATAAATTTTCTCTTTGGATAAAATACTTGAAAGGTATGCAAACCATATTATTTAAATAACCATATAATTTAATTATGTCTGTTGACAACATGCATTACATTATTATAACAACTGCTGTTTTCGCAATCTGTAAAACGGTTACTTGAAGGAAAAATAATATTTACATTTAATAGGTATGTTCTTGTTATGGTTGATTAAAAAATAATAAATTATATGTATAATTAAATATTTTTTCTCTAGTTAAGGAACCACCATTTTTACAACCTCAATCTATCATAGATATACTGCTTATCTCGGTTCTTTTTATTTCATACTGGCTGGCCCGGTGGACTTCGTACCGCTATATTATGATACAAACCTTGTCAACACACAGGACAATATAAGACATAGACTATAAGACAGACAATATACATTACACTAGGAAACAATCACAGTAAAAATATATATCCAAATTGGAGCAGTAGTTTGGAAGTTATGCACCACCTTAATAAAAGTATACTTACTGTATCTGATTTGTTACTCATTTGTATATAATAATAAAACCATAATTCAAATTTTAATTTCCATTGCCTTTAATTTATGGTCTGTCATCTTTATGTTCTTAGGGTGACTAATATCCCAAAGGTGAAATGGGACATTTGGAATAATATCACTCATCACAGTTAATATTTTATTATACTTTAAGTTATGATACTTATCTCAAGAATCAACCTCAAGAAAAGTGAAGAAAACGAATTGATCTTAAATCCTTGTGTAATATTTGGGAAACCATAGCTAATAAAATAAAACTTATTATTTTTAGTAATGCAATATATTTGGTGTAAGTGATGCGCTGTCGCATGTCCAGCAGAGCTCATATCTGTAAAGAAGATAGGATGGTAATATGATTAGTTAAATATCTTATCTAGCTTGAATAAAATTAACTTTTAGACTGTTCAATTAAAAGTCCTATCATGAGCATGTTGAACATTGAATAAAACAAAAGTTACATATATTTACATTATGAACACCCCGAAATCAAAGAAATAAACCCAAAATACAAGAGAACACTTTTAATTCATGTGCAGAGAGTCTCATTATATTTTCATAATCTAGAAGGCGGAACTTTACGGTCTTATTTACAAATGTTGGAAAACATTGGGAAACTAAATTTCTCTATTTGTAAATTTTGATTGCGATGCGTCAAAGTTAGATGGAATGTAAAATGAAGCGCAAAATTTATTTCGAATGCTTGTGAATATGAAGTAAGAGAAAATGTTCAGCCTACAATATGTTAAATCGTTTAAAAGTTACAAAGAGAGGAAGAAAATCAAAATGACCAAACCAGTAAATATCTGACTTTTGCTTAAACATACTCTAATTCTATTCTTCTGTATATTGGCCATAAAATTTAGTAAATACTGTTAGCTTTATTATTAAAATTCCTAATTACATAATTAAATTATCGATATAACTCGGGTTATATCAATAATTTAATTTGTTCAGTTACTAATTGTTCCAATCGATTATTACCATTCGATTAATTCGTCACTCGCGATTCACGAGTTCACCGCGGTGTATCTGAACAGCGGCCGGCATTCGAATTCGGAGCGTTGGAACGAGCGGACGTAAAGTGTTCTTTGGTGCCAATTGTCTTGTGATTCTGTATTTGGATAAAGAAAAGGACTATACCGTGTAAGTAACGATTATTGATTTGTAAAGTGTTAGATTTAAAGATATACAATACGAGAAATACATGTAGAAGTACAAATGATTCTCTGGTTTTCTTTGGAACCCTATTTCTTCTGATTCTGGCTTTCAGTTCAGAAGTGGGATCGTAAAAGAATTTATTTTCTTTTTCTTTCACGTCCACAAGAGGTTAATTGTAGTTACCGTTATTTTTTTAATTCTACCTTCACGTAAAAAAAAAAATTCTATGAAAATAATTGGCAAACTATAACGCTTCATTAATTTTTTCTTCTTCTCTCTTTTTGGTAATAAAGTATATCTTTTTTTTTTCTTTTCTTTTTCTCTCTCCTTTTAGGATCACCTCATTTATATTGACTTATGTGTTTTATACTTTTTTACAAATACCTACTAATGATTATTTTTGACTAACTGAGGAATAACTAATATTAAGGTAAAAACTTTATTCAATAAATTAATTCTACAGACAGTCTTATTAAAATAGCATTTTCTCTTATTTGAATAATTTGGGTTAGTATCATATAGATTAAAATCATCTTTCTGTATTTTCTGCTAAACATTTCTTTCTTTATAAGTAAAATATATATCACTAAGAATAAATAGAATGAATAACCCAAATAATAGGCTAGGAACATGGGTAGGAAAATTATTTAAGCATGTTATTCGGGACATCTACAGGACACTTTCTGGACGTCTTGGGGATACTCTCGGGACTCTTTTGACACATATTCATGAAACTTTTGGGATATTTTTGGGACTCTTTCGGGACGCTATTGCGATATTTTCGGGTCACTTTCGGTATTCTTTCGGGAAACTTTTGTGACATTTTCGGGACGATTTCGGGGTACTTTTGGGAGACTTTCTAGACACTTGCAATATTTTCGGTACACTCTCGGAAACATTTCGGGACTCTTTTCGGACATTGAAGACACTTTAGGGACGTTTTGGGGATACTTCTGGGGTACTTTTGTGACATTTTCGAGACACTCTTGTAAACCTTTCGGGACTCGGGCATTTTCGGGATATTTTTGGAACATGGTCGGGACACATTCAGGATACTTTAGGGAAGCTGATGAGAATCATTCGTGCTACTTTATAGTCACATCCGGACTATTTCAACTACACCATTGAGAACTTTAAGGACAGTGACGCTTTAAGGACATTTCGTTTTATTTGTTGTCCTTGATAACCAGCAAGCTTTTTGATCTTTATGGGGTTTATTAATACTTATATTAGTTTCAGTTACATCGAGATGGAGAAAGGACCTTGTTATCAAAGAGAGGGACTGTTGTCCGTGGGGGACAGTGATGGAATGCCCGGGTTAGAGGGCAGCGAAATGCTCAGGTTAGAGGGCAGAAATATGCCCAGGTTAGAGGGCAGATATATGCCCAGGTTAGAGGGCAGGGAGACGCCCAGGTTAGAGGGCGAGGAGACGCCTAGGTTTGAGGGCGGACGGACTTCCAGGAGAGGTAGCAGGTTAACGCCTAGGTCAGAAGTTGATGGTGGGAGTGCCATACTCCCTACAAGTGTGGCAGGAAGGAACAAGGCTGGTTTAAGGAAAAGGGGTGAAGAGGAAATTATGGACTGTCGTAGAAGAAAGAGGAGGCGTGACGGAACATCGGATTCGGAGAGTTCAATAGAAAGTACGGGACGAAGAATTACATACAGGAGGAAGAGGAAACAGCGACCGCAGACACGGGATATGGGAAGACGACCAGTACGGGAGAAATCCTACGGCCGCACCTCTGATAGCGGCGAGTCTTGGCGATTTCCAGAGGGCAGTGGTAAAGTACGAGATTCAACTACTAATGCTATGTTAGATAAATTTTTATCAATTTTACAAAATGTCAGGAGCTCAGATAGACCTAAATTGTCATTTAATTCTAATGTAATACCAGAATTCGATCCTTTGAGTAAAGAACAAACTATATTAACGTGGATTAATAAAGTAGAGGAGTATGCCGAAATATACGGGTGGGAAGAGAAGGAAATCATACACTATTCTCTCCCAAAGTTAGTAGGGGTTGCAAAAACGTGGTACCAAGGTTTACCAACATTTTTGCATACATGGAATGAATGGAAAAAAAATTGATTGAGTCGTTTCCTTGTCGTGAGGACTATGCTGAGCTTCTGACAGAAATGCTTGCTAAACGTGTCAAATATGGTGAAACATTGGAGCATTATTATTACGCGAAAGTAAACCTTTTAAATAGATGCAGAATTTACGGAAAACAAGCGGTTGATTGTATTTTATACGGAGTAGATGATCGTGCTGTTAAGGTAGGAGCCCAAGCAGCTCAGTTTAGTGAACCTGAGCAGATTTTAAAATATTTTAGGACAGTTAAAGTTGGACACAATAGGGACAATCAAGAAATAAATATTAGGAATAGGTTAGGTCGTAAGACTACTTTCCTAGGACAAAACCGGCCCCAAAATTTAAAGCCAGGAGTAATTAATACGAATATTCGATGTTTTAATTGTAATGAAATCGGTCACCCTAGCTTCAAGTGCGATAAGCCTATCATAAAATGTTCTATATGTGAAAGGGTAGGACATCAAGCTAGTAGCTGCTATAGAAATAAAACCGGTCCTGATAAGCAAAAATGCGACTCAAACAAATGATAGGGTAGAAAAGCAGGTGTCTAAATTAGGTATATTTGAAACTCCTAACGATAAATATGTTTTCGATATTAAAATTAACGGTATAGTCGTGTGTTGTCATATTGACCTAGGTAGTCAATGTTCACTAATCAAAGTTAGCAAAGCCAAAGAGCTTGGACTCAACATTGTTATTAGTAAAGACTTACCTATTCTTCGTGGAATCGGCTCAAACTTAGTAACTCCTATCGGTGTAGTTAATTCTGAGGTTGAAGTTCAGGGAATTAAGAAAATTATCGATATTTACGTGGTAGACGATTGCGTATTAAGTCATCCTGCTCTCTTAGGGCATTCCTTCACTGAAATGCCTGATCTTGTCATCACTAAAACTCCCACTAAAGTTATTTTTGAAAAAGTAGACAATATCAAGATACCTCTAATATCTAGTACTACTAATGTAATCAACAAAAACTCTTTGGGTGTAGTATCTGTAAGATCTGATTCAGTGATCGATGGATGTGTTTACGTTCATGGGTCACTTAGAGGAGAAACAAATAAGCAATATTACCTCCTCGCAGGCGAATACCAGATCAAAAATGGGTCTGGATCATTGCTTGCATATAATGTATCTTCATCTGATATAACCATTTCCGAAGGCTCTTTAGTGACCAGATCAATTAATAAGATACAAATGCATTCATTACCTGTTCTTAGTTGTTGTACAGTTGCATTCGATGATCTGATTTCCGATGAATTAATAATATGTGGTGAACAACTTAACGATAACGAACGTTTACAATTACGAAGCTTACTTAACAAACACCAGGACTCCTTCTCAAGAGGTCTAAAAGATCTAGGGTTCACTAATGTATCGGAGATGGTTATAACACTAGAGGATAATGAGCCTGTTGTCTATCGACCCTATCGATTATCACATGCAGAAAGGTCACTCGTTAATGATATGGTTCAAGAGATGTTAAATAGTGGTATAATTAGAGAATCTTCTTCACCATATGCTAGTCCAATAGTCCTAGTCCAAAAGAAGACCGGAGAAAAACGCTTATGCGTTGACTACCGGGCCCTCAATAGAAAAACTAAAAAGGACCATTACCCACTCCCTCGTGTAGAGGATCAACTTGATCAATTAGCAGGAAATAAATTATTTACATCACTTGACTTAGCATCAGGTTATTATCAAATTCCTATTAAGGAGGAGTCACGGCACAAAACTGCTTTCGTCACACCCGATGGGCAGTTTGAATACAACCGCATGCCGTTTGGTTTAGTCAATGCGCCCTCAGTTTTCCAGCGAACGATTAATAAGATCCTCCATGACGCTAAAATAAAGTATGCCATCGTGTATATGGATGACATTCTAATCCCGTGTAAAAATTTGGAAGAAGGTTTAATAAGACTGGAGGAAGTATTACAACTATTAAAACGTGGTGGTTTAACGCTAAGACTTAGTAAATGCAATTTCTTTATGGACACTATCGACTTCTTAGGTTTCGAAGTAAATGCGTCTGGCATTAGACCGGGTAATAGGAAGACAGAGGCTGTTTCAAAGTTCCCAACCCCTAATAACCAACACGAACTCAGGCAATTTTTAGGTCTGTCAGGTTTCTTTAGACGGTTTATTAAAAATTACGCTATTTTAACAGATCTTCTAAAGAAAGATAGTACCTGGAAGTGGGGGGTTGATCAAGTCCAAGCTTTTCATTTAGTGAAATCATTACTTACAGAGCGTCCATTATTAGCCCTCTATGATCCTAAAGCAGCAACCCAACTTCACACTGACGCGTGTAAAGATGGACTAGCTGGTATTCTCTTACAATGTGATTCTACGGGCACATTTCATCCAGTATCGTACTTTAGTCGTAAGACTTCGAGCGACGAACGAAAACTGCACTCGTACGAGCTTGAGACTTTAGCAGTGGTAGCCTCTTTGAGTAGGTTCAGGGTATACCTTCTAGGGATATCCTTCACAATATATACGGACTGTAGTGCTCTTCGGTCTACATTGGTTAAGCGAGATTTAATTCCACGAGTAGCGCGTTGGTGGGTTCAGTTACAAGAATATGACTTTTCAATAGAGTACCGTCCGGGATCTCGAATGACGCATGTTGACGCGTTGAGTCGTAGTCCCGTTGGTGCTCCTGCATTGGAAACTCATGTTTTGGATATCTTAACTATAGAAACTTCTGATCAGGACTGGATAGCAACAGTACAAGATGCAGATGAAGAGGTGATTAGGATTAAGGAAATTCTTAGCGAAAAAGCAACTGAAAAGGTTGTGGATGTGCATAAAAACTATAGGTTAAAAAATGGTCGTGTTTATCGTATAGTAGGAGATGATATTAAGTGGTTAGTTCCGAAAGGAGTGCGCTGGCAAATACTAAAAAGAAACCATGATGACATCGGTCATTATGGTTTTGATAAAACGTTACAAAGAATTCAACTTCATTACTGGTTTCCAAAAATGCGCCGGTTCGTAAAAAAATATGTACAATCCTGTCTTAATTGTGCCCATCATAAAACTCCGGGTGGTAAGCGAGAAGGAGAACTACACCCTATTGATAAAGTCAGTATTCCCTTTCACACTATACATGCCGATCACTTAGGGCCCTTTGTCAAAAGCAAAAAAGGTAACTGCTATCTTTTAGTTATTATCGATAGCTTCACCAAATATATTAATATAACAGCTGTCAAAAATACTAAATCTTTAACGAGTTTTCGAGTTTTTAGAGAACATATGAGCTATTTCGGAGTACCTACGCGTCTCATAACTGACAAAGGAACTAGTTTCACAAGTAAAGAGTTTAAAGAATTCGTAACCTTATGTGGAATTAAGCATATTACTAATGCCGTTGCGACGCCCAGAGCAAATGGGCAAGTCGAACGCTTCAATAGAACCATTTTAGATGCTCTTTCTACTTGTACTCATAACCAGAATGAAAAATCTTGGGACGATTACATCTGGGACATTCAGGTAGGGATTAATACTACACTTCATAAGACAACCCAGAAAACGCCATCAGAACTATTATTCGGTTTTAACATTACTAGTAAGACTGAAGGAATTTTAAGTCAAGTCATTTCTGACACAATGAAAATAGTTGATTCAAACGAATTAGGCAACATTAGGGATATGGCAAGTGAAAATATTAAGGTACAACAGGTAAAAGACTGTAAAAGATATAATAGGCATAGGAAACCAGGAAAAAAATATTCTATAGGGGATTTAGTGCGCGTAGAAAGACAGGTGCCTCACGATGGTAAATCTCAAAAACTAGTAGTTAAGTTTCAAGGGCCATATCGCGTAATAAAAGTGCTACCAAACGACAGATATTTAATCGAAGACACACCAATGACACGCAAATAAGGTCGCCGCTATGAAACTATAGTAGCAATTGACAAAATGCAACCTTGGTTAACATTCTGTAGAGATTTAGAGATAAGTGGGGAGAGTAGTTACGAAAATAGTGATAGCGAAAATGAATTAGTTAAGTAAAAATATCGTATAAAATAAGATATTATTTCATTGTTATTTAAAAAAAAAATTATTGATTTATTGTCTTAATGATATTGTTTATAATTTACAATTATTTCAGTTTGCATTGTTTACTGATTACATCACATACTGTTAGCATATTATAAAAAAAAGCAATTGATTTATAAAATCTTACATTACAATTATTCATGATGTTTATATTTTTTTTTATTATTTAGTTTTTTTGTTGTTTAGTTTTGTTACTGTTGAGATATGTTTTAATGTCGGTAACCATTATCCTTAACTAACTTATCCGCGCGAGGACGCGCTTCGAACAGGATGGCCGAGCTGTTAGCTTTATTATTAAAATTCCTAATTACATAATTAAATTATCGATATAACTCGGGTTATATCAATAATTTAATTTGTTCAGTTACTAATTGTTCCAATCGATTATTACCATTCGATTAATTCGTCACTCGCGATTCACGAGTTCACCGCGGTGTATCTGAACAGAGGCCGGCATTCGAATTCGGAGCGTTGGAACGAGCGGACGTAAAGTGTTCTTTGGTGCCAATTGTCTTGTGATTCTGTATTTGGATAAAGAAAAGGACTATACCGTGTAAGTAACGATTATTGATTTGTAAAGTGTTAGATTTAAAGATATACAATACGAGAAATACATGTAGAAGTACAAATGATTCTCTGGTTTTCTTTGGAACCCTACTTCTTCTGAACTGGTGGCTTTCAATACTTAAGTACTAACCTCTTACTGTGATGGTTGGAATGTCCCGCAGAATATTGGAGTTTTTGTATGGAAAATATAAAAGACAAACGGCCTGTTTGCATTAAATATGGCAGGAGCACTATAGGTCACAGCTTGAACGACTGAAACATGTAATTTAATATAAAGAAAATTATCTTCAATCACAAATGGTACCTTCTTAGGATGGGATGCGACTCCACAACCTGTCACAATGCGGGTGACTGCTAACTACAAAATTTGGAATAATCTATGAATATTGCATAGTGTTCCTGCTTTTACGTTATTTTCGCTATTTTTCTACCTCTACAATGTTGAAAATTATCGCGTGTTCGTGGATTCGCATTTCATTCCGAGACTAATTTCTAATGTTTCAATAATGCTGAAGTAAAAATTTTAAAATATGATATGCATATTACTGTACTCCACCGTTTGTACACTTCATTCATATTTTTATTATTGCACTACAAGATTATCTTCTCAACCAAAATTCACGGAATGGTCAGCTGCCAATTACTATAGAAATACATTTAGCCTGTGTAAGTAATTTAATTTCGAAAAATATTTAACTTTCGCAAAACTTATAAGATCTTACTCACAATTGGCAGCAGCCGCTTCGGTGCCCTTTTCATCAACTTCGACAAACGCCTTTTGTTTTGCAACGGATACGTAAAGTTGTTCATACTGTTCTAAAATACCGTCTAATTTTGCCAAAGACTGGTCGAAAAGATCCTTAATATTAGCCTGAAAATTGTTTTAAAATAATCAAAACACACAAAAACAACCATTAATTATTATTATATTGCACTTTTTTATTTTGTGAAACCCGCGAAGAAACTTACCTTCTGCATGATAACCTTCAAGTCTATTTCAGATTCTGTTTTAATTTTCGGTAGGTAAACCGCAACTTTTGTTTCAGTGGTGCTATTGTATGCATTAAACATGATATCTGCATCTTGAAGTTTTAGTATTAACTGCGACAATCCGTCTATTTGATTTGGTAAGAACACGACGAATGAGAAGTTTCCACCTTTATAAAATAGTTCTAAAACCTATAAAAATTATAATTCAAAAAATTTGGCAACCAAAACTTATATAAACTTACCCTCTTTCTCTAAACTAATCGAGTTATAAAAATAGATGTCATTTCGATTCACATGCTTATTTTAATTTAAACGAAGCTGATTCTTGTAACAGTCACCTATAGTCATATACACAAACATTATTTTAAATACCTTGGTAGTTTTATTATTATTAAAATTAAGTCTTATCAGTGTCTATACTCGAACTCATCTACGCACTTTAACATCAAACGTATGTGTTGCTTTTAATTTTAATTTCATTAATGTTATTTTTATGTTAATACGTACCTTACTGAAAATCGGTTAGCTACGAGTTTCATTATAAAACATTTTAGTAATAGATAACATCATAAAAATATCTACGTTTTACCTTACAATCCAGATCATCAACATTAGAATAATAAAAGTTCCCCATTTGGTACATTGTAGGAATTTGTATAGTGGTTTCATTATTAACGTAGAAGTCACGATTCAATGTTTCGGTAGCATCGAACTGATTGACCCAGTTTCCCTGAAATTTTGTTTATTTATATAATTTACACTTCATATATCATTATCATTTAATACTAAGGTTAATACTATTTATTTTTCCAGTAAGTAATATTGAAAATTTTATAAATAAATAGTTTATTAAAATAGGAATGAACTTACTAAAAAGTATATGGCATTAGCCAATACAAGTCGTGTATTCGAGTCAAACGAATCAGATGGCACGAGGTTCTGGATACGGTTGTTGGTTTTATTCGCCACCTAAAGTAATATCCAAATTATTATAAAATGATATGACACTATGATACAATAGATAATCCTAACTAGACTCCCAACAACAATCATAACTTTCTGATTGTGTTGCAGTTCTGGGGTTGAGAGAGAGTCGAATCTTTCTAATTGTGGAACAAAGTATTGTGTGTTCAAGATAGAAATGCTTCCAATAGTATTGATAGTTATGATGGTTTTTAAAATTAAATCCAATCGAATTAAAACGGTGCATAATTGCAAAAGAAAAAGTATATTCGGTGATCCATTACCCACTGGTTGATTTTGTCAGCTGCCTCAGAAGATTTAGTAAAATCAACACTTTCTGCTTCAGCATCAAATACATCTTTTGTATCATCAATAAAGTTTTGTGATAGAGGTTGCACGTCGCTTGCAAATATTTTAGCAGCTAAATTAAGGGTCACATTTTGTTCTGCTTGTAAACGCCTTGCAAGTGCAGGAAATGCGCATCTTATCTGTGAATGTTCAATTATAAAGGACAATAATAATGACGAATATAAACCGTATAGACTTATATTTGATCGATTGATTCAACAGACATAATAAAATAATATTTTGTTTCACTTACATCGTCCTTAGTTCGAAGGTTAAGAACATTCATTAACTGTGTATATGTGTCATCTTGAGCGTAAAGTGCCAGTTGCCCCATCGGTACGAAAACAGAGAATGGAGATATTATCAAGCTCTTATTAGGAAAAAGTTGATGGACTTCCTGAAAGATACAATAATAGTAATTTAAAATGATAATTTTGTTAATATATTTAGATGATGAATGCGAGTGCAATATTTGACTTACATAAAGACTCTTCCCCGTGAACACAGCATTTCCCCTTAAGAGCAACTGTAGTGTTTCATCTTCAGAACATTCTGCAGTACGGACTGGCTTGTCAACATTTGTTTGCTCTGGAAATATCACTGATAATGACCGATACGAACATGTAATGTAGAGTTCTAATCAAGCATTGGCTGATTCCTTACTTTCTAAGAAATTTCAAAGCACATGATGAATCGTTAATATGACTTACTTTTATGAAATAGCTAATAAGTCTTATCTAATAGAACCGATCAAATTCGTTATGCATCCCAGTTTTAAGTAACGAAATCTTAATAGATGGTTAACATTGTATCTATCATTAAAATGCATAGTGTATTCCAAATGTTTTTAAGACCTGGCATCACCCTTATGTATTTATTTATAAGTATTCCTAAAAACATATAAACTAATCGTTGTCTTCACTGATAGGTACAACCCTACATGGGGAAACACGTGAAGACTTTGATGTTGAGTGAAACCAATCGCAGTTTTAACTGGGTCCAATTAGCTACCTTATCACCATGGCAAAAGTAGTTTAGAGTTCAGTTTTAGAAGCGAATCCAGAGTGCACGAACTACTACACAACCAATTTCGTAATATCAATACGAAGGTCAACGCAGTTGTAACTCTGGCTCGTATAAATACTTATTATATCAATTCCGTAAGATTTTTGACTCTTACCTGATGAGCTTGAAGAACTAGCAAAACTGATGCTTGAACTACTGGAAGTAGTGCCACAGTTTCCGTTGTCACTGATGGCATCTAAAAAGAGATTAAGAGCCTAAGTTTATTCTTAATAAGAACAATTTTAAGTATAACTAAAAATTTAAAAAAGCATTCTGTAAATATTTTAATTGTAAAAAACAATTCAATGTTAATATTTTATTGATTCATTAAAAAATTCATTTTGTTTAATAAATTGGTTTTTAATTGACTTGTTCAGTGAAACAAACAACTGACAAAGAATAAGACGTGTTAGTTATAAATTATAAATTCACAAAAATCACTACAGACAGAATAAAGAAAAATATGCCTCTCGAGTATTTAAAAAATACTAACATATTCCCTTTAAAAGAAATATTATAAGAGCACGTTGACATTTTAAAAAGAAAAAGAAATGTCATTGCAATATATTTTTCCATGCGTTATCCGCAAACTCAAATCGTTCTTTATTCTATTTCTGTTTCCCATTCTTACTTACCTACTGAAGATACCACCAACAGGGTATTAACCGCTAGAATAACGATAAGTACAATCTTCATCATTGCAATCAGCAAACAGTACGGTTCAGTATCCACGACTATCTTTTATAGTGTGCGCTTTATTGCAATATGTTTAATTATAATTGATATATGGTACTTATTAACAACTGTTATAATTTTCTTGTATTGAAATGATTCTTATCATGAATCTTTGAATTTACAAAAGTATTGGTTTTGTTAATTACTCTTTTGAGTAGAATACCTATACAGGTACTCTACTCAAAGGAGCTGTAATAACAATTGTAATAATATTCTGAAATGTTTTAAGTGCGTATTTATTATGAAAATACAAACAAAGTAACCTTGAGTGACCTTGATACGTTTGATTTTAACGTTCCTGTTATCTATATTAACAATAAGTTGTAAAATTAAAAATATGACACGAATTAAAATTGTTATTGGTTTTAATTTTGATGATAAAAAAGCAATAAAATTAAATAAAGATGATTTGAATAAAGAGATTTTTGATTTGGAAATATATGACAAATACGATTTTAATAAATTCATTTGAAGCTTTTGACCTCCATATCAGCTAATGGAAAGTGATGATATGGATAAAGATGACGGCGAACCCAGATACAGAACAGCTGAATACCGTATTTGCCAATTTTATATACCAACTGCTAGCATGCATTAATACTGCATACACTATTGCTAGACTCTCGCGGGGAATCGAACCTCGCACCTCCTGATCTGAGGTAAGTGGTCTTAATGTCTAGACCACCAAGGAGGTAGATACTATTGGGATAAAATGTTTATGTTTTCTTAAAACAAAGTATTAACATTATTATATTTGACATAAAGTTCGTAAGTTAAACCATTTTTAAATATATCTTTGACTATACTATTTGTATCTGGCTGGCTTTCATGACGTTAAAATGTATGTTGGGGATAAAATTTCTTAGCACTTTATATTTTTTTTTCAAAGTTAATTTACATTAAATTACAGTATATATGTGCCATTTTGTTCATAAACTTTCTGCCATCAATCTCTTTAAAAACGGTTCGGTTTCATTACTTCTCCATAAAGAATCAGAAATGAGTACACGGTTCATTAGGTTTCTTTCAGTGAGCTCATGTTGCACGTAATGCAACGCACTTTTTCAAATGGTATGTATTGGTTTCAGGCGGGGTACGAACCACTGCCTCCCGCATGAAAAACAATAACCTTAAGCACTAAGCTACCGACGCTCTGCCAAAAAGTTCTCTATGAAAATATTTATAACAGAAAATGTTTCAATTCTGTAAATTGTTAGTAAGCAGATAATACTTTAAAGTGCATACTCCTACATAATAACCACATGACGAGGTAAGAAGATAAATTTTCACTTTGGAAAAAATACTTGAAATGTAATAATAAAAATACTTGTATGCAAACCATATTATTTAAATAACCATATAATTTAATTACGTCTGTTGACAACATGCATTACATTATTATAACAACTGCTGTTTTCGCAATCTGTAAAACGGTTACTTGAAGGAAAAATAATATTTACATTTAAAAGGCATGTTCTTGTAATGGTTGATTAAAAAATAATAAATTATATGTATAATTAAATATTTTTTCTCTAGTTAAGGAACCACCATTTTTACAACCTCAATCTATCATAGATCTACTGCTTATCTCGGATCTTTTTATTTCATACTGGCTGGCCCGGTGAACTTCGTACCGCTATATTATGATACAAACCTTGTCAACACTATATAAGACATTACACTAGGAAACAATCACAGTAAAAATATATATCCAAATTGGAGCAGTAGTTTGGAAGTTATGCACCACCTTAATAAAAGTATACCTACTGTATCTGATTTGTGACTTATTTGTATATAATAATAAAGCCATAATTCAACTTTTAATTTCCATTGCCTTTTATTTATGGTCTATCATCGTTATGTTAGGGTGACTAATATCCCAAAGGTGAAATGGGACATTTGGAATAATATCACTCATCAAAGTTAATATTTTACTTTACTTTAAGTTATGACACTTATCTCAAGAATCAACCTCAAGAAAAGTGAAGAAAACGAATTGAATTTAAATCCTTGTATAAAATTGGGGAAACCATAGCTAATAAAATAAAACTTATTATTTTTAGTAATGCAATATATTTGGTGTAAGTGATGCGCTGTCGCATGTCCAGCAGAGCTCAAATCTGTAAAGAAGATGGTAATATGATTAGTTAAATATCTTATCTAGCTTGAATAAAATTATCTTTTAGACTGTTCAATTAAAAGTCCTATCATGAGCATGTTGAACATTGAATAAAAAAAAAGTTACATATATTTACATTATGAACACCCCGAAATCAAAGAAATAAACCCAAAATACAAGAGAACACTTTTAATTCATGTGCAGAGAGTCTCATTATATTTTCATAATCTAGAAGGCGGAACTTTACGGTCTTATTTACAAATGTTGGAAAACATTGGAAAACTAAATTTCTCTATTTGTAAATTTTGATTGCGATGCGTCAAAGTTAGATGGAATGTAAAATGAAGCGCAAAATTTATTTCGAATGCTTGTGAATATGAAGAAAGAGAAACTGTTCAGCCAACAATATGTTAAATCGTTTAACAGTTACAAAGAGAGGAAGGGAATCAAAATGACAAAACCAGAATATATCAGACTTTTGCTTAAACGTACTCTAATTCTATTCTTCTGTATAGTGGCCAGAAAATTTAGTAAATACTTAAGTACTAACCCCTTACTGTGATGGCTGGAATGTCCCGCAGAATATTGGAGTTTTTGTATAGAATATGTAAAAGACAAAGGGCCTGTTTGCATTGAAGATGGCAGGAGCACTCCTATTCACAACTTGAACGACTGTAACATGTAATTAGTAAATATTAATAAAATTATCTTCAATCACAAATTGTACCTTCTTAGGATGGGATGCAACTCCACAACCTGTCACAATTCGGGTGACTGCTAACTAAAAAACTTGGAATAATCTATGAATATCGCACAGTGTTCCTGCTTTTACTTTATTTACGCTATTTTTCTACCACAAAACAATGTTGAAAATTATCGCGTGTTCATGGATTCGCATTTCATTCCGAGACTAATTTCTAATGTTTCAATAATGCTGAAGTAAAAATTTTAAAATATGATATGCATATTACTGTACTCCACCGTTTGTACACTTCATTCATATTTTTATTATTGCACTACAAGATTATCTTCTCAACCAAAATTCACGGAATGGTCAGCTGCCAATTACTATAGAAATACATTTAGCCTGTGTAAGTAATTTAATTTCGAAAAATATTTAACTTTCGCGAAACTGATAAGATCTTACTAACAATTGGCAGCAGCCGCTTCGGTGCCCTTTTCATCAACTTCGACAAACGCCTTTTGTTTTGCAACGGATACGTAAAGTTGTTCATACTGTTCTAAAATACCGTCTAATTTTGCCAAAAACTGGTCGAAAAGATCCTTAATATTAGCCTGAAAATTGTTTTAAAATAATCAAAACACACAAAAACAACCATTAATTATTATTATATTGCACTTTTTTATTTTGTGAAACCCGCGAAGAAACTTACCTTCTGCATGATAACCTTCAGGTCTATTTCAGATTCTGTTTTAATTTTCGGTAGGTAAACCGCAACTTTTGTTTTAGTGGTGCTATTGTATGCATTAAACATGAAATCTGCATCTTGAAGTTTTAGTATTAACTGCGACAATCCGTCTATTTGATTTGGTAAGAACACGACGAATGAGAAGTTTCCACCTTTATAAAATAGTTCTAAAACCTATAAAAATTATAATTCAAAAAATTTGGCAACCAAAACTTATATAAACTTACCCTCTTTCTCTAAACTAATCGAGTTATAAAAATAGATGTCATTTCGATTCACATGCTTATTTTAATTTAAACGAAGCTGATTCTTGTAACAGTCACCTATAGTCATATACACAAACAATATTTTAAATACCTTGGTAGTTTTATTATTATTAAAATTAAATCTTATCAGTGTCTATACTCGAACTCATCTACGCACTTTAACATCAAACGTATGTGTTGCTTTTAATTTCAATTTCATTAATGTTATTTTTATGTTAATTACGTTTATGTTAAGCTACGAGTTTCATTATAAAAAATTTTAGTAATAGATAACATCATAAAAATATCTACGTTTTACCTTACAATCCAGATCATCAACATTAGAATAATAAAAGTTCCCCACTTGGTACATTGTAGGAATTTGTATAGTGGTTTCATTGTTAACGTAGAAATCACGATTCAATGTTTTGGTAGCATCGAACTGATCGACCCAGTTTCCCTGAAATTTTGTTTATCTATATAACTTACACTGCATATATCATTATAATTAAATACTAAGGTTTAATACTTATTACTTTTTATTATTAATATTATTTATTTTTCCAGTAAGTAATATTGAAAATTTTATAAACAAATAGTTTATTAAAATAGGAATAAACTTACTAAAAAGTATATGGCATTAGCCAATACAAGTCGTGTATTCGAGTCAAACGAATCAGATGGCACGAGGTTCTGGATACGGTTGTTGGTTTTATTCGCCACCTAAAGTAATATCCAAATTATTATAAAATGATATGACACTATGATACAATAGATAATCCTAACTAGACTCCCAACAACAATCATAACTTTCTGATTGTGTTGCAGTTCTGGGGTTGAGAGAGAGTCGAATCTTTCTAATTGTGGAACAAAGTATTGTGTGTTCAAGATAGAAACGCTTCCAATAGTATTGATAGTTATGTTATAATGGTTTTTAAAATTAAATCCAATCGAATTAAAACGGTGCATAATTGCAAAAGAAAAAGTATATTCGGTGATCCATTACCCACTGGTTGATTCTGTCAGCTGCCTCAGAAGATTTAGTAAAATCAACACTTTCTGCTTCAGCATCAAATACATCTTTTGTATCATCAATAAAGTTTTGTGATAGAGGTTGCACGTCGCTTGCAAATATTTTAGCAGCTAAATTAAGGGTCACATTTTGTTCTGCTTGTAAACGCCTTGCAAGTGCAGGAAATGCGCATCTTATCTGTGAATGTTCAATTATAAAGGCCAATAATAATGACGAATATAAACCGTATAGACTTATATTTGATCGATTGATTCAACAGACATAATAAAATAATATTTTGTTTCACTTACATCGTCCTTAGTTCGAAGGTTAAGAACATTCATTAACTGTGTATATGTGTCATCTTGAGCGTAAAGAGCCAGTTGCCCCATCGGTACGAAAACAGAGAATGGAGATATTATCAAGCTCTTATTAGGAAAAAGTTGATGGACTTCCTGAAAGATACAATAATAGTAATTTAAAATGATAATTTTGTTAATATATTTAGATGATGAATGCGAGTGCAATATTTGACTTACATAAAGACTCTTCCCCGTGAACACAGCATTTCCCCTTAAGAGCAACTGTAGTGTTTCATCTTCAGAACATTCTGCAGTACGGACTGGCTTGTCAACATTTGTTTGCTCTGGAAATATCACTGATAATGACCGATACGAACATGTAATGTAGAGTTCTAATCAAGCATTGGCTGATTCCTTACTTTCTAAGAAATTTCAAAGCACATGATGAATCGTTAATATGACTTACTTTTATGAAATAGCTAATAAGTCTTATCTAATAGAACCGATCAAATTCGTTATGCATCCCAGTTTTAAGTAACGAAATCTTAATAGATGGTTAACATTGTATCTATCATTAAAATGCATAGTGTATTCCAAATGTTTTTAAGACCTGGCATCACCCTTATGTATTTATTTATAAGTATTCCTAAAAACATATAAACTAATCGTTGTCTTCGCTGATAGGTACAACCCTACATGGGGAAACACGTGAAGACTTTGATGTTGAGTGAAACCAATCGCAGTTTTAACTGGGTCCAATTAGCTACCTTATCACCATGGCAAAAGTAGTTTAGAGTTCAGTTTTAGAAGCGAATCCAGAGTGCACGAACTACTACACAACCAATTTCGTAATATCAATACGAAGGTCAACGCAGTTGTAACTCTGGATCGTATAAATACTTATTATATCAATTCCGTAAGCTTTTTGACTCTTACCTAATGAGCTTGAAGAACTAGCAAAACTGATGCTTGAACTACTGGAAGTAGTGCCACAGTTTCCGTTGTCACTGATGGCATCTAAAAAGAGATTAAGAGCCTAAGTTTATTCTTAATAAGAACAATTTTAAGTATAACTAAAAATTTAAAAAAGCATTCTGTAAATATTTTAATTGTAAAAAACAATTCAATGTTAATATTTTATTGATTCATTAAAAAATTCATTTTGTTTAATAAATTGGTTTTTAATTGACTTGTTCAGTGAAACAAACAACTGACAAAGAATAAGACGTGTTAGTTATAAATTATAAATTCACAAAAATCACTACAGACAGAATAAAGAAAAATATGCCTCTCGAGTATTTAAAAAATACTAACATATTCCCTTTAAAAGAAATATTATAAGAGCACGTTGACATTTTAAAAAGAAAAAGAAATGTCATTGCAATATATTTTTCCATGCGTTATCCGCAAACTCAAATCGTTCTTTATTCTATTTCTGTTTCCCATTCTTACTTACCTACTGAAGATACCACCAACAGGGTATTAACCGCTAGAATAACGATAAGTACAATCTTCATCATTGCAATCAGCAAACAGTACGGTTCAGTATCCACGACTATCTTTTATAGTGTGCGCTTTATTGCAATATGTTTAATTATAATTGATATATGGTACTTATTAACAACTGTTATAATTTTCTTGTATTGAAATGATTCTTATCATGAATCTTTGAATTTACAAAAGTATTGGTTTTGTTAATTACTCTTTTGAGTAGAATACCTATACAGGTACTCTACTCAAAGGAGCTGTAATAACAATTGTAATAATATTCTGAAATGTTTTAAGTGCGTATTTATTATGAAAATACAAACAAAGTAACCTTGAGTGACCTTGATACGTTTGATTTTAACGTTCCTGTTATCTATATTAACAATAAGTTGTAAAATTAAAAATATGACACGAATTAAAATTGTTATTGGTTTTAATTTTGATGATAAAAAAGCAATAAAATTAAATAAAGATGATTTGAATAAAGAGATTTTTGATTTGGAAATATATGACAAATACGATTTTAATAAATTCATTTGAAGCTTTTGACCTCCATATCAGCTAATGGAAAGTGATGATATGGATAAAGATGACGGCGAACCCAGATACAGAACAGCTGAATACCGTATTTGCCAATTTTATATACCAACTGCTAGCATGCATTAATACTGCATACACTATTGCTAGACTCTCGCGGGGAATCGAACCTCGCACCTCCTGATCTGAGGTAAGTGGTCTTAATGTCTAGACCACCAAGGAGGTAGATACTATTGGGATAAAATGTTTATGTTTTCTTAAAACAAAGTATTAACATTATTATATTTGACATAAAGTTCGTAAGTTAAACCATTTTTAAATATATCTTTGACTATACTATTTGTATCTGGCTGGCTTTCATGACGTTAAAATGTATGTTGGGGATAAAATTTCTTAGCACTTTATATTTTTTTTTCAAAGTTAATTTACATTAAATTACAGTATATATGTGCCATTTTGTTCATAAACTTTCTGCCATCAATCTCTTTAAAAACGGTTCGGTTTCATTACTTCTCCATAAAGAATCAGAAATGAGTACACGGTTCATTAGGTTTCTTTCAGAGAGCTCATGTTGCACGTAATGCAACGCACTTTTTCAAATGGTATGTATTGGTTTCAGGCGGGGTACGAACCACTGCCTCCCGCATGAAAAACAATAACCTTAAGCACTAAGCTACCGACGCTCTGCCAAAAAGTTCTCTATGAAAATATTTATAACAGAAAATGTTTCAATTCTGTAAATTGTTAGTAAGCAGATAATACTTTAAAGTGCATACTCCTACATAATAACCACATGACGAGGTAAGAAGATAAATTTTCACTTTGGAAAAAATACTTGAAATGTAATAATAAAAATACTTGTATGCAAACCATATTATTTAAATAACCATATAATTTAATTACGTCTGTTGACAACATGCATTACATTATTATAACAACTGCTGTTTTCGCAATCTGTAAAACGGTTACTTGAAGGAAAAATAATATTTACATTTAAAAGGCATGTTCTTGTAATGGTTGATTAAAAAATAATAAATTATATGTATAATTAAATATTTTTTCTCTAGTTAAGGAACCACCATTTTTACAACCTCAATCTATCATAGATCTACTGCTTATCTCGGATCTTTTTATTTCATACTGGCTGGCCCGGTGAACTTCGTACCGCTATATTATGATACAAACCTTGTCAACACTATATAAGACATTACACTAGGAAACAATCACAGTAAAAATATATATCCAAATTGGAGCAGTAGTTTGGAAGTTATGCACCACCTTAATAAAAGTATACCTACTGTATCTGATTTGTGACTTATTTGTATATAATAATAAAGCCATAATTCAACTTTTAATTTCCATTGCCTTTTATTTATGGTCTATCATCTTTATGTTCTTAGGGTGACTAATATCCCAAAGGTGAAATGGGACATTTGGAATAATATCACTCATCAAAGTTAATATTTTACTTTACTTTAAGTTATGATACTTATCTCAAGAATCAACCTCAAGAAAAGTGAAGAAAACGAATTGAATTTAAATCCTTGTATAAAATTGGGGAAACCATAGCTAATAAAATAAAACTTATTATTTTTAGTAATGCAATATATTTGGTGTAAGTGATGCGCTGTCGCATGTCCTGCAGAGCTCAAATCTGTAAAGAAGATGGTAATATGATTAGTTAAATATCTTATCTAGCTTGAATAAAATTATCTTTTAGACTGTTCAATTAAAAGTCCTATCATGAGCATGTTGAACATTGAATAAAACAAAAGTTACTTATATTTACATTATGAACACCCCGAAATCAAAGAAATAAACCCAAAATACAAGAGAACACTTTTAATTCATGTGCAGAGAGTCTCATTATAGTTTCATAATCTAGAAGGCGGAACTTTACGGTCTTATTTACAAATGTTGGAAAACATTGGAAAACTAAATTTCTCTATTTGTAAATTTTGATTGCGATGCGTCAAAGTTAGATGGAATGTAAAATGAAGCGCAAAATTTATTTCGAATGCTTGTGAATATGAAGAAAGAGAAAATGTTCAGCCTACAATATGTTAAATCGTTTAAAAGTTACAAAGAGAGGAAGAAAATCGAAATGACCAAACCAGTAAATATCTGACTTTTGCTTAAACATACTCTAATTCTATTCTTCTGTATAGTGGCCATAAAATTTAGTAAATACTTAAGTACTAACCTCTTACTGTGATGGCTGGAATGTCCCGCAGAATATTGGAGTTTTTGTATGGAATATATAAAAGACAAACGGCCTGTTTGCATTAAATATGGCAGGAGCACTCTTAGTCACAACTTGAACGACTGAAACATGTAATTTAATATAAAGAAAATTATCTTCAATCACAAATGGATGGGATGCGACTCCACAACCTGTCACAATTCGGGTGACTGCTAACTACAAAATTTGGAATAATCTATGAATATTGCATAGTGTTCCTGCTTTTACGTTATTTTCGCTATTTTTCTACCTCTACAATGTTGAAAATTATCGCGTGTTCGTGGATTCGCATTTCATTCCGAGACTTATTTCTAATATTTCAATAATGCTGAAGTAAAAATTTTAAAATATGATATGCATAGTACTGTACTCCACCGTTTGTACACTTCATTCATATTTTTATTATTGCACTACAAGATTATCTTCTCAACCAAAATTCACGGAATGATCAGCTGCCAATTACTATAGAAATACATTTAGCCTATGTAAGTAATTTAATTTCGAAAAATATTAAACTTTCGCGAAACTGATAAGATCTTACTCACAATTGGCAGCAGCCGCTTCGGTGCCCTTTTCATCAACTTCGACAAACGCCTTTTGTTTTGCAACGGATACGTAAAGTTGTTCATACTGTTCTAAAATACCGTCTAATTTTGCCAAAGATTGCTCGAAAAGATCCTTAATATTAGCCTGAAAATTGTTTTAAAATAATCAAAACACACAAAAACAACCATTAATTATTATTATATTGCACTTTTTATTTTGTGAATCCCGCGAAGAAACTTACCTTCTGCATGATAACCTTCAAGTCTATTTCAGATTCTGTTTTAATTTTCGGTAGGTAAACCGCAACTTTTGTTTTAGTGGTGCTATTGTATGCATTAAACATGATATCTGCATCTTGAAGTTTTAGTATTAACTGCGACAATCCGTCTATTTGATTTGGTAAGAACACGACGAATGAGAAGTTTCCACCTTTATAAAATAGTTCTAAAACCTATAAAAATTATAATTCAAAAAATTTGGCAACCAAAACTTATATAAACTTACCCTCTTTCTCTAAACTAATCGAGTTATAAAAATAGATGTCATTTCGATTCACATGCTTATTTTAATTTAAACGAAGCTGATTCTTGTAACAGTCACCTATAGTTATATACACAAACATTATTTTAAATACCTTGGTAATTTTATTATTATTAAAATTGAGTCTAATCAGTTTCTATACTCGAACTCATCTACGCACTTTAACATCAAACGTATGTGTTGCTTTTAATTTCAATTTCATTAATGTTATTTTTATGTTAATACGTACCTTACTGAAAATCAGTTAGCTACGAGTTTCATTATAAAACATTTTAGTAATAGATAACATCATAAAAATATCTACGTTTTACCTGACAATCCAGATCATCAACATTAGAATAATAGAAGTTCCCCTCTTGGTACATTGTAGGAATTTGCATAGTGGTTTCATTGTTAACGTAGAAGTCACGATTCAATGTTTTGGTAGCATCGAATTGATCGACCCAGTTTCCCTGAAATTTTGTTTATATATATAACTTACACTGCATATATCATTATAATTTAATACTAAGGTTTAATACTTATTACTTTTTATTATTAATACTATTTATTTTTCCAGTAAGTAATATTGAAAATTTTATAAACAAATAGTTTATTAAAATAGGAATGAACTTACTAAAAAGTATATGGCATTAGCCAATACAAGTCGTGTATTCGAGTCAAACGAATCAGATGGTACGAGGTTCTGGATACGGTTGTTGGTTTTATTCGCCACCTAAAGTAATATCCAAATTATTATAAAATGATATGACACTATGATACAATAGATAATCCTAACTAGACTCCCAACAACAATCATAACTTTCTGATTGTGTTGCAGTTCTGGGGTTGAGAGAGAGTCGAATCTTTCTAATTGTGGAACAAAGTATTGTGTGTTCAAGATAGAAACGCTTCCAATAGTATTGATAGTTATGTTATAATGGTTTTTAAAATTAAATCCAATCGTATTAAAACGGTGCATAATTGCAAAAGAAAAAGTATATTCGGTGATCCATTACCCACTGGTTGATTCTGTCAGCTGCCTCAGAAGATTTAGTAAAATCAACACTTTCTGCTTCAGCATCAAATACATCTTTTGTATCATCAATAAAGTTTTGTGATAGAGGTTGCACGTCGCTTGCAAATATTTTAGCAGCTAAATTAAGGGTCACATTTTGTTCTGCTCGTAAACGCCTCGCAAGTGCAGGAAATGCGCATCTTATCTGTGAATGTTCAATTATAAAGGCCAATAATAATGACGAATATAAACCGTATAGACTTATATTTGATTGATTGATTCAACAGACATAATAAAATAATATTTTGTTTCACTTACATCGTCCTTAGTTCGAAGGTTAAGAACATTCATTAACTGTGTATATGTGTCATCTTGAGCGTAAAGTGCCAGTTGCCCCATCGGTACGAAAACAGAGAATGGAGATATTATCAAGCTCTTATTAGGAAAAAGTTGATGGACTTCCTGAAAGATACAATAATAGTAATTTAAAATGATAATTTTGTTAATATATTTAGATGATGAATGCGAGTGCAATATTTGACTTACATAAAGACTCTTCCCCGTGAACACAGCATTTCCCCTTAAGAGCAACTGTAGTGTTTCATCTTCAGAACATTCTGCAGTACGGACTGGCTTGTCAACATTTGTTTGCTCTGGAAATATCACTGATAATGACCGATACGAACATGTAATGTAGAGTTCTAATCAAGCATTGGCTGATTACTTACTTTCTAAGAAATTTCAAAGCACATGATGAATCGTTAATATGACTTACTTTTATGAAATAGCTAATAAGTCTTATATAATAGAACCGATCAAATTCGTTATGCATCCCAGTTTCAAGGAACGAAATCTTCATAGATGGTTAACATTGTATCTATCATTAAAATGTATACTGTATTCCAAATGTTTTTAACACCTGGCATCACCCTTATGTATTTATTTATAAGTATTCCTAAAAACATATAAACTAATCATTGTCTTCGCTGATAGGTACAACCCTACATGGAGAAACACGTGAAGACTTTGATGTTGAGTGAAACCAATCGCAGTTTTAACTGGGTCCAATTAGCTACCTTATCACCATGGCAAAAGTAGTTTAGAGTTCAGTTTTAGAAGCGAATCCAGAGTGCATGAACTACTACACAACCAATTTCGTAATATCAATACGAAGGTCAACGCAGTTGTAACTCTGGCTCGTATAAATACTTATTATATCAATTCCGTAAGCATTTTGACTCATACCTGATGAGCTTGAAGAACTAGCAAAACTGATGCTTGAACTACTGGAAGTAGTGCCACAGTTTCCGTTGTCACTGATGGCATCTAAAAAGAGATTAAGAGCCTAAGTTTATTCTTAATAAGAACAATTTTAAGTATAACTAAAAATTTTAAAAAGCATTCTGTAAATATTTTAATTGTAAAAAAACAATTCAATGTTAATATTTTATTGAATCATTAAAAAATTCAATTTGTTTAATAAATTGGTTTTTAATTGACTTGTTCAGTGAAACAAACAACTGACAAAGAATAAGACGTGTTAGTTATAAATTATAAATTCACAAAAATCACTACAAACAGAATAAAGAAAAATATGCCTCTCGAGTATTTAAAAAATACTCCCTATAAAAGAAATATTATAAGAGCACATTGAAATTTCAAAAAGAAAAAGAAATGTCATTGCAATATATTTTTTCATGCGTTATCCGCAAACTCAAAACGTTCTTTATTCTTTTTCTGTTATTGTTACTTACCTACTGAAGATATCACCAACAGGGTAACCGCTAGAATAACGATAAGTACAATCTTCATCATTGCAATCAGCAAACAGTATGGTTCACTATCCACGACTATCTTTTATAGTGTGCGCTTTATTGCAATATGTTTAATTATAATTGATATATGGTACTTATTAACAACTGTTATAATTTTCTTGTATTGAAATGATTCTTATCATGAATCTTTGAATTTACAAAAGTATTGGTTTTGTTAATTACTCTTTTGAGTAGAATACCTATACAGGTACTCTACTCAAAGGAGCTGTAATAACAATTGTAATAATATTCTGAAATGTTTTAAGTGCGTATTTATTATGAAAATACAAACAAAGTAACCTTGAGTGACCTTGATACGTTTCATTTTAACGTTCCTGTTATCAATATTAATAATAAGTTGTAAAATTAAAAATATGACACGAATTGAAATTGTTATTGGTTTTAATTTTGATGATAAAAATGCAATAAAATTAAATAAAGATGATTTGAATAAAGAGATTCTTCATTTGGAAATATATGACAAATACGATTTTTTAAATTCATTTGAAATTCTATGTGGGCAGCTTTTGACCTCCATATCAGCTAATGGAAAGTGATGATATGGATAAAGATGACGGCGAGCCCAGATACAGAACAGCTGGATACCGTATCTGTAACTGCTAGCACGCATTAATGCTGCATACACTATTGCTAAGACGGTAGACTCTCGCGGGGAATTGAACCCCGCACCTCCTGTTCTGAGGTAAGTGGTCTTAATGTCTAGACCACCAAGGAGGTAGATACTATTGGGATAATATGTTTGTTTTCTTTAAACAAAGTAAGCTAGGTTTCGTATTAACATTATTTTATTTGACACAAAGTTCGTAAGTAAAACCATTTTTAAATATATCTTTGGCTATATTATTTGTATCTGGCTGGCTTTCATGACGTTAAAATGTATGTTGGGGATAAAATTTCTTAGCACTTTATATGAAAATTCAAGACATTTTTTTTTCAAAGTTAATTTACATTAAATTACAGTATATATGTGCCATTTTTTTCGTAAACTTTCTGCCATCAATCTCTTCAAAAACGGTTCGGTTTCATTACTTCTCCATAAAGAATCAGAAATGAGTACACGGTTCATTAGGTTTCTTTCAGTGAGCTCATGTTGCACGTAATTCAAAAAAGGCAGTAACGACGTTTTTTTGTGTACCCAGCCTTTTCAAATGGTGCAAAACTGTTTTATGGTCAAATCCCAATTCTTCAGCTATGTCGTAACTGACAATAAGTCGATCTTGCTCCTCTTTTTCAAAAATAGCCTCAATTTTACCCGTAACTGAGCGACCAGAGCGAGGTGCATCTTTGAAAAATTTCTCGTATTGAAAAAGTTTAAACCAACTTTGTTCTATTGCCAGACTGAACGTAAACTGACGAGACATAGGGGTGGTTCAATGTTTATTGGCAGAACCAGTCTCAGAAGGAGCAACTGGTCTTTATAACCTTCTGCGCAGATTGCGGCCGCCTCCTGCGATTTAAACTAATTTTTGTAATGTTTGCTTATGTGTTGTGAATACCTGTTAGGTGAGTCCGATAGGACTGACATGTCTTTGTAGGATAAAAGTCCTAATAAATAAATAGAAAAAAAAAACTTTGTTCTACTCTTACTGGTACTACATTAGGTCCATAAACGTCACAAATTTTTCTCGCAGATTGCGTTGCATTTTTTTCCTTTTTTGTAATAACATTTTAAAATGTATCTAATTTCTTCATTCGATTCGCTCATTTTGACAGAAAGAATAGTGGGAAACATAATATTCCTAATGTGATTCTTTTTTCGAAATATCACCTTTTAAACGTCATGTAAGCCAACCAGATACAGCCAAAGATATATTATTACAAGTTTATACGTACTATATGCGAAAAGACTTTTCCCCAACCTAATATTGTTGAAACCCATTTTTAGAAAAGACCTCTATCTAGCGTATTTGTTTGAGCGCTCTTGTTTGGATTATGAAAACAAAACAACTATCTCCATTTTTCTATCCTTCAGAAGTCTTCAGAAGTCCTGCTAGTTTCATGTAGTAGTAGGTCCATGTTTTCACTAGCCCCATTGGACCAGCTTGGTGGTGCCTTGTGCCTTGCCATGCGTTTCGTTCGTTTAAGAAAGATGGTTTGCAGAATTATGCAATGTAAACAGGCTGTTGATTTCCAGAAATAAAATAGACATTTTTGATAATTACAATATAATTTAATTCAAACATAACCAGAAAAATAACAATAAAAATTTTAGATTCTATTACCAAAGTTTAAGATGCGTTTCGTGAACCTAGTATTACTTTAAACAGTTTTAACAAAACAATTATCATTGGAAAAATATAATCAAACTAAAAAACATTTCCTAAGGTCTGATTTACCAAGAAGACTAAAGCCTGAATTTCTTATAGACTATATTTTTAAACAATAAATATCATGTTTTCTCTAGTTTATATATTTTATCGAGCAGATGGTATGATCATGGGATCATAAAGTTATTTTTATTTAATTGCCTGTTAATATATAATTAATATGAAAACTTTAAAATTTAAAATCTGGAATCTGCTATTTCAATATACATACTGTTAACTATAAAGTAGAACATATAAACAATAATAGTTGCTGTCAAGCTAGTTCTTTCTATTTAGCGTGAATCGTAAAATAATCGTTGAGATGTCAGGAATCTTTCGCGTATACCTGAAAGACAAACAATACAAACATAAGTGGTCTCCAAGGAAGGAAAAAAACTGTTGACGTGTATTTCATAAGATACAGAGTGGTCATAGCTATCTTAAGCTTTGGGATTAATAAAAATTAAGAGGAATAAGGAAACAAAAACACAATAAATGTAGTAAAGTAGCGTTTTTGTTAGTAAATATTGGCAAAGATTTTGTACTTTTTTCTCACCATACGCCATTTTTATACTCAAATTCTTTCAACGGAATACAATTAATTAAATAACAATAATAATTTGTCTTGGTTTTCATAGAATTATTCGTGCAAGAATTACAACAGCATTTTGATGTAATAACTTAGTATTCAATTTTATTGCTGACAAATATTACTTTGTTCAGGTATAACTTTTTTTGATACTGTTATATGACGTTTTCAAACATGCGGAACTATGGCAAAATCATATCAAACGATTTCAATAATTAGTTCTTAAATTCGAATGAGAAATACAACTGTCCTCACACTCTTCCGGCCTACTCTTGTACTCTAGCTGCCTCTAAGAAACATGAGACAGCTATAGTTTTAAACCGTGTTTATTATAATATGGTTTTTGTTTATTTTGCACTTCCAAATTACTTGGAAGTGCAAAATAAACAAAAATTTTGCCTACGCCAATTAAGTTAGACCCTCAAATTATACAAAAACTTTTCTGTTAGTTTAAAGTAAGTACGTGCGTAGTTTAAAGCAGAGAAATTAGACTTTCAAATGATATGAAAACTTGATTAGATATGTACCGGCATAAATGACAGTATATCAAACCATTACACTACGAAGGCCGGCACTTTTACGTACCAAGTAAGAACTTTCTCAAGATCTAACCGGTGCAAGCTTAGGTAGTTCTTCCAGGTACCACATAAATAAATGTAAAGAAATAATGTATTTAAAATGTGTATTGTATTGTATTTAGTCATTTCCCTAATGCCATCAAATGAAATAACTTGAAAATGAATAAATTTTAAATATCAGATATCACGTAAATATTCATCACCAATTGAAAATATTGTATTAGAAATTATTGAAGTATATTCGTCGAGTATATATTACAAAAATTCGTAGCTCGAACTTTATTGCGTTAATATTGCAATCTTAATTTCTGGTAAACTGGTATTTGTTCATAAACAACGTATTATTTAATTTTAAATCTGCGTTAACTATGAATCTATTAGAGTAACCTGTTGGAAAACATATATTATAATTATTTCATGTCAATTTAATAGCTTACTTACCAGGAATTAGCCTGTTAAAATCTAGCCTTTGTCTTTGAAGGCAATAAAACTCAACAATATTGTGAACATTGATATAATTGTTACAAAACCTAAATGAGAAAGAATTCTGTTAAAACACAAACTCAACTCAAAGAGACTTTATTATCAACATAATTGTACTGTATTTAGAACTCAATATAAATATCATCGACTTTATTACTAGAAAATGCATTACCTCATGATCATGAACCGTAGAAACTCCCACAGAATATCGGAGTTCGACCGTAAAATATATAGAATGCGAAGGGCCTGTCCGCATTAAATGTTTGGATAGGTTCACTGACTCCAACTGATGTTGTACCGACACCAATAACTGAAACATTAAACAGTTTTATTGATATATACAAGAAATACCAGATGTAATAAATAAAAATACGACAAAATGGTTTTTCGGTAGAAGCTTTAAAATCATAGTATATTATGATACAAATGAGCTATGTTGTTCATTACAAAGTTGCAGCTTAAGCAGTAGACGAGGGCGTTATTCAACCTAATATGTAATGAGCAGAGTCCATGATTTTTAAATGATGTTTTACAATACATATGGAACCAAAAAAATACCACACAATGATAAGAATACAAAATGTAAAAATTATTCGGAATGACACGACAATTTTTTGACTACTTCAATTTTTTTTTTAAATACAAATATTTTAATTTATAATTATAATAGTAAATTACAATGCAAAAACATACATTTTATTTATACATTTTAGTGTTTCCGGTCAATTTGGGAATTCTCTGTATACTCGCATATAGCTTGAAATAAAGTACAAATTTAAAGTAGTGATAATTCTATTACGTACTTGTGGGTTATGTTACAACGCAAGTGTAAACTCGGTTTAAGGCCCTAAACGCGATAGTAAGTATGGTAAACATATTTAAAGATCCTGGCCTAACTGATCCTAATACATTTTAATTGAACGGTATAATATCTGGACCATTTAAGATATTCAAAAAGCCTATTAGATATATTTTTTTCGCCACTCGGCTATAGATACCTGACTTATCATTTAAAATTGTAGATTCTTTGACATTCATTCAATGAGAGACGTTCATACTGCCTTTGTCGTTTTATTATATGGCCACCTTTATCTTTACTCCAAAGCACTGCATAACTTCCATAAGTTTATTAATATACTAAGTGGCTTTTAATAAAAAAAGGAAATAATTTTAAAACTTACTGTTAGCGGCAGCTGCTTCCGTACCAGTTTCGTCGACTTGAACAAATGCCTTTTGTTTTGCAGTTGAAACACTTAATGGTTCGTATTGTTGTAATATATTGTTTAGTTTGGATAATGATGAGTCAAAAAGATCATTAATACCAGCCTGAAAAAAGTATCAATGCTTGATTGTAAACAATTAACTAATAAATAATTTGTCTTTCTCGTCTGACTGTGTAGGCTTATGTCAATTAATTAGGCACTAAAGTAAGTATAGACCTTGGAGTACATAGAAAGTCTTCTAAGGTCCTTCAATGATATTTTCTTCGCATTTCTTCAAAAGAAAGTAATATCTTGTATCAAGTTAGTTACATAGAAATAAAATAAGTACTAAGTTAGTAAGCTATAAGTAATTGTAAGTCAACTGATTTGAAGAAACCACGTTTTAAATTATATTAACTTACAGACATAGCTTACCGCTTTCATGATAGACTTCAAGTCGTATTCAGATATGGTCTTAATTTTAGGTAAGAAAGTATCTACTTTTTGGCTTGTTGTGTTGCTGTATGCAGCATATAGAGCATCCGAATCTTGTAACTTTTCTATTAAAGATGATAAGCCTTCAATTTGATTTGGCAAGAAAATGACAAATGAGAAATTTCCTCCCTTGTAGAACATTTCAAGCACCTGTATTATAAACAAAACCGTTAAAACTTAGAAACTGACCAGCATTTGATCAATTTCATCTCCATTTAAGGCGTAATTTTCGTAATACTTTTATCATCTAAATGTGATTATGTCAATTTTTGTAAGACTGTTTTTGCAACTCAAAGAGTAATTAGCAATTCTCTGCAGAAAGGAATTCTATAGCTTCAAATGGGTCGCCATTATTATGGCGACCCATAAAAAAAAAGGCTATCTCAGTATTCTGAGATAGCCTATTTTGAAAACCACATAAAATTAATTGATTAGGTAACGATTTGAAAATTTCAATAATTGGGAGATACGTTGTGACATTAAGGTATGCACAGTCCTTACGGATAGAAGCCGGTTGACATTCTTAGAATGAAAAACAATACTTGAAAGCATCTTTTTGGCTTCACTTCATCTCAGCTCACTAATACTTATTTGGATTAGCTAGGGGGTTATATGAGCTATAAAAACCTTTGGCTTTTTTATATTGTCATAATAATATTAGTTGTCATAATAACATAAGTATTTATCTTTTAGATTTTTATCGCACCTTACAATTTAAGCTTTCCACCTCAGCGTAATTAAAAGACCTTTGTTGATACATAGTTGGGATCTGTATTGTGGTATTGCTATTCACAAAGAAATCACGGTTTTCTGTGTTGTTGCTATTGAACTGATTGTTCCAATTACCCTGAAATATATTTAATACATATTATTTAGTTAGGGTGTCTGAAAAAATTATTTTAGTAGGAATTCAACAATAGAACATCTGAGTCCAAGAGCAGGCCTCCCAAACATAATTACTTGTTAAGCAATCCATATGTTGCCGATACCAATATTTTTGCTTCAAATGTTTTATCTTTTGCTTTTCCATATTTCAATATTTATTTTTCCATTGATAGTTTTAAAAGTGCTTTTCTCTTAAGTTGTTTTTATCGTGCTTAGGATAGCTAATTAGCGCCTCAAAGAGTCTACGATCAATCTAGGAGACGGATATCTTTAGGAGAAACAATCCACAACACCATACATCTTTAATTTAGCCACCAATCGGAGCGACTAACAATGAGATATGGAAAGTTATTACCAAATTTCAAAACTCAGTACTTAAGAAGTATGTAAACTTTATTCACCTAGACAACTGTTTAAAAAGCTGTAGCAAATTCACTAATTTTATGAAAAAACTAACAGAACTTACCAAGAAGTAAATAGCATTGGCTAACACAAGTCGGGTGTTAGAGCTAAACATGTCAGGCGATGCAATATCTTTAATACGGTCCTTCGTCTGCTCTGCCACCTAGTAAAATAAAAAAATAATATAATAAACTCATGAATCAGCAGATATTTGAAGATAAGATTAACTTACCCATTGGTTAATTCTGTCGGCTGCAGCTTCAGAATTAGTAAAGTTTAAGCTTTCTGCTTCAGCATCAAAAACATTTTTTGTATCATTTAGAAATTCTTGGGTTAATGGATGTACATCAGTCGCAAAAACTCTTGCAGCTAAATTCAATACTATGTTTTGTTCGGCTCTCAATTGACTGATTAATTTGGGGAAAACACATCTTATCTAAAAAAAGGAGATGCCAGGCTAAGATTTTCAATTTTTATTTAAATTAAATATTTATATGAGGTATATCGAAAGGCTTATAACATAGTAATCAAAGATGAAAGTTTGTAGTTTCATCTCTGATTATTATTGTTGATAGTTATGTAAACAAATTTCCATTCTTTAACCTTCTTATGCGTAAAAATGTTTTAGAATATATCACTCTTAATTTAGTATCTGTGGTATGAAGTATATAGTTATGAGACTACCTTATAATTGAATTTACAATGAACTTTATTATTAAGGCCACAGAGTTCAAAAGATTTTTTAACCTTTGGTAAGAGAGTAAAATAGGATAATATTACTTAGTAAGAGTAAAGCAACTTACATCGTCTTTGCTATTAAGGTTGAGAACATTCATCAGTTGAGTGTAAGTATCATTTTCAGCATATAAAGCTAGTTCTCCAATCGGTACAAACACAGAAAACGGTGACATGATCAAACTCGTTCTTGGGAAAATCTTAGTGGCTGTCTAAAATATTAAAGCAACATTATTATTTTTTAATTACGCTTTGAGATACCGTTGTACAATTCTCTAATATTCTGTTGTGTCCTTTTAATTGTCTTTGTGTGTACATAAATTGTTAAATAAATAAATAAGATAGATATCGTTACAAGATCTTTAAATTGATCACTTCATATTGAAATATTCGGTCATTTCATGAAACGGTATTATTTCATAATACAACAGCTAACAATCATATATCTTTTAAATATCAATAATAATTCATGTATCGATAATTGTTGATAATACATCCAAGTTTGACCACAGCCGTGACACGTTTGCTGTGGGTGAAATAATCGATCACATCATTAAATTATCAATAATGAGATCTGATCATGATATAAACCTAGATGTACATTAAACATATATGTTTAAACGTTAAAGCAATTATTACAATTATATGCATGTAGGTATTATAGCTATCCATATAAATACATAAATTGCAATAATTAATTTTGCATACACCCGTACATACGGTAGTCACTTCTTAATGCGTGTCGTCACTTGTATTTCCTATGAAGTCATTTAGATAACTTATGAATATTAATCTAAGACCCTGGTACTTCAGATATGTCTTTATTATGAACATCATTTATATTTGTAATCAGTTGTTAATGGTTATTTTGTAATGAAATGATAAGAATAATATTTCTCATACTCACACCTATCATGTAGCCAAAAGTAAGCATTTTGTGTTATGGAAACTAGATAACGGAGAAATATAGATAGTAACATGTATAAGAATATCAGAAACATACCAAATAAACATAACAAAAACAAACATCCATGTTATTTGTACTCATTATAACGGGATTCAAACCAGGCACCTCAGAATAAGTAGACAGAGGTACTGACCACTCGACCGGATGACCGTCATTAATGATAAGGCAGATAAATGGGTAAAATCTTTTATTTATATTTAAGAGAGAAAAAAGCAACTCAAAAAATTTGGATATTATTGAATGACAAAGTTGTTGAATACTTGAAGGCTTCAAAAACTTTTTTCTCACATACTTAATAATAATCATAAATTATACATACTCACATTGAGAAATGTGCCTGTGAATTTAGCATTTCCTTTTAAGAGTGAGGATAGGGTATCATCTGAGCATTTCGCAGGAGTGGCAGGACTTGTGTTTTGATTATTATCTGCTATAAATGAAAAAGATCACAGATTGTACAATTAATAATGATAAGTGTATCTTGAACAGTAAAGCAAGGAAAAACCTGATACATTTGTGTAATTAGATCATAGTCATGTCATTATGATATCCAATTATGTTGCAAGTTGATTTTACTTCCCAAAGGTGATAAGCTAAATATTTCTCAATATGACATATTCAAAAGCGACCCTAGACCATTGCGTCTATAGGAACGTCTGCGTATTCAGTATACTTATTGATTTACAAATCCCAAACGCGCCGCGCCCGCGCAGCTACTGCAAATGGATCGGTGAAACACAAGCAAGCGCGACGTGGGCATGAATAATCTAAGACTTTAAGCATAAGTTATAAAGACGCAAATCGTATGTCATGGATTAGCAAGACAGTGCGTAGATGGTGCGGGTGCATTATCATCGGTCCACGGCTAGTAAAGCTTCAAATTGAGCCAGATATTTTATTTATTTTATATTTTTGGTGAATCATAAAGCTGTCAATATAGATAAAATGATTTAAACACATGTAATTAAATCAGATAAAGATCCACACTGATACGAATCAAAATATAGTAAATTTGTAATGGTGAGCTGACTAAACACAAAATACAGTACCCAAAATAACGAACGAATGAAAGAATGTGAATATTAAATTATTTCGCAGAATAATTTTTAGAGACTTTAGCAGACATCTGAAACTAAGTAAAGTAAATTAATGTTATATTACATTTTAATATTAAATTCATTGTATATTCCAATGGGTTTAAGTTCTGCAATACATTTTTAAATGAGCTTCTCAATTCAAATACATTCCCCAATTATCGCAAATTACACAATCAACGTTATCTTTAAGAATTGTGTGTGTGTTTTGTTTATAAAGCGCGGCTTTTCCCACTCGAATAAAAAGTATCGTTTGTGTTAATCCACGCCATCTCGACGTGTAGGTTAAATTTCGGCTTGTAAGTGTAACAAACATGCAGGCAGACAGACAGGAAAAAGACAAAGTTTCACTCTGATAATGTGGTGAGTTTCAATAATAAAAATAAAGCATAGCAATAAGAACATATTGAAATAAAAAAGCTTTTATTTTCATTTCTTTTCCTTTTTTACATACGAATCCTATTCTAACCTACTCAGAAAAGATATCAAACGATCGAGAGCACAAATTAAAATAGCTTTTGAACTATTACGATAATACTAGCTCATAAGTTCATTTTCGATTGCAATAGTTTTCCGAACTGAAAGACAACGGAGCGCTTCCAAGCCATTATTTTTTTATTTTATGGCAGGAAAGCAGTTATGAATTAGAATTCTAAAACTAAAAGGTCTAGAGATAGAATTATCGTATGCACTGCGATTATAATGCACTATTTGATATGTACAAAACCTCTACCAAAGCTGAAACCATTAAATAACATGGGCTAAGACAATGTGAAGGCCTTAGTCCATGTTATTTAATGGTTTCAGATTTCACTTTTAGAGTGATTTTGGTTTGAGTTAGAACCTAATTTGGCTAAGAATTTTGTGGTATACTACTTAATTGTAGCTTTCATAATTACGAAGCTGTATAGCTCAAATACACGGTCCTCTAGTTCGATTGAAGTGTTATAATTGTAATTTGAAGAGTATTTGAGTGAGATGGTTAATTTTTCACTCTTTTTGTTTCAATTCTTAGATAGATTGCTAAAAATATTCTGAAATCTCATATGTTAAGCATAAGAGCACGTGGCACCTGGAAAAATAGAGCCAGCTTACAGACAAAAACCACTCATAGTAACGAAGTTATGGTTCCAGTTAAAATTGCATTAGTTTTATTTAAAAAAAAATTGCTTCGAATTACGTGTATGTACATTACAGAATCAATATTATTTATTACATATAATTTCCAAAAATACATTAACTCAAAAAATAACAAACATACAACGTCGGTCTCATCGCTAATAAAGCTCTTGCAGGCAAACTTACTTGAGATTAAATAAATAAAAAACAGATTGGGTGCAAGAATACGAGAGTTAAAAGGTACATACTAGATTATACGAATATAAAAAACATATATAAATGATAATTATTTAATAGGGACGGATGCGAAGATATTAATACATAGGTTCTTATAGGACTTCAGAGTACGAGCCCTCCTGACATATACATTGTATATATGGAAAACGTCCCAATTAGAAAGACGTAATACAAAATTGACAATATATTATAAAATTGTCAACTACACTACGTCTTATCTGTATTAATATTTAATTTATTTCATTACTATATACGATTACTACTTACTATAACAATCTTGTTTTGGAATACAAAAACCATTTCGTGGTCTCAAATAGTTATCTTTACAAATGCAATCGCCTTCACATTCCAATGGGTCTATACAAACATCAGGCTCATCCACCTGAGAAGAGTTCCATTTTCTACAGCCTCCATTAGCGCATTCGTCCCAAACCTTATTATCTCCGCAGTAAGATGATACAATATTGTTTCATTTTAGTTATTCAAAGCAAATTCAAATTAATATAAATAAAGACCGAAATAGACATATTCGAACAAAATACAGCGTATCTTCTGAAATTTTACATCACAGATGTCTGGCTCAAATCTTCTGGATCAGTACCTACCTACGACACTGTCATAATATAATGAGTTGGATAAAATACAAAACTTACTACTTGTCTCGTCAGAAAAGCTACATGAGTTGCTTTCGGCGTATGAAGTGCTACCAGAACCTGAGAAATAAGTTTGATATTGATTATTTCGGCTTAGCACGAATATACTTAGTATATTATTTGTGACTTTCCAGAAAATTCTATATTAAAGTTTTATTTCTTTCCTTATTATATGCTTTGTTTTGTCAAGTATGCTTTGACTAATGGCAAAGATGCTGGAGTGCTGATAAGATCATAAGCTTGGACATTTCCACGTGGATCGGAGAATAACCTATCGTACCTAAACAGTTTAACAAAGCTTCACGTACGTACCAAGAGCTGGTTTCTTATATGTAAAGCGTTTTATTTTCACAAAATGAGAACTTTAACGTACGTAAAACGATTACAGCAACATATTTCGCATAATACTGGTTAACATCATTTCATGTTCTTGTTCATTATTGCAGAAATTAAAATTTTGAATATGCGGCAATTCCAAGACATTGCAATATAAAAAAATGAAGAACAAAACAAAACCTTTCCTTTGTCATTGACGTTTGACATGACAGTAAAAATTTGACGTAAACGACCAAATGCCATACTAGAAAATGGGGAAGCAAAACTGCGTTTATTTCGGTAATATGTAAGCTTGATATCTTTGACCATTGGTTTTTTATAGAGTGAAACAAGGGTTATCCTTATCATTCGTGTAATAACGTTTAAGTTCGTTTTCGATTATTTATTTTTTTGGTTTGTAACCGTGAAATTTTTCCGTCCGTATGTTATCTACCATTAGAAACAATACGCACAAAATAAATAGTACATCGATTTGTTAGACTTTAATATTTTTTAAATAGGAATCTGTGGGACCATAAATTTCAAATCCATTCTTGTTTTTATTCAATATATTAATTTTTGAGCCACTATATAAATTATAAAAAAGCAATCTCTTTTGTCAAACTAAGTGCAACCGCTTGATTACATTTTGTTAGTCATAAACATTACATCTTACCTTCACTAATCACTTTCAACAAACAATTAGTAAGTACTAACAAGATTAATATAATTTTCATGGTTGCAACTGTGTAAAACACTGGTCGTGTTTTGTGATGTTGAATCTTTTATATAGAACGGAACACTTGTCTCAACAGTCTTTGCACTTATAATGCATATAACTTTTCTTTTGTTTTTAAAGTACTTAAATATGCACAATTAACAGTGTTAATAATTCATGTTTTATTGTAGCTTGTTGAATTGAAAACACGTAGTTTTTTGCTTCTTGCTTTATTATATGGGCTAGTTACTTATATAGTGCAACATTTATGACGTCAATAAATAACTTTCTTTATCAATATATTACTTTAACCTGAAACGGATCTACACAACTTATATATATGGGCAAAATTGCAGCTTTGCCAGGACTCTATTTCTCCACTTATTACTTTTTCAACTTAAAAGAATGCTTTATGTAAATAAGTGTATCTTAATTCTACTACGCACGCCGTGCTCGCCCCTAATTGCAATATCATAAATCTAAACGATTGAGCCTTATTTATAACATTTTGATGTTGTTTTATGTATTATTATATATGTTATGATAGTTGTCAACTTATAAATAAAAATAACTGTAAAAAACGTTTAATTAATATAATTTAAAATATAAAGCAACTATAAATGACATTATAAGTCTTATGGGACAAAAACATTACTAATAATGGTTTTTATAATAACATACAAAACTAAAAAACCTACGTAAAAAACAGGAAATGAAACACTTTATTATATAAAGAAATTCGAACACAAATGTACGGTGTCACTCGACGGATTATGCAAATCAAATTAATTATAATAGTTGTATCAAGTTTTGTCAAATTAATTGACATATCGATGCTCTGGACAGATTATAGCGTAGCGGTGGCTCTGCATGACGTCGCGACATAGCGTCGCTTAGTGCCTTTTATAGTTTGTATCATGGAGAGTGCTCTGAAGAGCTCTTTGACCTTATCCCTCTCTCTCTCCTTTCCTACTCAGGAGTATGCGTGCTAGTCTACGGAGTCAAGTGTCTCTTTCATTGTCGCACAGCTAGAGCGTGGAATCCCTTACAGGCAAACGTATTCCCTCCTTCATACAATATTTACCGGTTTCCTTTTAAAGAGGCGTGCCGGCCTCATAAAACACTTTTTGGGCCGGAAAGTTGAGCGTAGCTAGAGCAGTATGTCGCATGCTGCACTAGCTATCTTCATATATAGACTCCTCTACTGCTTATCATCAGGTGGTGTCGAGTCATTTGCTGATCGTTTTATACAAAAAACCTAAAAACGAAACTGTTCATTTTACCTTATCATTTTACGGTATAGTTTTGATTGACAAAAACAATAAATTGTTTGTTACATTCGAGTCGCTTATCGCCTACTATCTACTATCTGATCATACCCATAACGCTCCCGTCCATCTCGGGAGCACGCGCCCTGTGCGCGTTTACATTAGTGACTTTTTGTTTTACCAAAAACATTTCTAGTTTTCTAACAAGTTACGTTTACGATAATTTTTCACTCTTTTAGAGTGAAAACCCAGAATCTACACTCGTATATTCAACAATGGTGTTTCCAGTCAGCAAAGTCCCCAAGACCCTGTGACACACAATGTCGTAAGCGTCTTCGTCACCACTTAAATCGTAAGCATGTGCTGGTTGCTACAACTGCTTCCATAGTAAGATTCCATATTGCTTGTAACCGCTTAAAAACTTTGTGATGTGATAAGTTTGTTTTCATTTTAATGTCTTTATTTAACGTAAAAAAATAATAACACATGTCTATAAATTTTTCATGGCAAACCATTAAAAATTGCTTCTTGGGTATAAATAAGTAATAAATAAGTATCTATAATAAAAATTTATGATATATTAAAATGAAGGTCGATTTTAATGAGTGTGTTGTGTGTTTCTACTTTTAAGACCGATAGCAATGAATTGAAGGCCGTTTATACTTCGACTATGATGATTATCCATCAAGAAACTAGCAAGTAGATCGTCTTCATACACACGTTCCAAGTGCGCCTTTCGTATAACACATACGTAAGTGCTAAAAGTGCGGCCAATACCGGGCGCTCGCTTCGTCTGCAAACCTATCCTAACTGTTCTTATTTATTTCCGTATGTTAATTAATTGAAGTTCGACTTCATGTTGAAAATATTGTAGTAATGTTAAATTAAACGATTTAAAAGAATTTAGTAAGATATTTTGATTTTGACTTTGTAAGAATAATTAAGTTTATGTTTTTAAATATGATAAAGATAGGAAACCTTGTCTTTGAAAACGATTTATTATAACAAAATCAAAATTAAAATCTTTTATGATACCTAATATGCGCCCGCACCGATCTACACTTGTAAGTGGGTAGGTTATTATCTCTCGCTAAAAGTACGTGTAGACTGACTCGGCGTTCTTTCGTTCCTTGTACTAAGACAGGCTTGTCGTTGAATACTTACAAGGAAACGATTGAAGTCTTAGAGCGGCTTCAATGGTTTCGTCGGAAGTCTGCTCCAATAGCTTTTGCAATTATCCCATAAACACACAAAAATTTATTAATTTTAAGGTAAAATAAGTGCTTGGATAATAAATAAATGTATCAACAGTATAATATCTGGATTAATCAGAATGCAGAAGGGTATGGAAGATTGAAATGTAATTCGAGTAATTCGTACGATGCACGATTTTATACCATTACCTATATCTAAGATTATATATCAATCTAAGGCGGGATGCAAGTAGAAAAGAAGAACTAGATACTTAGGAAGGTCTTAGTAATACTATTGTTCACCTATATTCTGGAGTCAAGTGCTGTATTTCTAATTGTACCTTGTATTTCTGAAAATCGACGTCAGTTCGTCGATTTTTGTTTTAAGTCAGTGATTGAATTAATATAATATAGGTGTACAAGTTTGTAACGCGGTGCAAAATATCTAAATGTTAAAGCAACTCTTCTCATTTCATTATAAATATTTAAAAAAATATAATGAAGAAATTCAAAAATTTTTACATAATTGAGCTCATGATTCTATTTGCTCTCCGAGGCTAATTATTTACTATATCATTAAGAGGTCAATGTACTCTTCGCGTCGTTGGATATGTATCACTACATTACCAACCCAGGAGCTGTTTCATATTTTTAGTTTAATTAATCCAGAAAGTCCCAAAGCACAAAATTTAAAATAACCGAAAATTGTCAAATCAAGATAAGTAATTGTAACTACATTTTTAATAAGCTCTTTATATTTTGTTTCATTTATTTGTGGTTTTGGTGACAGTGTTATGTTACTTATTATAAATAAAAACTATATAGTGACATGTTATAGTCTTATTGCACGACATCATACTTAAATATCAGGTTTAGAAAAAAAAAGGAATTATCGAATAATTTATTTATTAATACCATAAATACAATAATGACCAAAGAGTATAGTATAATTTTTTATCTTTATTATTATGTAAATAAATACTTTATTTATAAAATTATATCAAACATAATATTTCATTTGCATTTTATTTTAAAAGTTTAATAAATATAAATTGATTAAATATATGTAGACTGAATATTATAATTACAACAAACATAGTTTGTCGTTAAAAAAGTACGATTAATAACAATTAAAGATAAGACTTTTTGTGAAGGGGCTGCTAAAAATCTATACATCAAATACAAATTAGGGCTGAAGTTCAAGCTTTGAACTTTGATGGTGTGATGTAATATACTATGTAATCTTAATCCTGTGTACTTATGTAGGTTCCCAGAAAAATTATTTTGTTAATAATAATCATCGTCACATGGCGCATCTGTAAAAAACATTTAAAATATATTCACAATATGTAATGTTCTGAGATTTCGAAAGTGAGGTATATTTGTTAAGAAGTTAATTATTAATATGATTCTTAAAATATAAGATATATAAGAAGAAAGATTTTTATATAAAATTTACATATAAATATATATATTTTTAATTGATGTAAGAGTAGAGGATTCAAAAACAAATGTAAACAAATTCGATTATGATTTCCTCAGTGTGAAGTCAGCTTTAGTATCTGATGAGAAGTGAAAGACAGGAGACAAATCATGAGGTTCTTCCAGTAGCTCAAGGGTGACACCAGTAATGATCGAGTGCCAAAATGTGTCAACAGATTTTAAATTGATTGAAGATTGACAGTTTTACTTTAACTTTCTATCTTCATAGATAAAGATTAAGTTAAGACGATCTTCATACATAAGATTTGACAAAAGATTATTAAAATTATATTATATTATATGTAGCACCACGTTACATTGCGAATTCATAATACCTTCCAAGTACTAAATATTTCTTTCTACCATCATTTATGAAAAATCTTCCAAAATTTTATGTGAATTTTAAAAACAATTATACTTACCAGGACAGTGTTCGGGAAGCACACATTTATTCTTATTCTGATCGTAGTAAAAGCCGTCCTTACAATCGCAACCATTTAAACTACACCCCACAGGGCAAGTAAATGGGCCTGTCTTGCCAACGTCAGAACATTGTTTCCCACAGTTTGAGCCACAACCTGGTTTAGCATTCTTATCACCTCCACACGTTGCTGTAAGATTGCCATTATTATTATATTTTTGGTGAAAAAATAAACTTTCTTAGTTAAAGTAAACATGTTTTGTGGATTTAACACTATAGGTACATAATTCTAGAAAACTTATAATTTTAAGAAAGTTGTTTATTTACTTACGGCATTCAGATGTAGGTATGCAAACTCCTTTAGAATTTTTAACGTATTGGCTAGCACAAATACATCCAGGTTTGCTTGGACACGAAGTCACATCTGGACATGCTATAGGGAAGCCAACCTGATCACAAGTTTTTGGTTCGCATACTCCTTCTGGGCATTCCACGAATCGTTCATTCACCTTACAAGTTCCTGCAAAACGATTAATTGATATTTATCATTTTGGAAGTTGTAAGTTGATCAGTTTGTGTAGTTATTATTACCTCTCCGGCACGAAAAGAGTACATTTGCTGAAGGAAAACTTTCAGCAATACCCCATTTTGGTAACATGTGACCACAAATTATTTAAATTTTGAAGTCGGCAATGATCAATAAAGACAAGTGATAAATTAATTTGATTAATGAATTGATTTATGAAATGGTAACTCGTTTAAAGTGTACTTACCAGGACACTGTTCGGGGGGCACACATTTATTCTTATTCTGATCGTAATAAAATCCGTCTTTACAATCGCACCCATTGAAACTACAACCCACAGGACAAGTAAATGGGCCTGTCTTGCCAACGTCAGAACATTGTTTTCCACAGTTTGAGCCACATCCCGGTTTAGCATTCTTATCGCCTCCACACGTTGCTGTGAAAAAATATTTATTCAAAATTTGGTTTTTATGTATTGTTTCAATAAGGAAACTTACAACGGAAGGAGGTTTGAGACTTATTTAGATGAATCGTGGCTAAAGATTCTACCCATCAGCTAGCTAGGGTAGATTTTCTTGTCCAGCTTACTAATACTGCTATTTTTAATACCAACAAGTGTTTGCTGAGAGGTTACTAAAAGTAACTTAGATAAAACTACTTTTAAAGTTGAGCGTAGAAAATCTTTTTTTTTACTGTTTGTCAATCTCACAATGAAATATCACTATCAATACCATCACCATTAAATTTGTAACTTCTAGAGCCACTTATTTATATAAATTAATAAACAAAAATTATATAAAAAAGGATAAAATACTTACGGCATTCAGATGTAGGTATGCACACGCCTTTAGAATTTCTAACGTATCCGCTAATACAAACGCATCCAGGTTTGCTTGGGCAAGAAGTAAAACTTGGACATGCTACTGGAAAGCCTACTTGATTACAATTTTGCGGTTCACATAATGCATCTGGGCAGTCCACGAATCTTTCATTTGCCTTACAAGTTGGTGCTGCAAAAATATTTCATATTTGAATTTCCTATTTTTATTTTATGTTTATTAATATAAAACGTTTTAATATGAGATTATCTTCCAAAATCATATTCATCATGCTCATAAAACTAAGTCAAAACTTTGAATATATTTGTTTTGTAGTACTAGTACTATTGACATTTCAGATTTTGAGATATTGGCATTTAATATGAAATAAAACATACTTACGGCACTCTTTAGCACGAACACATTTTTTGGTATTGGGATTATAATAGAAGCCATCTTTACAATCGCATCCATTGTATCTGCAACTAGGAGGGCATTTGAATGGACCTTTCTTGCCTACGTCTGAACACTTCCTTCCACAATTAGAACCGCAACCACTCCGAGCGTTTTTGTCACCCCCACATGATGCTAAAAAGCACATAAATGCATAAAGAGGAAGAGAATTGAAGACCAAAAATAGAAGTAAGGAATCATTTCTTATTTAGAAAACAAGCAATAACAAATCAAAAAATTAATTGTTATAGTAATGCAGCTAAATTATAACAATAGGTATAGTAATAAATATAAGTGGCTTTAAGGAAATAAGTGCGCCAACTCACGACATTGGTTTATGGGTATACAGATTCCTTTGCTGTTCCTTGCATATCCTGGTTCGCATACGCATCCTGGTTTTCCTGGACAACTACCGTCAGATGGTTTATCGATACACTTTAGTGGAAATCCTAGATCAGTACACTTTTTTATGAGACAGTATGTAGCTGGACATTTTTCATATTTTTCGTTTTTTTTACATGAATCTGAAACAATACAAAGACATGCATACGAGTTCGTAGCCAACTACAAGTACCAGCAACTAACGCCACATCGCCATGGCACTACTGGATATTTTTTTCTTTCTCTATTCTTGTCTTTCTTTTTTTCTAACTTTAAAGTATAAAACAACTACAATTTCATAGAAATAAATAAAAACCAAGAGTAACGACACGTCGCCGTCTGCTGCTATCTGTAGTTAGGTACAAACTCGCTTCTTTAGTAATTATTCATAAAAAGTATTATATATTCCAATAACTCTTTTATATTGTCAATTTTTTAATCTTCGTTTTTGGATCCACTGCAGAAAATTAACCTCAAATATTATTTGATTACTTTGAATATGAAAAAAAACATTATAAATAAATATAATAAGTTCTATTCTATAAAAATTGTTAAAATAAATGTAATAAATTGGTATTCAGATCATATTACTTTAGATTTTGGCTGTAGTTACTGTAGTAACCTTCTTTGCAAAGTCGCTAAATTCAAAGATAATTTTTATAACTGTCATTCATATTAAAGTTGTCAATAAAAATAGAGGTAAATAATGAATTAATTTAATTAAATTTATGTAATATATTACAGTTACGATCAACATATAACTCACACTCAAAATAAAATAAAACGAGACATAAAAAATGACACTGATAATTCAAATTCTTTGCAATTATAATTTACCAAATTATAATTAAACTTACTAAATAAAACTTACTACATTCTTCCTTTGGGACGCAGTCTCCATTGTCATTTCTCAGGTACCCATCTTCGCATCGACATCCTACAACGCAATTTGGATCGCCGATCTGAGGAGGAGCTGCACATCGCACGACAGTGGGATCGAAGCTGCAAGTTCTTTCGGGGCACGAGGCATCACATGGATCGTATATTTCATTTGGTTTTTTACATACAGCTTCAAGAAAATAGAACGTGTCAGTAACATATTAGAAAGTATATTTCTAGATGTTGCATTTTCTCGTATTAGTAAATAGTTGTAAAAAATCTTTGTGGAAAGTAGCTCTTAACAGAACTTGAGGATCTTCAAGCAAATGCCTACAGTAGCTAGACTTGTCAAATCAAGAAGAAACGTTATGTTCTCTGTATAGTCCATAAGTTCTACTGCTTGTAATAACAGAAAGTTTCCAAAATTAATACTGCGTACCTCGTTAACTACAAGTACTAACTCTATAAAGTAACAAGAACTAAAGTACTCAGAACAATGCTTAATTTGAATTTGAACATTTTTATTTAATTATTTGGTTATGATCTCATAAAAGTAATGCTTACGACATTTATCAAAAACGACGCAGTTGCCTTTATCGTCTCTGTAGAAGCCGCTCTTGCATCGGCAAGCGGGCTTATTGCAGTTTGGATCACCAGGTTGAGGTTGTGGTGCGCAATCAATCAATCTGTCATCTATACCGCATACTCCTGGCGGGCAATTTGGAGGGCATACGTTGTATTCTTCATTCGGTCTTGTACATTTGTTTGCTGAAATGAAACAAATTCTATACAAACCCAATTTTATACATAAAGTTGTATAATTTTTCAGCTAATTGTTTTTTTTTATGATCATTCGCTCATTTGTTTTGTCCTGTTTGAGTTTATCAGTTCACACGCGTTATTTATGATTGATACGATCTGTATTTTACTTACTGCACTTGTTAGGTGGTACACATTTTTTCTTAATTTCATCATAATAGTAACCATCTTTGCAATCGCACCCGCCAACCATACATATTTTAGGGCAGATAAATGGACCAGTTCTTCCTACATCTGAGCATTTCTTCCTACAGTTGACTCCACAGCCAGGTACAGCGTTAATGTCACCCTTGCATCCACCTGTAATACAAAAATGGTCGGTGTTTTGTTTCACATCATTTTCAAATTACGAAAAGAGGTCATCCATGCATTTAACAAGCTCGCACTAAGCTTATTGTGATCCAAACTCCTTATGTCATTCTTCCATGTAGCATAGATTATTAAAGATGACGACAAAGCTTCAATTTACAAGGTTAAATAAGTTCATCAATTGTTCAAGGTACATTAGGTACTATAATATGGATAGTTATAATCGAAGAGCTTATAAAGTCATTTACATTAAAAATAACTAACTCTACGTCATATAAAGTTAAAATGTATATTCAACTGCTTCAATAATCAAAACACCCACTTTCACTCCGACATTGTTTTTCTGATACACAGTTGCCTTTAGAATTTTTATAAAAGCCGTCTGCGCAAATACACCCTGGTTTGCATGTTCTAGGGTCTATACACAATATTGGTCGATCTATGTCAGAGCATGTTCTTCTTCTACATCCACCGTTTGCGCATGATGAATAAACTTCGTTAGCTCGGCAAGTCGGAGTATTCGCTAAAAATAAAGTTTTGCTTTATACTTTATATAATAGTAAAATCATACTAATGTTTATCTAATTTAATTTATAAGATCCAGTTATTTGCTAGAAGACAGTCAGGAGCTGCGTCTATAGAATATGGTAGATCGATAAGTAAAATTCGATAAAACGCAATTAATTTTACTTTTACTCGTAGAAGATGGCAGCTAGCTGCACTCGGATTCCTCAACCACAAAGCTGCTGGCTACCTTACCTCCAACTGCTATAGCATAACAATGCTGTTAACATTATTCTTATGGCGACAAACCTAGGTAATAGCTAGACAGATGAACTTAGAGAAAGCTTTAACCACAAAATTTCTGTTCCCACTGAGAGTCGAACCGCGGCTCTCTATATATGAGGTAAACGGTCTGAACCACTAGACTATATAGGCCATTGATAGGCAGTTCTGCACATAATAGTAGCACATACAACAGTGCCGCAACACCCACATTAAAAAATATATTGTGTAGTAATAAATAAAATTGTTACTGTTTTATTACTATTATTAATCCGAAAGTTTGGAGGACTTGTGACACTATCAGTTTACGGGATCTGAATAGAGTTAGGTACAGGGATAGATTATAGCCTAGAATAGCACATATACCACTTTTCTCGTAAAATGAACACATGCATGCGGACGACGTCGCAGGATAAAAGTATGAAGTTATAAATTTTAGATTATTACTATCTCACGTAAACGGCTAGACAAATTTGAATGTTATTAGTCACACTGATAGTCCGTAGTCTAAATTATAATGTAATATAACAGTAAATTTTAATAAGAATACAAGAAATTTCCCCGGACACAGTTATGGTAGTAGCAATGACCAAATTTGGTCCTTTTATTTTGCCATAATAATAATCAGGTACGTACTACATTGGCTAGGCAGGACACATTTGTTCTTTTTCTCGTCAAAGTAGAATCCTTCCTTGCAATCACATCCGTTAATTCTGCAAATCAGTGGGCACGCTATTGGACCTGTCCTTCCTATGTCTGAACATTTTCTACCGCAGTTACCACCACAGCCAGCCTTTGCATTTTCGTCACCTCCACAAGATGCTATAAAAATATTTGGTTCTGTTGCTACAATTATATCTTTAGGATATAATCATCAACATAACTTTACAGTTTTTTTAAAGAGTTATTTTTAGTTACTTTTCTCTGTTAACTAATCTATGATTTTAACGATTATCATCAACCCAATAGCTTAAACATTATTATTATTATTATTATTCAGTTTCTTTTGGGCTCCATAAGCCACTTTGACCAGTGTTGATCTTATGTGGCAGCCCTTTAGATTTCACTGCTCCGCTGATTCCAGTAATTTTCAGATTCTTTGGACAGTGATATGCACCTCCTCAGGGTGCACTGTGCTTCCCTAGGTAAATGCTTCGTTTATAATTATTTTAGTTGATTATAATTTTTTGACCCAAATCAAAAGAAGCACTGTTTTTTTAATAAACGCTTTTAACACTAAGCCAGTAATTCTTTAAGCAATCATCGTGAATTTCTCTATTTAAAAAGTTTTCTGAATTGTTTTGTTGTTGGCTTTTTGAACAAAGATAGACTGTATATTTATGCTTACGGCATTGTCCTGATGGTATACAAACTCCGTTGGAGTCTTTCAGATATCCATCCTTACAGATGCACCTAAAGATGCCAGAGCAAAACTGATCAGTGCAAGCCACTTCAAAGCCGAGCTGTGAGCAGGACTGCGCGTTGCAATTATTTTCAGGGCAATCTACCAAAACCTCATTTTCTTTGCAAGTTTGTGGTTCTGTTTCTTCAATTTAAATTCGTGATATTTGACTGTATTGAATATGTTTCATTAAATAATATCCTATAATCGAGCATTTTTATTGAACTTTCTAATTTTTGCTAGATGTCGCACTAGCCGTTCCTTTATATGAGACACTCGCCACTCTATACTAGAAATTCCACAGCCATATTTTGCAAGCTTCGTATCAAACACATTTGAAGAATTTTTGTTTTTTATATGAGACGGTAGTTTATGTTGTTTTAAACTTTTATGGTCATTAACACAAATTGTTATTAACGGGATAAATCCCGTTAATCAAGGTATATGGTATAAATTCCGCCAATAACTAACTAGACGGGAGTTTGCAAAAAGCTGTGCTCCATAAAAACGGAACATTTTTAGCGTAATTTATTCTTAGGTGAAAATCAATTTGCCTGGGTGTGGTTTAGTGAACTTCATCGGCAGAATCCAGGTTCACAAAGGTCAAGGTTACCGGATAGTTTTAGTGGGTATTCCCAGCACCGCTTTGATCAGGTACTGGGCGAGCCTCATAAACGCCAGCATTTAGATGTTTTTGTTATTTTTTCGTATCGGACAAATGAATGTTTCAGTTATTTGTCTCAATTCTTTGATTCTTAATACTCGTGGAAGTAGTAATCAATCATCGAAAGTGTTACGCGGGCCTTATTTTTTGATGCAGCTGTTATTACAACTTTTATATTTTAGAGCAAAAACTACAAATAAAACACAAATACGTTAGACACAACACAACGACCTTAGTTGTTAAGTCCGTCATAGGTACATTTATATGGACATTAAAATTTTTAAAAAATTCTTAAGATTTTTGATAAACTGCCTAACCCCGCAAATTTGTAACAAAAAAAGCTATTAGCTTTCCTGTCATGAGCTGTAAATTGCGGATGATGGCGCCAAAATTCTAAACCTAATTTATTTCAAAAATACTATTATGACAAACTCTCGACAAAAACAGTGATCTGTTTAAATTGATTTTGAATTAGTGTAACAAGCCCGAATTAATAATTTATTTATTTACATTGGATAGGATATCAATCGAACAAAATATTTCATGATTATTGAAATAAATCGATCTATAAAGTTACAGGGTCTGTCCTGTAGTCTTTTCTAAACTTACAGTACAAAATTAATGAGGTATCTAGATACCTGATTCGTGTCCATTTACAGGAGTGAAAGTCCTGATAGATGAATATACATAGGTACATAATATTATGGCAAAAACCTGGTCTGAAATATTACAATCACAATCTAATAAGATGGATGTAGTGAGAGAGTAAATCTTACTATTACGAGCCCGATAGGGTGCTAGACCTTGTTTCTAAATTGAAATGTAACAATACTGTCGAGTTCAAAACTTAGAAAATAAACACAGGTGTGTGCGCGTTAACAGCCATAAAGTAGCCGTTATTTCCCCTTCCTTCTCTTCAGGGCACTAATATGTCGCTAAATAGCAGCATTGCCTTGGTCAGCATGGAGCTATGCGTAATCTGAAGCCCAGGGTCTACATAGAGTCCGTTATCAAGACCGCCTCGCGGAAACTCTGAGTCCTGAACAAGGTGCGTAGGTATTTCACGTCTGACCAGTTGTGCCTATTGTACAAAACCAAGGTCCGGTGTTGCATGAAATATTGCTCGCACCTTTGGGATGGCTCCGCTGAGCGCCTCCTCAATTCTCTGGACAAATTGCAGCGTCGTGGTATGTTTATAACTGACAATTCTGAGACAGCAAACACCCTAGAGCCTCTGCAATTGCGTCATGACAGAGCATCACTTAAAGCCTTTTATCAATTGTGCAATGGAGAATGCTCTGAAGAGCTCTTCTACCTTAACCATATCTCTCGTTTGCTACTCAGGAGAACGCGTGCTGGTCTACGGAGTCACTGTTTCACTGTCTTCGCGTAACTTTACTCAAAAAGATGTTTGTTGACTCCTTTTTTTGTCACACAGCTAAAGCGTGGAATTCTTTACCAGCACACGTTTTCCCTCCTTCATACAACTTGAGTTCCTTCAAACTTCTTTGCTTTTTGCGCCTGTGAAGTGGAGGTGGCTATGGCAGTATGTCGCATGCTGCACTAGCTGTGTTCATATAAGGGCATCGAGGGGTTCCAGGAGTTTGCTGTGCTTTTTATAATAAAAAAAGGTTTGAAACCGGAAGGTTTATATGCAACAAATCTAGTCTGCCATTCTTGTATTATATTATTTGCGATGCTTGTACGCCATTTCTATTACATTTAATTAATTAATAATCACTTAGAATCATTTAAAATTGGCTTAATTTAAGTTAATTCAAAATTCTGATAACATAATTTACTTACGACATTTTTCTGCTGGTATACAATCGCCTTTAGAATTTCTAACATATCCGCTGATACAAATGCATCCTGGTTTGCTTGGGCAATCAGATTTAGACAAATCTGGACATGATAATGGGAAACCTATTTCAGAACATTTTTTAGGTTCACATACAGCCTCTGGGCAATCCACGAACCTCTCATTCTTTTCGCAAATTGGTGCTGCAAAATATAATGCTAGGTGGATGATTAAAATATTCAGAATTATCGATCGATAAAATTAATTTTTAAAAATTATGGTTTCTTGGAATAATGCATTTATCAAACGTCAACAATTTTGTTACAAAAATTATTCTAAGATGCAATATTGATAAAAAAAATTGAAATATACATATACTTACGACATTCACTGGGCTTAACACACTTTTTCTTTTTGTTGTCGTAATAGAACCCATCCCTGCAATCGCATCCTTTGAAACTACAACCACCTCTAGGACAATTGAATGGTCCCTTTTTGCCTACATCTGAACATTTCTTGCCACAGTTACCTCCGCAGCCAGACTGAGCATTCTTATCTCCACCACATGACGCTGAAAATATATTTAGTTAAATTTCATTGGACACAAAATTTTTGCTACATATTTAGAGTACAAAAGATACTTAGGATGGTGTGATACACGAGTATCTCAAAAATAAACTAAAATATAAACAGCCTTCAAAAAAATGATAATAATCAAACACAAGAAAGTCAAAGAAACTACTAAAACAAGTAGCCCAGGCATTTTAATAAAGATTAATTTAGATAATTATGTAATGGTGGCCACTTCTCATAGCGAATCCACTTATAAAAGGAAAATATTTCATTTCTATTTAACAATCAAATTACGAATGCCTATAACAAAATTGTAACACAATTATTATTGACTGATTCCGTCAATTGTATCTAAATAGCAACAGAAATAGGTAGGTAATACTGAAATGAATGACATATGCACCTTTGTTCATAATAATTTGCATAACTATTCGTATGTTGTAAATGTATACAATTAAACATAAATCAGCAGATATATTATCGATTAAAATTTACCGTTTTTACAATTGGTTTCAACTAATTAACATAATGTAATAACAAGATAAACATGTATTTGAACAACTTGTTGTTACATATGTCTTTTTGCAGGTAATTTATTATTGAAGCTTTTGTTTCTGGAACATCTCTAATTGGGGTAAAGTATATAACAAAAAAAGCGTCGAGTAACAGTCGAACTAATAGTGTGTGTCACTAGTTGTTCGATCAAATATTTCTAAACATGTTTTGCTTGACGATTTTGCATACTTGGGAATACTATATATATTATATACTTGGTATTAAGCTCCGATTAGATTTACCCAACTTGGAGTGGAATATTAAAAAACTCTTAACAGCTATAACTTTTCAGTATAAATAAACATCAATTTGTTTTATCAATATCAAATATAATAGGTTTCCAGTTGTGCCTGAGCTCCAGTAGGTTAATATGGGACGAAAGGCTTAAAAACATGGTCACATAGAAACAGGTCGCGCCGGTATCCTACCTCGAACCTTACAAAAATTCTCACTAACGTAAATCTATCGCCTCAGTTGGCTCTACCATTCGTTATAGTAGCGATATTATATCCATATTTGTACTTAACTTTTTAACTGACAGAAAAATTACAGCCTTTTTACAAATCGAGATGTTAATTTATAAACTAATAATATCTCATTTTTGTTAATATATACAGATAGAAGCAGACTCATTAAAATTGTATCTTTGTACTGTGAAAAAATGGTCAGTAATACTTAAGGGGGTGAATAAGACCAACAAACTTGACAACTTTATCTACAAAATCGCTATCACATAAAGACATCAGCTGTTTCATACAAAACTGTATCTGACTGTGGGATATGAAATGCATGGAAAAGATGCCCCATACATTCCATATCGCAGAGAGATTTTTTTTCTAATTCAACACTTAAGTATCAATTATATTTTTATTAGTATAGTATTTAATTTTTTAACTCCGTAGTACCTTTGGAATATTCCAAATACGTCATTTTATTCACAATCTCTTTAGTTAGTGTAAAATTAAAGATACTTACGACAATCCTCCATTTTTATGCAGACTCCATTGGAATCCCTTACGTATCCGTCTGCGCATAAGCAGCCTGGTTTTCCTGGACAACTGCCGTCAGATCGTTTTTCTTTGCATTTAATTAAGAATCCTACTTCGCTACATTCCTTATAAACACAATTTGTGGCAGGACATTCATCGAAAATTTCATTTTTTTTACAATTATCTGAAAATCATCGATAATTAAATAACTTATCTAAAAAGTCCAGGTAATATAATTGGTTTATACTAAATTATTTTTATATTTGTTGTATTTTGTGCTTTTGTGTGTAGTTATGAAATTGTGCTTACATATGCTTAGTGATCCATGTAACATGCTTCTTCTATGTTGAATAGTAATGTTTATGTATTGATCTAAGTTTATGGTGTATAATGATGAGAAAATATATTTTTCATCTTTCGTCCACTTAACGCACTTTATGTAAATTTATGTATATTCTTCTGTATTGATTTTGTTGTATTATTTTCTTGATGTCGAGTTTTATTTGATTGCTTTTGTAACGAATTAAAAAATTATGGTGTCATGTAACAGTTCTTTTGAAACGAGTTTTTCAATGTTTTTTGAAATATGTATGTAAATATTTTTTTTTAGTATAATATACAGGTTTTTTATGGCCACGAAAAAATATAAGTGAAACCTCTTGCGACATTTCGTTATTTTAACATTATAAGGTATTTTAATGTAATAAATAAATATATTTTTACAGGGGACACTTACCACATTCGTCTTTTGGAACGCAGACACCTTTACTGTTTCTTAAATAACCATCAATGCATCGACATCTTGCAATGCATCTAGGGTCACCGAGTTCAGGCGGTGGTGCACATTTCGCGACCTTTGGATCGAAGTCACAAGTTCTGGCGGGGCATGAGACATCACATGGGTCATAAACTTCATATTTTGGGCACTTAGCTGAAAATTAAAAGAGAAGTGAATTAAAAATCTTTATTACGTTTGCGTGGTTCTAAACTTAGTTACACAAGCGTAAGCTTTCGTCTGCGCCAAAGCATTTAAAAGGGCGTCGTTCGCTTATACACTAAAAACAGTGCATCCACAGCATGAGATTGATACCAGAAAGATGCGCACGCGCTTCATAATAATCATGTGTTATTTGGCGTGTTTGCGTCAAACGTCTTCAACAGTCAATAATTTTCAATCGAACCAATTTGAGTAACTCGAATCGATTGAAACCTTAGTAGGGGTACAGATGTGAATCTTTTATAAAGCGGCATGTGTCTATGAGTGACTTTTTCACGATTTTGAATGTAATTTAGAATACAATAGACTATGAAAGTACAATTGTACCAGCACACGACCGATTTTACCATGCTTATATTAACTCACTCTTGTATGTCTGCGCCAGATTTAATAATCGATTTTAAGCTACTTCCTTTAATCCGATTTTACTAAAATTTTGCATACAAGTTTGGTCCAAGGGAATACAATATGTTAGTGTTTATTATTTTTAATAACATTGAATTTAATAAAAATAGAAAAGTTAACCGAAAATTTCAGAATCAGTGCTTAATCTTCATTGTGAAATATATAGCTTCGGGGCACTCCACGCTTAGAATTAATCATTTAAATGGATTCTGAAAATTTCGGTTAGCCAGGAAATAAGTATTTTCTCGTTTTTAGTGCATTTAAATATAAGCGTGGTTTTAAAAAAGTTTTTTTTTATTTTTTATTTTTTGTGATCCACTCTTGTAGTAATCATGCATAACATATACAGTATAGTAACGTAATCTTTAAGAAAATCGTTTTCCTCTACTGTCACTGATAGACCGACCGGTCGCGTGCGGGAGTTAAAGTTCTGTAATGCTGGGTTTCAACAATACATCTTTTTTGTGTTTAAATAACGCCTTACTTTCTTATTTAATATAAACAAGAAAGTAAGGTGACCTCGTAAGAAAAATTATCCGTAAATAGATTATAGAAACCCATAGTTACAATAGAAAGGTATATTGGTTTAAAGTATCGTTGTCTGCGTCGTGTCGTTTTATGAGTGATTTAGTATTTTATTAGGTATGATAATATCGTGAGTGTGCCCAGAATAATTATTAATATAACGGCAGTGCAATTGTATATGGTATAAATTCCGCCAATAACTAACTAGACGGGAGTTTGTAAAAAGCTGTGCTCCATAAAAACGGAACATTTTTAGCGTAATTTATTCTTAGGTGAAAATCAATTTGCCTGGGTGTGGTTTAGTGAACTTCATCGGCAGAATCCAGGTTCACAAAGGTCAAGGTTACCGGATAGTTTTAGTGGGTATTCCCAGCACCGCTTTGATCAGGTACTGGGCGAGCCTCATAAACGCCAGCATTTAGATGTTTTTGTTATTTTTTCGTATCGGACAAATGAATGTTTCACTTATTTGTCTCAATTCTTTGATTCTTAATACTCGTGGAAGTAGTAATCAATCATCGAAAGTGTTACGCGGGCCTTATTTTTTGATGCAGCTGTTATTACAACTTTTATATTTTAGAGCAAAAACTACAAATAAAACACAAATACGTTAGACTCAACACAACGACCTTAGTTGTTAAGTCCGTCATAGGTACATTTATATGGACATTAAAATTTTAAAAAAATTCTTAAGATTTTTGATAAACTGCCTAACCCCGCAAATTTGTAACAAAAAAAGCTATTAGCTTTCCTGTCATGAGCTGTAAATTGCGGATGATTGCGCCAAAATTCTAAACCTAATTTATTTCAAAAATACTATTATGACAAACTCTCGACAAAAACAGTGATCTGTTTAAATTGATTTTGAATTAGTGTAACAAGCCCGAATTAATAATTTATTTATTTACATTGGATAGGATATCAATCGAACAAAATATTTCATGATTATTGAAATAAATCGATTCTATAAAGTTACAGGGTCTGTCCTGTAGTCTTTTCTAAACTTACAGTACGAAATTAATGAGGTATCTAGATACCTGATTCGTGTCCATTTACAGGAGTGAAAGTCCTGATAGGTGAATATACATAGGTACATAATATTATGGCAAAAACCCGGTCTGAAATATTACAATCACAATCTAATAAGATGGATGTAGTGAGAGAGTAAATCTTACTATTACGAGCACGATAGGGTGCTAGACCTTGTTTCTAAATTGAAATGTAACAATACTGTCGAGTTCAAAACTAAGAAAATAAACACAGGTGTGTGCGCGTTAACAGCCATAAAGTAGCCGTTATTTCCCCTTCCTTCTCTTCAGGGCACTAATATGTCGCTAAATAGCAGCATTGCCTTGGTCAGCATGGAGCTATGCGTAATCTGAAGCCCAGGGTCTACATAGAGTCCGTTATCAAGACCGCCTCGCGGAAACTCTGAGTCCTGAACAAGGTGCGTAGGTATTTCACGTCTGACCAGTTGTGCCTATTGTACAAAACCAAGGTCCGGTGTTGCATGAAATATTGCTCGCACCTTTGGGATGGCTCCGCTGAGCGCCTCCTCAATTCTCTGGACAAATTGCAGCGTCGCGGTATGTTTATAACTGACAATTCTGAGACAGCAAACACCCTAGAGCCTCTGCAATTGCGTCATGACAGAGCATCACTTAAAGCCTTTTATCAATTGTGCAATGGAGAATGCTCTGAAGAGCTCTTCTACCTTAACCATATATCTCGTTTGCTACTCAGGAGAACGCGTGCTGGTCTACGGAGTCACTGTTTCACTGTCTTCGCGTAACTTTACTCAAAAAGATGTTTGTTGACTCCTTTTTTTGTCACACAGCTAAAGCGTGGAATTCTTTACCAGCACACGTTTTCCCTCCTGCATACAACTTGAGTTCCTTCAAACTTCTTTGCTTTTTGCGCCTGTGAAGTGGAGGTGGCTATGGCAGTATGTCGCATGCTGCACTAGCTGTGTTCATGTAAGGGCATCGAGGGGTTCCAGGAGTTTGCTGTGCTTTTTATAATAAAAAAAGTTTGAATGCGGACGGTTTATATGCAACAAATCTAGTCTGCCATCCTTGGGTGATAATACACATGAATATATCCTTATTAGAAATGAAACTTGTGTTCGGTATTGTGTGTTAATCTGTCAAGAAAAAATAAAATTAAGAAATGATTTAAATGTTTGCGACTACAATGCAATGGCTTGTCAACTTGCCTAGCCTCAAATATCAATCTTGTTTAAAATGCAAGTTTTTATTATGTTATAGTTATTTATACGATGATAACTCTACATAAATAGTGTTAAATAGTGTTTCTTAAAATTACATATTTTTTAAAATAAGAGCAAAAACAGCATTAAAATAATAAGTTAAATACAGCCAAAACATTGAGATGAATTAGATAGTGATGGTTTTGCTTATTGCTAGCATAGTAGCAGTAATGAAGATGTGATATGTATTGTTTAATCAAGAATGAATTTTTCATGAAGTGATAGTGAATGAAAAACAGGAGCACAGAATAGAATCCTTTATTTCATTTGTAAACAGAGTTACAATTGGTACTCGCTGGAAGGAATTCTGATCAACTTAAAGGAAAAAATAATTAAAACACAACACTTAATTCAAATAGACTTGTATAGGTTTAAAAAGTCGTCTTAACTTTTTACCCTACCATCGCCTTTCGTATTTTAACCATGAAGTTAGAAGCGGCACAAGAAAATCCTTCAACTTTAAATATAACGTAATCATCAATAAAAATCAACTGAATTTAAGTCACTGAAAATTTTAAAAAGTAATAAATTAAATGTTCAAGAGAAAAGTTAATTCACAATTCTAACTATTAATGGAAAATTATCAACATTATTTTTGGGCAATAGATATAACAAAATATAACATGTTCATTTATTTAAAGACGTTATAAAACCTTGCTGTCTGTCTTAACAAGAACAATCACAAGGTTTTACACATTTCTTCTTCTTTTTGTCGTAGTAATACCCGTCCTTGCAATCGCACCCGTTAATTTTGCATTCCAAGGTGCATGCGAAAGGACCTTTTTTGCCTACATCCGAACATTTTTTGCCGCAGTTCGTACCACATCCTGACTTAGCAAATTTATCACCTCCACAGGATGCTGAAATTAATACATGTTGTACAATTTTGATGTTGATTAATTATTTGCGATGCTTGTACGCCATTTCTATTACATTTAATTAATGAATAATCACTTGGAATCATTTAAAATTGGCATAATTTAAGGAAATTCAAAATTCTGATAACATAATTTACTTACGACATTTTTCTGCTGGTATACAAACGCCTTTAGAATTTCTAACATATCCACTCTTACAAATGCACCCCGGTTTACTTGGGCAGTCACATTTAGACAAATCTGTACATGATAATGGGAAACCTACTTCAGAACATTTTTTAGGTTCACATACAGCCTCTGGGCAATCCACGAACCTCTCATTCTTTTTGCAAATTGGTGCTGCAAAATTGATAACATTATTAAAATTTACAGAGTTTTTGATACCATTATTAAAATTTTTGATACAGTTATTTTAATCATTTGATTTATTATTATTATTGCTTGGAATTAATTAGTTGGATATATAGAATGCAAAGAAATAACTAGGGATAAATTACTATGAATTTAATAAGAAAAATCTAGAACATCGATACAAACGTAATTTTATAACAACATAGTAACACCGGTGACTATAACGATCTAAGTATATCTATATTCAATACTAAGCATCGTTAGTGACTCCAACTTTCTTAAAACTAATAGGCACCTTTTTTCTCTCACTATAAATTAATTATAAGTAACTTTACAACTATCTATATCAGTTATACTAGACTCCAATTTGGTGAGATAAGTAGAACAGAAATTTTAATGCCTATTTCAATTACCAGAATTTAAAAAAAAAATTAATATTATTCAAATTTACGACATGTATGCCTTTTCTTTACGTTCCCAATATCGAAACGCATTGTTTTCCGCGTCATAATTACGAAGATAACTGACGATTTTGCGGGTGAGATGTTATTGCTAGATATCTCGGTGATAACTCTTTATCTTAAGCTATCTCTACAATCATGGTGCTTGCATCATGGCCAAAATACTACAGAATTGGAAACTCAAAGACAAAAAGGTTTATTGTTTAAATCCCGTAAATATCTATTACATGTATTTAAATTTGGAAAATATGAAAATTTTAATGACCATTAAATTTTAAACGAATTAATATAAATACTTACTACAGTCGCAAGGCTTGACACACTTTTTCTTTTTGTCGTCATAATAGTAGCCATCTTTACAGTCACATGCATTTTTGTTACATATTTTAGGACATTTGAAAGGCCCCTTCTTGCCTACGTCGGAACATTTCTTGCCACAGTTAGTTCCACAACCAGGCTCAGCGTTCTTATCACCCCCACATGATGCTGAAAATATTATTCAATTAATTATTTATTATCACTGTAAAGAAGATAATTCGATGTATTTATATAAGGCATTGACATCCCTCCTAAAGTGTGAAAACTACTTGTTTCAAAGAAAACAAATTTGATAAAAGAATATTCGATTTTACTTACGACATTTTTTTTTCGGTACACATACTCCTTTAGAATTTCTAACATATCCGCTGATACAAATGCATCCTGGTTTGCTTGGGCAGTCACAGTTAGACAAATCTGGGCAAGCTACTGGGAAACCTACTTCAGTACATTTTTTAGGTTCACATACAGCCTCTGGGCAATCCACGAATCTCTCATTCTTTTTGCAAATTGGTGCTGCAATATTGATAACATTATTAAAATTTACAGAGTTTTTGATACCATTATTAAAATTTTCGATACGGTTATTTTAATCATTTGATTTATTATTATTATTGCTTGGAATTAATTAGTTGGATATATGGAATGCAAAGAAATAACTAGGGATAAATTACTATGAATTTAATAAGAAAAATCTAGAACATCGATACAAACGTAATTTTATAACAACATAGTAATACCGGTCACTATAACGATCTAAGTATATTCTATATTCAATACTAAGCATCGTTAGTGACTCCAACTTTCTTAAAACTAATAGGCACTTTTTTTCTCTCACTATAAATTAATTATAAGTAACTTTACAACTATCTATATCAGTTATACTAGACTCCAATTAGATGAGCATTCTGTCGTCGGTATGATAAGTAGAACAGAAATTTTAATGTATATTTCAATTAAAATTAATTTACTAGAATTTAAAATTTACGGGATGTATGCCTTTTCTTTACGTTCCCAATATCGAAACACCATGATTACGAAGATAACTGATGATTTCGCTAGTGAGACGTTATTGCTAGATATCTCCGTGATAACTCTTTACCGTCAGCTATCTCTATAATCATAGCGCTTGCATCATGGCCGAAATACTATATAATTGGAAACTCAAAGACAAAAAGGTTCATTGTTTAAATCCCGTAAATATCTATTAACATGTATTTAAACTTGGAAAAAATTAAAATTATAATGACTATTAATTTTTAAAACAATTAATATAAATACTTACTACAGTCGCAAGGCTTGACACACTTTTTCTTTTTGTCGTCATAATAGTAGCCATCTTTACAGTCACACCCATTTTTGTTACATATTTTAGGACATTTGAAAGGCCCTTTCTTGCCTACGTCGGAACATTTCTTGCCACAGTTAGTTCCACAACCAGGCTCAGCGTTCTTATCACCCCCACATGATGCTGAAAATATTATTCAATTAATTATTTATTATCACTGTGAAAAAGATAATTTGAGGTATTTATATAAGGAATTCACATCCCTCCAACAGTGTGAAAATTACTTGTTAAAAAGAAAACAAAATTGATAAAAGAATATTCGATTTTACTTACGACATTTTTTTTTCGGTACACATACTCCTTTAGAATTTCTAACATATCCGCTGATACAAATGCATCCTGGTTTGCTTGGGCAGTCACAGTTAGACAAATCTGGGCAAGCTACTGGGAAACCTACTTCAGTACATTTTTTAGGTTCACATACAGCCTCTGGGCAATCCACGAACCTCTCATTCTTTTTACAAAGTGGTGCTGCAAAATATAATGCAAGGTGGATGATTAAAATATTCAGAATTATCGATCGATAAAATTAATTTTTAAAAATTATGGTTTCTTGGAATAATGCATTTATCAAACGTCAACAATTTTGTTAGAAAAATTATTCTAAGATGCAATATTGATTAAAAAAAAATTGAAATATACATATACTTACGACATTCACTGGGCTTAACACACTTTTTCTTTTTGTCGTCGTAATAGAACCCATCCCGGCAATCGCATCCGTTGTAACTACAACCAATAGGGCAATTGAATGGTCCCTTTTTGCCTACATCTGAACATTTCTTGCCACAGTTACCTCCGCAGCCAGACTGGGCATTCTTATCTCCACCACATGACGCTGAAAATATATTTAGTTAAATTTCATTGGACACAAAATTTTTGCTACCTATTTAGAGTACAAAAGATACTTAGGATGGTGTGATACACGAGTATCTCAAAAATAAACTAAAATATAAACAGCCTTCAAAAAAATGATAATCATCAAACACAAGAAAGTCAAAGAAACTACTAAAACAAGTAGCCCAGGCATTTTAATAAAGATTAATTTAGATAATTATGTAATGTTGGCCACTTCTGATAGCGAATCCACTTATAAAAGGAGAATATTTCATTTCTATTTAACAATCAAATTACGAATGCCCATAACAAAATTGTAACACAATTATTATTGACTGATTCCGTCAATTGTATCTAAATAGCAACAGAAATAGGTAGGTAATACTGAAATGAATGACATATGCATCTTTGTTCATAATAATTTGCATAACTATTCGTATGTTGTAAATGTATACAATTAAAACATAAATCAGCAGATATTTTATCGATTAAAATTTACCGTTTTTACAATTGGTTTCAACTAATTAACATAATGGAATAACAAGATAAACATGTATTTGATCAACCGGTTGTTACATATGTCTTTTTGCAGGTAATTTATTATTGAAGCTTTTGTTTCTGGAACATCTCTAATTGGGGTAAAGTATATAACAATAAAGCGTCGAGCAACAGTCGAACTAATAGTGTGTGTCACTAGTTGTTCGATCAAATATTTATAAACATTTTTTGCTTGACGATTTTGCATACTTGGGAATACTATATATATTATATACTTGGGATTAAGCTCCGATTAGATTTACTCAACTTGGACTGGAATATTAAAAAACTCTTAACAACTATAACTTTGAAGTATAAATAAACATCAATTTGTTTTATCAATATCAAATATAATAAGTTTCCAGTTGTGCCTGAGCTCCAGAAGGTTAATATGGGACGAAAGCCTTAAAAACAAGGTCACACAGAAACAGGCCGCGCCGGTATCGTACTTCGAACCTTACAAAAATTCTCACTAACGCAAAGCTATCGCCTCAGTTGGCTCTACCATTCGTTATAGTAGCGATATTATATCCATATTTGTACTTAACTTTTTAACTGACAAAAAAATGACAGCCGTATTACAAACCGAGATTTTAATTTATAAACTGATAATATCTCATTTTTGTTAATATATACAGATAGAAGCAGACTCATTAAAATTGTATCCTTATATTGTGAAAAAATGGTCAGTAATACTTAAGGGGGTGAATAAGACCAACAAACTTGAAATCTTTATCTACAAAATCGCTATCAAATAAAGACATCAGCTGTTTCATACAAAACTGTATCTGACTGTGGGATATGAAATGCATGGAAAAGCTGCCCCATACATTCCATATCGCAGAGAGAATTTTTTTCTAATTCAACACTTAAGTATCAATTATATTTTTATTAGTATAGTATTTAATTTTTTAACTCCGTACTACCTTTGGAATATTCCAAATACGTCATTTTATTCACAATCTCTTTAGTTAGTGTAAAATTAAAGATACTTACGACAATCCTCAATTTTTATGCAGACTCCATTGCAATCCCTTGCGTATCCGTCTGCGCATAAGCAGCCTGGTTTTCCTGGACAACTGCCGTCAGATCGTTTTTCTTTGCATTTAATTGGGAATCCTAAGTCGCTACATTCCTTAATAAGACAATTAGTGGCAGGACATTTATCGAACTTTTCATTTTTTTTACAATTATCTGAAAATCATCGATAATTAAATAACTTATCTAAAAAGCCCAGGTAATATAATTGGTTTTTACTAAATTAATTTTTTATTTGTGGTATTTTGTGCTTTTGTTTGTAGTAATGAAATTGTACTTACATATGCTTTGTGATCCATGTAAAATGCCTGTTCAATGTTGAATAGTAATGTTTATGTATTGATCTAAGTTAATGGTGTATAATGATGAGAAAACATATTTTTCATCTTTCGTCCACTTAACGCACTTTATGTAAATTTATGTATTTTCTTCTGTGTTGATTTTGTTGTATTATTTTCTTGATGTCGAGTTTTATTTGATTGCTTTTGTAACGAATTTAAAAATTATGGTGTCATGTAACAGTTCTTTTGAAACGAGTTTTTCAATGTTTTTTGAAATATGTATGTAAATATTTTTTTTTAGTATAATATACAGGTTTTTTATGGCCACGAAAAAATATAAGTGAAACCTCTTGCGACATTTCGTTATTTTAACATTATAAGGTATTTTAATGTAATAAATAAATATATTTTTACAGGGACACTTACCACATTCGTCTTTTGGAACGCAGACACCTTTACTGTTTCTTAAATAACCATCAATGCATCGACATCTTGCAATGCATCTAGGGTCACCGAGTTCAGGCGGTGGTGCACATTTCGCGACCGTTGGATCGAAGTCACAAGTTCTGGCGGGGCATGAGACATCGCATGGGTCATAAACTTCATATTTTGGGCACTTAGCTGAAAATTAAAAGAGAAGTGAATTAAAAATCTTTATTACGTTTGCGTGGTTCTAAACTAAGTTACACAAGCGTAAGCTTTCGTCTGCGCCAAAGCATTTAAAAGGGCGTCGTTCGCTTATACACTAAAAACAGTGCATGCACAGCATGAGTTGATTGATACCAGAAAGATGCGCACGCGCTTCATAATAATCATGTGTTATTTGGCGTGTTTGCGTCAAACGTCTTCAACAGTCAATAATTTTCAATGGAACCGATTTGAGTATCTCGAATCGATTGAAACCTTAGTAGGGGTACAGATGTGAATCTTTTATAAAGCGGCATGTGTCTATGAGTGACTTTTTCACGATTTTGAATGTAATTTAGAATACAATAGACTATGAAAGTACAATTGTACCAGCACACGACCGATTTTACCATGCTTATATTAACTCACTCTGTTGTATGTCTGCGCCAGATTTAATAATCGATTTTAAGCTACTTCCTTTAATCCGATTTTGCTAAAATTTTGCATACAAGTTTGGTCCAAGGGAATACAATTTGTTAGTGTTTATTATACTTAATAACATTGAATTTAATAAAAATAGAAAAGTTAACCGAAAATTTCAGAATCAGTGCTTAATCTTCATTATGAAATATATAGCTTCGGGGCACTCCACGCTTAGAATTAATCATTTAAATGGATTCTGAAAATTTCGGTTAGCCAGGAAATAAGTATTTTCTCCTTTTTAGTGCATTTAAATATAAGCGTGGTTTTAAAAAAGTTTTTTTTTTTTTTGTGATCCACTCTTGTAGAAATCATGCATAACATATACAGTATAGTAACGTAATCTTTAAGAAAATCGTTTTCCTCTACTGTCCCTGATAGACCGACCGGTCGCGTGCGGGAGTTAAAGTTCTGTAATGCTGGGTTTCAACAATACATCTTTTTTGTGTTTAAATAACGCCTTACTTTCTTATTTAATATAAACAAGAAAGTAAGGTGACCTCGTAAGAAAAACTATCCGTAAATAGATTATAGAAACCCATAGTTACAATAGAAAGGTATATTGGTTTAAAGTATCTTTGTCTGCGTCGTGTCGTTTTATGAGTGATTTAGTATTTTATTAGGTATGATAATATTGTGAGTGTGCCCAGAATAATTATTAATATAACGGCACTGAAATTGTATTGTATAAAAATTGAAGTATTGGTTGAAGTATTATTATGTTATGGGTTTGATATATCTTGATTTCTGTTATCAGTTCTGTTATTTAGTGCTATATTTGTAGAGGTCTTATTTTGAGTTTTGTAATGTTGAGTGTAATATTGTATGTCGTTTTTTGTAATTTAAAAGATTTTCTTACGACATTTCTCCCAAACCACGCAGTTGCCTTTATTGTCCCTGTAGTAACCGTCCTTGCATCGACAAGCTGGCTTGCAACTTGGATCGCAAGGTTTTGGCGGAGCCGCGCATCTGACCAGCCTATCGTCAATACCACAAGTCCTCGCGGGGCAATTTGTTGGGCACTTGTCATATACCTCATTTGGTTTTTTACATTTTTCTAAAATAAAAGTTATTGGTAATAAATTTTATGAAAATAAAATATAGTAATTAAAATTTTGATTGCTTTTTTTTTGATCGCTTTCTACTAAAATTTTACACATGTATATATGTATATATATATGTGTGTGAAGTTTAAATAATGTTATTTATTTTTTTAGGCCGTAATGTATTCTTGGAATAAGCTACTTCAGTATCTTATTTTACGATAGATTTTTTGTAATTAATGGATTTTCACTGTCTGATATAAATATATATATATATCAGTCACATCATATATATGTATCAATCACACCAGTAAAAATCAAATAGTGACTTATGTGTGAAAATCCATTAATTACAAAAAATCTATCGCAAAATAAGATACTGAAGTAGCCTATTCCAAGAATACATTACGGCCTAAAAAAATAAATAACATTATTTAAACTTCAAATTAAGTAATGCTTCATAAATATCTTGCTTTCTTTATATATATGACAATATTATTTTAATATGTATATTTAATTCCTATAAGAGTTCCTCTTTGCTGTGTTTTTAATAGCTGCAAAATTATAGACGTCTTGATCCACCTGATCAAGAATGTTAATATGTTAATAATAAATTATATCAGTTTATAGTTTAAATTTTCATACATTTAGTCTATAATGTGTTTACAGTTTTTTATACTGATACACGTGACACACAACTAACGTTAAATCGTGAATTAAAAAGTTTATTATATCTAATAACGTGTAGCGGTATCCATTATTATAGTTAATAATTTTAAAGTATATAATATATTTCATGGTTTATTTCTAAATATTGAATAATAATATGAATGGTTTTCAGCGGTGCTCGAAAAATGCCATATGATATTTTTTTTATTTTACTGCTTCAATGTGGTTTTAATCAACCAAAATTGAATTACAAATAAATACGAATTACTAAGAATTCAGTGGGTACTTACTGTCACACGATTCCTCTTCTTCACTTGAGGACGAAGAAGCTTCTATAAATAAAGTGTAACATGTAAAATCATACTAAGACACAAAATACGCTTATCATCAGGTGCTGTCGAGTCATTTGCTGAGCTTATAAAAAACTTAAGTGGCTACTTTTTGACAAAATGTAATAAAATCTGTTGAAATGGGGGATTCCAAAAAAATTGGGATTATTATATTACATAAAGCCAGTGACGATAATGTGTTTTTGTAGAACTAAAAACACTTGAATATTTAAAAAAAAAGAAAAAAAATCGTTCATGTCAATAATTTTATTGGGAATAAGTGTATTTTTATTAATAATCTTGACATGCAACAGAACTTGAAATTTTTGGTTAGAAGTAGGTTAATTCGCAAGAAATAGACCTCAATGACTTTCAAACTATACCAAATGTTTTAAATACCTGTGACAATCACTTGAAGATATACGAGGGCCGCGATGGCTAAAAGATGAATTACTTTCCCCATGGTCTTCAGACAAGTGTACTCTGGCAGATACGATTACCTCTTTTATAGTAGTATATTGTGCACTTGTTGAAACAATCAACAATGACACGTCTTGGTATGAAAATAAAGCTCATCATTTGTTCAAGCCACTTGTGTTGACGATATTATAAATTTTATTAGTTGTTTTGTTTTCACGACCATAGTATTATGAATCCGTTATTGTTGATCGAAGATCTGTTTAAATAAATAATTTAGTGCAAATAAGTTTTTATTTTTTATTTGCATTAATATAATATATAAGAAAATACATAATTATCTTAACAAAATTAATATACTAAGTTGCCCTTTCACAAGTCATTCTTCATTAGCTGCTTATTCAAATCGTTCTCAAGTCACCTTTAAGCCGTTATGGTCTCTTAGAACAGACTTATTGCAAAGCAATATTGACATATCTTTGTTTTCACGTTGTCAAAAGAAAAGCTTCGCTAATATAAGCTTCGCTTAAGTAGAGTTAAATTTTCGAGAAAATGAATAAAATGCTACCTCAAATGGTATATCACATAAATATAAGACCCTTAGAGGTACAACATTACATTCTAGCTCTTTCATGTGAATTATGAACTTTTGTTTTTTTCTGTCGTAGACTTGCTCTTGACTACTAACCTCATACATCTGAACACACAATAAATTTTCATAATAATAACCGAATTGAAACAAATATTTAAAATACGAAAGTAAATTATGTTGTTATGTGTTTATCGATAATAAATTTCCAAGGTTATCATTAACAGTCAACATCTATAATCGATTTTACAAACATACAAAATTAAATATAAATTAATTTGCAGTACTTTTGACCTCTAGGTATAAATGAAAAAAAAACGGCAAATTGCGATGGGAGTTGCAATTCGTTTTTTCGGTACAAATGATACACTGTACAGGACGCTATGTTATATGAAAGACGTATTCCCATACGTCTTTCATATAACATAGCCTCCTTTAAAAGTAGCTTTATAACATCAAGGTCTTTGCAACCTTATCTGGATATTATAAGTACTACTCTATTATCCATTAATTACGGATGCCTTACGAGCTCCAACCATCGACAAAGGCGAGTGAAGGCCATCCATATACCGCCTTCCCCTGAAGTAAAATTTATGAATTGGAATATGAAGCGCCCGAAGGCTTGTATGCAACAGAGTATCTCTGAGCAAAAAAGTAGGTCAATTAGTACATGAATGTAACCGCACTCTAAGTATCCAGATTTGCTGATAATTAATTGTCCTGATGGTGCTGCTGATAAGCATAGCTAGAAGTACATTGGAAAACAAGCCACCAGTAGTTTCAATACCAATTTGCTAAGGGTGGATCAACATCTGAACGTCTACCTGGGACATACATCCAGAGGTTTCCACGCATTCAGAGTAAAAATACAATAGACAAATTAGCATAATTGATGATAATTATAGTTCTACCTAAGTCCCTATAGTAGTGATCAATGCCAAAAAGCCAATGAGTAGAGCAATTTCTGAACGCATTCCACACGAGGCTTCCACGCAATCAGTAAGAGAATCAGACCAATTGGTCAGATTAACATTGATAACTAGTAGAACGTGTGAGAGTGAGGGTGTCCATTAAGTCGGCAAGGTTAGCACAAGTGTTTTGATGGTTGGTAGTTTGTCCTTATCAGACAGTTATATAGTACCCTCGCGCTCTGCCGTGATTCGGTCCGTATGCCGCAAGGTAGACAGGACCATGGGTTGGTGGAGTTATATAGCAATTTGACTTGAGCATGAATTATCTGGTACTTATTGTAGGCCATCCATAGGACAGGGATGCAATATGTTATCGCCTTGCAAACAATCTGGTAAGGAAATATAACCTTAATTATGGTAAGTTATTGGTATCTCGATATTTAATTCACCAAATGATCTTGTAATATTGTGCAACCATTATTTCAGTGCATTCGTAAGAAAATAATATATATGGAATAATTACAGCTTAAAGAAAACGACAGGAAATTCCTGCTTCAGCATACCGCATACCTAAGCCCACCAAAATCATTCTAGTCAATAGCCATACATTCAGTAATATAACTTATGAGTGAGTAACGGCAAAATGTTTTAAAATAATTAAGTAGCTAACGGGAAATAAATAAATACCAGAAATAAATTATTCGTAAATATTGGTTACGTAATTACTTGGCGTGGTTATTAGTTGGTTATTAATTCACTTAATAATAGTTAATTATTCTAGAAGAAGACAAATGACAAATTATATTTAAACCCTTGATAATAATGCATTTCTTATAATTCCAGAAAAATAAGATACATGACAAATTATATTTAACCTCGTCAATAATGCATTTGTTATAATTCCTGAAAGAGAAACCAGGTTAGCACACAACATACCTTAAACAGCCCCATCCTGCCACATCGTTACCACTTGATACCTGCCTACTCCTGTACCTGGTACCTGGTTAGAGAAGCCACTGCGGTAGAGAATCAGAGATCCACCCTCGATGCTGAAGCTCAACATCCATGCCCGATACTAAAGTGCTGAAAAAGCTCTAGAATAATCACTGCATCCCTTTTTATACTACTTTCCCGTTTCCTTTCTCCTTCCAAGAAAATCACGATCCGATCCCCGTTGGCAAAAATCTACCAATCGTATTCAAGTATTTTCTTATTCCCAATACAATGAGTGTTGCCGCCTAAAAATTCTTAGTCAAATTTACGTCGGGGGCTCTAATTTTATTTCTCAATTCTTTCCCGCCAGTGTTTCTTCCAACGTACTGACATTATCCCAACAAATACTCTCATCACTCAACTAACACCCACCACAAGCACTATATTGACTTTAATTTTAGCACATTAGCCCCTTACTGAGGAGAAGAGACTGACGAACTGTTTAAATAATTAATTGGAAAAGGTAAGTTATATTCAACAAATTTCATTTATATTTAATGAAATACTTAAATAATATTAAAATATTTGCCACAATAATTTTTAGAACTGAAATTAATTGTTATGTTTTTAGTATGAAGTAATTTTATTTTACTCATGTTTGAAAATCTCCATAAATGTTTTCAAGATAATAAAAAACCCCTAAATCATACTATTTTTGAATTTAGAATAGTAATATTTGTTTGAAAATATATAACCTTTTTGCTCCAGTTACCGCTGGAGAAAATAATCAGAGTAAATCGATACTGACAAATTTGTTATAAAATTGTTATAAATAATTGAATGTAATTATTGTACACAAACTAACCAGATATGTTAAATAATATTATATACTGATTAAGGATACTTTAAATAATATCCAATAGTACTTTGACAATAATCTTCTGATACAATTGTTATTGTTAATTCTTCAACGACTTTGTAATAAAATAATACATCAAAGAATATGTATTCATATCAATTAATTACTATAACGATAAATAAATACATGCTGACATTAAAATCAATATAATATAATTGTAATGTAATAACTCAAATATCTCTATTTTTCATTTACTTTATTTCATTTTATTACATTTCAGAGGTTCCTGTTGATGCAACTAATACTAAGAGTGATGATTTATTTCAATATTAATGTTGTATTAATAGGATAGAAGGCTATCATAATTGCTATAATACCAAAATACTACAATTCATTGTAGAATCGAGATGGAATGACTTATTTAGACAAGACTGTTATATTATGATATAATTATTATATTCTGTTTTATTTATTTATTTTCCTTAAAGTAGATCTCCGGTATGACAATGCTTTATTTCTGAAGAAGTTCCTAATAACGAACCTAGATGGCGTTAACGCACACTCATTCTTATATATATGGTACAAAATATTGAAAAAGATAGATAAACAGACGATTATGAATAAAAAATATTCTTTTTATTTTTTTCTTAATTTTTATTTATTTTCCTCGGCGTAGACCTCCGTTCTATCGCAGCGTAAAAAGGCGACTTTTTGGTCGTCATGGTGGAGATAGTTATGTAGGTCAGTATTTTATGCTACACTAGCTATTTTCAGATAGAACGAACCGGTGGACTTCAAGCTGTTTACAACCATTTGTTGCTCTTTGAATTATAAAAAAAAAAATATTTTTCGTAATACTACGGTTTTCTAAAATTTCCCCCTTGGTACCTACGTGTACCATGACTATTGCTATTTGCCAAATGTCATGAATCTGGGAACTATAAGTATATCAAAAGTTTTAATTTATCATGGAAGTGTGATTTAAACCATCTTTTGATGCATTTTCTAAGAATTTTGTATTTTTCATTATTACGGCAACTGCTTTACCGAACAAGCCGCGTCAATAGGGTCAGTGTAATGACTTTATGGCCCAAAGTCTTTATGGGTTTCTCCCCTGTGCCTAGCATTGAGACATATATTGGCTATCGGTGATGATGATGGCTAGATTAACGCAACAGCCTGCAACTCAACCCTTTTTTAACTAGGAGGAATCCGCTTACACGCCAGATACACGCCACTGACAAAGCGGTTCCAAGCGGTTCCAAGCGGTTCCAAGCGGTTCAAGCGGTCGATGTGATAAAGTGACATTGAGAGTACCCACTAAAACTCCCTTGTAACTCCACTGCCCCTCGCCAGAGTGACCTGGGTTCGGCCAAAGCAATTCACCAGACCACTCTCAGGTAGCTCAGCCTAACGGTTCGGCATTGCACTCTTAGAGATTGGCCAGAGTTACTTGGATAACCCCAGACGTGACGGCCTGTGCAATGCACTTAGGGCGTAGGCGTAGGCGTTGTTCGCCTTCTTGAGGCCAGTACCTTTAGCTTAATTTAACCATAACGATGATTATGCTGAAGCATTCTAAGCCTAAATAATGTTAAGTGAAGTCACTTGTAGTGAAATAACAATAATAAACACTACTAGTTTATCATATTTCAAAAAAGTATGTAAGATCAAAGAAACGAATCGCTTTTGCAGCCCTGTCTACTTTACCCCTTTTTTACCGTTCTAGCACGGATGTACGCGCTAGTTAACTCCCCTTCCCGGTAACTCTGCAGCCCTTCACGGTGGTGACCTGGGTTCTGCTGAAGCAATTCACCAGGCTGCTCCCCAGGAAGCCTAACCTTACTGCCGGGCTTCACGTTCTACTTCACCCCTAAAATAATTTAAAGCCACGCGCTCGTAGCGCTGGGGCCGTCACGAAAGTTAGACTATTTACATGAAATCCCGCTTGCTACTCGCAATTTTGCTTTTCATAGACATAAGCATGCTTGCTTGTTTGCATGCATGCTTAATTTGTATGATATATATTTTAGTTATTGTAAATAATAGAGATTCCGCCTCATGTTGAATTTGGAAAGTTAAAATACAGCTTTAAAAATTGGGGGAAGTGAAAAAAATAATTATCAATTTTGGATTAAAAATTTGGCGGCCTGCGTTTAACCAATACATTAGTTGAGTGGCGCTGGTGATTTCATGGACCAAACTTCTTATGAGTAGAAGAGAAAGAAGAGACGTATGAAAGACTGTATGCAAATGAAAAGTTTTAAAGGTTTGTAGGCTGGTTACGGTACGTTCGGTACGGTAACTGGAAGGTAGGACAGTATTTAGTTCAGATGATAACCGCTTATGCAGTTAATGTAGCTTCTAGATGCTTATTGGACTATTATAACAATATTAAAGCTAGATCCACTGCACAGGCGGTTGCACATTGCCATGTACTTCGCGCGTGCATTTTTATTGGAAAACATGACATGGCAGTTTTTCCATTAAAACTTGTTCCCTGTTCCCAGTCCTCTGCGCCCTCTCAGGATAATACCACTAGAGCAATTTTTTTTATGTTATAAACAGTAAAAAATATCAATATGTTCTTCATACATCGAATTATCATTAATAAATATAATACTAAATTATATATAATTAATTAATGTTGATAATATACAATTTTTTTCCTTTACTTTTTTTAATAACTGTGAAGTAGCATCTGTGAATAACTATGGCACACACAAAAATATCTGAACACAAAACTACAAGTATCTACGAAGGTAGGGTATTCATCTAATTTTCTTGTTAGAATAGACTAGAATAGAATAGATTATATCTTTATTGTACATCAGCCAATTCAAGAAGAGAATTACTCAAAAAAAACTTTTAGCTAATAACTGTTAGTAATTAATTTAATTAATTTTTGTATTTTTTTATTTATTTTACAGTTAGCTAAATTTTATTACATATATCATGCATCGATTAAAAGGAAAAAATGTTTCATTATTTTGTACATAGAAATTAATCTGTATCAAAGAATATATTCAATTATATGTTACATTAGTAAAAAGTATTTGTATATAGAAATTTATGCATTGTTGTTGTTTTATTATTAATATTATTGATCAGATTCAGATATTCAAGAAGTAATTAATATAATGTGGTATTAGGATTTCGTTACCTCGTCTGTTACAATATATCTGATAGTGCCTGTACAAAAAGGAGGACAAAAAGTCTTCACCACTCATAAAAATTAATAATAATTGATCTAACGACCAACCAGAACCTAAACACAGGAAATCGTCAGTTTGTGCGGTCGTGGTGATCAGAAGTTTCTTCACTTTATTTTCATATTTAGAATGTAAAAGGTTTTAAACAAAAAGATTATTATAATTAAAACAACTAGTTCCAGAAGAATATATAATATCAAATAATAAATGCAAGTCATCTGACGGAAATCAGAAGTAGAACAGCATAAATCTGAAATAAAAAAACATTTGTTATAATTTTGTTCAAAATTTAGTTAGTAACAGAATCTCTTAAGGGAAATATTTACACTAAAATAAAAATCTTGATACCAGTATTTTATGTTATATTCAATATATAAGTTAATTTCGAGACCACTAAACTAAAGATTTAATAAAATGTATTTTCATGTCTTAACGAGACATACAAGGGTTTCTTCAAATGAAGCCTGAAAGGACACCTTTTGGGCCAACAAGGAGAAGGTGGCTAGGACAGTATGTCACTGCTACTGCTCGTTACCATCAGGCGGTGTCGAGTCATTTGCAGTGCTTTTTAGAAACAAAGGTATAACGAAGGATTCTTTCCTAGATCGAATGAAAACAAAAAGCACATAGGAAAACTAAATTAACTATTAAAATTAATAAAATGATTATTAGTAAAGAAGAACCATTAATGAATTCCGCAAATGCAGTGTCCTTGAATCATATACATAAATAACCTAAGTAATCGGACTTAACAAAACTGTAAAATCCTAAGCTATGTTGGAGCGATACGGCTCTAGCTATATATGGAAGTTATTGGGCAGGTACTCGTGCATATGCTGAGTTTTCTATTGCTGCAATCATGAAATGGCTCACCAAAAATGTGCTTACCTAACTTATTTTTTATGTGCTTTACTTAACCTTTGTTTAATTTAAAATTGCATGTTTAAAAAATGTATAATTCATAAGTATTTTATGCTAATTATAAATTATATATTGATAAATGTTAGTAATAAAAAAATCACCTTATCCATAGTTAACACCACAGAATATCAAAATTTTCCGAACTTTGATACAATATACATATGGATGGTCAGCTCTAAAATAGATTTGTCTAGGCGGTGGAGCACCAACAGATGTTATTGAGCCACCAACAAAAGCTGTGGAAATGATAAATGAAATGAAAGAACTTATATGATATATAAATTCTATGGAGTTAGTTACAAACCACCCTATAATCAAATTTTCGTGTCACTCACAATAAGTTATCCATAGTATATTCCACAAAAGATAAGGATCTTTCTGACTTTTATAGCGTACACAAATGGATGATCTGCTCTCACAGTACGTACTCGAGGCAAAGATCTCGTATTTATAATAACAGCTGGAAATATTCATATTTTAAAGTTAACTTCACGTGAAGTACACCATTTATTTGCTTCCAGTAGTTTGATTGTTAAGGTAGTACGTCAGTCCACCCTACTCCAAACATATATTTATAGGTTCCAAAAATAGTGACAATCACTTATGTAACAAATTCATTCAACTATAAATTAATGTGTTAGTTTGTCAGATTATTCTGATCCTTAGTTTAGGGTATTTCATTACTCGATTCCGAACAAGACAAGGTCTCTTCACAGCAAAAGAGTAGTAGTAGTATTGAATCGGTACTCTTCTTTTTTTAGTTCTTACGCTAGTTAGCCTGGGGAGCCTGTGGGCTGTATTTTTGGAGAAAATAAGGAAACCATTTCTTGAATCTTCACCGGTATATCGACTACCCCGAAACATATAAAAACAATCTAGTATCAAAATATATTAAAAAGTAAACTGTCATATAGACAAAACAGGCTTGACACAAAAATATGAAGAAGTGGATTTGCCATCAGCAACATCCTCCATTCCATCTGGCGGAGCCAACATCGTCAGGAGAGGGATAATGTAGTGGTAGTTTAACCAGCTTGTTAACTGGTTGCCATAGAACAACACATCGGGTTGGTTTATATATTTTGTGTGTTGTTAATATACCGGTGACGAGTCTAGACGTGGTTTCCTTGTTTTCCCACTTCTCTCTAAAAATATAGTCCACAGGCTCCCCAGGTTAACTAGCGTAACAGTAGTTGTAATTTATGGTATATACTTTAATAATCAAAAATTTATGATATTTTTACATTACCATTAGCGGCAGCTGCTACCGACCCCTTTTCATCTACAGTAATAGTAGCTTTCTGTATTGCATCTGATACAAACAGAGGCTCATTGGGTACAATCATTCCGTCTAGTTGAGAATTTTCAGTGAAAATTGTCTTTACACCGATCTGTAAATAAAAAGTATTATCAAATATTTGTTATGACTCATACACAATTGTCATTCAGATTCACCAAATAAACGGTAACAACATTTTAACATATTATTTTTACAGATTGCGCTGTATCTACTACTGTAGTTATACTTACATTGTTCAAAATGTTTTTCAAGTTTGTACTAGTTGAAATATCAAATTTAGGCATGAATAGTTTGACAGTTTCTCTGTAAGCGGAACTAACTGCTCTATCTAAAATTGCGCCATCTTGTAGTTTTTCAACTAAATTCAATATACCATCTTTTTGGTTGGGCAAAATAACAAGGAATGTGATATTTTCGTCCTTATAAGGCAATTGAACAATCTGAAACAATGTGATATTTAAAAAATTATCAATATTTACACTATATTTTTTATATACATTACGGGCAGTGTAAAGACAGGAGAAATAAATAAAAGCCTGTTGAGGTAATCGGTTGGGGAGAATGTTTCTTCGCATTTTATATGAAAATTCAAGACTTTTTTTTCAAAGTTAATTTACATTTTATTACAGTATATATGACATTTTGTTCGTAGACTTTCTGCCATCTTGTAGGTAGAGACATGTTCACGTCACGTCTCAATAAAGAATCGGAAATGAGCTTTGTGGTGTACCCAGCTATTTTCAAATTGAACTGGGAATTAACCACAAAACAATTCAAGTTCTTCAGCTATAACATTATAGTTGATATACCGATCTTGTTCCACTTTTTAAAAAATAGTGGCCATTTTATCAGTGACAGGGCGTCCAGAGCGAGGTGAATGTTTGACATCAAAATTTCAGGATTGAAAACGCTTAAATTATCTGTGTACTTACTGACACTGCATTAGGTCCATAAATGTCACAAATTATTTTCTCGGCTTGCGTAGCTTTCTTTCTTTTTTGTAATAAAATTTAAAATGTCAAAATTTTTGACAAAAATAAAAACAAATGATAAATAGTGGGAAACTAAATTTTCCTAATTTGATTCTTTTTCGAAATGTCACCTTTTTAATGTCATAAAACCAACCAGATACATATAGTACAGCCAAAGATATTTTATTACAAGTTTATACATAATATATGTATAATTACTTTTTCCCCAACCTAATAGATTCAACGTTCCTTTTATTCTAGCCAAAAACTTTTAGTTTGCCTTATGTTCCTTGGTACATACAAAACATCACAGTAGCACCATCCATTTTGTAAATTTATTTGTGCATCTATGTTAGTGTATTTAGATCATCTATTTCATATATTACCTGTGCATCTATGTCAATGTAGTTAAAATAGTCCATTTCGCCTTTTTGTTGCATCATATCTACTTTTTTAGTTGTTTGACTATTAACATAAAAGTCTTCCTTTTTGGTAATATTAGAATTGAACTCGGTTTTCCATGTACCCTGAAATCGTTATGGTATAAATGAAGTGAACCAATTGTTTACTTCAATAACAGATAATCAGTTACTCACCTTGAAGTAAATAGCATTGGCTAATACGAGGCGTGTCAAGGAACTAAATAAGTCTTCTGATACTAAATTGGTAATTTTACCTTTGGTAGCTTCTGAAACCTTTTTCAAACACATTTCAAGAAAGTTAATAAATAAAATAAGCTGCTTAATTTAATTTTTACACGAAATTAATAAATAATCTAGTTTTATATTTGTTATTCAAGTGGCACTTCTTACCCATTTGTTAATAGTTTCAGCTGCTTCCTTTGCTTTACTGAAGTCAATACTTTCTCCTTCGGCTCGGAACACTTCTTTGGCGTCTTTATTAAATGAATCGGATAGATTGTATTCTTTTTTGACATAAACTTTAGCTCCAAGACTCAAGTCGGTTCCCTCGGCTGCTTTTACCTCATCCAAAAGTAATGGAAACGCGCATCTGATCTGCAGAAGTATTATATTAAGTTTGTACGAAATGAAAGACTATTATGAAGTTAACTCAAGAAATTACCTTACCTCTTGTTTAGTCTTCACCTTCAAGACATCCACAATTTCTGAGGCAGTGGTTCCTTTACTATATAAAAACAATTGTGCTAGTGGAGTCAATACTGAGAACGCTGAAGTGACTACACTTTCTGCTGGATTAGCTTTCATGACTTGCTAAAAGTTCAAAAAAGTTTATTAAGAAGGTAACTATCGAAATATCAAAAGAAAACTCGAAACCAAATAAGGAACTTTTCTGTGCGTATCGAAAAACATAACTTACTATGACTTAAGCTAGTTTTATTTTAGAATGAAAAATAATCATAAAATCATTTTTGCTATTTTTGATAAGATAAGGTTAACGTGAAAATCATTTAAATACAAAACCATTTTTACTTGTACACTTACATATAACATTTTTCCAGTAAAATCATAGTTTGCTTGTCTGAGAAGGCTTAGTTGCGAATCTGTGTTGTTACATGTACCTTCGGTTGGTATTGTTGTTTGAGCTATGAAAAAATTTATTGCCATTTGAATATTTTACTCCTGATTTAATATCGTGAATTCATTGATACTTTCTTAGTCAATTGGTCTATTAGGTCGGGGGAAAAGTAATTTTCGAATGAAATAATTTGATACATTTTAAAATTTTATAACAAAAAAGAAAAAAAGCAATGCAAGCCCAGGAAACAATTTATGACGTTTATGGACCTAATGCATTGTCAGTCAGTCTCCAGAATTTTTAGGCAGTGTCAGGTTAACATCAAGGTAGGACTGCCAAAGCTACTTGAAGCGTTTTTTTAGATCATATCTCTACCTTTTTTTATATATATCATATCTCCACCTACAAGATGGCAGACAGTCTACAAAGAAAATAGCTCATTTATACTGTAATTCTATGTAAATTAACTTTTAAAAAATGTCTTGAATTGTAATTTAAAATGCGAAGAACCTTTTTCCTCAACCAATGTTTATTGTAAAAAATATTATATATTTTATAAGTATTCAACTTCTTCTGAATTAAGCAAATATATTATTTAAAAATAACTAATCCTGAAAAAATTATATTTCAACCTGGGGTAGTATGCGTTTCCACAAGATCTTTTACAATCCTGGTCAAAGATTGAAGTGGATTTCTTTAACAAACAGTAAGTGACACATCACGTAACACGTAACATTCGGTGTTTACCTTTAATTGATTCTATTTTATTAAAATTGTTAGCATAAGCTGTTGTCCAATTATTGGCATGTATGTTGGTGTACCGAATATTTTTTTCTTTTCGGGTTAACAAATAGTTTCACAAATGTATTTATAACAAGTATGTAGTAAATAAAAACTTGGGTAATTGTAACACCAATGCCGTTAACCACAGATTAATAAAAACTAAAATCTCAAAGACGTCATGAAATACATAATGACCTCTCCAGTACTGAGTAACTCAGTGTTCAGGAACGTTTCCGGAATAGTGAAACACCGTGTCTTCATTTTCACCCAACTCTAGGATGGCATGTCATTTTATTTAAGACATTTATCTATAATACGTGTCTTCGAAATATTAATTGAAATGTAAAGTGAAATTTAGACAAATATTTTTATCTTCATTCCGCCCTTTACGTTCAACAAACCAAACAAAGTAAAACATGATGCAACCTTTGATTGATTGCGCTTTGTAGCTATGTCAAGAGGCTCTAGGATGCTTAATTTATTTTTGAAAATTGAGCCTCTCGTTTTTAAAGGTGTTGGAAAAGGTATATTACAAGGATCACCTTAGCCAAAGGAATAGTTGTTAAAAACAGGAATAAGGGCGGATAATAATTACTATAATGCAGTTTAGTGTCAACTTACTGTTCTTATGGAATGAATTGACTACACAAATACACTTTTCACAGTCTTCTACAACATTTAGAAAGTCGTAGAAACTACAAAATACGTTTTATAGTTGTTTGTTTGTTGTAGATTAAATTAAAAACAATGGTTTGGTTATCTAAAGATTCGACTAAAAAAATTGACCAGCATACTTTATTAGATAATAAAGAAATATTTAATAAGGTATTTATATCCTACTTACTACATTCGCAGGGAAGGACACAGCGCTTTGTATTTTCATCGTAGTAGTATCCGTCTTTGCAGTCACACGCGTCAAGAATACATATTAGTGGACATATACCAGGACCACTACGTCCTACGTCTGAACACTTTTTCCCACAGTTCGTGCCACATCCGGGCTTAGCGTTTCTATCGCCCTTACATCCAACTGTAATTACCCCAAATATTACATTCTCCTTACATAAGCAAAAGAACTTTTAGATAATAATTTACACATTATTAGCTTATACGTTATGAATTAATTCATTAAAATAGCGATTGACTACCAAGATAATAAAAGTAAAATGTAGATCAAGCTGTAGCCTGTATGGTACAATAATAAGAATCCAAAGGGAACCCATATAAAATGATTCCTTCGGTATTTTAGATGGGTTTCTTTAAAAGACACGTGAAAAAGCACTTTTTGAGCTGGCAAAGTGAGGATGGCTCCTCTACTGCTAGTCATCAGGCAGTGCTGATTCATTTGCCGAGCTTAATATAAAAAAAATATTAGTTAAACATGATATAATACCCACTTGAACTCTGACATTGTTCTTTCGATACACAGTTACCGTTGGCATCTTGATAGAAACCGTCCGCGCAAATGCAACCTGGCTCACATTTCAAAGGATCTATGCACAGGATTGGACCATCTATATCAGTGCATTTTCTTCTCCGACATCCACCGTTTGCACATGATGAGAAAACTTCATTTGGTTTACAGGTTGGTGCTGAAAAAATTAATAATTTTGTCAAAGGACCCTCAGCCACAAAATACATGTGATACCAGTTATGTGATCACTTTTTTACAATATTTAATGAGGTTTTTCAAATTTCACATATTTACTAAACTATAGTAATATAACCACCCTTATCATTAGCAATGCAAATTTCCTATGATATTCCCATAGCAACCATTTCCGCTGAACATAGGATGCATAGGATTGAGCCGTCTAAAACATTGCATATAAATCTGGAACATCCTGAGTTTGCACATGATAAGAATATTTCATTGGTTTTACAGGTTGGTACTGAAAAATACTACTTATTAAAATTGCATTTCCGCTTTATTATTATAACTGGAACTTATTTACTTTTCACCAAAACACCTCTAGTAAATCTTTTCATTTGCGTTTCGACGTGTCTATTAGTTTGAATATTTTATTAGTATAGAGCAATAATTTTAGGCTTTTTAAAGTAAAATATTGGAGTCATCACCTAAAACTATGATCTCCATAATATATTTCTACTGGACAGACGTTAATTTTCAAAGAAAGTTTTTAGTAATCGGTAGTGTATGGAGTTTTTTCTTAGGTACCACTATGTACACACTTGTCAAAAACTGTTCCATTCCTCACTCCACTAATAATAAAATTTACATACTATCTACACAATCTTTCTCTGGAATGCATTCACCAGACTGCCTCAAGTAATTCATTTTACAAACACAGCCTGGTCTACATGACTCTGGAGTCATTGGTGGGCATAAAGGCATCTTTCCTTTCTCTTTGCAATCTTGAACCCGACAAATGCCATTTGCACACGGAGACAGTTCCTCATTTAGCTGGCACTGAGGTGCTAAAACCATATTTATTTTTTGATCCAAACAAAGCAAAACATGATGCAACCTTTGATTGATTGCGCTTTATAGCAATGTCAAGGGGCTCTAGGATGCTTAATTTATTTTTGAAGATTGAGCCTCTCGTTTTTAATGGTGTTGGAAAAGGTATTTTACAAGGATCACCTTAGCCAAAGGAATAGTTGTTAAAAACAGGAATAAGGGCGGATAATAATTACTATAATGCAGTTTAGTGTCAACTTACTGTTCTTATTCATAAGAACAGTAAGTTGACAAGTTGACAGTTGTTCATTTCAATGAATTGACTACACAAATACACTTTTCATAGTCTTCTACAATATTAAGAAAGTCGTAGAAACTACAAAATACGTTTTATAGTTGTTTGTTTGTTGTAGTTTAAATTAAAAACAATAGTTTAGTTAACAATGGTTTGGTTATCTAAAGATTCGACCAAAAAAATTATAAAAAAAATTATATTCTTTATTAGATAATAAAGAAATAGTTAATAAGGTATTTATATCCTACTTACTACATTCGCAGGGAAGGACACAGCGCTTTGTATTTTCATCGTAGTAGTATCCGTCTTTGCAGTCACACGCGTCAAGAATACATATTAGTGGACATATACCAGGACCACTACGTCCTACGTCTGAACACTTTTTCCCACAGTTCGTGCCACATCCGGGCTTAGCGTTTCTATCGCCCTTACATCCAACTGTAATTACCCCAAATATTACATTCTCCTTACATAAGCAAAAGAACTTTTAAATAATAATTTACACATTATTAGCTTATACGTTATGAATTAATTCATTAAAATAGCGATTGACTACCAAGATAATAAAAGTAAAATGTAGATCAAGCTGTAGCTTGTATGGTACAATAATAAGAATCCAAAGGGAACCCATATAAAATTATTCCTTCGGTATTTTAGATGGGTTTCTTTAAAAGACACGTGAAAAAGCACTTTTTGAGCTGGCAAAGTGAGGGTGGCTCCTCTACTGCTAGTCATCAGGCAGTGCTGATTCATTTGCTGAGCTTAATATAAAAAAAATATTAGTTAAACACGATATAATACCCACTTGAACTCTGACATTGTTCTTTCGATACACAGTTACCGTTGGCATCTTGATAGAAACCGTCCGCGCAAATGCAACCTGGCTCACATTTCAAAGGATCTATGCACAGGATTGGACCATCTATATCAGTGCATTTTCTTCTCCGACATCCACCGTTTGCACATGATGAGAAAACTTCATTTGGTTTACAGGTTGGTGCTGAAAAAAATTAATAATTTTGACAAAGGACCCTCAGCCACAAAATACATGTGATACCAGTTCTGTGATCACTTTTTTACAATATCTAATGAGGTTTTTCAAATTTCACATATTTACTAAACTATAGTAATATAACCACCCTTATCATTAGCAATGCAAATTTCCTATGATATTCCCATAGCAACCATTTCCGCTGAACATAGGATGCATAGGATTGAGCCGTCTAAATCATTGCATATAAATCTGGAACATCCTGAGTTTGCACATGATAAGAATATTTCATTGGTTTTACAGATTGGTACTGAAAAATACTACTTATTAAAATACCATTTCCGCTTTCTTATTATAACTGGAACTTATTAACTTTTCACCAAAACACCTCTAGTGAATCTTTTCATTTGCGTTTCGACGTGTCTATTAATATAAATATTTTATTATTATAGAGCAATTCTTTTAGGCTTTTTTAAAGAAAGATATTGGAGTCATCACCTAAAACTATGATCTCCATAATATATTTCTACTGGACAGACGTTAATTTTCAAAGAAAGTTTTTAGTAATCGGTAGTGTATGGAGTTTTTTCTTAGGTACCACTATGTACACACTTGTCAAAAACTGTTCCATTCCTCACTCCACTAATAATAAAATTTACATACTATCCACACAATCTTTCTCTGGAATGCATTCACCAGACTGCCTCAAGTAATTCATTTTACAAACACAGCCTGGTCTACATGACTCTGGAGTCATTGGTGGGCATAAAGGCATCTTTCCTTTCTCTTTGCAATCTTGAACCCGACAAATGCCATTTGCACACGGAGACAGTTCCTCATTTAGCTGGCACTGAGGTGCTAAAACCATATTTATTTTTTGATCCAAACAAAGCAAAACATGATGCAACCTTTGATTGATTGCGCTTTATAGCAATGTCAAGGGGCTCTAGGATGCTTAATTTATTTTTGAAGATTGAGCCTCTCGTTTTTAATGGTGTTGGAAAAGGTATTTTACAAGGATCACCTTAGCCAAAGGAATAGTTGTTAAAACAGGAATAAGGGCGGATAATAATTACTATAATGCAGTTAAGTGTCAACTTACTGTTCTTATGAAATGAATTGACTACACAGATATCACTTTTCATAGTCTTCTTCAACATTTATAAAGTCGTAGAAACTACAAAAAACGTTTTGTAGTTGTTTTTTTGTTGTAGTTTAAATTAAAAACAATATTTTAGTTAACAATGGTTTGGTTATCTAAAGATTCGACCAAAAAAATTAACCAGCATTCTTTATTAGATAATAAAGAAATAGTTAATAAGGTATTTATATCCTACTTACTACATTCGCCGGGAAGGACACAGCGCTTTGTATTTTCATCGTAGTAGTATCCGTCTTTGCAGTCACACGCGTCAAGAATACATATTAGTGGACATATACCAGGACCACTACGTCCTACGTCTGAACACTTTTTCCCACAGTTCGTGCCACATCCAGGTTTAGCGTTTCTATCGCCCTTACATCCAACTGTAATTTCCCCAAATATTACACTCTCCTTACATAAGCAAAAGAACTTTTAGATAATAATTATATTAGTCTATATGTTGTGACTACCAAGATAATAAAAGTAAAATGTAGGTCAAGCTGTAGTTTATATGGTACAATAATAAGAATCCAAAGGCAATGCATATAAAATTATTTCGTCGGTATTTTAGATGGGTTTCTTTAAAAGACGCGTGAACAAGCACTTTTTGAGCCAGCAAAGTGAGGGTGGCTAGGGCAGTATGTCGCATGTTTCACTAGCTATCTTCACATATGGACTCCTCTACTGCTTATCATCAGGTGGTGCTGATTCATTTGCTGAGCTTAATATAAAAAAAAATATTAGTTAAACATGATATAATACCCACTTGAACTCTGACATTGTTCTTTCGATACGCAGTTACCGTTGTCATCTTGATAGAAACCGTCCGCGCAAATGCAACCTGGCTCACATTTCAAAGGATCTATGCACAGGATTGGGCCATCTATATCAGTGCATTTTCTTCTCCGACATCCGCCGTTGGCACATGATGAGAAAACTTCATTGGTTTTACAGGTTGGTGCTAAAAATTTTTCTTATTAAAATAGTATAACTGGAATTTATTTACTTTTCATCAAAATATATCTAGTGAATAATAATAATAGCGGTCCGCATAACTTCTCTCATATTCATAAAATAACAACAATTTTAAACAGTATTCACTGTTAGTTAAGTTTTTAAAAGTTAATTAAATCTTATTATGTGATATATATTAATAAATTGTATTAACGAAATATAAAGTACGCACTACAGTCCTTAGGTCGAACACATTTGTCCTGGTTCTTATCGTAATAGAAACCAGGTTTACAGTCACATCCATCAAGTTTGCAAAATTCAGGACACGCTATTGGACCTTTCTTGCCAATGTCTGAACAGGTGCTTCCACAATTGACACCACACCCAGGCTTAGCATTATCATCGCCACCACAAGTTGCTGAAAAACACGTGATACAAAAATTTTTATTGGAACAAAAACGCATCTAACGACTATAATATTTAAAGTATAATATGAAGTGAGTTTTAAATAATACTTACTACATTGTTCTCGTCTAATGCAAGCACCCGCTCTGTTTCTTATATATCCATCAACGCATCGACATCCAGCAGTACATCCAGGATCACCGAGTTTGGGGGGTGGCGCACATTTCACGAGCTTTGAATTGTAGTCACACGATTTTTGAAGGCACGGTGAAAAACATGGATCATATATTTCATTTCGATTCGGGCATTTTTCTGTAACATAATTTTACTGTGAATTTAGAACGCAACCTTACGCAGAGCTAAAAAATCTCACGAATGGTGCGACTACTTTAGCTAAAATTTAGATAATACTTACTGCATTCCTTTTCTCGTACGCAAGCACCTTTTTCATTTCTCACAAATCCTTTAGCGCAGCGACATCCAGAAACGCACCCAGGATCGCCGAGTTTAGGAGGTGGTGCACACTTTACCAGTCTTGGATCATAATCACACCGTTTTTGAAGGCACGGAGAAAAACACTGGTCGTACACTTCATTTTTATTTGGGCATTCTACAAAATAGACACAGAAAAAAAGTAAAGTTACAGATTGTCGATATTTTTATAACACTTAAATCCACTTTAATATAATAGGTTGGGGGAAAAGTATCTTCGCATTTTATATGAAAATACAAGACATTTTTTTTTCAAGTTATTTTATATTTAATTACAGTATATATGTGCAATTTTTTTCATAAACTTTCTGCCATCTTTTAGGTAGAGACATGATCCCGTTGCTGTAGAAATATTGGGACTTCTGATAAAAAAACGCAACTAGTAGTTATGGCAGTCCACTTATGTTAACCTGACACTGCCTAAAGAATTCTGAAGAAACTAAAACAGGTGGAAATCTGAAGGTGAGGTGCCTGGTCAAAGCAATCACAAATAAATACACGTTTCATTATGTTTCTTTCAGTAAGCTGGTGTGACACCCAGCTTTTTTGTGTATGCGTCTATTTTCAAATGGGCCAAAACTGTTTTGTGGACAATTCCCAGTTCTTCAGCTATGTCGTAACTGCTGATATGCTGATCTTGCTTTACTTTTTCGAAAATAGCATCACTTTAATCCAGAGTGAGGTGCATGTTTCACATCAAAATTCCCGGATTGAAAACGCTTAAACTTTGTGCTACTTTTACTGACACTGCATTATGTCCATAAACGTCACAAATAATTTTTGCGGCCTACATTGCATTATTTCCTTTTTTGTAATAAAATTTTAAAATATATCAAATTATTTCATTAAATTCCCTCTTTTTGACTGAAAGAAAAACAAATGAAAAATATTGGGAAACAAAAGTTTTCTAATTTGATTCTTTTTTTAAATATTACCTTTTTAATGTCATGAATATCAATCAGTCATTTGGCTGATTTGGCATAAAATATCTTTGGATGTACTATTTTTATTTACAAATAGTACATCCAAAGATATTTTATCACAAGTTTACATATACTATATGCGAAAAGACTTTTTCCCCGATCTAATACGTCGATAAGGTCCAAAATATCGGTAACAATTAAAATTAATAACGTACGTCAAGCCATAAAAGTTACATAATACTTACTGCATTCCTTCGGTCGTACACAAAAACCATTTTCATTTCTTACGAATCCTTTAGCACATCGACAGCCTGCCACGCAACCTGGGTCGCCAAGTTTAGGTGGTGGCGCGCATTTTACAAGGCTTGGATCATAATTGCATGATTTTTGAAGGCATGGTGAAAAACATTGATCATATACTTCGTTTTTATTCCGGCATTTCTCTAAAAAAATTTTTTTAAATTATTAGAATCATATACTTATCATATTTATTATACCAAATATTGAACTATCCATTTGGATTTTTGTGATTATGCTTCAGCGTGCAATGCTTTATATATTACTTACTGCATTCGTATTCCTTCACGCAGGCACCTTGTTCATTTCTCACGTATCCATCTGCACATCGACATCCAGCAACACACCCAGGGTCACCAAGCTTAGGAGGTGGCGCACATCTCACCAGTCTGGGATCGTAATCACAACGTCCTTGAAGGCACGGCGAAAAACATTCATCGTATACTTCATTCGGATTCGGGCAATGATCTGAAATTTAATGTTACGAGTCAGGTAAATTAATGAATGTTTTAATGAGATTTCTGAAATTAAATGTTGCGAGTCATGTTATTAATTAGTTTATGAATGATTTAACGAGATTTGAGTCACAGTTTTGAATGATGAACATCTTTCAATCTGAAGTGAAACTTCGTGGTATTTGGTAATTAATTTTATACTTAACCCGCTTTAACTCGTCTTGCTATCTGACATTGGAGTGAATAAGGATTTGAAAAGAGTATGGTATTCTTTTTTCTATGGTAAAATATCTACACTTGACAATAACTTAATAATTAAATAATACAACAACAAGAACCACTATAACAGATATACAACAGCCATAAAAAACGCAGTTACTTTTGGGTTGTTCAAATCTAATATAATCAAACACTTCCTATCCAATCATCAACTGCTTCAGCACACAGAAAAGTAGTGTAAGGACCTATCTATATCCGGACCTATCTATCTATCTATTTTCATAGTTATAAGTTGTTATATAAATGACTTATGTCTTAATAAGAATAAACATATTTGAACTGAACTCCTTGGATAAGACAAAAGTCTATCTTTTCTGTAATCTCTTTATCACAAAACATGGTTATAATTATCACACTATCGGTTTATTTCGAGCGGCTTTACGCTGACAATCTCATTTCTTTTAATAAAGGCGGATACAGATAGCTGAAAATTAGAGTACTTTTTGCTTTAATCTTTATTTTTATTTGTAGGGTTTTACTTATGTGCAATAAATAATATTTATTGTATTTCATGGTAGTTAAAACTTTGTCATCGAGTTCATTAGAAATACTGAAAATATCAGTGCAATCATTTAAATAGTTTACTGGTCTGGAGTACTTTTCAATGTACAAATAATAACTATATTATTTTAGCTAGAGTATGCAAGGAGATTGCTAGCTGCTTTCATATTTTCGTCTCAAATATAAAAAATCAACTAATCTTTTGCCACGATAAAACCAGATCATCAACATCACTATATCATCATATTAACCAAGTCACCACTGCTGAGTATAAACCCCCCTTAAGAATGTCCAAAATCCAGCGACTTCCAGCACATAACCTGAGCCTATTGCGCGCTAAACACAGTTGGCCCAGGTTCTGAGGGGCGTAATAATGTCTTCTGGAGACATTATTACGCTGCTTCCATTAGAAAACCTTTTCGCTCCAACAGACCGTCTTCCTTCTTTCAACGTACCCTTCCCACTACCACTTTAGGTTTTCAATTCTTACACAAAGGTTCACAAATCGAATGCAAATATATAATCTTGAGATAATTCGTGATTTGTAAGTTATGACAATCAGTCTATTTTAGCCTATTTTATTTTGTTTATTAAGAAAAATGTTGTCGTCTTAAATAGATGTTTTATCTTCGTCTATCTGTCTGTCTGTACATGACACACTTTTAGAAAGTGTTTATGTAGTTATTTCTTTTTTGTTTCGATAATAAGCTGCCAGTGACACATTCCTCCAGTTTTATTTCAAAGTGGGTGATTATAAGTTGATATTCTTACGACATTTCTCCCAAACGACGCAATTTCCCTTGTTGTCCCTGTAAGTACCATCCTCACAACGGCAAGCTGGTTTATTGCAGTTTGGGTCACCGGGTTTGGGTTGAGGTTGACACAAAATCAACCTATCGTCAATGCCGCACACTCTAGGTGGGCATGACGCCGGGCACACGTCATATACTTCATTCGGTTTCGTACATTGATTTTCTAAAATGAAAATTATTTATTCCTGAGTTGATTATTTATTTCGTCTGTATTTATATTTTTACCGAATTATATTTAGTTTTGTGCTTGAATAATGATAAAAAATATTGTTCTCCTTCCAAGACGGCCCCCTAAAAACAATTTCAAATAAAAAAGAAAAAAAAAGAAAGAAAATCAAAGTTTATGTTAAATTCTTCAGGTAAGTATTTGTAGTCACATAACTAATTTACGTCTATAATTTGGTTACTAAATGTAGTATTAAAATTACGCTAGCCAGTTACTAATTAATTGTCTTAATTATGAAATTCTATTAATTAAAATATTTTTATGTATGTGGCCCGATAAGAGTAGTAGGAAATATTCCCACAAAAACGCACCATTTGACATATAAGATAATATTATACATAATCTAATAAATTGTGTTTTTGTTTTAGACAAATTTTATTAAAATATACAAAGAATGGTATACTTAAACTTCACTAGCTTAGAGCCAGTACGGATTGACTAAACATCTATAAAACCAACGCGTAGGGAGCCGCCCCTTAAGGTAAATATAAAACATCGCCTATAGTATCGCCATCGCCCTTATAAATATTAACTTTATAGCTAATACTTGATAATTCATTAATTACACTAACAATCTTCTCTTCACGTTCATTACTCTTCATTACTCTGCTTTAAAATCTCAAAGGAGGATAAACTGCTTATGTAATTTTTTTAAATTTATTTATATATGAAATTAATTTCTTATATGACCTAATAAAATTAAAATTCAGTTCGCCGATTATCAATTCATTTCTTATAGTAAGTGTTATATAATGTCACGCAATGGCACTTAACAGTTTTACGTCATTTTAAAATAAACACATTTATTATCAACCTTCTGGAAGTGTTTGGTAACAATAATAATTTATATTGTATGTACGAAGGTATTATTATCTTTACTCTTGTTTTGTTCTTACTAAATTGTTTCTTTTATTTAACTACTGTATAGTCCGCTGTTGGCATTTTCCCTTTTCCTATTTATCATTAGATATTTCAACTTAAATTCCTTACAAGACGTTCATCATTCACGTACTTAATTGATCGTCTCTTCTATCTCTATTTCGATAGGGGCAAAGGTTTTGTAGATATTTGAATGTGTGACGCATACCTACGAATAGTTCACGAATCAAAGATATATGTATATGTCTAATATTATTTACCTACATAGTATTTGTAATTGGCCTTATGAGCTTGAATAAAGTGCATACGGATTACCACTTACTTATCTATAAGTATATCATATTTTAGTTACTTTATTCATATGAAGAAAAAGATAAACACGGTAGTTTTGTATAAAAGAAAAGAAATAGCGAAAACATTTATGAAATATTTAATAAATACATTATGTATATTTAAAATGTTTAATACCATGAAACTTGCGTAATACATAAGAGGAAATTGAGACTTACGTTCACTGTAGTCTTCTTCTGATGAACTATAATCAGAGTCACACGGTTCTCTGTCTGGATATTCTACAGAGATGGTGGTAGCACCTAAAATTAAAATAGGTACAACGTCACAACTAAAGCGAAATAAATGAGTATATTTATATTTATTTCACAAATACTTACCAAAATTAAATATAAACTAGAATTTAAATTGTTCAAAAACCTGAGATTTGTCGTTTTTGCCTCATATTAATTATTACGACTCTGCACTCCAAAAATCGCTATTTTGAGGACGAAAGATGTTGATAAAGCGTGTGCTTATAAATAAAAGTCCACAACTCGAAATAATTTGACGATATAATAATAGGTCCACGAAAAAAGCCTTTCCATAGAAAGGTTCTCGATCGGCAGCCGCTTAAAAGGAAATGCAGTGTTGGTAGTCCCACAGGCAGACAAACGATCTGAAGGTCATGTGAAGTCGCTGGATACGGGAAGCGCATCCTTGGATAAAAGCCTATCATGTCCAGCAATGCATGGATTTCGGCTGACATAATGATGATAATTTTAATAATAGGTGTCAGTGTAAGAATATTTTTCTATTATTATTTCAATATTCGTATATTTAGTAACCTTGGTGTTCAAAGCGGCAATAGGCAACTAAGGTCGCACTTTGTTATGCTTTTGTAACCAATTTTTTAGAAAAAATAATTCTTAGTAATTTAATGTCAGCTCTCAAATAAAGCGTCTTCTATCTTAGAACAAAATTAGTAGTATTGACGAACAGATGAAAAGGTTTACCTGCTAAGATGACTTCGAGAAATACGAAGGCCGCAATAGCCAACACATGAATATGCTTCCCCATGGCCACCAGCGAAATGTCTACCGACTGTAATAATTACCTCTTTTATAGAAACATCGTGCACTTGTTGAAACAAACTACTATGATACGTCTTGTTTTAACCATAGACTGCTTGCGTTATAAATATCCAAATGGATATTCGTCATTTTGACGACAAATAACTTTTAACTTCAACAGTAATATAATCAAAATTACTTACAGAAAAATGGGCAGTATAAAATCTTCTTGCCACTTATCAGCTAAGTCAATCAACAAAAGTACATTGAATAGGTTGTATGAATATAAATTAAAATAATTTATTTGATTTTATTGATAAAATCACTGTTTGCCAGCATCGTTTAGTAATATTATTATGAGCGTGATTATATAGATTCCCTAAAAGATGCTTATTGAAATGATAAAGACCGTATAGCATTTTATAATCCTAGAACGATAAAAAAATATAAATAGGATGATATAAATTTTTTTATAAGTAAAATGTATTATCCTTTAACGAATAATTAGCTGTGTTTGTCAAACCGACGAACGTTAGCTGTTTAGGGTTTATATTAAGGCAATCTTTTGTTCAAGCCACTTGTGTTAACGATATCACAAATTTCTGAGCTCTTTTGGTATTACTTATTTTCTTGATTAAATTAATAAAACTATTTAAACAACGATGTTTTTAATTTAGAGTTTATTGTTCTAGAAGTGGAAAGTTTTCAACACTCTACAGTGAATAAATTAACAATAATTATCTCAAAATACCAATTTGTTTAAACGTGTTGTATGCATCAAAATTGAATGAATAAATTGTTACATATCAGCGTTTCTTGAGCCTATTTTGTTTAAATAACTGACAATAATATTGGAACGTTGATTGTTCGTATTTTGGGGCAATATAGTCTTGAAACTATTTTGTCACATGATGGTCGAGCATGATATCATAAAAGATCTATTGTGACTTTCCACCAATAGAGTAGAGAGGATAGAGTTCTTATCTTATCTTGATGTAGGGCCAGGATTACTCCCGGAGCACGTCTACCCAATGGGATCTTTTGTGCTTGAATAGAGTTCTTACTTTAGGATCTTTCCAACCTCAAGGGCTCAATTTATTTGGGCCGATTGTGTGTCCCCTCAAATTAAGGTTTCGTTTCGTCGGGTGAGATGTCCACAGTCACATAGGAAGTGTATAGGGGTTTTACATTCCTGCTCCATTGTCCTATTAGGGGAAATTAGAGTATTTGCGATTGTATAGCAGCTACATCGGAATTTGCGACTCTGTGGTCAGTCGCAACATCAAAGATGCGTGATTGCATTGGTTCAGCATCGTCTTTTAGCGAGTAATTGTGTTTGATTGTAACCAATCAAATGTGCGAAGGAGGGAAGCGTGTTGACTAATTAGACTGCTACGAACGAGTGCCGTGTGGTGTGAGTTTGGTTCGGGTATCTAGTTTGAGAAACGCTGCTAAATCGTCGATCACCCACGCTTTAAGTTATTGCATATCAGCTTGGACCATATTGTTATTATTATTTGTGATTTGAGGCTGTTCAGATTGTTTTATCACTGCGACCAAAAAGGTAAAAGTCATTTAGGTTACTGTCAATTGACAGCCAGTTAAAGTAGTTCCTTGATCTGGGTACTGTCCCTAAACTTTTTGATTTTCCCAGCTTCAAGGGTTTTTATTTCATTTAGGTCGATTATGTGTCTCCCAGATGAATTCTTCGTGTATAGATTAGAGGTCCATAAGTACATAGCAGATGCATTGGGGTTTAATGCTCCGAAACTTCAGAATCACTTTATCTCATTTTGAATACGTGTTGGTATTCTTGCGGTGTCTTGTCAAGCAAAGTGTAGGGTGTACTATTACTGGTTTGTGGAAATAAATAAAAAAAATCACAAGGACCAATGTTATTCCTGCTGAGCTTTAGCAGCTCATCAGTGCGTTTGCCATAGTAGTCCTGTATTAGAGACTTTGAGTGTATCAAACAATGCGCCCTACGCCACTGTTCTAATAACTCTTACATGACTTGTGACAAAGTGCATGGCTAGGTTCTTTGGGATACCGCTGAATGGTCCTGGGCCTATCTCTTGTCTCTGAGCCCCAAATCCAGCTAGTTTATCGGCCTTTTGATTGCCTATGACTCCAGAGTTACCAGGAAACCATCTCAGAGTAATTCTATTGCTGAGCCCCAGTATAATTAGTTTTTCCACGCAGTATTAAATAATTTAACGCTCTTTTGCTATCAGTATTTATATTTTAGGATTTTGGTCGCATCTCGTCCCTGCAAGGTGGTGACATATTCCTAAGGTAGTATTTGTCTATGGAATTACGTTATTTGGATGTTGTTGTTTTTTACGGCGAAATATTTAACTTCTTGTGAAAATGAGATGGGTGTTTGGCTTAGGCTCCAAGATAAGATAATAATAATAATCTACTTCTATTAGCGAAGGCTGAAAAAGTACTTATTAATTTAATGTACTTTTATCAAAATAAGAATTCACATCCCTATTAAATAAGCCGAAAACATTTGTTTAATGTTGTTACTCTATTTTAATAACGCTCTTTACATGTTATATTCATATATTCATATCTTCATTATAATCATTTTGTATAAGCCGCATTAAGTTTTGCAATTTTCCTCGCAATGTGTAATGATTGTTTTACAAATAATTACTTTTTAAATATTATTTTAACATAAATAAAAATATATGGGATATTTTTATTTATGTTGCTTGGCGGAGGTGACTTTCCTTGTCTTCTGGTATGTACCACTCCGTTCCTATACTTAACGACGTTGAAGCAGTTCGCTGTAATTTGGTGTGAAGGTAACCAGAGTAATTACAACCAACGCGAGTTTGGTTTTAGAATTTTAAAGCACTAAAAATGTGCACTGTGCACTAAAAATATAATTTAGAAAATACTAAGGTCGATAAATTAAAAAAAGAGATATTCATTTCGCACTGTGCCAGAATATCCAAACTATTGTCCGCGATAGGAACAATTGCAGCACGGACCGATACTTACGAAAAGTGTACAAAATAAACGTCTCGTATTCTCCTCTTTTGTCCTCTAAAATTGGACCGATTTAATTGTTTCAATTTATTAAAAATTTGAAAACATAGAACAATAGAGGCATATCATTGCCCACTACTAGGAATCAAGGTCTGCGGTTTTATTGTCAAAATGCACTAGTGTTTCGTCTTAATAATGATGACGATCGAAGGCATTGGTGATGATTTATTATGATGATTACTTATTATTTATGAACTTATTACTTTTTTATTTTATATTGGTTTGTATGTATCAATTATGAAAACTATACCTAAATATATATATTATTTTCTGTCGTTAACTATTTTGGAATATTTATCTATATTTAGAACATTTACAACTAAGTTATTTAAAAAAACTTGTGGTTACACTAGTGGTTCGTGTTCCGGTACGTAGACGCCGTTCAAGATTTTTCAGTCGTCCTTGCAAAGTGCAATGACCACTGCCACTGCAATTACTTGAGCTGCTTCGGTAACCCAAGTTCTCTTGTTATTCGATCGATTCGATTTAGGGTTTACAAATTGAAAATAAAATAGATTTTATGTTAAATATCATATCCTTTAATGTACAATTATAAAACACAAAAGTTAATTTAACAATAGATACGATAACGATGGACTTCGCAATAGTAAGAAATTCTAAACTTAATTACTTATTTAAGATATCTTCCAGTTAACCAACAATCAACTGCAATCTTGTGGCAACACACAACGCTGAATATTGTCATCATATACGTAATCGGGTTTACAGTCACAATTGTTTATGAAGCAAGGTCGAAGTGGACACTTCACATTTTCCATCATGTAATTAGAACAAAGTCTTCCACAGTTAATTCCACAGCCTTGTCCAGCATTGGGATCACCGCCACAAGAAGCTATTTAGAAGCAAATATTTTCATTATTAATATGAACCATAAAATTGTTAGAAAATACATTCTCAGGAAATTTTACAGTTCTATATACAAAGGGAGACGTCGAAACCTAAAATTATATTATGTTTAGCATCTCAGTCTCTTTCTTTATTTTCTATAGTTAATGTAACATATAGCCCTTTGGGTAAGTCGATTATCATCCAGTATCAAATATCTTCCAATAATTATTTGTCAAGTTGACAGAAACTATTCAAGTGAATCAAATTAAACTTTTCGTTTGACTGATAGAATAGGAATACTTACGACATTCCGATCTCAGAATGCAAGTGCCATTATCAGCTCTTATGTAACCATCTTCACACCGACAACCTTTGATGCATGCAGTAGAGTTGAACTCTACGCAATCAACTTTAAATCCATTTTGGGCACAGTTCTTGGCATCGCATCCTTCGTTGGCACAGTCCGAGTAAATTTCATTGTTTTTGTTGCAGACTGGTGCTAGGAATTGAACAAGGAATAGTAGTCTTTATAATTATTCAGTGTAAGTTCACACTCATTGATCATGCATATCATTGACTTGGTAAAAGGTGTACCTTTAATTTGAAGAATTATAAAACAAAAGAGACCATTATGCTGACATAATGAAACATATTGAAATAGACACTTACTACATTGTTTAGGACGTACACACTTTTTCAAGTTATCGTCGTAGATGTACCCTTTTCTACATTCGCAGCCATTAAGTAAGCAAATTTCTGGGCAAACAACGTTCTTTTTCTTGTAGTTAGCGCAAGTATTTCTACAATTGTTCCCACATAGACTGGCTACAGCATTTGAATCACCACCGCAGGAAGCTGGTATAAGAAAAGTTAATTGATTGGAACATGATCAATTTATGAAACAATTAGACAAACAATAAATCTGAACTACTGCAAAAATAATGAATTTTTAGTACAGAAATAATATAATATTTTCATGATAACCTTCATATATTAGTTCATACTAAATATGAGAAACCCGACTTTGATTTGCTTAACGACTTCATATCACAACATCGTACGCAGAAAAATGTAGTAACTAAACCTTTTAATGGCACGCACAATCACAAGTCTTCGAAGATCTATTAAATCATGTTTATCAGGCTCTTCATAACGCTAAGTAACAGGTGTCAGGATATATAAAAAATTGACATTTTATACGTATTTTTTACTGAAGAGTAAACTATCAACTCTTATATTAACTTACGGCATTTATTTTTAAGGATACAAACACCTCGGCTGTCTCTCACATATCCATCCTCGCAGACGCAACCTTTTTTGCAATATCGTGGATCAATTTTTACGCAGGCCACTGGGTATCCTAATTCGGAACAAGTTTTGGCACTGCATCCTGCATTCGCGCAGTTGCTGAATACTTCATGTCGTTTGCATCTTGGATCTGGAACGGAAGTAATGAGATACATCTTCACTTTGAGAAATTAAATACATCTTAAACTTCATAGGAAAAATGTGGTAAGATACCAATATACCAAGGTAGACAGTTAGACCTTGAGACCTTACTCCCAGTTCTTAGTGCATTGGCTACCTTGATGCGACTTATTGTGGAAAATAAACCAATTTTATTAATTAAACAATATTGTTCGTTAATTAAATTCAAATATGCACAAATGACTGAAACATACAATTTATAATAATTTTTATTTATAAACACAATTTATATTCTTACGGTTATTTGGGTTAGAAGTGTAAGTTTCTTCAGAACTATCAGTATCACATGATTCTGTAATAGCAATAAATAAAAACTTTTTAATTATCAATAATAATAATTAATAACAAAACAGTGATGTAGCCATAATAGACAATAATATAAATATAAAACATAATTAAACATTGGTTCCTGTTAATGTTTATAAATCTTGCGTAACACAAAAACTAACTACTACTAAAACTAACTAAAACTAACTACTTTACTGTATTGTGTGACAAAAAGGACTACGTATATATTCAGTAACAAAAATATAGGTATACAAACTTAAACAAGTATTAATGATTTCACAGTACCTCTAGCCGAAATTACCAGAACACAAGCTAAAGTTATAAACAGCACTGCCTTCAACATTATCACAAAAACGTGTCAAGTTCAATAATTATTAAATTTTATATATATACAAATACTACTCCAGTTTTATAGCCTCGTGATAGGTACACACGCCTGCAGTCACGCGAAACTTTTATATACCTTACGCCGTGACAATAAAAAATATTTTCTTACTGACGTGCTACGTTTGAAGTGTCGCTGTCGTAACGTAAATTCGTGCAACTGTTCTAATATGTACAAGATAGGTCATACCCTGGATAGTTAGTAGCTCATTCACGCGACTGTAAAGTCCTGAAAATAAATGTATATAGGTATAATAATTGTCAAATTATTCAAAATAAAATAAATTATAGAAAATTATTGATTTTGAAGAACGCTTTAATATTATAATATATAAAAGAGTAAGTCTGGAGTAGTAAAGTTTACTTATTTATGTAAATTATAAAAACAGCTAAATTAACAACTAAAAGTGATCAAATTAAAGATAACTATTTTAATTAACTTGGTTAAAATTTCATTAATAAATACCAAATATTATAGTGTAAACATTAAGCAAAAAGTTATTCAAATATAATAAAAGTATGTTAAAAAAAACCCCTGCCTGACTTGATACAAAGAAACACTATTATTTCTATTTAATTATATTGTGGAACTCAGAGTAATGTTTTATATATAGTCCCCAGTGATATGTTAATAAACTCCAATAAAAAAATATGACTCTTTAAAACACTTGAAAACCCTTTACCGGTCGGGCAAGCGTCTCTGTACTTGCTCTTTATGAATAAATGAAATAAAATCAAAATTCACTCATCAAATTTTACTAGTCAAGGAGCATTTGAATTGTACAAATGATTGTATTTCATGTTAGTAATCCTTAATAAATAATTAACTAGATCATCAGTACGTAAAGGACACAAAAAGAATTATATTTTTTATAAATAAAAAAAACCAGTAACAAGTGTTACTGCTAAATAATTATCAAAGGATCTAGAGTATGCTCTCCTGAAATATTTACCTTGACCGTTTTTCTTTACCTTATGCTCATCTTGCCCGAACTCTCCCTACCACTCAGAAATGTTTAAGTGTGAGTAAAAGTTAAACCATTAAATTTTTATTTACAATATTATAATAACTTCAATTTCCTTTTATTAAGGCCAGCTGAGTACGTACAATCTTACAATGAAAATTAAACATCTTTTTGTACTCTAAGCAAACAATATGATGGACTAAAAATATTATGCTTTTGCGTCAGTTGCTTATTAACGATGTTACATACCTATTATGAAGACAACTGTTATTTTCTTTCAAAAATAACATGTTATTCTGTAAGCTCTAAATGCATTTTATTTTATTTTCCAGAATTGCCAGCACTCTAATCTGTATCTACTACTTTAACCATACACAAGTTCAAAACCAACCTTATTTTAGACATTGGTGAAATATGACAAAGGATTTCTTACTTAACAAATTGCAGGGAGGTTAATGATATCTAACACATTGGTGGCGATTGCCTCCAGAATGCCAACTCACCTGCAATATTAGTCATGAAGTGATTTCTTGATATTACTGGTTATAGGTTATTTAGTTGAATCAATGGAGAATGACATATTTAGGTACTACAATTACTAGGTTTAAAAAAGTGTTATTATTATTTAGACAATGATGAACAATGATATTATTAATAAAAATTAATGCAAAACTTATTTTCGTATTATATATCATGACTCTTGCGGATTACTATGGCAACACACAATGCTTTATTTGCACATTATAAAATATATATGTTCAAATATGTTAAAGTTTATCAATACAATTTCAAATATTTACATTAAAATATGTTTTATTCATACAATTATTGTTTATTTTAGTGATGATAATATGCTTTATCAAATACCCATTTACACGGTAGGAAGTACGTTTAAAATTAAAATCTTAAAAGCGAATGTAGTAATGTATTTCTAGTATCTCATCAGCATTTTTAATCCCAGTCTATTTACTTGCGTATATGTTCTCGAATACCTACCTACAGTACTCATTAACCTTTTTACCATCTTTAGGCTAGAATACCATAATGAAGCTGATTCTAAAATACACAAAACAAATTGTGCATCTCGTTCCCTCAACTATAACATAAATTACAGACATCGTGTGTCATTTGGTTATGAGTGTTAAGTTTTCGACATTAAGGAACGTTTTGTAATGAAGGTTTTAGAAAGAATCTCTCTGCTGTTGTAAAGCTGCCTTAAATTAAGTTATTTGAAATTTTAGATCAGAAATACTAATAGCTACTACATCTAAAATACTAATTAGATGGGTTTTCAGAATCAGGATCAAAGTGTATCGTGGGCTAAAATGAATGCATTTTCATTTCCCTTTCAATGAAACGCGCAAAAAAATCCAATCTGTGAATAGATTTCGGATTTCCTCAAAATGTGGTGAAACTTTAAGACACAAAACCGGCCACGTCCATTAACCGGAACCCTCGCAGGACGATAAATCTCCAAGTTTCCGCACCGTTCCGTAGCGGGACTTGTTAAAATCTTGTAGATTGCGATACAGCCTGCAGTTAGGACAACATCAAATTGTTTCTACAGGGACACTGACAGGACCCCAGCTGGTTGCTGACAACGGTCGCCTGGAGTGACACTGTAATCTATTACCCGGCATCGCTATCTACATATACAACTTATAAGATACTTTGCATTGAGATGTTCATTAAACAGAACTTAAATTTGCAAAACTCCATATAATGTTGGAATCGCTAGCGAAATAATTCGATCACTCTGTTCTTCTTCTCTAAGATTCATATTGATTCGTTATGTTCACATTTATTGTAATTTTTTAAGAGGATGTAAAGCTTTTTCAACACTACTAGTTGTGTCAAACAGACCCACTATGATATTCTTTAAGATAATGTTTAAAAAGTGGAAATACGCCATTGATATAGGAGTGCACTATATATATTTCAAAAAATATCAATATATCCCTTCAATCTGATATTATCGAATCGTCTACTATCGATATATTTCATTGGATATACCAAATATCTTATCACATTCAATTTTTATTTATATCTACTGATTCCTTTAAATCTGCTTTAAATGCAACATTGTCAATCTGAGTAAAAATAAACCGTAAAACCTCGAATTATTGAAAAATCCTTTGCAATAACGAAACGCAGACATGAAATACCACTCTCCGCGAGGACAGCACCAGTAGTAAGCATGACTTTTGGGTCGCGTGGCCTTGGCTACTGTTTATCCCGAAAGGGATAAAGACGTGATAATATGTATGATTTATAAATAAATAAAGTCCATCTGTTTTTCTCTCTACATGTTTTGACTCATCCCTATTCAATATTATAGACTAGTTAAATACGAGTAATACTTATGATATTTTTAAAATATTGAGATATATCGAAAGTATCGATACAACACACCAGTATATTTTTTTTCCATTACCATTCCTACTTTGATATTCAGATACTTTAAGCCCATTGTCTAAATAGAGCTAGTCAATAAATTAATTTTTTCATACAACGTTTACATACATACAATATATTTGAATCCTGTCACAGGATACTAATTAATTTAAAATATAGCATATGTCCAAGAAATTTTGAGCTAAAAAATACTTCGTTGTAAAACTTTAACGGCGTAATAGAAAGTACTACTAGCGCCATCTAGTGTTGCCGCTCAAAACTAAATTAAAAGGCTTTGAACAGAATTTAAGTACTAGAGAAATTCAGCTATCGTAAGCTAGAGACTAGGCTGTAGACATCGTCAGTTCGACTATTAAGAATCTATTTAGATTCTTCTAAAGTTTGTATATGACCCAAAACATATTCGTAGCGATATTTCCAAAATAATTTACATTGTATCTGAAAATGTAACAAAGTATTTGTACGCAATTGTATTCTTCTCTTAATATCTATGACTATATTGTCTCTAAATAATAAATTTGGTAAGAAATTAATAATAATATAACCCAACTAACTAACAAATCATATAACAAAATTTTGCGAAAGGGTGATGGATTATTTTGCATTTAAAGCATTTACGGCTTACCTTTTTTTAACGAGGAGGAATCCGTTTACGGACCTAACCACCACTGGCTAAGTGGTGGACGTGTGTGGGGCTCACCCAGTACTTGAGCACTGGGAAAACCCATTAAAACTCCCTGGTAGCTCCTTTTCTCCTCACGAGGTTGACCTGGGTTGTGTCAAAGCAATTCACCAGTTCACCCTCGGGTAGCTGGGCTACTTGGTGAGGCATTTCACACATGGCGAATTGCCTTATGGCCTTGCGCCAATGGAGATTGTTCAGAGTTACTTGGACAATCCCAGACGTGATGGCCTGTGCAATACATGCGTGGGAGCCACCGACGCACGCGCCTCACTTAGGGCGTAGGACCCACCTATCTCTGGCGGCGAAGAGCGCCTAGAGAATCCTCCTCCCGCTCCTTCTATACAACCAACTTCTGCGTGAGAACAGTTACTCAGAAGGAGGCTAAACTAAGCTAAGCAAAGCTTCTCACTACCAACCATAGCCATTTACGGCTTACCTATCCGATTAAATTAAAATATTTTTTCATTTAATCATTGTCTTATAATTTATATTTAAATTATTAGTTAGATCCATAATTGTTGTTTGACGATTCATTGCATCCTATAGCTTCACTAACGTTCAAATTCTTACGAAGATATTAGATAACAAATTATTATCTCGTTATATTAACTTCCTGATTCAAACCGCAAATATCTACAAACGTGATAGTTCGCAAGTTATAACTGAGTCACACAGTACTAATAAAAAGAAAGAATGAACACGCTAAAGGTATAATAAAAATATTTGCGGGTTGTAGGGCAGTTTTCCCAGTAGTTTCCAATATATTTTCATAATATCCGCTTGTTATGTCCGGCCCTTGGAAAAGTTATAGATGTTTTACCAGTTTATCTATGTCACGTCTGACATGAAAAAAATATAAGATTTTCAGGAACATAATCCACTCCAATATATTACAAAGTTTTTTATCTCAAATAGAGATAAATATAAGTATGAATAATAGAAGAAATATATTTAATTTATCAGTAAATAAAAAAGGATGATAGATAAATTACTACTATTATACTAAATTATTACCTAAAAAGTTGTTTAGAGTTCAATTTAAATATTACCATTATCAACTTATTCAAACTCAAATTACAACTAAATACATAGATAGAAATTTATAAATGTATTACCAATGGCAATGGCCCAACTGTTGCAGAAACTGAATTGAGTCTGTTTAAAAAAGAACAAGGTTATCACGTTCAACCTTTGAAACTTTGGAACACTTTTATCGTTTTTAAATCGAAAGGCAACAACGTTATTTATTCCAATGTTACCAACCCCGAAGATATCGGTGCAGAGAGTGAAGTTATAACTCACCGTTTTACCCTTCGAAAGCGTATCGACAAAGTAGATTTACTAGATTCAGCATCATGCGTACCCGTACCGATGGGAAACTAACAGTCTCTCTTTATCTTAGACGGATCTCTTGTGTAGGAAATACGTCACACTAAAAGGATACGAAGTCCGATCGGAAAAACCATATCATCCTTTTGATCCCAACAATGCCTTATACTGTGTAAATAATGAATATTGAGATGTAGAATTTACGGTTTCATCCTCGTTTGAGGTTTTTGTCGTTTGTAGAGAATGTAATGATTGACTGTTGAATACAGTGATGCAAATATTGTAGCAAAAATTCATGAAAGTCGAATTTCTATACTTTGTAATAACATTTTTCTTAATTCCGATTTCGATTCTGGCCAAATTCAGAAAGGTATTGTTTTGTGTTTATCTATCTTGAATAAATAAGAGTTATGTTATATTTACTGTAATTAGCATTTCAAATATATAAACTTAGTATGAACATATTTGTGTAAATAATATCACATTTAGGTTATTTTCAAGTTCTTATGATTTATACTTATAAAAACAATTCATCGTAGGACAAGAGTAATATGATAGGAACATGTCAGTAAATTTTATTATTTATTTGAACATAATTAACAAAAGAATTCAAAACATATTCTGTTTTTGACATCCAAAGTGTTTACATGGAAAACAGATACGGTAAAGATCATTTTCGTTTTAATATATTATAAACAATGAGATATATCAATTCTAAACCTTTTACCAGCATCATTAGAACAAAATCTATAGAACAAAATTAAGCTGTAAATTATAACAAGAGTCTTTATCATTCTTGCGAGATATTTAACCTTAAGCCTTTTAATATTTGGTCTAGAGGTTACAAATATTAAATTTCCAATGTTGACATAAAAGCTTACAATACTGCCGAACTACAAATTCAATTGGATTCCTTTATCCCGTGAGAATGAATTCGATACAGCAAAGTACAATTGTTTATCTGTAATGGATATTTTATGCAGTAACTCTTATATATTCTTATTTTTCTTATGGTGTCGTTTCTCTTTATTAGGATGTTGGTAGCCATAACATATTTCTTTTAATAAAATAGGATCTAGTAGTTGAATGCAATCAAGGTCTCAATATATAAGCACAGAATAATATAACATTTTAAGACAGTGCGTCACCGTTGGCTTCAAATCATAGATTAGTGATAACCGATGGAATATTCCTGTACAGTTCATGGAAATGGGAATTTATAAAATTTTTATTTTTTTTCTATATTTCTAAGTGGATATGATTTATACCCGTGTTAAAAGTAGACACACTTAAAAGAAATGAAAATAAGTCGGAGCAAGATTTGAAGAGAACAACAGATGACAAAAATGTTTCAGTTGAAACTTCTGTAGTTTTAAACAATCTAGGAAGATAAAAGCGTTTAATTTATGAAGGAATAAACTACGCTTAAAGGTTTTTAAATCTTTGTTGTTTCAAAATGAACTTATCCATTGTCATCTGTCTTGAGTACACATCTGCCGTAATTATTGCGTCACATGTCCACCATTTTGCTATAAGTAACGTCTTTTCACCTTGTTTCTATGTACTTGCTACCAACGAAGAACTTAAGATGAATGCGTCAGCACTAACAATTCGATTAAGAAGCTACACATTTATGGTCTGGATCAACATAAGTTTGTTGTAATTCTATACAATTTTTATATTGTCCTTAAGATAGTTCATGTGGTCTTTCTGAGATGCATTATTATTACTACTGCTATCTCTACCTAGTTAATATTGATTATAAATCATGGTCACATTCCATTTAATTATTGGGTTCGTAAATAAAATGAGGACAGTATTTTATATAGTTTCCAAAACAGTTATTTCTCAGATAACACTAACAATAATTTAATGTAATTATCATAGATGAGATAGATCAGTATAGCATTAAATTTTTAATTTCTAAAATTATTAAATCATAATCATTACAAATCGTCCAACTATCAGATAATCGAAAAATGTAAATCAAACAAATAGCTTAACGCTCCTATTGTTTCCTTATAGTATATATCCAAGGGAGGGTCCACATAAAACGATACTGAATACTCATGTCACGTTCTATAAAAGGGTATTTTATGGCTCCAATGGCGTCGTGAACTCCTAAGAAATACGGGACGACAGTAATTTCATTATGATTGATATATGAGACTACATTGGTTCATCCCAAAAGTTGGCTTAGACAATATAAAATTTGGAAAAGATATGATGTATTGATATTACCTTTTTGTCTTACATTTTACACGAGTCTGATTACCAAAGTAATCTAAAACCTTTTGCGTTTGGTAATTGTTTCGTGGTCATCTTATTCTTCTACAAATAAATGCGAAAGTCCAAGTAATACTAAAACTTTAAAGTTCTTACTTAAATAGTGTACTGATTACGAGTGTAATAAATTACTTTAACACATTATATATTTATTTCTGCTACTCGAGAATTTTCTAAAATGATGAATAAAAGTGGACCTTCAACACGCTATGTGCCGAATAATACCCAAAATAAGCGATTAAGTAAAATATCGCCTGGACTTGGAAATATTTATATTCATTTCCGTGAACATTCTTATATCAGACGTACAATCTCTTCTACAATATCGGATTAAGGTTACCTACTCCAGCCAAAATAATTCTAAAGAGGTAAGGCAGTTTAATCAAAACGTAATTTATGAAGATTAGTGTAACACGCTCACAATGGGATCGTATATTAGAAAGAGAACAATGTTCACGACATCGGGGTCTCTGTAAAGGACTTAAAGCTGCATCTGGATGTTCTTATACAGGATCAATTTACAGGAAATGAGATTTCAAAATATGTGAAGTATCGAATTTACATAAAATATACAGACATTGTAACGTTGTGGCGGTATGAACTCCTGATAAATGATGATCTAGCAATTATCATCTTTAAGACTCGATTGTTTATGAGTATTATAACTCTTAATTTCCCATTAATCTGCTGCGAGTTGCCTGATATTCTACACACGTCAACTGGACTGGATCCATACTGATATTTTTAAATGATAATATTTTAATCCTACCATCGCTATGGCAAACACATTATTTATTAAGAAGACTCACCTTACAAAAATCTTTTAGCTTCCTAATGATCTTAAATGTATCGTCATTGACCTTTAAAATATAATAATATAAAACATTAGCAAAAAATACACAAAATATTAGCTAAAAATTTTTATTTTTGATTTCTCGGCCTGTTTAGAATCGTATAAATCGAGTAAATCGCTACGATTATATCTACCACGATGGCAAATCGATGTGTACTAACATTTTAGCAGCCATTTCCAGATGTACTGTGCGTCATTATATCTTTGCAATAGGGTGTAGTCACAGGGCGAATATAAGGAGCGAATGGTACCACCACATCGAAGGCACCGAGTTTTAAAAATCAATCACTTAAGTAGCTGGTACTGATTGAACGCTACGACAAAAGCACGTACAGGCTTATAACAGAATGCAACCTCATCCACGTGTTTTGCGTGTTCATTTTATGTAGCGATGAAATGTAGAACACTGGGCTCGTTTAATTTTCGTATACTTTGATAACATACTGCATGATAATGAATAGCTGAGTCCAGAGAGTAGGTTATTACTCTTTAGGTAGTATTGCATCTTTATGGTGACCTCTTTCAGGATACATTGGGTTTGTAGCAATTTGGTGTGTGTCTTTCGTTTATATGTGCTTTTCTAATTTTAATAAAACACACAAACCCAAAATTAATAAATAAACACAAAAGAACACTAAACACATTTTTTTTAATAAACACTATTGGAACAGGCAGATATCTGTATTCTTCAACTTGACGATCGAAGGTGTCGATACCAAAAATTTCGAAAACCTCGCTAAACATATTTACTTTACTGAATATGAAAATATATGACTTTCAAATGTCTTGGAAATTGATTAATAGCAGTCGAGATTTATGAAGCACAGAGCATCCTAAAGCTATAATCGTAACCAGATAGAAACTTAAAACACGGACCCATGCTTTAAGTAGCTAGTGGCATATCACCTTCTTTCAAACTAACTTAAACAGGCTGCGACAAATCCTGCTAAAGTTCTTGCCTGTTCTTATCAAGATAAGAACTCCCAGGTGGATTAGATTGACATTCAGTAAGTGTATGTGTGTGTACCAAAATTGCATAATATATTTTATATATTAAACCAAAATTTATTATATATAAATATAAAAGAAAACAATAATGTAAATAATAATAATAATTTACTTATAATATAAATATTTCAATATCCTATGATAATATATTCCATAGAGTTTGGTGTGTCAATTCTGCTAAGTAATAAGAAAATTTATTTTTCAGAAAAAAAAAACTTCTTATTTTTTTAAATTTATTAAAAACAATAAATTATTAAGTAATTAAGATTATTAAACTACGTATATAACATATCTTACTTTTAAACATTTTTTTTAAGTGAGATATATGGACTTATGAAGTAGTCAACTTTGAGAGCTGACAAGAGAAATAGACTGAACGTGGAATATTTAAAGATAAAGATGGCTGTATATTTCCACTAAATTGCCCAGATATCTACAAACTGAAGCTAAGAGAAGCTCAGAACGACACGGTTCTAGCGGACATTAGCTCGAGGAAATTTTCATCATAATTCTAGCGTGCTCCTCCTCATGTGTTACGAAATTGAATAAAGATACGGCCAAGACATTTAAATAGTTGAACCATTAAAGCCGCAGGACGGCTCGTATTGCACACTGCTCATGCAAATGGACACTAAATTTACTGGCACAATTTGTAACCTACCTTCCTTATCATTCGGTAGAGAACAATTAAAAACTTATTATGTTGTAACTGGGTAATATAAAACCTTTTTTTAGCGAAGGACACTTTTGAGAACTTTATTAAAGCCATAAATCATGAATATTTACGTATGGGAATTTCATTCGTACCCACTGTCGATTTATTGAGAGTGCTAGCCGTTATTTCTGCCGTAGTGTCACTGAATTCATTTTAATTATTTATACTGTTTTAATAATAAAATAAGACCTTCGAATAACGTTACAATCAATTTAATTGCTCACGAAGAAATCAATGTTATTAGGTTGAAATCTTTTGCCAAAACTAATGGAATTTTACTGATGATGATGTTTTTTAATAATAACTGAATTTGATATATTCAATAATAAAAGTCAAACTGATGTTGAGAAGTTTAACTATAAAGTAATTAAGTTTTATTAAGAAATAATGATTTCCTAAGCTCACAATGAAATAGAGTTAGCTAATTGTTGGGCTAACAGACATTCATCAAACTTGCAAGCGGCTATCTATCGCGTCTCCTTTAATGCACCGACAAATTAATGATTCCTTCAAAACAACGCCATCTATTACCACCGAAATGAAACTCCTTTATCCAAAGGAATTATCACGTGCAGGAGTCACGCCACCGCAATGTGGATGGCTAAATTATTTTCCACGTCGCTTAAGGTAATCACATATTTCCTTTTGTTGATAATGAAACACAGGATTGTTTTCCGAATCATGATAAACTAATCAAATCAAATGAAAGTATTAATGTAGATACTTATTTTTAAAATACTTGATAGATATCAAAGTATCTTCAAAGAACTGTTAATATAAAATGTCACAATTTGGCAAATCGAATAAAAGCAGAAACAAAAGAAATCCGAAACGCTATTTCGATAATATCTTAAAATAATAGGCCACTTCATAACACGCCGCGCTAATCAGATACTAACGATTTCTTTGTCCAAGGACCCGAGATATAATTTGATTTATTTTTTCATTTCCGACGGTTCATTTATTTAATGGAAACAAAAATTATGTTGTAGAGCAATTGTGGTAAGTTAATGGAAGGCGGCATGTGCCCAGGCGCCGCCCCCCTCAATTCATTCCCCCTATCTGATGTAGGCACGCGCTTTTTGAATCAACCATCTGACTGCTGCATTCACCTATTATAAAATCACGAAAGCTTTTGTTTCCACTTAATGTATTTTGTGGTGTTTCATTTACAATTATTTCCCGTCGAGCAGCCATTGGATCTGTTTTTGAGTACTTCTTCAAACTTAAAACTTCTGTGATGGATTCTCTATTTCAAGGAAAGCTTAATATTTAACTTTTTGTTTCAAACCGTATAACAGTTTCCAGTTATATTTTAATAGTAATCTCCCAGTAATAAATAACTGTTAATAGTAAAAATTAACATTTATAATTATCTTCTTCGAGGTTTGAATTTCTATTAAAATTGTCAGGGTTTTAAAGAATATTTCCGAAGAGTACTTTTTTTATGTGGTTTAATACAAATAATGTGGCTTAAGAAACAATAATAGTGCTAAGTAAGAAATGTTGTAACAAACACATCCAAATAATGAGAACACACTTCCATACGCATTCGGCTAAACTAAATGGTGAAGTTGCCACAAGCTTGTTCATTATTACAAAACTTTTTAGACAAATCGCTAGACAAACGCTCGTGGTAAACCGTACTCGTAAATCTCTGTTCAAATGAAGTCTGAAATGTATCTTACAGCCTTCCTGGTGGGATGTTTAGAGAAGTTTCGGTGAAATACAACTCGGTAATGTCTCATTTGTTTTTCTATGTAATGGAATTTTGAATGCACTCGGTTGTAATAAGTTTAGACTTTAATTAAATCTAAGAGGAATAGGGAAAATTAATGTAACGATAGCTAGTTTAGTTACAGGTAAGAGAGACACATATCTCTTCACTCCAAAATGTAAGCGCACCTGTAATATGATACAAATATTTTATATCGCTAGCGATATCTAGACGATGTTTTCAATAGGAGAATATTCCTAAAAAGTATTAATATATTGTTTTGAAACTTGAACACTTGGATTGCAGGACTTCCAGATACACCTGATGCTACTTAATATCAGGTGGACTAATATAATACAAATTTTTAAATCCCTAAATAACTTGACCTTAAAAGGATACTTTTGTCACTTGAACAATTCCGTCCAAAAATAATTCGGTACTTCAGTTACAAAATTTACTTCATTAGGCAACTGGTAATTTAAAAAAATAACCGGCAAGTGAGCATGCAACCAAGAGAGGAATTTAGGCCACAACCCCACCGCGATGGCTTAATGCAGAAATGCAAAGGTAATAAAAAATAAGAAAAATACCTCAATAAATAGACAACGCGAATCGCTGTATTATTCGTAAGAAATCGGGAAGGAAGCAAGCATGGACCTTATGTAGTGTAGATACGGTGCAATTCCAACGTCAAAGTTGAGAGAAGCGGGTGACTTGCTTCTTGCACCGGTCTTTTTTGCAGAGATGCAAGCACTTTATGTCTTAAAAATGTACCTTACGGAGTAAAGAAGCAGACTTATATTCTCGCGCTTCAATATAATTATGTCATTACATAGATCACTTTAGTGTTGTTCACGACGATAACATATATACCTTTCGAAGAATGAGATTGAATTATCTGTGCGTACAATTTTTTTATCGGACAATAATAATTACTATGAGAATATAAAAAGTATCGTAATTCGTAAATAGGATTCCGGCGCGCGGGGTCTGCGCTGACGCATATATCGGACTTCTTAGACCCATCGTCCCGCGCTTACCCCTACATCGGCCCGATAAATATTATTAATAATATTTATCGCTTTTAAAATAATACTTCAATTTAGAACGTACATTATTTAGGTCATTCTGGTCGCTGCCCGTAATTTTATCCTTATGTTTAATACCTTACAACCTAGATCAAGCCATGTAGTTAATCTTCATTAGGGATGTGGGAAGCTAAAGTACAGATAATATATTTTTCGGAACAAGCTAATTAAGTCCATTGTTATTTATTTTACCACAATGGAATTCATATAAATAGTTCCAAAATACATATGATACTGCATGATGTACATGTCTGATCCATATGATACTGCATGATTTAACTAAGGCTTAATGAATAAAATAAAATAAACCTTTTCTTATTTTGGAAACATCAATAGTCTGGTGTATCTGACATCAGATACATAGCTTATTAATCGGTGGAGAAATTATTCGCCATGTCTGTTCGTCATTCGTATTTTATTATCTGTAGAATAATAAAATATAATTTGCTTGATTATTAATTACTTTGCGATAAGCAGTCTGATGAAGCAGTCTGATAAGTGCTGGTAACAAGGAACACATGTATATTTGTAAATATAAAGAAAATAAGAAATTAAGAAAGTATATTGAACTAAATAACATAATCAAAGCTAACAGTCTAAATCAAAATCTATCACTGTACGCATATATTATTCGGCTAGACCGTAACATAGTAATTTACTGTTGCAAACTGCATTTAATAATAAACAAAGACTGTATGACTGATGAAAATAAAGATTTTCGTAAGAAACTCCGAAGCAAATGTAGATTACTATCCCTATTCACTACGAAGTTTTCGTAGTGTATGAGGATATACTCGTAAGATAACAGTCCGTAGCAGTTCCGTAGGCGAGGTATCAGTTCAAAGTGACCCTTCCTTAGTCGTTTTAAGGTATTAAATAATAGTATTGTAAAGAAATAATGTAGAAATACAACAAATGTGAATGAATATAAAATTTCTACTGTTCTATTTTATATTTTATTTACAGTGACTCTCGTGTTCAATGATAAACCACTAAATTCAATTAAGGGCCTATAATATACGTTCCACCTCTGAGGATATGCCTTCCTATACGGCAAAATTCATCAGTGTTTGGGCCAGAATACTACCAAGCTGACCCAATGCGATTTATAGGATGACAGCGGTTCAAAAGCTCGGAGGAGATCTTGATACATAATGACTTTATGGGTACAAACCCTCTTCAGAATGTTGGGGACATTTACTTAAATGTAAACATTTGGTTTAAAGCCAAGTCAGCTATATCAGCCTACTCGTGGTATTACGTAAAAAGAAAAAGCTTTCTTTCGTAAGCTCGCCAGATCGATCTTTACTGATAAACATCATAAAAGACTTTTGCTCTAACCGGTAGGGTTTTCCTTGAATAGTTTTCTTAGTTCTTTATTTTAATACAGACTTGGTTACAATCTTGTGATATCGTTTGCATCATGATGATAATAAAGGGAAGCTGTTAATGTATCATTATATTTTGTTTTTTTTATTATTTTATCATTATTATTATTGATGCAAATCAATTTTTATCTTCGCAGATGCTAGATGACTTGAGGGTCAAGACGATAGAGAAAGGAATCGGCCAACGTTTATGGAGTTATCGAGAAAAACCGCGTGCTGGAGCCTTGCAACGAACCAATGATTATTAGTCCATTAGTCCATCATGCAGTTCCAATCTCATCAGATACTCACGAAGATAATTCGAGTTCATTGGTTTAGACTACGATTGGTATGATCTCAATGAGCGTCACCCTCCATATATCGGTAGCCTAGTGTGTCAGTTTTAGTTACTTGATCCTTTTATCTGATTCAGCTTTCACGAGGCTACACACTTTTAATCAACGATAATGTGAATTAACACTTCATTGCGTATACGTTCATACCATTCCAAATAAGGTTAATTTACAACCCTCTAAGAAGCAACGTTTCTCGAGACACCGCCTTATCTTAGTCTATACATTTTCAAAGAAATAAATGGGAGGTGCAACGTAGAGTCATTTCGATTTAGGATACCAGTAATTTTTTTCCAGGACAGCTCCTTTCCTTAATAGCGTATTTATGTAAAGTTCAAGACATAAGTATTTACGATAAGGATACATTTGCTGTAAAGATATTTGAATGTAGATGGACATTGTAAAATATGCCATAACTCTTTGAAATATGTTATAAATTTTGGATACTCATATTTATTATCAAGACAACGCCCCTACACTTCCAGGGTAATTCACTACGTCAAAATCATAAACTCATCTTGAGATATTTACTAATATATATATATATTTATATTATATATATATATAGATATTTTTTTTATATTTTTGACTTTATCAATCGTTATACTAAGTTAACTAAAAAAACTAATTCGTTGTAGGCTTAAGGGCTCTTGATGTGCAATACGGTCATCGATGTATGAAATTGTTTTAAATAAATTTACACCAAAACACAAAAATATACTTATTCATTTACAAGATATGACACAGTGAATTATTAAACTGTCACTAAATATACTACATTCTTCTAAATAAATTCTTCTTCCTGCGTTTGAACCCCTTTTTTACAAGGAGGAATCCATTTAAGGACCTACCCGCCACTAACTAAGCGACGGGCATGTGTGGGGCTCAGTACCTCAAGAGTGGCACTGAGAATACCCACTAAAACTGTCCGGTAACTCCATTGCCCTTCACGGGGGTACCTTGGGTTCTGCCGAGCAATTCACCAGGTCACCTCCAGGCAGCACAGCCTTATAACTGGGCTTTTTGCCAATGGGTTTGATCTCCTGACTTTTCGTTTGTATCTGTGATTATTAACCAAGCAAACATGTACATGATATAGCTCCAAATAGTTTTCATCCAACAACCTTAATTTAAATCTAATTTGTTAGTTACAGCAATCTCATTACAGTTTAAGCGCACTCGGTGGCACTGCTCAGCCTATCTATCAAACTCGTTGAACAAAGCCGACTAAGTCTTGTATTATGCAAACAAGCATCATGTAAGGCGTGGATTTATGAGGCAAGTTCGTAGAAAATCGTGCCGCACCCACGGGAGGACCCGCTCGCAACAGCTCCATATATTCATATTTGAGGTTAAACAAAGAGGTTCTCCTTCCCTTGGGCGCGTGGTTATTGAGTGACAACTCTTGTAGGTAAATTAGCGGGGAAGTCCTTAAATAAAATATGATATTCAAAGAAAACTTGTAATCTGTGAAGTATCTACTAATCATAATATATCATGAGAGTATTGATTTTATTGCTTACGTCTAAATGAAGGCAGTCAAATGACCATATCGTCGGGGATAATGCAAATCCGCGTATCTACTATAGGTAAGGTCCGCGAATCTGCACTTAATTTCGTCTCACAAGAGACGGTTATAATTTCTCTTGACAATAGACGCTTACCTAAAGTGTTCTTAACCGAACCCCAACCTACCTCACCTGACCTGAAAGTAAAAGAAGGCCGCCAGGATACTCAAGTATCTTGAATACCGGAATTACGTGACATTAAAATCACACTGAGGAAAAATAGCATAATATGCCAGTGTCAGTTATCACTCGTCGTAATATCAAACACAATATATTTACTATAGATCTGAACTCTTAACTTAGTTATAGCTATTATTACAGAAATCTATTCCATTCCAATTTCGTAAGTATTGTACCACAATTAGACACAGCCGATAAAAATATCAACTACACATTTTTTCAAATTGAGTAAATATAAATAAACGGATGTTCCCAAAAAGTCAACAGCAACTGTGCTATATATTACAGAATAATCTTCACCACTGTTATATGTTAGTATCTTGACAGTAATATTAAAACTTTAACAACACAAAAAGATCGCATTTCCCAATAATATAGCGATCAAATGCTATGGTTTATTACAAGAACATCTGGGGTAAATTTGGGAACGCTTTTATGACGCAACTTAAGAAGATTGTCTTATGACGAGGGTCCACATGACAGTACTCATGATAGTGACGTCACAATTACAAAACAACCCATAAGTAAAGTGTTAGTGTACCATTTCCGTTTGTCATTGTTCCCAACAACTTCTTGTCCTCAAGTAAAACTATTTTTCTTCGTGAAAAATCGGTGTCAAGAGAATTGAACTGTGTCACTTATTTTAAAATTCCTTGTATTATTACTAGTAAAAGCTTTTTATATGCATTTGTGATAACAAAAAGAAGTTCGAAACATAATATAGAGCTTCAAATCATAGTATTAGCAAATGAACTATAAACACATATACCTATAAGAAATATATAAATATATATATAATTACGAAATTCTATTTCATTATTTATGTAAGAGAATTGCATTGCACTGTCGTTTTATAGTTTATTATATACTATATATAATAAATGTCTTAAAGGACCTTAAAATGTGCCTATTTCTTAGTAACATTAGCAACTTTTCTCTATAAAATTCACACATTAAAATGCTTACCATCAGGTGATAGAAAAAATTGGTCACCATCCTCTAAATTGAAAACTAAACTGTTTGATCAATTATGTATCATTATAAATTTTTCAAAGACTTTGTCAAATGGAAATGGCTTAATTCATTTTCAACTTCTTGAGCCCAATTTCCAAGATGTCTCCATCGGTCATGCACTAGTTGTCGCAATTTTGTTAAGTTGTTACTGATACGAGAACTGCATACCTGCACGCTACAATTTAATGCAAAGTTTTGTCTTTGAGACGAACTAATGCAACACGGGAATTTTAAATCCAATTAAATGATGCTTATTACGCTTCTAGACTGCTGTAAGTTTGTCTTCTTGTTGTGAACACAGTATAGATTACATACAGCAGAAACTATGTCAGAGCTCCAATTTGTAACGCATACGATAATTATATCGTAATATAACTGCGACTGATTTATTAATATAAAAGAGTCGCTATAGTTTTTGACGTAGGACTAACACTTGAAGCAACGATGTCCACATTTGTGAGTGAAACATGTTACTATTGTGTTGTATAAATTTTTAGTTGCAGCAAAGTTCATGAAATCTAGATTTAGCCATAGAAGTAAATCAGATTTAATATTAAAATAAAGTTTTGACCTACTTTTACTTAGATTTAAAACATTGCTACAAGTGGGCCTTCATCTATTTTCATGCCAAAATTCAGCAGAAGTGTCCCCTTACTATTGAATACAAGTGTCAATTTTACTATTCAGCCCAACACTGGACATATACCCATTTAAATTAAAAGGAACTGTCAAATTGATAGCGAATTTAAATTTTAAATTGGGAACCGTGGAAAATGAGGAAATTCATGTTTTTCCAGCATTCAGAACAGCATTAAAACATCAGACTAGGAAATGAAACACATTATTTTTAGGTGAACGCTTAATTTAGTTATTGTACCTGAATGTCATAATCGGAGCACTGTTTCCCGTAAGCTGTGGCGCTAAGTAATGCATCAGTCACGATCCCTTTGTCAGCTACTTAGTCGACGACGATTAATTAGTTCATTACCTGAACGTTCGTGGTTCATTAAACAGATAACTTGTTAGTTCATCCGCTTCCTCCAAGGAAACATTTCAGCTAGTGATAATGGATGAAGACGCTATTAACTTATAAGAAAACAAATAATTAAGTTTGGCTCTGGGCGAGCTCCTTTCTTTGAATGATATTAATTTATTTTGGAATTCTGAATATTATAAAGTTCATTAAAAACTTTTTGACACAGGTTTACAATACGACAATGAATCTCGGTATTTCCTAATGACACGATTCAAAACGATCGATGTAGCATCAATACTATCGACCGCGCATCAAAATATAGTGGTTAAATCTTAAAGCCACCATTCGGTTTCCAAAATATTGAACTAATTCAAATTTCAAGTAATTTTTTCAACCTTTATTTATTAGAACCCTCAATACAACAACTACTGAAAAAAACAACAAACAACTGCTTTATACAACTCAAAATAAATCATACACTGTTAGTTAGGTTTCAATCATATCATGAGTAAATGAAAGATAAAATAAAAATAAAATAGCTAAGTTTCGCAAATCGAGGGCACTTATTTTTTTTGTACGAAGAAAACCAATTGAACCAATGTCCAGTACAAAACATAATAATAGTCACATTTCTCGCTAATGTGTTTGATAAATGTGTTTAGCTAATAAATTATTACATTTTGATCACTATTATTATTCGGATTCGTTAAGGCCGAAAACTGGAGCCTTTCTAGAACCCAATTATTAGAAAGTTGATTATCTGCTTTCTTATAGCTAGCCATTTATATATTGTATTTCTATATTAAATTCAAGTTTCACTTCTTAATTATGTACAATTAACTCATTGAGTGGTTTTACTGCTGAAATAAGCACAATGCTAAGTGGAAGTTCTTTTAGCGTGGGCAATAATATAAAACCGACTACAATGTTTCCGCAAATTTTTCTACAGCTGTCGGAAGCTGTATCGGTTATTTTTTATCACAATGCATTAAAGCGAACCTGAATGTGGTTTGAAGTGATAGTATCCTTTAACATATTATATGAGGGTGGAGGAAAAAGGACAATCACTCCAACCAAGTTTGCAAAAATACAACGTATGGCAATTTTATGGAATAATATTTATACAAAATGTCATCAGAGCCCTTCTAATGGAACGAGCTTCGAAAAAAATAAAAGGTTAATTTTTAAATGTGATAAAAAAGTGCCCTTTGCCGTGAGAAACCACCATCAATTATTAACATCGGCCTGAGTACGGTATTGTCGTTAAATAAGCCCAACCGATATCACGAGTTAAAAATTCTCCGACCTAAAATGTAATTAGTCTTGTCGCAAATGCCTACATGGAAATTGCTTTTTACACATACCTACGAACAGATTATTCTCAATTACATTTCAGTATTGGGGCATATTTTCCCGGATGCAAATTACTAAAGTAAATTATTGTCAAACGTCTAAAAGAACGATTTATACGCGATACCGCAGCGGAGTTATTGAAATATATGTCCCCAAAGACAATGCTCCAATTCGAAGAGGGTATTGTCGATTCGGATTAAGCTCTGCGTCAGCGCGTGAGAGCACAAAATCGAATGGATAATAAGTCGAATGGAAAAACAACAAAAATAGGTATAACGGTAATACTCAAATAAAACATAAAACAAAATAGGAATGAGTCGTTTCGCAATGAAGCATAAATTCAGCAGAGGACATTTGCATGCAGAATGGGGCCATTTTTTCTGATATTGGTTTACGGTAAGCATTACTATTAGCAACTCATGTTTTGATTTGAGATTTAGGTCTGCGAAAAAATATCGTTCCAATCCAAATACTTTACCAAACTGAAACCCGTAGGTTTTATTATAGCCTAGAGGAAAATTTAAACTATGGCACCTATTACTGTGCTGATAAGCGCTATTTTACAAGGACAGTGTAAAATTTTCTGCTCTTGACGATACTAAAAAAGTTTAGTTATTCTGCTAATTCTGGAACAGATCACGCAAGCTTGTCGTTTGTTAGAACAATATCAGGTTGATTTAGTAATGTTTCGTTAGGGAATTGAACTGAAATTTATGAAAAATTCACGTTCAGGGCATTAAATTTATATTCTGCGTCATCCTGGTAAGTTCACAAAATATTGTTGTATACATAATTGTAAAATACGTGTGACTCTAACTTGGTGGTTGCATCAGTTTCGCTTTAGATCTTTTAATTTGGTTCATTCAAATATCAATAGAAGAATGAGATAGGAGAAAGCATTAACTTCAGAGTTAATGCTGAAGATAATACAGCACTCGTCTTTAAAAGACGCTATGAGTATAAAATATCATGGCGTAGTGTAATGAAAAACTCGTTTTATGTAGACTTAAAAAGTAGCATTATGTCTTCAGTCATTCTGCTACATACCACAAAATAAAATACCAAAACCAACTGCTAAACTAAACACTAAAAGGGAAAAACAATTAAATTCCAATTTAAAATTATTTTTTGGAATCGGACATTCTCTTTCAATTGTTTTTGCAAACATTTAAAAACATTTTTTATTTATTTATTACATATTTCTGTTGTATCGTGCCTTCCACGAACAATACGATTGGTGATGTTTAAATCATGGACTTTGTAACCAGAGCTTCTATGAGGATCGCGATGCTAGACTTCTACTCAAATGATTGCTAGTGATTTTCTAGTGATAGCACATTCGTAGTGACGTAACTACAGGATAGTGGAGTGGTTTTTTTTTTTTTGGACTGACTAATACTGTTGGCCGCAGATGGCCTTTACAGCCTTACCGGGGTTTTAAGGAGGCGAGAACCTTGGAGAGTCCTCAAGCCTTAAGGGGCGATTCGCCTCTGGAGGAGTTCTAATCGACAGGCATCACCTCCGGGGGAGGTGTCCCGCTGTCTCTTAGATTCTCCAGGGCACTCGAGCCATGAGGGAGGATAGTGGAGTGGTTTCACCCCCATTGCACCATCCAGATTGGATTGATGTGGCTCCGTGCCAGTTTACATTGTTACTGAGGTAACTACATAGATAGTTACATGTATACTTATCCAAAGATCTACTACGTCTCTGGGTAAATTACAATGAAAGGCAATTTTTATTCTAATATCTCATAAATCTTTTTAAAAATTAGAAAAATGTGAAAGTATTAAACAAATATTTTAACTTTTCTGGTAAAGGAGAAGGCAGTGTTTTGCTGAGCCGTAGTATTTTGTAACGTCTTATTCTCGCTTGCAGCTAAATTTCAAATCTTGATTACATTTAATCGTAACATTAAAATTATATTCCATTTGATAATATTATAACATTTCTATAACCTAACGTAGTCAATGTTGTAATTGTCAAAAGAAGTACGTTTGTATTCGAGGCTTTTTGGATTTTGTAATACTTACTATTGTTACGAATATAAATGTTTTTATGATACTTGTTAGATGTTTGGGTATTATTTAGTTAATCATGCCCTAATAGCTAACAGGTTTAGATTAATCACATAGATAGTCCGGAGTTTGGATTGAAACTAGAATGCTTTTAATTAAGGATCCATAGAGACTCTCAGGGCCACGCAGAAGAGTTCTCGTGTTACATTTGAAGTTATTATTATTGTTTGTGACTAGAAAGAAATCTTTATCGTTTGATATTTCTGAATAAATCCTGACTATGACCATGATATATGCCGGTACAAATTGGATTTATTTCCCGGTTTCCCTTCACATTGGTAGAGAACAGAAACTGTTATTGCACGTATGAACGATGAGGTGTCATGAATAAAATATGGCCAACGAACGCGTCACGCACTCAAAGCTTTATGCGCTCTCAATTTAATATAGCAATCGTAAAGTATTGTCAATGATACTTTTATTAGGAGGTATGGCGATATCTGTTTATTGTTGTCTCCTTACTTCTAAATATTTTCTTGGTTTTACATTGCAGTTCACGACCAGTGATATGTATGGTATAGTTGGACTTGTACATGTTATAAGTTTTTCGGTAATGCCTTCATGTTAATCTGTGCTACTGCATGGCAGTTCATAAGCAGACATAGTGATTCAAACGCGGTTTTAAGGCACGATCCAACTATCAAACCGATTCCCTAAAAAATCTCCGGATACCTATAGAACTCTATAGTGCACCTTCAAGGTTCCAATACCGCGTACCCCTCATTAACACAATATAGAACAAAACTTTCGTTTATAATTAGGAAAATAAAAAAGTTTTCGTTTTTCATACGTCTGATCTTATCTACTGTGAAATTTAATAGGCTATGCGCCGGAAATAGCGATCAGGAGTTCCAAAATCCAGGAACTGCCAAATAAGTACAGAAAAAAGAAAGAAAAAATCAATTTACTGAAATCAAACTCCAAGTCTGTAACTCAATAAGGTGATTTATTTATGACTCAATATATATTAATATTAGTAATTCATGAAAAACTGTAAACAGTGCAGTCAACTTTATAGCTTTCATTCAAAAAACAGGTTGATTTTTCAAAATTTATGTAAAAAATTATTTTGCTTTCTTTATTTTATTTCAATATAATTATCATTTATCAGTTGGTATAACGATTCGATATGTTATTTATATTCAACATGCACGGGTTCTATACCCTGCTTCTAAAAAAAATGATTTTTTTTAAAGTCTAATTTCAACAAACGGCACATGTAATTCACACACAGAAACAAAATAAATTGTAGTTATTTAAAACCTTTTTGCTATCAAACAAAGCATCTTCCCACACTGCAATCATGGAGTTTCAAGGCTGGCTGCTACTTATTGCATTAAGTATTAATGTGAAAATTTTTGTTATTAAACCAAATTTTTATATTAATTATTTATATATGATCAACAAGTCAATATAGTGTTTTTCAGTTCTATTCTATTCTAGTTAGTAATACAGTTGTGATCAATTTTAATCTAAGGTAATGTCAAGGTTTATTCATGAGGCATTATGATGAACAAACTTTGCAATGAATTCTCCATACACTGTACCAGGTCCATCATTGACTTTTTTACTGTACGGCTTCTGTTGTATTTCTTTAATCCACGCGTTTAATTTTGGGAATCTAAAAAAAATATATTCATTATTCACCCCTTGCCTATTATTAGTCCTTCCAAATCACCATAAATAGAATATCTAGCAAGTGTATCTGGTTTTTGGATTCTTTACAAATTAAAAAAATGGTAGTTATTTACATAGAAATATTACAAGGAAATAAGATTTCTTAAAATAAAATTATTTTATATTATATATTTTTTTAATTTTTCCCGTGAATCCCATGCGTTTATACGAAAATATTTTATATGCTTTACCTTCCTATATCCACAGGTAAAACATACGTCATACCACTGACAGTAGGATATGCCGAAATATCTGCAATAGTCACTTTGTTGCCAGCCAAATACTTTGATCGTGTGAGGAATTCTTCTATGAATCCGTATGCTTCTTCAATGTCTTTGAGTCTTTTATCATCTATTCCTGTTGCTTTTTCTCTGAATATATGAACCTGAAATTAATTGAAATAAAACGAACCTATTCATTGATTTCACGAAATAATGTATTATACCGTGTTGGTATGACAATATATTATTTAAACCATTGGCTGTACTAGTTTATTCTTAAAAATCATTAAATAATTTCAAAATATTTCTTAAGCTAATACAGCCAATATTTTATTATTAGAAAAAAAACTTACGTAAACATATGTTAGTATTTTTATATATTTATAATACCTAACATAACTATGACCCAAGAACAAACGTATTTATCATATATATCCGAGTATTGCATATTGCCTGTTGCTAAGGACACCGAACACTCAATTTGTAAAAAATAAGGAATAAAAAATGTAATACAGAAGACGTAGTCCAAAACAAACTCAAAGCTAACTTGGAGGGCTTGGAACACTATAACCTTGCTTACTAATTTATATTCATATTAAGTAGGCAAGTACCATTAAGAAAAGAGATGTGTCACCAGTCACCCAGCTCCCATGCCAAAACTCTTTTAATAAATACATGTGTTCTAAAATTACGTGTCAATGTTATTTTTAATGTTTAAAAAAAAAGACTAAACACACATTGTCCATTATATAAAAAACCCTTTTTTTCTTTTTTGAAGATGTTGTTGCTGTGAACAATGAAGTGCTAAATAAATAGACACTTGTCATTCCACCATCAACTCACACATAACAAGTATAACCCAACATAATTCAAGTAAAAAATGTATGTAGGCAGTATCTATTACGCGCAATTACAAATCTATCACAAATTATAGATGGTACTACGGGAAGCTTGCAATTAAACACAAAACGGTAACCTAAGCGTTTAAAGACAATAAAATTTGTATCTTGTTAAATTTATATTTAACAAAACAAGTTCTATTGTTTTGACACTAACTTCAACTAATTCATGAAATACAAATAATGACATTCTTGCAAAAGTATAAACGTTATAAGAAATGCAATGCAAAAAGCTATTTTTAAAAAGTGGAGCAAGATCGGTGTATCAGCAGTTACGACATAGCTGAAGAACTGAGAATTAACCAGAAAACAGAGTTTGGCTAGAAGGTGTTAATGCATCCGCCATATAGCCCTGATCTTGCACCTTCAGATTTCTTTAGGCAATGTCAGGTTAACACTGGAGGACTGCCAAAACTACTTGTTGCGTTTTTTGATCATAAGTCCCAAAATTTCTACAACAAAGGGATCATATCTCTACCTACAAGATGGCAGAAAGGCTACGAACAAAATGGCACATATATACTGTAATTAAATGTAAAATGTTTTGAATTTTCATACAAAATGCGAAGAAACTTTTCCCCCAACTTATTATTAATAAATAAAAACGTAACCTAAAAAAGAAATATAAAGAGTATTGAACAGAGAAAAATAAGTAGTGACATATTGTTTCAAACTTTTATGGTCATTAATATATATAGATAGTTATTATTAGGATTTATACATGTACCAATTTTCTCAATAGTGACATTTTCAAGGGTAGTTAAACGTTTTTATATGAATATCTTAAAAATTTTTTTACTAAAGTAATGAGATGCACTACTTACATACGAACAATGTAAGTTAAATAAAAAATGCTAAGCAAGCAAAAGGAGTATTAAGAAACAGAAAAGACCTTAAATTTTGAAAATATTATTAATATTACATGGAAACAGAATTTCCAGCATATTAACTGAAGTGGAATTGAATAGGCAACTAATGCTTATTACTATGCAAACAATTCAATTTGGTAGGATTATACTATTATCACAGCAATGACATTAACTTTGTATTGTCTCTTTCAATTAAAATACATATTAATAACCTTGCGCAAACACTTCAATTGGGATATTATGCCACGTACAGAATTATGATTTTCAATGCGCTAACGTTTTAATTAATAATAGCTAATTTAAATTTAAATTTAAATTTTTAAGTCAAGTAACTAATGAGTTCATAGGGGGCCATTTTATACTTTATTGTGTTACGCGTGAGAATTAATCTAATGTGCAAATAGTATTTGTTTTTGCACTTCAAACACTACTAAATAAACTCCTAATAGTTTCAAAACAACGAGAAACAAACACGGCACCTAATGAACTCCTCGTGAAAAACTTACCGTAACATTCCACAATCTCTTATATATGATTGAAAGTTCGAAAAATAGTATCTGATTGATAAACGCTCTTTGTTTCACGTCTATTGGGTATAGTGAATCATTTTTGCCATATTTTTCTGCGATATAAATTAATATAGCGTGACTGAAAGAACACAATATAATCACTATTAATATTCTAATTACTTACCGCACCAGCTTGAACCAAACGTGAAATCAATCAACAGGATTATAATTGGACTAACCTGTCATGAAGAACTACATCACCGTCTTCTAAAACCGGTACTGTGTGAAGCGGATTCAACTACAAACAAAACAATTGACAATCTGAGTCATTAAAATCGTTAACTGTAGTCAACTTTCAGTTATCACCTAGACGTTAATTTCTTTAATGAATTTAAGTATTCTATTGTTCCAAATAAAATGTGTTATCCAGTGAGATGTCAGACTTAAACAATTTATAGCCATGCAGCGTCCATTTAACATTATAAAAATTACTATATTCAATACTATCATTAATTTCTAATTACTAATTACTTTGATTACGTTATTCACTAATATATAAACCCTTATTTTAGGGGGAAAAAAACAATTTGGTTATTTTGCAAATGACATAATTATATGAACTATGGAAACAAAACATTGTTTGCTTGTACTGACTAATGCCGTAGGTTATTGCCCTTAATTATTACTTGGGCTTCTATAAATTTACCATGAAACATTATTTGTACAATGAAAACATTTAAAACTGTACAGACATACACTCAGATGCTATTAATGTTCAAAGCTTCCAATATTCAGAATAAACCTGTAATTTTTATGTAAATAAAATAACAGTACTGTAGCTTTTATACTTACAGATTATTTTTAAATTATATACCTTTAAAAATTCCGGCTTGAGGTGTTCTCCATTCATTAAATGTACATCTATCAACTCTACGGGCAGCTTATAAATTTCGATTAACATCATAACAGCACGACATGGCGGGCTCATGTCATCTTTGTACAATTTCAACTCCATCTAGAATAGAATATTATATTATGAAGGCTTTACTTTATAAACTAACGATAGTATTTGATTTGATATCCATTGATCTCACAACAAAATTCCGTTATTCCCGTAAAAGTACGGGAATAACTCGTTTTATCTTAATTACCATGATTGTATGCAGTACAATATTATTTACATATTATAATTATGTTTTAAATAAAAATGATAGTTTTATTAGTGTTTTTCAATCACTTCCAATCACGGAGAGGATTTTTTTCGGAATTACACCGTTACCGATTTTTGTAGTAGACCCTAAAATAAGTTTGGTGAAACATACTGAATTGGTCCTACTCTAGAAAATCTAGTTTTGTTCGGAAAACCAAAAATAGATGGAGCTATCCGGTATGCAAATTATCCAAGACATTATGAAGAAAATCGTATTGATTACGAGAATATTGTAGAGAACTGGTGCTTTATATTTATACGCTATTTTAATCCATTTTAAGCAAGTCTTCACAAAAAGTGTTCTGAACCCCTGATATCTGCTTCTAATTTTTTTAAATTGATTTTCAGTGTATATTTGTCAAGAGAAATGAATACATGTTTTTTGATTTATTATTACACAACTGTCCAAAAAAGTATTGTATTTTTTAGGATTATGTGTATTTATATGATTTTTTTTATTGCGCCATAATTTCTAAATGCCCTTTACAGATTTGGAGATATGGGGTATCGTTACAATCCATACATCATCCCGGGTGGGAATAACATTTTTTAGCAATATAGGAGCTATATGGCGTCATATTCAATTGTAACTTCAAATTTTCATCTGAAGTTACCATTTTACCAATATCAATCAATGGGTATCAAATTGAAAGACACAATGAAGACAAATCTAAAACTAAAAATATATTTTAACTATAGTTAAAATATAGTCAGTGAGTGACCTTTCACTTTATATAGAGATTACTAATGTGTATTAGTAAATCTCTTTAGTTCGTTTTGGGCTGGGCAGTAGTGTTTTTAATTCGTTTTTTAGTTACTACGACACATTAAACGTAAAATACTTTTGAATAACTATATTCATATTCTTACTCTCACGCCTATTATTATCTAGTCCAATGATAGCATCAATTTGAGCTTATGTTATGGTAAACAACAGGATTAATATTAAACATATAATTATTTTAAAATTTAAGAAATATAAATTAATTAACCATGACTCGAACAAATACTAGTCACAAAATCATCTGGTCAGTCGGGACTCGAACCCAGGACTCCTGGCCGAATAGCCTGTAGTCAGGGGTACTGACCACTCAACCAATCGTCTTAGATATTTAAATTTATTCAAATTCTTATTGAGCGTCAATTAATGCCATAAGTTAGTAAATCAACCGGAGGTTTGGATTTAAAAAGAAATGTTGGTAATTATAAAAGTCATTACTTTATCTTATATTTATTTTAATCTATGTATTAAGTATAATAAATTATTACGTTATAAAACGTAAAAACCTTTTACACTCATATGCAATGGTAGTATGATATTATAATGAAAAAATAATAGACCTTGAATGATAAAAACAAGTTCTCAATCGGCATTAAGTTATTGATTAAAAAATAAAGATTGAAAATATAAATAAAATATTCCGTACGGATTATAATATTTATACGTAAGTTAGTATCTTAATTAAAATAAAAACAATTAGTTTTACCTCAGGGGACAGTCCAAAAGTCGTGCGCCTAGTATGAATTCTTGATAATTAATGACTGGACGATAACAGGACAGCTCTCAACGATGACGCCTACAAGCAACAAGGTCAAATACATCAGAATACTGTTTTTATGGTATAAATTTGCTTAGTACTGTGGCCATGAACTTTAATACTTACTGGAAGCTGTCTACTTATCTATCTAGCTAAAGGGCTAGCCAAATAGTCCGTACTCCTAGCAACTAACTTCAGGGGTCCCAAGTTCGAGTCCCGGCCGGGCAAATGTTTGCGTGATTTGCACAATGTATTCATAGGTCATGGATTTGTATATGTTTTGTGTGTATATTTCTTATTTAAATTTTTTACATTAATTTCGAATTTGTTTTCCGTTATTTAGTAGGTGCCTATTCGTAACACAGTGATGCTTACATTAATCAAGATAATAAGTGTGAGTGTAAAAATGAAAAAGGATTCCCAAAAAAGTTCTTATAATAAATAAATAATGTATCCAAAATAAACAAAGATACTAAAATAATTAGTATCTTTTTTGAATTTAGAATACGTTAAGAATAAGAATATAAGAAGTAAAAAACATGATGAAACAACATGAAAAACATAAAACATGAATTATATATAATAAATAAATTTTTCATCCAAGTACTTTAATTGGAAGACGCTTTAAAACTATTTGAAGTTCTTCTAAGACAATATTATTCTTTTTTTCTGTTGGCAGTTTGTGATGTTTCGGAGGTCACGCACAATAGAAAATCTATGGAGTACATAAAAACATATGTATGGGTCAAATTAAGAACTTCCTCTTTGGTAAATGACATCATTCATAATAATTGTACCTTAGTAATATTTATACATACGTAACATTGATACCAGAATGGTTTACTAATAAGATGAATTGCTACATCATGATGATAGCCCCATAATGATATGTTAACTCACGATGTACTAGTTGGTCGAAAAAAGCAAAATGACCTCATCACTTTCTTTCAATTTTAATCATTCTCTGATAATCATAAAAAAATGTCAAAGTTTTAAATAAAATAAAAAGATTTTCTTTAAATTAAATTGAAATTATTTATAACATGATGTGGGTAGAGACAGTGGCAGATTTTGTTTCCATCCAATGAGGCGTTTATGAATTGTGTAATTACAAAGAAACTTTGAGACGATTATCGTTTAGTAGTTCCTTGCGTGTACGTACATATTGAATCGAATTGAATAGAATTCGCGGCTCCGAACAGGCTTCTTTCAACGGATTCTTTCAAAACGGTTCTACTTCGCTATTTTATTTTATTTGTCTACATTCTTCAATTAAATATTTACGCTCATTAATTGTTAATTATTAAAATTCGTTACTAGCTTTCATCGAGTTTTCCTGTACTTATTTTTTTATCACGTCAGTTACAAGTTTAAATAGAAAAATTTAGATTTTCACATAGTTGGCCAAATAAATGTGCTAACATAATTGTAATCCCATCCTAAGATATCACATTGCTATTTTAAAAAAGTATCAAGTAATCAATTATTTGCATACATTCTAATCGTCCATGGGTTTTAAATCTGTGAGATAACTTTTAAGTTATTTGACAGTCTATTATTGCCTTAATTTTCTATGACATGACGAGAGAAAAGGAAATACGAAACTTAAATTTAGATGTTTTATTTGTTAAGGAAGCCACCTATATAGAACTTAATACTAAATGTATATTGTAAAAGGTATTTCAAATTCTTAAATTCAAAAGCAATTTAATTCCCCCTAAACGGTAACCCGATTAGTGCTGCAACTATAACCCCTCATATCCAAGTTTACATTATATATAATATTTCAATGAACTAAAAATCTCAATAGGGACCCTTGTTCGAGCTTAATATTTCAAAACCTACTTATTTGAATTCACTGAAATCTAAATGTGGATATGACGTCATCGAAATTGCCTTCGGTAGTATTTGCAGTTGAGGTTGGTCGATATATATTATTCATTCATAAGGAGTACTGCGATATTTACACTTCCATTACGGAACTTGGGGTCGTGTTTCTCTTATTAAAAATTGAACATTAAGTCATGTAGCACTACTGAAAAAATATATTCAAATAGTAGAAATCTAATTCTTGTCTTTATTTAACATAAAACGTAGTTCAGTACTCTGATAATAATATTTATCATCAGTAGTCGTTACTACTATAAAACGTAACACCAAAACTAGATTACTTAAGCACAGAGAACCTGATTAGATGTTTGATGTTTTAGTCACTTTTTAATCTTTTTTTACTTTGGATTTTTATTTTGTAAATAATTGGTTCCCAAGATTAAAGCTTCGCCTAGTTTGAGAACCTCTGTGCAATCTAAGGCAACAATCCCCTAAAGCACGTGTACTTACCACTTAAGTTTTTGTGCAATAAAGTATTATTATATTATTATTATTATTAAAAACAATAAACAATTAAAATAATATTATCTTTTTTATTAGATGTAAATTATATTTGTACTCGTTTTTTTTAACGGAAGTTTCATTTTAACTGACTCTACATAAATAAAAAATATTATAACAGTGTTGTTTGACTACGCAAATATCAATCAAAATTTATCAAAATTTCTGGGTGAGACTTCCGTTTTCCGAAAATCATGTTATGCATCAAAGATTTTGTATTATTTACCTACTTATACTTTATTTAAGGCATCGTTGCATTTGACTTTAAGCTCACTCTCTGGATCCAGGCCATCTGGGGTTCTGCCATCAAAAATTAACCATTTAAGTTACCCACTCTTTGTATAATGACAAAATTACATCGATTTTAGTGGGAATGTGACAGAACAGTTTTCACATAAAATACAGGAGCTCCCGTGGGTATAGATACTAATTATAACTGAACATAACTTTATTTATTTATTAGGTTTGTCAATAGTTGTTACAATAAAACATCAAAAAATATCCAAAACTTAGCTTAAACTAATTGCACAATTTATTATAGACAAAGGCAATAAAGAAATAATATTATTCATATAATAAATAACATTTAACGGTTATAAATAAATCCCTTCAACAAGTCCTGCCATCAAATAAAAGAAGCTTCGTTTTCTGGGGGTATGACTGAACCTATAATACCCAATTTCTAAGGATTCAGTCGACGCAATTGAATAACATTACGCTTTTTAAAGCAATGAATAATGAGTTGTAAATGTATTATTATCAAAGTGGCTTATGGATTAAAAACTAAGGGTTTTTAATCCATAAGGTGTCATGACGACATATAATTTTTCAGAGCTCTTTCGACGTTATTCACTACGCAAACAAATACCCATATCCCTTAGCTTGACTATGAAAATACAGATCTATTCAATTTTCATCAAAAAAAACAAAGTTACGTCGATAAATAACTACTACTGAACCGAGAGAAAAATGAAAGCTATCAGCACTGCAGATGCAGCCTGGTGCAAAAACCAGAGGAGATATAATTTATCTGATCTGGTTTCCCGGACGGCTTATAAGCATTACACAAAGCTCGCCGGATGATACCGAGAAAATTCCAGATTTCAATGGAGAAATTCCAAGCGTTTCTCGACGTATCGGTGACGGGGATTCTACATGAAAACAAAAGACTGCTCTGAATTGTGACTGCGACGTAGCCATTTGGCAGTTTGTAGGAATAGAATAAGGAAATACTATTATAAAAAATGAAGTAAAATGTCTTTAATCTGATTTTAATTAGAAAGTGAATATTATATTGTGTTCTATAATATCTCTAAAATATAATGAAAAATATAGATAGTTCCTAATAAAAACACTAAGAGGTATCTTCAATAAAGTCGTATCAGAAGCTGATTACTGGATAAGAACTTTTTTCAGTGTCGATTCATATCTTAAAATGGAATATACGAAACCAGTCAGTATTTATACAAAATCTGAGCAATGGCTTAGCAAGAACAGCATTAGCTTTTTAGTTTCGTTAGAATACGGCTTTTGTTATCTCGTGTGATGTTACGCGACATTTCAATAATTTACTACCAGTAAGTGAAAAGTCCCCTTGATAATTCAAAACGCAAGATGATATTTCGATTCACAATACAACGGCCACAATAACGATGAACTACAGAATACTACATTGCATCAAAATGCACTCCTGGTATCGGAACAGTTGACCTATGTTATAATAAAGGCAGACAAAGACATCACAATAAGGGTTACGAGAACACTGAAAAAGTCGCTCTATCACAACTGAATAAGATCCGACAAGTTACAATTGTAGCTTGTAGCGTACACTGTACGTAGATTAATATAGGGCGTAGTAATAACACGGGTACAATAGGCGGGGTAAGCAAAGCAAGCGCTCTCGAAGAAGCAGCGGAGGTTGAATCCTCTTGGATGCATGCCCAGTGTCGTCAGGCTTGGAGCAATTTATCCCGCCCGTGATGCCTGAGATAACGATTTGTGCTAACTTTATGGCCCCGTAATGGATACAACAAGGCATAACAAAGGAAACTCATTTTAAAATATCTTTGTAAGGCTCTGGGACTGAAATACAGGTTTCTAGAGCTGAAACAATTGAGTGTCTTTCTGGATAGACGATATCAAGAATACAGTTAAAATATCTTCTGTATTTAATATCAATTCTTATTTGAAATAGTTGAAAGAAGATGGGTAAGTATAAGGATTAGCTCAAATTTTGAAGTTTCTAATCATGATAATATTTTCTTTGTTTAGATATTATAAATATTTTATTTGACAACATTTTAATGCATAAATATGTATGTCAATGTTAAAGAACCACAATAAAATACAAAAATTGTTTAGTGGGCACAATTTCTAAAAATATAACAACACGAGATTAACCTTCCTTATGCTAACTATGCCTGTAAACATATGAATAACAAAATATCCTTAATAATAGGTTCGTTTAGTATCGTACATCTTGTTTGTGCCGGCACAAGCAATTAGCATTGCGACAAAGAACAGGGAACAGAGCTGAAAAAAAATAGTATGTCGAAGGAAATATTGATTCCCATATTTCTCTACTATTTATTTATGAAATTAACAAAAAGTTGCCAAATATCCATGTCGTTGAAGTGGTGCTGTTGGATTAGCCTTATATATTCATATAATGTATTGTGAAGTTCGTTCAAATAACGATAATAATGTTTCATACATCGTGTAACTAAAATAATGAGTTGTATACATTTTTTAGTTACGGATATAAATCTTATTGAACTATTGCCTATACAGTAAAAAAGAACTTTGTCGCTGGCGTATTATTTTCCATCACAACGGCAAAGCAACTTTGCCAGGGGTGGTCCTGGTTCCTTCTACTGTGCTCAAGTATAGTATGAATCAGTTGCTATGGAGCATAAAGCCTAGTTACCTAGCACCTTAGAGTTAAACCACCTTTGGATAATATTTTACCGAGTCTAGCTAAAGTGAAGCCTTTTAGCATTTTGGCATTGCTTGTACAATAATCGATTTATCAATCAGATAATATTATTTTTGTCAGATTAATCTAGTGAACATTTTTTACTATTAGCTTGTCAAAGTGTTTAATATATATTGTTGGAATTTAAAATGTCATTCTAACAAATATGGCTAAACTTAACATCACTTCTTGGTCTGTCGGAAGATTGTTCGCCAATATTACCTTATCAATTGCAAGAAAGAAAGCTATCACTAAATACTAACACCGCCAGTCCCAAATCAAAATTGAATTATAAGATATTTAATTATTATCTACAAAATATAATAAAAGAGTAATTAAGTACGTTATTATCTGCAACAAAATACTATACAATACAATAAACACCGCCATAGATCACCCCATAACAAGATTACTAGGAACACAGCATCAGTTTTATATGGATTTATTCTCTAACATATGACGCGGAGTCGCCACTACAGAGCAGCCTTAATGGGTTCCATTATGTTGCCCGCCACGTGGGCTAATGGCACAGAAATATTTAATTGATGTGTACTGTTACTCCACGGATTTGCTCATTCACAATTTTTACGATAACTGTGTTTTTATTTTGGAGAGTGAAAATGGTAGGTATTTCGTTTGTTTTCTGTCACAACAAAGAATTAATCATTTTATTGATAAACATCTAATACTATTATAATGGACTTTTCTGAAGTTGGTTAAATATTTGTAGTTTTATCAAAACATTTTTGTGTTATATATTCTGCGTTGTGTATGATTCAATATCTTAGTTCATTTATCTACTAGTTAGGATAAATGAACTTACCACAATCATTTCTTCCACCGTGCCACGCCACGTCACGCCACGTGGTCCAACCGCTAGGCATTGAATATCATACCGAGTTTGGCACGCACTCTTACCAGCAATAGCATCACCTATACAGGTCAAATGGTTACAGTTCCGGATCTTTAGTAGGACATATTCGTATTCGTAGTTGTTTCGTGTCCGCCCTGGGTACACAATCTGTTTTCTTTGGTGAACAACAGCGAGGTCACTTAGTACATAGAGCCGTCCACCACACACACACGAGATGCTTCCCAGCTCCTACTGCATACAATTCTATCCTGATTTTATTTAGCTTCCTGAAATCACAACATATTACTCCAAGGAGTGTTAATATTAAAATAGAATATTTGACTGGGTTTCAATGGATGGACATGGATTTCAAGACGATACACATAAATAACAATAGAACAGCATTTTTTACTTACAGGGATACTAAATTTTAGGACAAAGATGAAATTAATAAAATATATTACAGTCGATATTAATAAAAATATAAAAAAGGTAATGAAATTTCTCTAATAGTTATTGAAAACGAAACTTATTGTTTAGAACTGTGTGAATGTGGACCCAATTGACCCCACTTGATTGATCACACTTGGTGAGTTTCACTTTATGATTAAAATATTTATCGTATTTTATTTTACGAAGTTATTGATATGCACCCACCCTATAAAGGATCACAGGAAAATTTCAGGCCTAAAACATCGTAGTACTCAGTGAAAGGATAAAATTAAGTAAGTCAGTACATATTCTATAATTATAAATTGACGCTAGTTATACAATTAGAGTCCTTAATAATAGCAATTAATTATTGTATTGTGTTAGCGTAGGTAGTAGCGGTCGTGTACTCCAAGAGCCACGACTTATATTTTAAGTTCAAAAAAATATATATTTTCCAGAGAACAGAATTGTCTGGATTAAGCCCACATACCAATCGATGGCTACGTTAGAAGCTATAGTAGTAGATCGTGTTTTTACATATAAAATGTCAGTGTTGCGGAGAAACTGTTGATTATTGTCATTCAATTTTATTCATATTATAAGCCCATCGTAAATATCCCTTTATCATCTCAATTTATATACTTATTAGCTTCAATACAGTGCACTCCTTCGATTTAAAAAAAAACCTTTTCTTTTTATAAGGTGAAAAATTATTCCAAAAAAAAGATTATAAATACGACTGCCATGATTTTAAAGGCGACTAAACATTTTTAATTTTTTTTTGTAACGAAATCCATTGATTTCATTGCTGTTGCTGTTTATGAAATGAAATCATCTATTTGTTTTCTTTAATAAGATAAAATTACAAGGGGTTTTGTATAATTGTGTTATTCCAAATAAAATAAAAACCGTACATAAACAAATATGTACTGTTAAATTTAATGATGAATAAGGTTTTAAAGCTATGTTAGTGATTTTTAAAAATGTACATCATAGTGCCTATCTCTAGACCTAAACGACGAACGGCAAACTGTATCCGGTCGTGTTACGTACCGCCTTAATTGCGCAGAAGTATTTAATGGGGTACTGTTCTTGATGTACACAATGAGTGTTAAATCAACCCTCGCTGGGCAATTATGCCTATTAACTTACAGTTTTTTGATCCCGACATTGATAGGGTTAACTGGCCGTTATCACTTTTTTTTTGGATTTCAATAGCAATCATTGATAAAAACATATATTATATTATTATACTATACACATATTATCATATTTTCATTGTATTAAGGTACAATGTTTTTATTGTATCACTCTAATATAGCGGGTAATTAATGTCTTACTTATGAAACTTTTTAATTTTAACAAAATTAAAAATGTAATACGTTTTTATATCGTCAGATATGTAAATTAGGTATATTTACCTAATTAATATATCTGAAATGGTTAGAACTGTAGGCGTAAGAAGGCGGGTAGTATCGTCCATTTACCTTGGCCATAGGCGTGGCAGCGTACTACCAACCACGCTATACACATGCCGCCACGTCAGAGATTGGCTCCATTGAACTCTCCCTTTCATCTGAAGACTGGCTTCAAGGTTGGGTCACCTGAACGATGGTGGTCTGGTAATTTATTCCGTTCAAAACTTAGGTTATCGCCACGATGGGCTTTGATGGTGGTGAAGAGTTTTAGTAGACTATTCTCAATGATGGGTTCAGGCGCCGGTCGAGCTCCATACAAGCCTATAGCTTTGCCAGTGGTAGGTAGGTCCATAAGCAAAGCAAGGTACGGTTATAACAACTGCGATTTAGAAAATCATGTGCACCTTCTAGAGACATTTCATATAACAACAACATTCCAATGCCTCTGTATAACTCACAGTAGTACCTTACAAATGGCACCAAAGATGTACAGACCATCAACTATAAACTTAATTTTATAAATTGTAATAATAACTAACTCAAGGGAGAGCTTCTTACATTAATTCCAACAATAAGCAAAATACCAAACGTCACCAATCATTCAACACATACGCACCCCTTCCACACAACAGCATTCTTCCTCATACACTAACACATCCTCACTACACCACACTCACACTACTGCATCAGACGTTCACACTACGCACACATATACGCTTGAGTTCACGCTCAAGTTATTATAAGATGATTTTTTCTTATAATAACTTATCTTATAATAACTTTTTCTTGATAAACAAATATTTTGTTAAGAAAAAGAATGAAGTTTATTGTTCTTTTAAGTTTCCTTAGGCTGTACTTAAGAATCACAGTATTGTATACTGGGCAAGAACTAGGTCCTGAAATACAGATTAAATTTAAGTTATTCGCATCTCTTTCAAACCATTAAGATTTGAAAGAGATGCGAATAACTTAATTTTTTTTAGAATGACTTTAATAAATGTCAAGTTAGTTGACACTTAGATGATCCAAACACTTTTGACTTATTTTAATTAGTGTGTTTTATAATGCGCATTAAAATAAGACAAAAACACTTAACAGTCGCCATTTTAGAAACGTCAAATGACGGCACTGGTCATCCGTCTTTTTTGCTTGTATTGTACTTAAAAGAGTAGTACTGAACCTAAATATAATTTAGATCTTGCATTACGAAATCGGGGCCATTATAATTTATTATTATAAATAGCTCTCTATAACTTATTTGTGCAAAATAACGCCATCTATCAAAATATGAAGCAACTATTAGTATCATGATGTATGCTACTATTAATTCAGAGGTCGCTGTCCCTCTATTGGACATTTGTTTAAAATCATAGAAATCAACTATCGTACACTTCCGTCTACGGTGTGAAATTACATATAAACTACCACGCTATTGTACGGTATGGGGTACAATCAAAGAGAAAAATCTGGTGGGCACACTAAGGTTCGTTCCGTTTTTGATTATGGCTGCATTCCAATTGAAACGAACCGAAAACGAACAATCCGGTTTACGGTGTTACAGAAGTAGCAGAAAATTCATCCAATAGGGACAGGCAAGAGCATTGCGCTCTTGCCTGTTCGATGTAATTATGAGTTTATTAAGATGAAGAATAATATTACTTTTAAAATAGTATGAATTGATAAATATTCCATGTGTCTCATTAAACGTTTGAAGCATAAGACTTATTTAAAGGTTATGCCTTCCTGAGCGTACCGACAAAACATTCCAAAACTATATCATGCCAATAGCATTTTAAGTAGGAAGCGTGACAATTGATTCAGTTGTCGTGGTGGCACTTATTACGCCACGGGGATCATGATGCGTTGTTCGCATATAACGGAATGCAGCATTTACAGTGCAAGCAGACAAAACGTCCCACGCCAGTAAAGCTTTAAAAAAAGACAAAACGTCAATGTCAAGCAATTGTCATTATAAGACTTGGTTATTCGGTTATTCGCTGAATCTCTTACTGATGCTACATGTTAAAATTTTGTAAATTAATAAAGACAAGTTTTGTTTGTTCCACCAACAATATATATTTCTTATCTACAATAACAGTCATTTTAGAAAAGAACTATATTATGTCTCATCAAACAGGAATTCAAGGTATGGGATTGCAGTTATATTTGTACAGTTATTATTTCATACCCACACCATAATTATCATACTTTTTAAGTATTTAGAAACCCATTATAATTTTATATAAGTTATTATTGTTCATAAAGATTAATATTTTATCAAAATGACAATTTTCATGACTTTGATTATTATAACATAAGTGTTTTTCAAGGATATTGAAGTAAAATCGTGTTTGTTTTCGAAAATATTACTTATACCAAGTTTCTATGTTTAATTGTTTTAAACTCCTTTAAAACTATAAAATTCTATTTAGACATGTATGTACCTTTGCAGCGATTAATATACTACATGTATAAACAATATAGTATCATAAGTATGACATAATAATTATTATTATCAGGGAGTATTCGAACATACTGTCACATGAAAAAGTGCTATAGCATTTTCTGTCAACATTATATGGTTAAATATAATGTCATGTTTATTTTTACTGTATTTATAAATAATTGTCTACAAATTTTAAATAATGTGTTTAACTGGGTAAATGACCTAAAACCAGTCACAATAGATATTCCTGTGTTATTGAACACCAACTGGTAATTAACTCCACATCTCCAAGGTAATGGAAAATTAAACATATCTGATCAGTTAATCATTGTATGATGAAAGGTCCAAAAGTTAATAAAATTATGTACTATGACATTTTTAATACACTTAATAAAATAATATTTTTTAATTGTCATATTTCAGCTAATTCAGAGCTCAAAAAATATATTGGAAAGTGTAGAGATGGAAAACTTCGAGTTATGAAAGTTAGCATTGAAAATGGTAAGTAAAAGCTCATAAAGTTTGAGGTCATTATCAATATTCTGAATGAAAACTTTTGTAAAGCAACTTAAACAAACTTTTTGCTTAATTTTTTTCCATCACACCTCTTTTGATAGCTTAACCCCAAAAACTGTTTTATCAATTTTGGGCATGATTATCCCTTTTAATTCTAATTTTATGATCAGTATATAAAAAAGAGAAAAAGATAAATGGAAAGAGATAGCAAAAATCAAAGATAAAAACATCAAAGAACTTAAATTCATGCTTTAAAGTTCATTGAGGTCGAAAATTAAATCCAATTTTCTTAATGACATATGAAAAAATTTGTCTGTCCTTTTATTCAATCATATTAACAAAATTAGATCTTCTGCACTTAAATTAAGATTAAGTTTATGTTCTTCCTTTAATTTTTGTTTTTCTCATTACTTTAGAATTATGTTCAGAGTGGTAGTGTTAGAATTACAACCATTAGTATCAATTAATGTAACATTCATTTAATATAAATCGAATATAACTTACCTATACAATAAAAAACCATAATAAAGAAATAATTTTATTTAATTTCAGAACAACTTACATTAGCAAAAAACCATTCAACAAAAGGCAATTGGGAACAGGATTTTGATAAATATGTGCCTTCATTGATTGTAGAAGACCAGCCTTGTTACATTTTATATAGGTACAAGTTTAATTATATTAACATCAAATTAATATAATGCATTTGTAACTGCCTTTAAGAAATGAACAGAAAAATGTATACAAATCATATTGTTCTCTAGCTTAGTGGTAAGAGACACCCAGATTGTAACATGTTCAAGTTATATGAGTTTTCTAGTTTTGACTTATTTTAGGGATGTTATATATTATTGGCCTGTATATTCCTTGGTGATATTGTTGTTGAGACTTTTTAATTAGTCCCTCTCTTTTGTCCATTGGGGTCCCGTGGATCATGTTGTGTGATCATTTATGTAGGTTTTAAAAATGTGGTCTGTACTATATCATTTTCATCATCTTCTTTAATATATTTATTATCTGTAATTACTGCTTACATAATAAATATTATATTATATTTTAGATTAGACACAACCAACTCCTTAGGCTACGATTGGCTGCTCCTGAGTTGGTCTCCAGACAGTGCACCAGTCAGACAAAAGATGTTATATGCATCAACTAAAGCTACCCTTAAGAAAGAGTTTGGATCAGCTCATATTAAGGATGAAATGCATGCTACCAGTCAGGTGAGTCCCTTTAATTTTGATATATTCTTAACTTATAACAGTATATCAACAATGTATTTCTCGAACATACTCTATTAAGCAGAACTAAGCTGGTGTCCAAAATTCAATATTGTGTAATAAGTATATAAATAAGTAAAAACACAGACATATAAAATAATTGGAATAGCAATAAGCAACTATATCATTATGGTGTTGTTATCAATTGTAAATCTTGCTATTAAATTACATAGTAGTAGATTGTGTTCATCGCTTTTGCTGTCAAAATTGGCTAGAATTTCAGAGCTAGTATTGTGTGAGCCTAATGGTTAACCAACAAGGTAGAAATCAAAATACATAATATTTTCAGGATGAAGTATGCTTAAAAGGTTACAAGGCACATTTGAGTGGCGTTAGTGCTCCGGCGCCGCTCACGGATAGGGAGGAGGCTTTAAAGGAGTTGCACCATACCGAACATAATACAAACTATAGCGTTGATTCAAGGTAAGAATGCTAACAGAACAGGGACTTCTTTTATGTGTAGCTTGGAAGTTTGTGGAAGCCCACAAACGAACAAGTTGCGAATATATGAATTAATTATTATTATTATTATTATTTATTTAAAACAATTCATATATTCATAACTTTATCATGCATTACATTTTTACAAGCTTGCTATCAAATTGTATTGGAGAATCATGTATTAACTAAAATAAACTCAAATCTGTATATGAAAAGCTTTCACTATAAAATAAATGATTATCTTAATGCTCAAATGCTCAACATGCTCTTACTTCAATTGCTCAATGATAATACACAGTAATTCTTTGCTTCTCATCATAATGATTTTGAAGGAGTTAAATTTACTAAAAAAAAAGCTTTTCTAAAAGATGTGCACATATGGTGCATTTTTATCTTGTTGTCTTGTGACATAAGCGCTGCCCTGCTTACGTAGCATACATGGGTTGCGAATGAACCCTACCCTGTATAAAATACGCTTATATTTGCGCGCTATAATAACTTAATGCATAACAAATTTCCTTGTCATAGACATGCTTAGTTTTTTTATGAATGATATTGAACCTCCGTGCTTTGGAAAGCATGGTATAAAGTGTTGGTCCCACTTGATCAACCGTTGTCTCCCACCAACCCGCATTTTGCCAGCGTGTTATGGTCCAAACTCCTCATGTGTTTCTGCCATTTAGAAGTCCTGTGCCCAGCCGCGGGCCGTATATAAGCTCCATGAGGATGTAATATAATTTTTTATTGGACAGTAAAAAATATTATGAAAAGATAAATTTTATTTTCATAATATTTTATTTTATTGTAGATCAATTGAGTAGCCGATCATTTAAAATGGTGACAATATGGATTTCAGACAATCGACCATGGGTGGAGTAGCGTTCCCAATAACAGAAGCAGCAGAGCAGGGTATACATGATCTCAAGCGAGGTTCCTACAATTATTTACAATTTAAAGTAGGTAAGTGAAAAAATTTGATGATATTATGAGGGTATTTGTGAAATAATTTTGAGAGTTCTAGTCAATAACCACTGCGATACAATATAAGGTTTAAAATTATTGATTTGATGAACTCAACTTTTCTCGATTATCAAAACAATATGGCTAAATGAACTGACGCCCGTTGACAACAAGCATTTCCATAATAGAAAATGCAATCGCTCAGTGAAAAATGTATGGAATTTGACATAAGCCTTCGCTTAGCTATCAAGCGTAGTTGGTAAATCCCATACATTTTTCATTTAGCGATTCGTTGACAAGTATTGAAAGCCTTGTTATTTAGAGGGGCAGACTTATAAATGACTTAATTATATGATTCAAATTAATCTATCCATGCAGCGTAGAAAAACACTCCTTGCACGAAATTCTACACGGTATCGCTAAACTAGTGTTATATACCTCGCGACGCGCTCTGCGCCCCCGACCGATACTATATATAAGAACTCACTTCCGCCCGCAAGGAAGCAGTGTTGACAGCAAAAAAACGCTGCCTTTATTTAATACATCACACGCATTGATATAATTAGACTAAATATAGTCTGCTGCCTATTGCAGCAGCAAGAGGGAAAGGCAGATAAAAAACATAATACAATGTTGCCAATAGCCAAAAATCTGGAATTTTTTGTTCCTTAAGGTGTGTGCCTTGGGATGAAAAACATGAAAATTGCATGGAAAATAATAAAATACAGTTTTCTTTTCACGTTTGACGTAATTCGTCACCGTCAAAAGAAACAAAACTAAGGAGCGTTTTGATATAATTAATGTGATCACTGCGAAATACCTCCTCCACAACACGACTCACCTCACCTGAGCCGAGGTGCGAGCCTTTAGAGGCACCCTCAGGTTTGTCGCTCCCTCATGGCTCGAGACTGACTCTAAGAGACAGCGGATTAGACTCCTCCAGAGGCGAATCGCCCCTTAAGGCTTGAGGACTCTCCAAGGGTCTCGCCTCCTTATAACCCCGGTAACGCTGTAAAATCCATCTGCGGCCAACAGCATCAGTCAGTCCAAAAAAAAACTCCGAAATACGTTTTATTTATTTCTATTAACTTTTGCCAGAAGTCTGTCCGGGCAGCTAGAAATTACTATGAAATAAAATGTAATAAAATAATTTAAGTATTCTTGTGTTGAAAACTCTATGCAACCTCACAGAATTATTATAATTGGCATGAAAATTAATACAAACATAATCACCAATAATACTTTTTATGTATATTTGGTGACAGAGCTGATCTACATACATTTCTCTTCTACTTCTATGTTCACATTTCAGATTTAGAAGAAGAGAAGATCCACTTATCAAAAGCTGGTCAGATAAGTCTTCCGGAGCTGGCTGCTCAAGTACCGGCTGACCAGGCCAGGTATCATATCTACATCTTCAAGCACACGCACGAGGGAGATTACATGGAGAGTTTTGGTATGTCTATTATATAGTGGTATTTGTAATAAGACTATTAATTTGTTGAATTTAATAACCATTAAGATTGTTATTAAATCTTAGGATTACAGTTACTTATAATCATTTTACTAAACTTCAGTGAAAAATGACAAATAAAGTAATCAATCCAGATTTAGAAAATAAATGATAGCGAACAAAACCCGCTGGGCAGCAATATTGAACGAGGCTCATAGTTTATGAAGTTGATATACTTTTAAAAGCTTTTTGTTCTGTTTTACAACTATTTAAAGTGCTTTTGTGTTTATTAAGTTAAAATTCACAATAAATTCGACTTACAAACAAACGTACAGTATGGAACAAATAAAATTAGTCGGCAAAGAACCGATTAGTAAATAAGTGCGTAGTAAAGCTTTGTTTAAGATCTTTGTTTTTTTTTTTTTTTTCTTCTATTTATTTTTAGGACTTTTATCTATAAAGATATGTCAGTCCTATAGATACATACACAAAATTATCACACTAGAATTTACATTATAAGAATACACTAAGGTCGCGGCGGATACATAAGACTAAACAACAATTTGGTCTCACAAGATGCTGGTTGAGCCAAAATACTATGAAAAATGCCAATATTCATACAATGCACACCTAATCTTTCAAATAAAATTCGCCGCTGCGCCTGGTTCCGGACGCACTCCATCAACAAGTGATGGATATCTTCTATTACTCCGCACGTATCACAGTTAGGGCTTTCGGTTTTCCTCATAAGATATCCAAACTTGTTAGATGGATAGTGTCCGGAGCGAAGTCTATTAATGAATATAACAAACTGTCTATTTACATTTGTATTACAAAACCAAGGTATTCGAAGAGGCTCACATTGTATGGTTTTATACCAAATACCCTTTTCTTTTGAACGTTCGTCAAAGTATTCTTTCCAATTGTCATAATATGTCTTTTTGTATTTTGTTAGAGTTTCAGAATAAAACGGTCTTACCAATATGTGTTGACCTTCGTTGGTCGCTATTTTTGCCAATCTGTCAGCCTCTTCGTTACCACTTATACCTATATGTGAAGGGACCCATTGTAACTGTAGACATATGTTCTTGTTATTGAGCTCATATATTAAGTCTACTATTTCGTAAGCTATTGAAACACACCTATTTCCAGAAGTACATCGACATATGTGTTGAAGAGCGCTTTTACTATCCGTAATAATTACAATTTTTTTAAGTTTACTTCTAGCACCATATAGCAAGGCCTCTCTAATTGCAATCAACTCCAAGGACATAATTGAGATATCAGAATTAATCCTAAACAATCCGCTATTCTTTTGTGCAGGACAAACATATGCCGCTCCTAAACCATTTTTAGATTTTGATCCATCGGTAAAAATTTTTATCCACCCTATGTACAAATCGTTCAATTCTTTTAATACATCATTTTTTAAGGAATTCCTTTCGTTCTCATGTTTGGGTCCCTTCACACTTACTAAATCTAATCTTATAACATCTAATACATTTATATATGACATCCACACATTAAGGCTGTACATTTCGAGAGGGTACGAAGAAAATATATTACTGTCTGCAATGTCAATGACGAGGGAAGGAAGCAGTGGTTTATTTTTGTTTCTCCAATATACTCGTTGCATATCTGTGTTAAGTTGTATCAAAACATCTATAGTGACATTGTTATGGAAAGAAGACGCCTTCAAGCAATATTTGTATGCTAAATATTTCCTTCGTAATTGTAAAGGAGGGATAGAAAGTTCACTCTCCATTACATGTATAGGAGAACTCTTGATAAAACCCCCCACAATTCGCAGCGCTTGATTTTGAATTTTCTCGAATTTATATAAATGGCTTTTGGCGCAATTGTCATACAGGAAACTGCCGTAATCTAACCTACTCCTAATAAGCGATATGTATAAGGTGCGAAGATGCTTAGGGTGGATACCCCATGTAGATCCCGCCAAAACATTTAGAATATTAAGAAATTTTTGAGTTTTCTCTGCAATTTCATTAATGTGTTTTTTCCAGAGAAGAGATCTATCTAGCCACATGCCTAAATATTTTACGCATTCAGAAGAAGGTAATTTTAACCCATTTATAGTAAGATCTATATTAATTCTACGTTTACCTCTACTAAATAAACACATTTTTGATTTTGTTGGTGATAAGTCAAGGCCAAGATCTGCCAATAGTCCAGATATAGTATCCAATGCATTTTGCAATCTCGTTTGACAAACATTGATATTGTTATGTTTTACAAATATTACGAAATCATCGGCAAATTGATATACTATTGCATTTTGTATATTATGACATATTTTATGTGTTGCTATATTAAAAAGAAGTGGAGAAATCGGGTCACCTTGAGCTAATCCTTTGTCTGTCCACCTAGTAACACTATAATTATCGTCTGGGTTCGTAATTTTAAGATGTCTCTCGCTTAAAAAGGACCATAGATATTTACAGATAGTAGTTCCTACTTGTAGCTCATCTAGCACATTGGTAATACTATTGACGCAAATGTTGTTGTAAGCATTTTCTACATCCAAAAAACAGGCCAGTGTGGGAATGTTTCTAGAATACCCTAACTGTATTTCAGTAATAAGCCGTACTAAACTATCTATAGATGAGTAACAACGCCTAAATCCTGTGGTGTGTACAGACAAATTTTTTTTCTTTTCTATGAACCATTCGACACGTTTAGCAATCATCGTGTGGAGTATTTTGCAAAGGCAAGAGATGAGGGAAATTGGTCTTAATTTAGGGTTACAATTAATATTAGTATTTGGTTTAGCTATAGGTATTATTACAATATTTCGCCATTGGTTTGGAATACAACCGGAGTGAAATATTTCATTATAAAGGTTTAATAAAACGCGTTTTCCTACATCTGACATATTAAAAATCATAGAGTATGTAATCCCATCCGCCCCAGGGGCAGTGTCTTTTTTCTTTAAGCATTGTTGTAATTCTTGTATTGTAAAGTCTGATTCTAATAATATGTTACTTGAGTAGAACAATGGAGTAGGACATTTGGATGACTCAGGGGATAATGAATAGAGTAAATCACAGATTTTGTCTTTAGGAGGGTAATACTTATCCTTGTGGTTGCCTTTCATCCAGCGCATTCGACGCCACATTTCGGACACTGAGCTAGTCTCGTTAAAACTTGAACAGAATCGCTGCCAAGACTGAGATTTAGCCTGTTTTATTAGAGTTTGTACTACAGACACCTTATTTTGCAACCTGCTTAAGTTCTCTGGGGTCGGATTCCGCCGAAATTGCTTCAACGCTAACCTACGCTGCGCCACTGCATGTGATAGGGACGGGTTCCAATATTTTTTAGGTTTAAATTTTGTTTCAGGGTCCAAATTATAATTCTGAAACGGAATATGTTTGTCAACTGTTTTAATCAATTGGTCGTAAAAACTGTCATACATATCTTGTATGTTATTATTTAAGAGCACTGAGTTAAATGCACACTCTGTATCGGTTTTAAAGGCATTCCAGTCAACGAGTTTGAAATTTCTTTTTTTGATAAAATTATTAGAACGAGTGTAACTCATGGAAAATTTTATCACTAGATGATCACTACCAAGGTTTTCATTCAGGACCTTCCAATTATAACTTGTCGCAATGTCTGATGATGTAAAAGTAATATCTGGTGATGACTTTGTTAAAATACCATTTACTAGGCGTATTCTGGTTGATTGCCCATTATTTAATGAGACAAAATTGTTATCGAGAGCCGAATCAAATATTTGATTTCCTCTTGTGTCAGTTTTGTATGACCAATTTCTGTGATGCCCATTAAAGTCACCAGCAATAATCGATTTTTTGGTAAATTTAGAAAATATTTCGTCCCAATCACATGCAGAGGTACGCACTGTTGATGGACAATAAATAGATAATATATATTCTAAATTTTTACAATTAAGTATTTGAGTGCATACAATTTCAATATCTGTATTAGAAATGAGTACGGGGTATGAGCGTGACTTGATAGACCTATGAACTAAAATAGCTACACCGCCGAAATTATCGTACCTATCCTTCCTATATATATTATAACCACTTAATGATAGGCATTCTTCAGAATTTAACCAGGTCTCGCTTATTAAAGCTATATGAATATTGTCCTGCATGAGAAGTGCGTCAAAACTGTTAATTTTAGGTTTTAAGCTCTGTGAATTCCATTGCAAAATATTTATAGCCATACCTGTTGAATGTTGCTTACTACCCATTAAATATATTTATAAACAAGTCCATTAAACTATTACCACTGATAATGTTCATAATGAATGTTTTCACTTCTTCATATAGCTGTTTCACTATTAACATAATTTTGTTTTGTAGCGTTTCTTGAGATAATACTATTTCTTTAAATTTCATTAGTAACTTTCTGAAATTAAATTTTCTGCTTCCTCTATCACTGTACTGTCCGTCGCTTTCGTTGATTTCATCGTCTGATGTATAGGTTGTTTCCTCGTTATGCACTATGGTGTGAGTTTGCGTAGGATGTTCATTTTTTTTCTGTTTTATCTTTTTAGAAGTTACAACTTTATTTTGCACTAATTTATTTTTTGGTATTTCTTTTTCGGAATAACTCGACGAGATTGGTTCTCTGTGTACAATAGCTTTTGTTGCAACTACTTCACTATAAGATTTGTTTGTATTATTATTTATAGGTTTTTGGTTTTGAGTATGAGATAGAGTAGCTACCGTTACCACGTCATTTTTACCATTTTCCTGTATTTGAGGTTTTTCTAGATGTATTTGTAAAGCTCGTTTATATGTCACATTGTTTTCACACATCAACATACGTATTCTTTTTTCTTTTAAAAATAATGGACACGATCTATCTAATACAAAGTGAGTTCCTTTACAGTTAAGACATTTAATATCTTTTAAATCACAATTATCATGATTTTGTCCACATTTTGGGCATAACAGTTTTTTCAGTGGGCAATATTTTATTAAATGTCCAAATTTCCAACACCCAGAACACTGGGTGACGGGGAATACATACGGCTCAACTTTCAAGCGGCAACCATAGGCGTAAACATGAGTGGGAAGAATAGGACTGTTAAATATTACCCTAACTGTTTCACATTTCACCCATTGCCCGTCAGAATTAAGTCGTCTTAATCTCATTATAGAAATGATCTCCTCTGAACAATCTAAACTGTCAATAATTTCCTTTTCCTCCATGTCTAAATCTATACCTTTTATAACACCGTATGAAATACGAGACTCCAAAGTCTTTCGACATCTATACCCCAATTCTAATATTTTAGCATTGTTTACTAGATTCTCAGCTTGAGTTTTATTTTCAAATGTTATTAAGGCCTTGTAGGGACTTTTATATTTAATGCTTAGAATATTTCCGATATTTTCTCCCTTCAACAACTTTGCCAAAGCCATTTGTTTGTAAATAGGTTCAGTTGACGAGATACTCACTTCTATTTCTTCTTCAGGGTTATTAGTTTCAATATCTAATAGTGTAAAAGTCTGATTATTTGTTGAGTTACTTCTTATCAGTCGCTTAGTCTTCCTCCTCGTAACTGTAGTGAAACCATCTTCGTTACTCTCTTCACTTTCCTCGCGCGGTCTTTTGCCGGAAGGCTGTTGGTAGGCCTCCGTACCCAAATTATCCCACTCCAGCATTTGCTCGAGCTCTTTTTCACATTCTCTTATCACTTCATTATCACTCACATCACTCGTATATAAGTTTTTATTTAAATCACTTAAATTATTTTCGTCCATGACTACTTAATTTTAATGTGGGTATCTCGAGAAAATGTAACAAAAAAAGTGAAAGCGTGCGCTCACTACACCGCACCGCGCGCGACTGATCTTTGTTAAATCTCCCTAGATAGAAAGTTCGATATCTAAGTACACAATAAAATTAGAGAAGCTTGTTCCAAGTTTTTCTTATAAGACGAATTAAAGTATAGCGAGAATAATGTCAGTGTGGCGAACAGCCATCTGATCCGAAATCGGACACGAAAAATGGATTTTGAAACATTTGATTAATATCTGTTTACGTTAGATAACACAAATGTGCAAGAGTTTAAGGAGGTATGATTGGAAGGTCAAAGCAGAGAAAGGTTACGTAAAGCCAATATTTTCTGCCCTTTGTTTCAGTATTTATCTACTCGATGCCAGGTTACAACTGTAGTATAAAAGAGAGAATGATGTATTCTAGCTGTAAGGGGCAGTTCCTAGACATTATAGAAAAAATGGGCATTGAAGTTGCAAAGCGGGTAAGTCAGATTTTGAATAAATATTTACGTTTTGCTCATAGTCATTGAGTACTTTTTCTTTATATTTGACTTTTATACAGGTCGTTACGGAAGTCATAATTTGTAGGTAACCTACAAATTTTATTTTGGACTTCTGAAGCATTCTGTATATACATATTTCATTAACTATATTTTTGGAATTGGTTCATTGAAATTTTCTCATATTTAATATAAGACTTAAATAATTACTTACTGTTAAAAATCGGATCCTACTTACAAAATGTTATAAAAGTACTAAAGCTGATCATGAAAATGTTGATATTTATATAGGGATATAAATATTTTTTATAGCTTGAAATTGACGACGGTAAAGAGCTCACGGAAGAGTTCCTATATGAAGAAATTCATCCAAAGAGGAACCTCCATAGGCCCGCTTTTGCCAAACCCAAGGGTCCCCCGAACAGAGGCGCGAAACGAATCACCAAGTCCCAAACAGCTCAATAAGCAATAACTAGTGTAAGTATTAAATCCCAAACAACATTGTCTCTTCTGCTGTATTCTCTGAAACTAAAATTTAGATTTTTCCTCCCTTTCATTTAAATTCAAAACAAAGTGAGTAGAATAACTTTTAGAAACGTCAAGCTAGTTGACAGATAAAGCAAATATACAATCGGCATTTAATAATCTTATATGATGTCACTGGTCGCCTGTTTTTTCTGGCTGAATTGTAATGAAATAGCAGTAGTAATAGTATTGTATTTCAAACATTGAAATAAATTTAGGTAAAGTGTAATCCATTCTTTAAAAATAACATTTAGTGTTTTGATTCAATTTACGACTTTAAGGAACGGGTTTACTAATAATTGTAATTGAATAATGGCCTTGAAATAATGAACTGTTTATATTGGTAATAATTTCATTTACGTTAGTAAAGGAAGATTTATCATCTTCCTTTGCTGTCTCTAAATTGAATACAATACGCATTACTGAACTGAATTTTGCCAAAATAATTATATTATAATTAAAATGTAAAAAATTGCCTGTCACTTTTTAAAATAATGCACAGTTTTTTTATCTAAAATACTATTTGTTCTGTGACTGAGATATCTTTTATGATAACAACACTGTTAAAATATCAACATCATGTGATAAATATTGTTGTAATATTAAGTGATTCAAAGTTTTAGTGAATATAAATTTATTTATTTTTAAACAGATGCTTTTTCTCTGTTCTAGAAGCGATTTTATGAAATAACGATGTTGGAAATTTTTAAGTCGGTGTTACTTTTTAATAATGTGCAATAATTATATTTAAACGTATTTGATTGATTGCTGTCTTTGTGTGTAAGGAATTCAGGAATTCATACAACCTTTTATTGTAACCTTATAAACAAATCTTCTGTTAAGTTATTGCTTTCTGTATACTCGACTTTATCATATACCATGGATATAATCTATTTTCCTATCCTTAATTAAGCATCCGAATAGCTTGAGTTATGGATACTGGATAACGAAGAAGTATAGAGGCAATGTTTATAAATAATAGCAATAATAAGTATAAACGACACATGAAAAATATTGGTACTTATCATTCGAATCAGATATTGGAATCCAGATTCTCTGGTCCCTTGGCATTGTTTTTTTAAATATTATCTATACATAATCATGTTTATTTCTAATATAGAAACTTATAAACAGTTTTTCCGTTTTGTATCCATAATACAAGAAGAGTGGTATACGAGTTGGTTTTTATTAGCTGTAGTTTTTGGTCCATGATTGATGACCAGTTTTTATTTTGTATTCCGCCATTTAATGATGCTTACTTTGGGTTAGATAATATTTGTTACAAAGCCCATTTAGCGACTATAAAATATTATTTGTTTTATCAAATATAAACACCACTTATGTGTTTCAGTGAAAAATATATCCTGAAGATAAGCTAAAATAATATATCTATGGATGGCTGTGGTTAGTAGGGGTTAATTTTGATATACATACTTCACATGAGTAATTGTAATGAGTTTTTATGTAGTGCAGCGATTAAATTATATTTTTCAAAATAATTGAGGTAAAGTTTGACGAATAAATCGACCCATCCAGTATCAACCACTAAAAAAGTGGCATTGTTTTTGTAATCTAAATTAGCGTTGTGAAACTGCTTAGTTCATTATTAAAGAGGAATGAGTATCACTACCAGGCAAACAGTACTAAACTTTTGCAATCACATTTGCTCATACCAAGTGTACATTTTATTAATACCGAGTGTACATATTTACGTATTATATATGTAAGTGCATTAACACTTTCAGTATTGTTTCTATATAAATCTGTCATCTAGATCTATTTTTATGGAAATATAACAGATTTCTCATTTGTGGTAAGGGCACTTAAAACAATACTTTATGAGTGCACTTTTTACAAATTGAGCTTTCGACATATGGTGACATACGTGTATATCCTATTTCAAGATGTAGACAATCCATAGAATGTACAAGTGGTTTTTAATCACCTATTGTGTTGTATGTAATGATAGCTTCTATTATAAGTATTACGCATTGTTTCCAATGTGAGTATTGTTATATATAATGCAATTTTTTTGTAAACTTTACACATAACTCTTTCTTATCTTATGTGCTAACGATAACAGAATTTTGTCTTCTAAAATAATCAATAACCATTTAATGTCGTCTGATTTCTTATGGACTGTATTTTATGACCTTGAGCTGGAATTCAAATTACTCAAATTAAATTTGACATGTGCAAAATCTGGATAATTTTAAGCTTCCATATGCTAGTCCATTTTAATCTATATTTGTAAAAAACTGATTATACTAAATTTAAATATTACTTATATATGAGTGTAAGCAAATTCCAGCCTTTTGTGTGTAATATCTTCATAATTTGTATGATAAGTGATTTTTTAATCTGTGTATCATTAGTGCTTTATATCAATATGAAATAATATTCGAAGACTTTATTTCACTATAGTTATGAATGATAATAATATACGATGTATTTATACGCTATAAAAGTGTAATGGAATTTTCATTAGTGTTTTATAAATGTACTGGATTCCAATCTTGCCATAAATTAAATTTGTGTCCCGTTATCTATCAAAAGAATTTTGATAAATAACTTTAGTAGAAAATATGAACTCCATAGTATACAGAGATAAAACAGTTTCAATTGATAAATTCTATAAAGAAATTTAATTTAATTACAGATTTTATACCAAAAACGATGCACAAAAAATTCAAAGTTTTGTAAATATTTCACTATATTTTTATACCTATGTGATGAACTAAGTATTGTCCTGTTTTAGGTAGAATGCAATGTTTTAACTTGTATGAATACAATGCTTTGATATAAAAAAAATATTTTATTTGAAAGTTAGCTTTCTATTTATTTGATTTCCCTATGAATTTTTATTTGATATTGAAAATTGTGTTGTTTGTTGAAAAGTATGAAACATATGTCACAGTCTAAAGTTTATGCTTACAGTTAGTACTTTTTGCACTTAGGTAAAAAAATCTATCGTTCGTTCGACTATCTGGTCAGCTAATTTTCTGGCGCATATGATGCAACCTCTTTCAAATAACAATGCTTTTCTTTCGATTTTTTAATTATCAAAAACGATAAATAAATTAATAATTTATTGTTAAACACTATTTAAAAACATTTTTTACCTATTAAATTATACAAGTTCGTCAACTTTTTTCTCCCCTTTCTCCTTAACAAGAAGACTGTGATGTTTCGTTAATTCATCGTTTTTTATAACAGCTGCCTTTTCTTGTGCTTGATTATACTGATCTGCCCTGAAATGAAATGCAAATCAATATTACATACGACTGACAATTATTTTATTTTTATGGAGTCGATTGTCACTCAAAATTCTATGGACCAGTGATTCTTATCCAAAATGTAGTAGGTTTTAAGAATTTAAGAAGTCAATATAAAGGTCATATATAGCTTCCTTATTTTAACTTTTGTTTTTGTGGCAAAGAAAACTCTTGATTTATTATCTGCGATGTATTATTAGTACCTCGGAGACAAATTATGAAAAATTTTAATGAATTTAAATGGATCGACAATGCTTTCCATATTCCTTCTTAGTCTCAATAAAATTAACGTCAATAACGCAATTCTCGTACGCAAATAGTATGACGCCGAAGCCGAATTCCGAAGTATATCCATACATTTATTTCACAGATAATTTGAATTCCGATGTAACAGACGTCAAATATAATTCTGATTTCACAGATTTTTATTAGATTAGTTATTTCAAGGATCTGAATATCATTCAGTAGTCAGAAGTAATTGATTGATTAAAGAAGAGAAGAATTGATTAAATAGAAAACATAAATAAATGTACCTTGCTTCTTTAAAACTATGCATTGCTCTCCTGATATCATCCATTGATACACCACTAATCTTTAAAATGCCTACTATTGCTAATCCTCCAATTGTGCTTAAAGCCGCACCTGTAAGATGTAATTCAATGTTATTTATATCATACCTAGTAGCTGACCCCGCGAACTGCATGAAGTCCTACTATCTAAAAAAATAACTACGCTTTAAACGTGCGTGACCTGAACATCAATTGCGGAAGATTACGAGAATTCAAATTTAAATTATTCTAAAAAAAATCTTAATATTTTCTCTGATATTTTAATGTTTATAATAATCCAGAGATGATATAAACGCATAAAACATAATTACCCAGACCAGCTCCAACACAAGATGCTGCTAACCCTAAGTTAGCTTTATAAAGACCTCCTGTTAAAGCTCCAGCCACCACATATTCCACAAGGCTTGTATCACCTCTATACACTGATATTGTAGTAGATATTAAACTGAAATGATACAGTGGTATATAAAAAGTATTTATTATAATTATTTTTACTATCTACAACTATAAAAATTTATTAACTTTAAAACTTGAGTTTTGTGTAAATGGTTTTTCTTCACAGTTAGTGACAGGAGTTTCTCTGATGTCATAGGTGTTAAAAGGAAGATGTTCATGATCAGTGTGGTTGAATGCCTGTTACGCATTATTATCAAACAATGATTATACTTGCTTAAAACTAAGTTAAACATTGAAGATAATTCATGTGGCTTTTGTTTTACATAAATTTGTTATCCAAAATCAGAGTGACAAAAAATATGTTGTCATAATTACCCAAATAATCCAGTGAAAAATCCTAATCTCCATCCCCAGTGATAAGCTCCTTTAGCAAAAGATACTGTGACAAAATCTTGCAATTTTTTCTGGAATTTTATTTACATTTGTAACTTAGCAAAATATATCATTGGTGGCATAAAGGTGAAACGAATGTCAATATATATACTGTTATTCTAAAATATTTCTTCCTGGGTTGATCCAATTTTTAATATGAGCAGAACCTGTTGAGGCTGTGCCATATTACCATAGGCAGATTCTGTGTGATATCTTCTATACTTACTCAAACATTACCAAAATTTTCACTCACAGCTCAATGGGTCCTACTCTCCTTTAAACAAATTACGTATTTGAGCTGATTTCACTAGTGTTGATACGCAAGTCAATGTCACCAAAGAATTAAATTAGCATTTGGTGATGTCAATTTTAGTCTCTAGCAACATTACCAGCATGTACAGAATGAGGAACTGAAGTAAGTATATATGAGATTTCAAATCCCATTATTAAGCTTAAAAATTTAACTTTGACTTGTACTTTCTTGAGCCTGTAATGTCACAAGTACTGGTTTGACAAACATTTGTTTGTTTACTCTATGACATTAATCTAGTCTTATTTTATTACAGAAAAGAAAAAATTTGTATAAACTAGCTGACAGATTTTACTGCTGTATCATCAATGACAAGAGGAATTATAATTTTTTGTAACAACTACAATCGTCATTTTCATTTTACAGCCACGATTTGTCTCACAGCTGTGAGAAATACATAAGAAGTTTATCCATGGCACCAGCATAAATCTCGGTAGGTTAAAACGGTTGCGACAGCAATCATAGCTTAATGTGCATTCTAAATCAAAAAGGATTTGTTTATCACTAATTGTAAATGACCCATCCATGGGCGAACCATAATTAAAGTTGCTTTGTTTTCGTTAAAAACCAGAGCACTCAACCATCCATTCAATGGCTTATTAATTTATATTAATTTTTATAATGCCATTATTATGATATTTTAATAATGACATTGAATGGATTTCAAAAAAGAAGAAAATCATCCTAGAATGAAAATGATATTAATGCATTTTTAAAATAAAACTGATTTTGGTTATTCTCTAATTTCTTCAAATATTATTCCCGTAAGAGTAATTTATTATGCAATAAATAATAGAATCCTGTGCAAATATTTACCTTGGCTTCCATAGTAGATTTAAATATTGTTGCTTGGTTATTTTCAATAAAATAAATATAGGCTTCTTTCGATTTTATAAATCCACCAAAACATGCACCAAAAAAGGCACCACATAAGGAAGATTGGATAACATTGTGTAGTTCAACAGACACTTCCTCAAATTCACTGGAAACAAATTACAACTTTCATAGATATTTGTATTATTGTATCATATATTATATATCAAACTGAAATTGTATATAAATCTGATGATACAATATTCTTACGCTGGTTATATCAGGGTAATGAATAAGCTAGTCTGTCAATTTAGTGTCATAAGTCGTGTATTATATTTACAAAAAAATAAGAATACGTAAATTTTCTCTCAATGTACTTTCAAGTATTTTAATACTCACTTCCTAGTATACATTTGCTTTACCCTTTCCCAACCTGTTTTGGGAGATTCAGAATAAGGTGTGTTGAGAACATTACGGTCCATATCATTTCTCTTTTCTAATAGCGGAAATACAAATGCGGGAGTAACACGAAATACAGTTCGCAACATTATAAATTTATGTCAAGAATATTTAGCTTTTAAAGATATTTACTGCTATTCAACATAACTTATTTCTTCTTTCGAATACTCGTAACTCCTAACCATCGTAAGAAAATATTTAGGATTTTGATTGCTCGAGATGACATTTGAGAACCGGCTGTCACCGATAACTTTTTTTGCAAAAGCAAAGAGATCTAGCCCATAGAGCAATATATTATGAATATGCATCATGGATGATTTTGCTGCCATACGGTTAAGAAACATTTTTTCAATTTAAAACACCTAGAGCTTTGCTTATTAAGTAGTCAGGCGATAAATGGGTTTTGTAGGAACAGGTTGATATCGTTATTTTGATGCATCTAAATGACGCAATCTGTATGGACCTTTAATAACGTCTTGACTATGAAGGAAGGAACTTATTATTATAAATAGCAAATGAGTATTAGACATACGATGTCTGTTTTAAACAAACAGTGATCCCGTCATCTTAACATTTATGTTTGATATGTGACCGTATTAAATTGTACTATATTTATGTGTAAACATTAACATTGTGTATATATGTGTAATAACATTGTATGCGGCATAAGGTTTCTCTAAAATTATTAAATATAATAAAATGTATTCATATAAATAAAAAAGTTAATGGAATAATTGTTATATTAGGAAAACATTTATTTAACTATTGCTTATGAGTTTTAGTGTTCTAATATGAACACTAAAACTCATAAGTCTAGGCGCTATTATATTTGTTAAATATGTAATAAAAACTTATTAAAATTACATAATAATAGGTTGGCAAAAAAATTTTTTGCTGAGTGGCTATATATGTATGTGGTAGCGTTATCGTGATAAAAGACCACACTCTTTCTATTCATCAATTTCGGCCGCTTTCTCTCAACTTCTTGCTTTAATCTCATCATTTCATCAATGGTTCTGCCCAGCGGTAAGAGCATATATTGAACAATGCCCTTCCAATCTCGCTATAGACACAGCATCATCTTAATGCAAGTTAATCAAGGTTTTGCCATAGTCTGTGAAGCCTGAGCGACCTTTGACCACTTTTCATCACCAATTAGTATTATTATCAAGTTCGGTTTGATTATGTCTCAATCATGAATCGGAAATGAGTAGATGGATCATTAGGTTTCTTTCAGTGAGCTCGTATGGCACTCAAAAATCGAACTTTTTTGTGGACCTAGCTTTTTCAAATAGGTTAAAACTGATTTGTGGTTAATTCCCAGTTCTTTAGCTATATCGTAACTGTTGATATGCAGATCCTGCTCCACTTTTTCAAAAGTATGATGACTGATCTACAAAAGAAGTTGTTTTTTCAGGGCAAAAATTACAGAACTGTCGCGGCAACTAGAAGCTAATCAAGAAATTGATTCTGTTTGGATTTCTAACAGATTTCTTGACAAAGTCCACCGTTACAATTACAGGAGGCTTGTACAAAATTTTGTGAACATTATTCCCGGAACATTGAGCCCGAGGTAAAAAACGAGATAGTAGATTTCAAGAACTTCATATTACAATAAGACGATGTAGGGACACATAACATTGTACTTGTCGAGAAATCGTCTAAATTGATTGTAAACGAATCAAATTAAAATTATGTATTGGAAAAGGTCAACTTCCAATATGTTTTAAATGATTTTGTATATAAAAAAATTTAGAAGAGTTGATATTTAAACTTATTCTACTTAACAAAAATTTTTCTCTATAACCTGTTCATCACGATATTCAATTTAATGAAAGCAAAAAGAAATGAGCTAGGCGTGTGAGGTGATGCTGTAGCATCAAGTCAATGTAACCATGCTGTTGCAATATCACATAAGTTAGATAAATTTTAGAAGTAACAGGATACTAAAGGAGTCGATTTGTTCGAATCGACTTGAGTAATGGACAAGTAATAATTTTAAAATGTATGAAGGGGCTCCAAGAATTGCATTGCCTAGGGCCCTGATAGAATGAATCATACCCTGGTTTACTCAACAAAAATACAAAATTCTGGTTATTGTGAATAAAAGAAAATGTGATTTTCAACTATATTTTATTATAAAATGACAAAGAATAAATCTAGAGTTCAATAGGGTAGTCACTTAGATGTTAATATTAAATTGTATAATATATATTCATAATCCACACAACTGTTTGTATTAAGTGATAGGTAGAACATACCCAGTGAATTAGAGGACTGGGTATTTCACAAAATTAACTTTACCTTCATCAAAATACATTTTTTGAAAAACGCTTGTTAAATCTTCACAATTTATTATAAATTCAGGTAAGTATGTAGATGAATTTCTATTTAAGAGTTAGGTTTAATTCAAAAGGAAATTATCAATATCCCTGTTAATTTGTCCCAACGATTGGTCTTTGGCATTAATTATTAACACAAAGATACCTAAATTATTGACGTGTAAGTTCAGCAAACACTCACTATAGTGAAAACGTAAGAAGATGTGCTTTAAGGAAAAATTAAATGTATAATTTTTGTTAATCAAAAGATTCATTTAGACTATTAAACTATTTTAACTTTACACACAACCCTTTAATTTGCACACCATTTTTAATTTTAGTGAACAACTAAACAGTAAGTAGGTACTAAATGTCGAAGGAACAGAAATGAGGGTAGATATAATAATACACTCCTTATGAAGATTATTCTCGACAATTAGGTATTAATTAACAATAGCGACTACTGAAATTAAGATATTTTTACTAGTAAATCTTAAATTAATGATTATGTTACTTTTTACTATAGATCCTATTAATTAATTAAATTTGTAATTATTAACATAGTTGTGTATAATATTTACATCCGCAGATTACTTTTAACACGAGAATAACTGCCATTTTATAGGTGCTACTTGACAAGTCATAATATTGATTGTAAGTTTTACAGATAATTTATTTAAATATATTCAGTTTTATTATAATTCTAAAATTGATATCAAGTAAATATCTAATTCTGGCGACTATACGATATTCACCCTATAATTGGCAGTTAAACATTTTTGCTAATTCAACATTTCTATACGGAATGTTTCAGTTCTTTTCACGCAGCAGGAATAAGGGACGTGGCACGGACACAACCAGCCGCCGGGGAGACCCGGGCCGGCATTTAATTTATTCACATTATACCCTGTGCTAGATATAATCCATTTGATAATATTATATAAAACATATCATTGGCAATTATTTTAGTCCCTTACTCCTTTTTACAATTCAATTAAACAACAATTTTGCCTAAATCTTCGCGAAAGTCGGGTAGCTCGAACGAAACCACAGAGGGAAGTATTCACAAGTTTGCTCAGAAGCGCTGTAGATATACATTTTAAATTATCAATAGCCGACTTTAGATTTACCGTTTGGATAGTTTAAGATCTATAAGTACGAATATGTCTAGAATACCAATTGTGTACTAACGTACATCTCATTATATTGATCCCCTTTAAAATTTATAAGTTTTTTATTTACAAATAGTATAATCTCTTTGAGTATTTCAAACAATATAATGGAATAAAAAAATATTTTTAAAGGTGATTTTTTATGAGTCCAATATTAAAACAAAGATACAACCTAGATATTACCACATTAATACAAGTGCAATATCGTTTAAAAGTACGGTCATCGTACTTTAGACAATTGGTATTGTGTCAGGTAACAAAAAAGGAAGGGGTAGAATGGAAAAGGAGAAAAAATAAAGAACAAAAAAGTATCAATTATAATAATAAGTTTAATCATGAAATTAAAAATAAGAGTGAAATTAACCACACATAAGGCTTACTTTACAATAAGAAAAAGAAAATGATCTTAAATTAAAGTATACAGAATCCAAGTATAATAATAATGGTCGCGTCGTTGATAACAAGCGAGACGACTCCACTGTGGAACCTCAGGAAGTTGCGCCTTAGCCAAAGTTCTAGTTATTGATATGTTGGCCTGTATTCATATATGAAATACTTAGTATTGAGTACAGCTAATGTAAGAGACATATATTAATGAAGCGCAATAAAAAATAAGCATGTATAAGATTGATATGTGCAGACATGTTCGAGAAACGCAAGCCACAAGTACGGACTCAACGTCAGCGCTCAACCCGCACAGCGATTGAACCAATGAAGACATGACATCCAAAACAACATCCACATTTTCAACGCATAACTTTAACTAACAAATTGAAACAATCTTCACTTACCATGAATAAAATTGCATATATTGCGCTTAATAAAACTCTCAAATATAATTTAACTGTAACATTTTTATCAACTTTTCAATAAATGTTAAGATTACCTCAATTACCATTTACCTAAAATAATGTGTATTGACTTTAAATTTGGCATCTCATCCTAAACACTGATCTATTTTTTTATAATATTACCATTATTATCTAAATATTTAAAATACTTTTCTAAACACATAAATCCCTATAATTATTTATTAGTCAATACCAATGTTACTGAGAAAACTTTAGGCCTGAAAACGCTACACACATTCTATAAATCGACAACTACGAATTGAGCACAAGCAACTGATTCACTGTCTCGACTTCTATACAGGAGCAAAATATAATTAAATTAAAAATGCATGTGTGTAGCGTTCTACGTTACAGTGGATATGTAATCTCCTCTTTGTGATTTTCAATAATTATTTTTATTTAAATACGTAATAGTAAACATTAAAATTACAATCGCGATACCGCCGTTGTCCAAGCAGACCACCACCAATCGCATACCATTTATTATTTCAAAACACCGTCGCAGAATCCTGCGCACTATTAGAAAAACATTTTCAAAAACGTGCAAAATATCACCACACCCTGGTCACCTAACATTATCTAAACCAAATAACTACGTTTATGTTCTTACCGTATGTAGGTACTGATTAATACGATTTGTTTGATTTTTTTCTATTTAATCTTACATCAATAATGACAATCTAATTTTTTTCAGTTTAATCATCTTACTAAGCTCTAGTTTTTATTCTTACGATTTACGGTATGTGATGTATATTATACATTTCATATAGTGTAAATATGTGATTTATGACTTTAAATCGATTTTTTAAATTAGCAAAGTATTTGAAAATTTCATTGTTGATATATTTACTGATATGCTAATGTCAAAATTATTACAAATTATGACTTCTGGCCTTATATAGTCGCCTTGAAGCTAACACTTACATTATCCCGATATTTCCATAAATTATTCACTGACAAGATTTTGGATGAATCCGTCCTCCGTCCTATACACTGGTATCTATAACTTGACACATCCGGATATGTTCACGCTTGCTTCGCTTAACCGTTCGTATTGAACTGGACGTGTAACTGAACACTTAAAACTGGTCCTAACAGGTAGAGTATGAATTAAAATATCTGGGAATCACTCTATGCTCAAACTCTATACAATTTTAATGTTTTTTTTACAAAAGCTTTCTTACCAGAGTTTAGATAATAAGCCCTTTTTTAAACGTAATCCTTAACCCACTTAATCTCTTTCCTTTGGACTAGACGCATTTTTTTAATTAATTTAAGAAGGCATAGTCGTGTGAAAACCAATCGAGAACTCATCAAGTCTGAAGTGAAAGGCTCGAGCTGGAGCGTTTATATACAAAACGAAACGTCTAGGGAGAATTTAAACTAAAATACTGTTTAAGGGTGAAGTTATTGTGACCTAGTGTAAATACTGTCGATTATTATATGTCGTAGAGCAAAAATCAGATCTCGCTAATACTAGGTCGCTGTAGGGCGGCCGCAGTGTGGCGCTACCTTATAGTTAATACAATGAAAATTATTCTAAAAAATACGTCATCGTGATACCGCCCACACCGCACGCCGCTCCCGCCGCGGACAAAATAAATAATTAATTCTACAATTAACTGCTTAGTGAAATGTATGCAAGAGCATTTATATGTTGTAGCTACCATTAACATAAATTAACATCAAAATAAATGCATCATGTCACTATTATGTCGCTGAACATAACTTTATATAGTGATATATAATAATCTAGATGCTTAACCTTAAAGAGTCGTGATTACACTAACTAAACGTCACCAACTACTGAAACAAAGTATATTCTCCTAAACAACGAAACGAGATGGAAGCATGAAGTAACAGACGCCGGGCGCCGGCCGCGTTTACACTTAAACGTAATAATCATTACAAAATACATCTAAAACTAATATTGCACACACATACACATTTCTTAACGTAACATTCCATCAATAATAAAATAAGGAAAAATGTGTATGCGTACAAAACCATATAATTATTACTTATAAAGAAATGCAATAATAGCAATTGTGCATATTAAAATAGAGCATAAAATATATTTATAAAATATAATTTAAGAATATTAACTGCAAATTATATGTGACAAAGGAATATTTTCAACAATGTGCCCAATGCGAACGAATACAATTTTATAGGGATTTATTTTAAAATGTCATTAACCATAAAATAACCGAAGCAATGTTAAACATTGCATTAAAAATTACAAAATTAAAACTGCCAAATTTCAAATAAATCTAGCGCAATCTAATTGCCGAATTATACTCTTTTGATAATTCATAATAATAAAACATTAATAATCATAAATGTATATAATTCACAAAACAGTTAAAATACAGCTTTTAATTACAATTTGAAACATAACTGCTGGTCTAAAATAGGACGACCTTTCCCTAATGTACCTACGAATCTTCCATTTTACAGTGCTATCAGGTCGCGCTGATTTTAGATAAAACTTAATTTTAATAATTACTTTAGAAGTAACCTGTACTAGCGAAATATAATAGTACAATGGTTGTTTTAATCCTGTTCTGTGTTTGTAGTTTTTATAATTGAAAATATGTATAAAATTGGAGAATACAGTAAAATTGAAATCGTATATGATATAGAAACATTGGAAATAATTACTTAGTTCATTAGTGTTTTGTTTGTTTATATAATTTATAAAAAAATAAAAATTAATTTTGAATGGAATGAATATCACACAAACAGAAATCCTCTCGTGACACTGCAGGAAGGTGAATAATAATTCGAGTGTTTATGATGTACCTAAGATTACATGTAATGATGTACAGTAACAATACGTACGTATTCATTAAGAAAATAGAGTAGCACTTAATTTCTAGACTGATCCGAGTAAGCGTAATACAGATATATTATAATTTTTCAGTCGAGTGAAATTCTCGATTATGTGAGAGGTACGGTGTGACAGTCGGTCGAATGTCGCGCCTCCGAACGTTTGAAACTTGGGCTACACTCTTAAAATCTTAAATTATATAATTAGCACTTCCTTTCAGACTGAATTGTGTAACGATTTAATGTTTTTACAGACAGTATATAAACTCTTTGACAATTTTGAAAGATAAAATTATTTGAAAAGCCATTGGAACTTTTACTTCATATACTACATTTACAGCTGAAGAGATATATACAGTTCTTTCATGCGTTCGAAATGTAAAACATACAGAGACTTGTTTAAGAAATCGTATCACTTCTTCACTGGGATTTAAAAATAATCTATTAATCACCGTTTTATAAGTCAATTAAATATTAATCACGCGAACCAACTGATAAATTCTGTACAAGTCAACTTGATAGACAAAATCTTACAGATTAAATTAATAGATGTACTTACCATAGTATTGTTAAGTCTTACTTTAGTTACAATACAATAACTAAGTTCAGTTAAGTAGGACTTAACATAAAAATTCATCGATTACACATGCAGCAGTAAGTAGTCATAATCTCAGGATAAAGTTATAACTTTGTCTACCTTTGTAGAACTTATCAGGAGGATCTTGAAGACTTGTTCAGGCATATTTAACCCGATTCCATTCTTTTGAACTTAAAGTACTATTTAAGTAAGTGTTATTATTTAAACAAGACTCAAATAGGACAGAAGTGAGATTTGACTTATAGTTAAGAAACCGGTTTGCAAAGCTGTCGTGTTCGGATACGTCGACCGATTGTGTGATATTCCCGTTGTTCGCTTAGATGCTCGACTTGGAGAAAGACACTCTTAGGTGATTGGACTCCGAGAGCTGGTAGTTGTGCATCTTGATGAGCGCCGCCACTGCGTCGTCAATGGACGGCAATTGGACCAGCGCCATCTTACGGTCTTTCCTGGAATTTATATAAAATCTTTTATAAAATTATAGAAAAATTACTCGAAGTGACACGACAAAAACCTTTACTTAATAGTTACTGCTAATTCAATTAAAATAGATTTCGACCCGGGTAATGGAAAGCAATAAAAAATATACATTTAAAACTAAATAAAGTGATATGTATTCATATTACTTACGGGAAGAATTTGAAAGCCTTGATAGTAAAACCTCGTTTGGTGAACGCTTCCTTTATGTCATCTTCCGACACGGTGGCTCTGTAACCATTTAATAACTTTATCAGTAAGGAGACAATCATTAATATTAATTTTATCAGCATAAGCATCTGTGGGTAAGTATTCTGGTGATGTAATGACAAATTTTCGTAGCAATGCGGTACAACTTTGATTGATATTTACGGAATGTTAGACAGATGTAACGTGGCGCTCGGCGGATAAATATTCTGGTAGTTTTTGCTGCCCGGCTTCTTGAATCGGTGGAGCGGGCTCTGAGAATAATCCCTGCAACAAGAGAAATATTGTTTTACAGTACTTGACAAAACGTATGCAGCGTAACTAAGTGGATTAATTAATGAAATAAGTTCTAAAACCAAAGCGGATTGTATTTTAATTCAAAGTTGATAATTATTAATGTAGGATGAGCTCGCTGGTTTAGATTACGGAAACAAAGCCACTTTCGCTGTTTTTGGGTCCTGAGTCAATCAATCAAAATTTAATATGGAGCTGCTTCGTGCTTCGGAAGGAATATTCAGCGTTTGAGCAACGAGGTGGTGTTATGGCCCAACCTCATCATTGTTTCTCTCGTGTAGGAAGGCCTGTGCCCAGCAGCACAGGCACGCATGCACGCATGCTTATACGCACGTTTATAGGCTGCTGATGATGAAGATGAATAATTTAAATATAAACTTATACAGCTATATTGTATAATTTGAAACTTATTGATTATCATTTAGTTAAAACTTGTACATATTGTAAGTGCTGTGGATTTTTGTAGAAAATTACTATACCTAGTAAGACCGGCATCAGGCTGTCCCTCCTTCGGCAGTTGCACCGTCTGGTGTTTGCTGAGCATCACGCGCATGGCCTTGCCGAAAACGCGCAGTTTGTCCATGTGGGTCATCGCTGTAAGAATATTAACTATTCTAAGAAACAATATTGTCAAAGATTACATAAATATCGCTATAACTGGTTTTAGAGACTATTTGAAATCCACATATAGATTAAGGTGTAAATTATAATTTTTGACATTGAATTATATAAATGATATTGATTTTTGACTATGTTGTATGTAATGTTTGGATTGAATAGTATTTTATGTAGAGGATTCTAAAATTGATCCCTTGAGCTATATTTACTTTCTTTTTTAATTTAAATTTAATTAATTTACTTTCTACCCAACGGGTGTCAATTGGTACAACGTTAATAACGTTACATACAATTTGTTTTTTTATTCCTATTAGTGTTTTGATGAGATTTGTCAAGAAATTTACTAAAGGGGCATACCTAGATGGGCCTGGTGTGGCTCCGCCATTTGGATGAGTGCTGAGTCCTTCTTGTTGTATAGGATCTTCACCCTTTGCACATCTCCATACACACCTACACACGACATATACTTACAAACTGAACAGAAGATGCTTTATTGGTTCTAAATGTATACATTTTATAATGTGTAGATAGTTTAGACTTGAATGAGGTTAGACATTTTGTACACTTAAATATAATACAAAATAACGAACGATTTCTTAATAACCTCCTTCCAGTCCTAATAATATTAATGTGTATTGTCATTGAATAACATTGTAACGATGCAACAAAGCATTATCTTTATAATGACAGATACACAGTTGAATCACCCATGATGTTGTCTAAATACAGAAAAACGCCTAAGGAGAACTAAACTTACTACATCAACACGCGTTAATGCGACAGAGTACTAAATAATGTGGTAAAATATATAATAATATCATGAAATGGGACAGTTGGAAAATTATAAAAGAAGAAAAAACCACTTCAAGCGCTAATTTGGTCACGTTAAGCTTTCGATTAATGCTTTAGCGATTAACAGCAGAAACTCTCTTTTTGGTTTGCTGTTGAACTCCTACAAATACAATGCTGGATATTGTCAGCACTTTTGCTGTGTTAATTGTACATATTCTTTAAATAAATTTACTAAAAATGCAAAACAATTGATAAAATAAAACTGATAGTTGAGACAGATGGAAAATAAATGATTATGAAATAAAGACAACACTGGGTAGACAGAGACACTCTAACTTAGCTACGACTAAAGCGCCTGAAACACAAATTGTCAAAGTTAATAAAGCGTTTAGATTCGATAGTGTTATCAAGCGAAGCTTCGACAAAACGGATGCGGTTATCAGTACAGAAGTCGAGAATGTTAGGTGACAATTTGTCTTCCAGGCGACAGGGCTCAGGAGTAATATTAATGTTTTAATATAAAATACGGAATGTATGTGCACACGTACCGAAAAGGGTAAAGAGAGCGTCAGGCGTGACCATCTAAAACAATAGGAGAGAGAAAGAGACAGTATTATAAATAGTCGTAAAAGATATTTGACATCATATCTATAAATAAATTAGCAACTTATTTTTAAGGAGTTTGAGTAGAATATATAAGTATAATAGCCTGTAACGCCGCTCGTATTAGTGAATGCATTAGTTGCTTGCATAAACGCTGCATTGTGAACCCATGATTAAATCGAGCCTGGATAGGCGTTACCGGCTATTGTGTTAGCGTGATGAATAAATTTGACAGTAAACATTTACTACTACGTCCAAACAATTTAAAAAATTTGATCTAATATTGATACGATGCAACTTTCAGTATTAAGTCAGAATTGAATAAGGTTTTCTCAGTTTATGAGAATTTACCTTTCTTAAAAGACACACTTCAAAGTAAGTCTTTTTTAGCTATTTATAAAAGTATCTCATTGAAAGGTTGGGTACAAAATGAGGCTTCGCTTTGAAAATGTCTCTAGTTTGGTAAATTTCTAACCTCTTCGTTAAGGTTGGAGACAAGCAGCACCGTAGCTAGTGGCAGTGGTGGTGCGGCGAGCGCGCGTAGGGCAGGTGACGCTGGTGTCAGTGTGAGGGCGCCAAAGGCTGGCAGCCCAACGCCTCCAACGCCTACTCCGTATGGAGAGGTCAGACCGGAGCCCAGCCCTAGAAATTGCGGAGCGAGCACACCGCCACCTGGAAAATGAACTCTTTCAAATACTTTTCCGAACCGCAAAATTCAGTTTTTGACATATATTGTCACACATTATAGAATTTAATTAATATTTATTTTTTAATATTTTATAATTATCATTTTAAATTTATTAAATGCAATTTTCTACTGTGCAATGCGAATTTTGACAGGTAATAATACTCAAACAGGCCTTCATTATTAACAAAATTGTGTAACAATTAAAAAAAAATAGAAAAAGAACTTTCGTGTAAGCAATTTTGGTAAATCGATATAATTATGTGAATTGGAACTAATTAGCTTTGGAATTGAAAACACGGTTTAACTGTAAATATAGAAAACAAATTCATAATTAAAAAACAGGTATATAATTCGTGCATATTCTAATTTGATATACTTAAAGACCGCAAACCACAAGAAATCAGAAGAATAAAACCTGATAAAAGAAAGAGAATAAATGAGCACTATGGTATTTTCATTCTAAGAATTATTCGAAGGTGGTAAAGTATTAATGCAAGATGTAACGTATTTGCTTGAATTTGGTTCCGTTACCGACACAATGCATGAGTAATTTTTATCTTTATTGTATTTACTTAGTTCATTGAGTCGTGTCTTAATTTAGAACACTCAAAAAATAAATTTATTAACGAGTGAAATTTTCGATACAAGTAAAATTTTAAATGCTCATCATCCGTAGAAAACCAGCCGTACAGACAAGCTAAGAGGATCGCATTCAGACTGCAAGGGTTCGCTGAGTAACAAGATAGACGAAGAAGTGGTGATAAGCTTCCAGGTGCTGAGAGTAGTGAGCTAGGACTAACTCATCCTGGATGCGAGGGCCAGCGCGAGGCGTGCTCGCAGTGGCATCAACTCACTGGTCAACAGTTGGTGAGCGTCGCCGTCTCCGGATGGCAGCGTGGGGTTGGTGTAGTCCCGCGATTTGTCATTATTGTATTTCACATTAAGGCAGGTCATCTTTGAATAGTCGATACGGAGAGTGCAGCATCCGTTGTAAATGTTTTGCCCATCTAAAGCCTGTTAACAAAAGACAATTAAAACATTTATTAACTTCTAATGTAAGTTAGGTAAGTAAAGGAATTTCTTATAATTACTTTTTATCGTACGGGTCGATATACGATATAATATACGATAGAAGCTTGTATTTTAAATATACATAACATGGCTGCTTATGTGAGTATGGTGATAATAACCTATAGAAGCGAAGAAAAAATCGCATTATGACCGTGTCAAAATCGTTAAGTCCCGAGCGCAACTGTTATTTGTTTGCCCACGTCGCCTGCGGGAAAATGATAACGGCGCATCGAGATAGAAAAGAGAATTAATTAAAATGCAACAGCACTCAACCCATTCCAGTAAGCTTTATTTTTTTTCATTAATCTATAATTGTTCAGCGAACGATTTGTTTGTAATTAAAAATTCATCCGTTTAGATATGAAGTTCTAAATAAAGTTTTACAGGTGTATTGTTATCTCTGTCACCCTAAAAACATTTTAGTAAGGTTCTAAGTACATTTCTTTGATTTTCATTTCCATTTAAATCACACAAACGTAGATAAATGATAACCGGGGATTAATGTCGCTATTCTCGATTATTTCAAAGGGTTCAATGTTCGGACCTTTCTTCGGAACGATTTCGTCAGAAATGTCAACTTCCTTCGCCCGCGGCCAAACTTTTAACCGAAATTATTAATCTAACTCATTAAGAACACTTTTCCGGAGTTTACTTAAATGACAGTGACTTTTCGTATAATTGTAGTTAGTAATATTTTATTTTCAATATACTTGTAATTGTAAAATGAATAGAAGTTATTTTAATAAATTATTTTATTTTTATGCTTGCTTTCGTAGAGTACGCTTGACACATTACGATGGGATGGTTAATATGTATCTTATAAATAGGATATATAAATCAATTAAAATAATTTTATATGTTTGTATAGCTGCGCTAATAAATCATTGACGAATAGTTTTATAACATACATTTCTTTATTTCTCTTCTTGTTTAAGCTTTAATATATATAATTCTCTATATACTTGTTTATATTGTCATTATTTATGACATTTTCATTTTAATATCGATATACGCTTTGTCTTGACGATCAATTATTGCAAGACGATCATCATATATTTTTTTGTTAGGTTCTCCCTAATAAAGGAACTGAAGCCCATTCAGCCAAGTCTTACCTAATTATTTCTTCTTTATTAATAGCACCGAGAGACCGTTTTAAAGTCTTCCTTTGCCTCGTGGAGTTTTTGGCGACTAATGGCAGGTACCGCCATTTTATTGATGACTTCCGAAAAATAAAATAAAACTATATTGTTCCTTCTATTATAATCACTTTATATAAGGATACCATGCAGTTTTCATTGATTCACTGAAGATTATAATACCATTAATGAATAATATATTATCACTGCACAAATTTATTACATAGAGATATTGCCCATTCGTATTTTATTTATAAAATTTTATTGTAGATAATAGTATACTTTTACAAATATACTATTTAATTAATTAAAAGCTATTATACAATATTAAACCTTCAAATAATATCAAAAGGGGCAGATATTTATGACTTTTATTGTCTTATCTCTGTAGAGTAATTTAGGATTCTGTTTAGTATCCGTCACCTGTCAAATGTAATTAGATTTTGGTAAATTCGCGTAGGTAAAACGTTTATTTAATTTGTCGTGATAATGATATTGGAAGACTTGCCGTAGGTGTTGAATTAAATTAAGTTTTATTCCGGGTAACTCTTTATAAAGATTGGGTAGATTGGGTTTGTTATTAGGTAATGTGTGTTTCATTAGATTGAGAATGATCACGACTGAGTAGGTATACTTTGTAGAAAGAGAGAAGAACCAACAAATAAAAGGCAACTGCTTCTAATGAAATCAGTTGCCTGCTTAATCGTGATACGACTTTGTTGCAAACCAATAAAAATATAAGAATCGCGACCAAGAAGCGAAAGTTCGTCGAAACGTTGGATATTGGCTGTAGATTTAATAAATTTCTGTTCTATATGCAAATGCGCCCCCTGATGTGTAGACGTGAATAGATTGGCTCGTTTAAAGCTCAACTTATATGGAAATGCGAAAGGCACGTAAGAAAGCGTGGAAGAAGATCGTTTCGATACGTAATTAGTTTTGTAGACCCTCTCAGGCCGAATTCCATTTTGCCAATGAATGCCAAATGCAAGAGAAAATCGTAAGCGAACATAACGAGTAATTAATTTACAATTCTAATGTGTATTTTCCTTGACGTATAGATTATTAGATAAATTTTAAAAAATCAAGTTACAGTGAGATTTGTTTTTCCAATAGGCACGCTTTTTAATTTTGTTCTAACTTATGATATTATTATTATTATTATTTTATACTTACTTGTAGATACATAATCATAAAAATAACTAAGTATTTTTAATACGTGAGTAATTAAATTTGAAGACGTGTCTCTTGATTTAAACTGTGGTGTTTGAGATGAAGGGAGAAAAAAATACGAGGGCAAAAGAAAGATTTTGAATTGCAGATTAATTTCTTTACTTTTATAAGCTTTTACGGAGGCACTCTTGAATTTAATTCAGTCGTTATTTTAGAATATTCTATTGTGGTTAATATTTAAAGTGGTTACTATCATTTCGTATTCAAAGAGGCGCTTTATTCTCTTTGTTGTTTTATTTAGAGAATAAAAGATTAGGTATCTATTATAGTATTTGAGAGGTACTTCCCTAAGTAAAACAAGGATTGTAGGTACCTACGTAAATATTAAAATGGTTAAGCATCATTTTTGTATCATCTTTAGAAACTAAATCATATTACGAAATCCGACGATAAATATATTGTTTCTAGGTACCTATTGAGCTGTGTTTCCGACCAAAGTTTAGAGTTAATATCAAAGAAAAACTGAAAAATACTATTATTACTAAACGTAACGTAATTATTATTATTATTGACACCTATAGCTACCTAATAGTAATGAAGTCCTTCCACTGTTCTGTACTGTTATAGATATACAATCTAAGCTTTGTAAATCCGGGAGTGTTGACATTAGAACAACAACAACAGACAAGAGACACATCAAGATCATTAAAAATTGTTTGAAATGTTTTAAAATCCAGTTAATAACTATTATTATAAAAATAGAGGGAGTTATTGTATTCTTTTTATAAATAGCACAGCAAATGATTCGGAACCCCCTGATGGTTACAAGTAGGAGTTCATGTGCAAAGACAGCTACTACAGCACACACGCTCTCCTAGCATTGTCCACCTTACCTGCCGTAAAAGTGCCTTTTCGCGCCTCTTTTGAACCCATGTTGTATGAAGGAGGGGTGACTGTCACGCAATTTATTTATCCAGAAAGTAGAGGTGGAAATACTGATTGAGTGAAACTAAAGTAGTGATTTTTAACATATTCAATGAAATGTTGCGTACGGTCTGCCCAATACGGCAGAATGAACCTTACCACCACCCGGGCATATATTAGATGATAGGTTTGACGGTTCTCCGAAGCACGTACAAATTTTATTTTATCTTACCCAACCGGAATCAAACAATAAACTTGCATTCACCCGGCAACTTTTCAATATATCCATGTATTATAATTTTATCATACAATTAATTACGAAGATAAAAAACGCATTTGTAATGTTCGTTCGTTATCTTGTCTGTTATTTGTAATGTTCGAAAGACTTCGTATTTATGGAAAATAAAATTAGGAATAGTAACAAGGTGATAAAATGGCGTCTGAAAATGGAAATTCAGTGAGTTATCGAACATTCTCCAAAATTGGATGGGTAATGTTTACACAGCGTTTAGCTAAGATTGGAACGTGTCAGAACCCCTTTTTGCTTGGGTTAAACATTTGTGTTGGAAGTGAAACGTCTGTAGCGGGGCAATCACAGCAAACAGGCCGTCAAAGGCCGCCCGAGTGAGCTGTCGCCGGCGCCGTCTACGTAAGACGTAACAAGTGTCCTCCGTATCTCTTAATCACGTCACCCGTAATTGTTTTATCTTTAGCTCGTTAGAACTCGTTTAAGCAAAGCCTTCTTAGTGAAGGATTAAGTGCGGTCCGCCTTAATCTACCCCCCGTTGCTAATTCTGGCGGTTTTTCCGAGGAGACCAGATAAACGTTTTTGTTGGGGTCCCAGTTCTCCACGTTTAATATTTATAAGAGCGCATATAGCTTGGAGTGCTTCAGTTACCGGCGTAAGGCTTACGGCGATGAAATGCAATCATTTTTTGTTCATAGATGACGCCGGAAAAATGAAATGAAAATATGACGGAGATATGGTATTCTGTTTTCAGCTGTGAATGGACAAAAATTCGCTGTTTCATTCCAAAATATTGCTGTACGAACTGATAAAAAGTTTTTTAATTTATACAGCTATTTAGTTGAACTTGTTCTTTTCAATGTAGCTGATAATAAACGTGAAAACTATCTTTTGTCTAATTGATTGACGAGCATTTGCCGGCTGATGTATTCGCTCGATTAGTCTCGGATAAAAGATCAATTAGAGTGTGGACCGGTGCACGTTGCACTCAAAACAAATACTGCTAAGAGAGCAAGCTTTTAAAAAACCATTAATTTAAAAACGACAACAATATTTGGGAACTGCTCATTTCAATCTACTCGCTTTTCGATAAAATTACCAGAAAGCATTCAAAAACATTAATCGTCACTAAATACGATTGCACTATGGTGAATTGCACTTTCATTAATATCCTTTTTGCTTTCGTGTTCATGTCCTGTCGTGGTCGTTAATTTACTGTCTCCAGTATGATTTGACGAATTTCTAATGTTCTAGTTGTATTTTTCTTATTTTCTAATACAGTAACCAATCAAAATATATTTTTGTAGTCTGCGAAACTAGACGAGTCTCAATTAGGGTATGTACACATTCGTTGAAGCGTCACCGGGCAAACATCACTCGGTCCATTAGACAATGTAATTAATACTTGGGGTTACGCCTAATTGTGGCGGAGGACGCCGGCCAGTGCCAAACCCATCGGCGATCAAAAACCTTACCCTCTTAACACACCTTTCATTTACGAATCGCTGCCACAAAATGTGTATTATGTTAGGTTAATTAATGGTGTCAGCGACTTTTGTTACCGCATACTTGAACCAGCATTATTGTTCCAGAATAATGGCATTGTAAGTAGTGTAGTTTATAAAGATATGTATTGGAATTCAGTTGTAAATTGTTCATAGGTGAAAAATTAAAATTTGGTGGTTGATTTAAGCATGATTGTAAGCATACGAGCCACAGAACACGAACAAAACTAACTCTAAACAATGTTTGACACGTAACTAGGTGATGCGGAGTGCAGCTCAGCGCTGTTGACACAGCGGGTGGCCAAACTGGGGCGGGCGATGGGATGTGCAATTTTAAACGGGTCTTGGACCGGTCGCAGGTGGTCTCCGTTGTTTGGTGGACTGCTTGAAATTTCGATGAACTTTGCGATTGCCAAAGCACGCACTAGTCTTGTAAACTGAGGTTGGTCTCGTTATTTATTAGCGAACATTGTAAAATTAATAAAATATTGCTTACATCGAAAAAAGTGTATATAACATACATTATAACGTATATATAAAATAGATTTTTAGGAAAATAAAAGTTAGTATAATTTACGAATGTACGCAAATGCTTCTGTAACATTGATCAAAGTTCGCTTACAAATAGAATATAACATTTTATAAATTATTATTTGATCAGATGAAAAATCAATGTCACAGCATTCACTTGCCAAAGATGAAAATGCTTATTAGGTCGCAAGGCTTACTGTAAACGTTTTGCACGCGCAGTTCCTTTACACTTTGGTCAATATCCGCTTGTGTTCAGATTGTTTGGAGTTTGCGACGAGAAAGCATTCCACTGCGTACATGAGTCTTCACTGTTCAGTTAAGCGGATAACAAGCGCTTATCGCGACGAGCAAGCGCTTAAAGCGGAACTCCGCGGACAGTAGACATACGAATACTTATTGTCTCACAACTGACTCCCACAAATTGAATTAGGAATTAAATATACCAAACCAATGCATAATTTATTTTCTGAGTATAGTCACGACTCGCAAACAAGCCTGTGTCTAGAATATTACTTTTATGATATGCTACAGATAGCTCACTGCAAATCATATTTTTGACGGTTACATTGTTTGAATACGTCTTCCTGTTGGCACAAAGGCGACGGCTAGACGTTACCGCAGTGCAAAGTGCAATTTTAAAATGTAAACAAAGCCCGCACCTTGAATCTGTAAACGCTATCTCAGATTTCGCCTTATTGCATCTCGGAGCCGAAGAATAATCTTGCAGTTTTATAAAAATCAAATCCCCGTGTCTTCATTTCTAGAAAGATTTACATGGACTGAATAAGGTGATGTTGTTTATATCAAGCCCGTCTATATTTACACTGATTAAACGTGAGGAATATCGAACTAAACAACTAAAGGACTAGTATATCACCACACTTAAGAGGTGAAGCATAGCGAATAAGATATATTAGACAGCTGTACGAGGAAGTCGTTCTTGCGGCAGAGTTAAGAAATAAGTTAGTTCACAACTTTGTTCTCCTGTACGAACGACGATGAATCTCCATTCTCCAAATTGCTTTGCATTGCCTTGCAATTAGAACTGACATAAACAGTAACCAAAAAAATTACCATATAAGAAGAAAAAATCTGGTGTGTAACTTGTTAAGAATTTGCTGAACGAGGTCGGAGACAGAGAGGTTTTAAACGGACTGCTAGTTAGTTTCGTTCTGGACCCTAATAATTTTTATCAACAAAACAAACATCGCACAATTAGATAGATTTTTTACTATTTTTACGGTTAGGAAGTTAGCAGTCGACATCAGACACATACGTGCGGATTAGAAAATTGTTTCAGATTTTGAAGTGACGTTATAAAAAAATATTTAACCGACTTAATAAAAGAGGAGGATCTCAATTCGGTTGCATTTAAGCTACAAAGTACTCTAATGGGGAAACTTAAACAGATTGCTAAAGATTTCAGCCTGGAACAATATTTTTTTTTCATTAAAGCATAGAACTATTTAAGCGTGCGGGAGGCAGCAGTTTGATCCCCGCCACGTACGTATGTGTTATCAACTTTGAATTCATATGTACGTTTATTCGATGCTTTTACGACAACGGGAAACATCGAGAGGAAACCTGTATATACCTGTGAAGAAATATTTATGTTGTTTGTGAAGTCAACCAACCTGCGCTTGGCTAGAGACTATGGCCTAATCTAGATGAATATGATGGAACTCTTTAAAAAAGCTTAAAAAGTCTTTACGTAATTGATGCTACTTCTGGTATTGTATGTTTCCATCATCAAATGATTACCTCTTAGGCATTTAATAAAATTAACGTTGTGCTAGCTATTGCTAATATTCTTTTATTAAATCAACAAACCTTGCTACGCAATAAGACTAATTTTCCTGGAGTTTTTAGAGACTTCTCACATAACTGTATATGATTTCATAACAGTAATTGAATCATTAAACTACCTTTCTTTTACTTGAAAAATGAATAGAATTAACTTATAAATGATCATTCCCGTGCAAATGAAGTCGCAACGTTAATGCTGTAATCATTTACCCGAGACACTGTATCCTTGTTTAGCGAGAACGTAATATAACGTCTACAATGACAGCATTTGTATTCTGTCCTAGAACTGAAACGAATAGACGTGCTAAAGTTAATTATTTGTGAGGTTAGAACACCTTGGCGAGTGATAATAGGTATTGTCAGTGACAGAGCCGAGGTGGGTTATGGATGAGGCAGCCGCCTGGAGGGCGCTTCGTGGCCCGCATGGATCACATTGTTATCAATCATAACTTGCTGATGGAGCTCAGACTCTGATTAACGACTACTACCATTGTAGTTGCATATTCCTAAAGACCTGCTGTATTACTGGCTTTTGTATAAGAATCATTTATGTGTTTTGCTTTTCTCTAGGTCTGTAGAAAATATTAGATTGCTAGTCTGGTCGAGTGCTCAGTACCCTTATATACTTAACCAGAGATCCTGACTTCAAATTTCTGTAGGGGAAGATATGAATATAATTTTCAATGAGTAATGAATATTCAGTATCTCTAAATATATATAAGTATTGTCTTGTAGTCATAATATAAGCTTTTAATGAAGCTTAAGTTGTGCTAGAAATTAGTGTGAGAAATATATCATAATATTATTTCTGGCCAAAATTCATAAATTAAAAATTTATTCACCTACTAAAGATATAAATCTATTAAAATTGCAAAGAAAACAGCTCTAAAAACGCTTTCTGGTTGCACTTTAATGCTGAACAAAAGAAATAAAGTAACAGTTTAAATACAGCGACAAAGCAGTACGCTAGGTGGCTTACAACAAAACGTGCATTCTCAAATCTGAAAGACTCATAATTTTTTCAGCGGTAGACGCCCGTCGACATCACTTTGTTTTGTTTATAAGGTACTGAACATAGCAAAATCATCTGTGTTTAGGGCATACTGTTGTATAACAGCTAACGGGGGAAATGTAAAAAACTCTCTATGTATTTTGGTAGTTTCCTTTTTGTAGCTAAGTTTTTATGATTTGCTTAATTTTGTGTTATATTGTCGTTATTCTGTTATGTGTACTTATTATCAAGTAAAGAGGGCCTTTGTTTATCTTGCTTTTCTTTCTTTTCAAATGATTTGTAATCAACAAAACTGTGATTTATTTCTGTCCTCATTTTTTTGGAGCAAACAACTAAAGTATAATTTTTTTCCAAATAGGAATTAAGTGAAATGAAAGTTAAGTACTTGACTTAAATCTAAGTGACGATAAGGTCGAAGGTGAAAGCAAGCTACACCCTGATTTCACAACCACAGAAGTTATCTTAGCTGTCAGAACACAATAATGCTATTGATATACGCCGGGTGAACTTAAAAAGCCCTACTACTAATAACAACGCGCAGAAAATTTCTGCCCCCAGATATTAGGTAATTTGAGCCCAAGCCCACAAGATCTGAAGTAGGTGGTCTTAACAACAGAGATGCGAGTTTTTATAAGCATCTAATTTGCTTAGCTACGGATTTGTCAAGCCGTAAGTTCTTTTTTGATTTAGGAATATAAGAACAGTGTGAAGTACGCATACTTATATGCGTTACTTTTTGTGTGTAAATATGGGCAGGACCATAACCATAACCGTCCATAATCATGTCCATTTAAACATTAAAAGTAGCACTATCAAACATTGATCGCTCATAAGAAAAGTTTTTTCAATACATTAACAACCGGAATACAACACACTATACTGTTATTTAGCTCCTACCTTCTTGATTTGATCGCTTTGCTTAAATCTATTTTGCCATTACACCATATTAACCAACATGTGATTGCGTTAACATAACATACGATAATACAGAATTACTATGACAGAACTACGTAAGCCGCCTGGTGAAAAGATTTGACGACGGGGTTAGAGATTTATGTCAAGGATCATACAGTCGGGATCGGGGGATTTCAGACCTCCTAACATCCGACTGTGCCCTTTGTGGTTGGAGCACTATCCGGCTTCACTTCACTTTGTACCTCTTACTTCGCTGCCACTTACCTCGCGGGACGTTTTAATTCCATTTCGAGGAAAATCCGCGGTCAGTAGAACCTGAATGTACGTATAGTGGGAGTGTTCTCTCTGCGTATGCTATTTTATTAAAAATATTCTTCCCTACAAAAAGCAATTTCATATTTTGTTCATATATCTATCTATAAAGACTGTTGTTGAATCATTTGCGAGTTTATTAGATTTTACGAGAAGGTACAAAAGGTTTCAATATATTAGTTACTCAAATGCTGAAAGTAACTATAATAGTCCGTTTTACAGTTTTAACCGTTTTTATCAAATAATATGTACACTGAAGTTCATCATGTAGTGTCGTAGAAATTTTAATAAATATTATCAAAGCTCAAAATTTACTGGAAAATAAACAAGAGAAATCATAAAATGGTTCGCTGACACAGTACGCTCGTTAGCCCAGCGGTTACGAGGGTCTTTAACGAGTGGCAGACTTATTACAGACTAGCGCACTAATGCAATGTTATTACTCTATCGATAGATCTGTCACAGGCGTCTTTATCACGCTATAAACACTCCCCAATTACGTGTAAACAGGGGATGGTACTTACGATGGCTTTGAATGATTGCATACAACGAGTAGCATAAAGGGTCTGGGAAATAGGTGAATCAATCACATTAACAAAAGAACCAAAAATATAATTAGCTTATGAGAGAATTGTTAAATAGTCATGTTTTTATAGAACTATATCCACAAATACTTTTATTTAAGACTTTTTCATACTATCTTTTTAATATCAAGTCATTATTCAGCTACTTTGGAGAACAAATCAACAAATATGTAGTACGATTCAGAAAATGAACAAGATTCCAATTACCCCAAGTATCCTTTTTTCTTATAATAAACATTCTGATACTTCATTTTTCAATATCTTTTGGTTACAAAATCGTTTTGTATTGAGATAGATAAGTTTTCGTTTCAGCAAGTTCAATGTTTAAGAACACTATTTTGTAATTCTAGTTAGTTGATTGTGCAAAAGTTAGTAATACACGTATCTCATAAATGAATTTACTACATTAAGAGCTCACAGTTAAGTTGAGAGCACAGGGATTTACAATACTGTTATTTAGTACTACATAAGATCGCAAATTATTGATGTGCAGTATGGGGAAATGTACCGAATTGTCATCGTATAACATTCAGCTTTGAAATTACTATCAACGGGACTATGATGACACGGACGGACAATAAGCAATATTATCAGAATTTATTGCAAATTGGCTAATGGAGTAATTTAATCCACGTATTTATCGATTAAAGATTAATAAAGGAATTAAGGAAATGAGGTAATAATCTCTATTTATTTGTTCCAACTACATGAAAGCTAAGGACAATCCAATGTCAATTTCTTTAAATCATTACTTGCTGTACATAAAGAGTCACAGATAAAAAGAAATTGTATTCGTAAGCTCTATTTAATTTAGGTAATACGTTACTATAAAATAAGTAAACATTGTTTAGGTGTCCATTTCGTAGCCATCAAAAATATTTAATAATATATTATTATGATATTTAGTTCTCACTAACTTGTTTAGGCAAGCATAACACTCAAGGCATACAAACCATACTAGTCTTTAAGTATTGAGGACCAAAGTGCATATAACTTTAGCAAAACACGTGATTAGTGACTTATTATGTTGTACGGGGACCACGTCGTCGCGTACAGAGTTGGTACTTAGCGTTGGTAAGTTTTCATCAGTCCGCTTTGCTGCAATATCTTAATTCCGCGGAATTCCCGCTTACGGATATTAATCTGTCGGACAAGGTCCAAGCAGAATTCCCAGGTACGTAGGATTTAATTTCAGAATTATAGCAGATGAAGCTAGATATACCCATAGAGGAATAGCTATAAATGTCGTAACCACTGATAAATATTCCACTTAATAAAAATACTAAATTGTTGTTAGTTCACTAAATTATTCTGTTAACATAGGTATTTTCGTGTTGATTGATGTGTGAAAAAGGAGATTCGCTTATACGATATAATGAGCTGTTTGAGTATCGCTGAAAGCTTCAAGCTCAGACCAACGAAATTAAGCCCCACAGGAATAGAGCGTAAAGAGCGACTAATTAGGACGGATAGTCAACTCTCATTGTAGAATTCATTACCGTATTACCAATTAAACAGAACACTCACATTGACGATTAAATTAACCTTAATGTTAGCGGAGTTGCGATCGGCTCTTAATAAACTGCGGCACCAATGAAACAACATTTTAATCTAATCGATTTCAACTGAACAACAAGTAAAAACTTACAATGTGTTCCCGATCGGTTTAAACAATGTCACGGGCAGCGATTCATAACTTTCTGTGGTTTACAACATAAAAAAAATTCAATAATTATGCTCGTAAAGCGAGTATGCGGAAGCCGCAAAACGAAATTTAATTTGCCCTGAACGCTGCATCAGAAATAAAGTTAAAATAGTCGCTGCAGTAGGCGCCGTACGGCCAACTTCTAACGCAAATGAATAGCGAACGGGAAAAGTTGGGTCGAGAAAAATGATGTCCTTCTCGCCGGCCATTGTCGCCGCTCGCGGCCCGCTCCGTTGTTCCCGATATTATTGTACTTAAATGCACATAAATGTTCTACTCTTATTCAACGTTCGCGAACCAAACAAATGCAGCGTTGTGTAACAGAGGCTCGTGTAACTGAATGCACTCCATTAGGAGTTTGTTGTCTAAAACCATTTTAATGCCCTAGTTCTTTAGCGAGTAATGTTTATCTGAAAGCGGTATTATGTGAGTGCCGTTCAAACTTAGAATGAAACTTCAATTCGAATAGATATGGCTAAGTCACTTCATTTCGAGTTAGTTCGGAAGCTAGTCATTAAAGTGAATGAAACGTGCGGCAATAGGAACCTGGTTTTACGACTTTACTTTTCAGATACTTATAAAAACAAAGTTTTTAGTACTCACCGTTTTTGCAGTTTGCGCTGACACGGTGTCTGGATACTGGATTAGGGCTTGGAATGAATCTGTGAATAAAACATGTTCCGTTAATTCGATCCATTTGCGTATAAATGACTAAATAATGAATAATAGAATCATATAGTCGCCCGTAATATCTTTTTGATTAATAACATTAATAATTTACGCACGCACGCGATTGATAAATTACAGTTTTCACACTTGAAAAGCTTTTAGTATAAATTGAATTTAATGTTTACAAAATTATAAAATAAAATAAGTGTAAGCGCTTGAGTGTTAGATATCTAGCGGAGTTTTTGCTAAGCAATATCTTGTTCACAAGGACGTTCAAACAAGGTGAAATTGGCGCCCAATGTGGTGTTACGCGATCTAGAGAGTACTTGACAGTAAGTCGTGTTCGTGTCTCAGGTGCATCACAGGTAGTTTATCATTCGTAACACTATAAAATATTGGAGTAAAAACTATTTTGTCTTTTTCACCATATTGAGAATTTTGCTATCACTAATAAATGTAGTCTTTTTTTAGTCGCTAGTTTTATTTTACGCTTACTACACATACAAAGACTATGAAACAATTACACCTAATAAAATGGGTGGTAATGTTGTTGGAAAAAACACATTTAGACCGAAAACAACTATAAACAATCGCGGCAAAGGGAGAAACATGAACGGATCTCCCCACAAGTAATATAGTTCGTCCTCCTGTCTATTTACTGCGAGAGGATAAACGTTAAACCCCCTAATTTAAGGAATGAGCCGGGTGATCATTGCCGGGCGCCGGGCGTGCTCATAAATTCACATTTTTTAGAAGCATCTCGAACATGGCAACACCTGCGGCGCCGCATAAGGTCCCATTATATTGTGACGACACGATCACAATATCGACTTATTGTATGTACATATTGTATTTATTATACTTGGCACAACTTATGTGGCTACTTCTGTCAGATCTGTGAAAGAAGATTGATATTATTACCATCGTAAGATGTCAATAATAATACACTTAGAAATGAAACATTGTTGTGTATAGAAATAACACATTTTACGTTCTACGTCTTATTTGTTGTATAAATATGAAATTGCACGCTGAATCTAACAGTGTATACCTAAAGTTGGGTCACATTTCACTTAATAAAACATTGAAAATTGATTACACATGTGCCCATATTACTGGTAGAAAAACACTAGAGAATAGGAAGATAGATATTTTCGGCAATTTATCTGCCTTTACCTGGACACCTATAAAATATAGAAAGTAAGAGCACTCAAGGCAGGAGCTGTCGGCGTAAATTAAAAGTAACGCGCTGTCTCCTTCATACATAGTTAAATGCTGTTTAAGGCCCCATATTTTCTTTGGGCCAGCCATTTGGGAACGTTAAAATGGAATGCATAAAAGGCTTACCACAAATTGGAATTTTTATGTAATTACTTCGTGAATAAGCATTATGTATTTTGCACTGGAAACTTATTCTTCATTCTCGTAAAATTTTTGTTCAATAACACATCGAAGTCATTAAATTTTAACCGCTTCTGTCGTCTCGTGGCTGAGACTATTTACTTTAGACCTGGAAGTCTAATTCAGTAGTGACAGGAATTTTCTGCTTGGTTTGATTGGTGTTAGGGTTTTTTCTAAGTCCATCTAGCTACCTACCACCATCTTACCTAAGTTTGCCGCTACGACAACATTGTTGTGTTCCAGCAGTTGGAGGTAAATAGCCAGTGTCTCTGTGGTTGCGGAATAGTTTGCATCCAACTTTGGCATTATCTTCACTGACCATCAGATCAGAATAAGAGCAAGAGCTACCATATTAAGATAATACAATAAACTCAATTTTATTAAATGGAATTACTTTGATGTTATTGTTACTTTTTAAATCCTTTCAATAGGAATGATTTATACTACTTATATAATCCCTTTTCAACTGAAGAATCGATACATTATTAATTAGCAGACTTCAGGGAAATCAAATTTCATGAAAAGACGTTTAAAGATAACAGAGTTCAAGCGAGTTAAGAGAGTAATTGCCTGATTGACAACGTCCCGAATGTATGTTTGATCAGTTAAACCATTAGATAGCGTACGTAGGTATCAAAGCGGAGGACTTCACTTGCACTGAGGTTTTTGACATGAAAGTTTATACCCTCGGGACAATAAGTCTTTTTCTTTTTCCTTTCAAGGATGTCAAAAGGTTTTCAACTATAAGAGCAATGGCTATGCCACTTTTTAGATCTGGTTTATGCATAGTCTACACATAAAAATTGAAGCGTTAAATGAAGTTTCTAAGAAAATGAATGGTTATTTTTTAAATTGAATTATTTATGGAGCTAGTAAATAAGCTTATCAGTTTTTTTTAACTTTTAATGCATCTCATCATAAATAGCCTATATATGGCCCGCTGCTGGACCTTTCAATATGGAAAAAACACATGAGGAGTTTGGGCCATAACACCATGTCGTTGGCCCAAAGCAGCTTGGTGAGTGCAAGAAGTGGTCGTAATACCTGGAGCGGCTAATCGTACCTTCTGAGGTGTAGAAGACCGACTAAACAATATGTGTGAATGTTGTTCATAACAAATTCAGATTAAACTTGCAATCGCTCAGAGTCGATTTATACAACTTCTTGTGTTTATTGACATAAAAGTTCTAACCAATTCAAACGGCGCAACATTCTTCTTCGTTGATGTATTCGGGTTATTTATTTAATTGCAAGCTTAAATATTCAGGAGATAATTCAATAATGGTGGCGTCTCCAACCGCGCAGGAAATATAAATGTGCCCAATCAATCGTCGGAACGCGCTTCTTCATAATTTTTCATTAAAAATTCAAGCGGAACGCGCAATTACTTTATGGAATATATTAACCGACAATGTCTGAGTAAACACAAGAAGGAAGTTGTGGTTAAATTAAAATTTTGTAATCCGCGTTTCGTAGCTAAGAGGTGGGTTCCGCTGTGTTAATATTAAGTGAGGGTAAAGTCCGCTGCTCGACCGATTACTGCATAATTTGATATCTTAAATCTCGGCATCTCTGGAATGAGAGACTTCACTGAATACCCAAAATGAGTCTCAGTTCGCAATTTCAGCATCCTTTCATGCAGGTATGAAAATTTTAACTTGGAAATATGCTTACAAATTACATGGTAGTGTCTCATCTGATTCATGTTTTGTAATGCGAAATTTTCGTAAAATGTAATTCACTACTTTTCACAGGTTTATGTAATCAGAGAAGAAAATGTTTTATATTGACGTAACTAATAAAAGAAAGTGTTGACCTTCAATCTCACTATCGAAGAGCAGAAAGTACGCGAGAAATACACAAGATACACAGAAGATCCGTTACCGAATCAAGTTCTTAATTACGGGAATCCGTTGGCGACATAGACACGACACCTACCGCAAACAGGGGACGCATAATAATTGTAGCGGTCTGCTACACCTTAATAAAGCCAATAGGAGTGTGGGGTCGAGGGGGAAGGATTACGTCGACTCCGAGCGCTCTTCATTGAGATTTGTTTCGGGATTAGGAACGCGTTTGATGGTAACCTCCTGTCAGACCGCGGCCAATGCGCTAACAAGCCATTTTTCCAAGTAAACGCTTTCAATATTCATACGGTAAAAGAATTATCTAATTTACCCCAACTTGTAGCTCATGGGAGTACGCACGCGAATTCCATGTAATTTTAGCAACGTCAGAATTAGGTAACAACTTCTAAGCGATTAAAGTTATAAGGAATTTGTGGCTCTGATCTTGATGTGTAAATATAAATAAAGTTGAAATATTAAATCTAACAAACCGAAAGCCGAGTGTTTATTTGGAGAAAACGATTGATAACGGCTCAGAAGGCGGAGAGTTCTACTAGAAATAATCGACGAGTATTTATATTTCGTGTTATTTATGAACATTGAAACACGGTACAGACTTTTTTGGTTAAGTTGATTTGTTTCAGATGTTTGCGATTATGTTGCTGGTAAAAGTAACAGTTTCATAAATTTTGGTTAAAAATAATATTTTAACATTAAGAGCTAGCTCGAAACCGAATATTGAAAGCGAGAACGGGAACGATATGTTAGTTTATCTGCTCGCGGGTGCGGGACAAGATAATTTAAGTAACGATTTATGCATTGTGAATTTACCGTCGTCTTTGCATATAGTTATTCTATTTTGGCGTGTGAGATCATTTTGTTGATGTTTTTCGGTTGATAGATTCAGTCGGTAAATTTTCTTCGTCTGCAAAATTAACATAAAATCATTTTGTAAATAAACAATGAGTTCATTATAATCGTAGTTATTTGTAACGCAATTTAGTGTAACGATTGACTTTTTGTTTCAAGTAAGATAATTCGGAGGACGAAATTCTATACAATATTCTTACTAACAAATGATTAATTCCAAGAATGCAAAAACCAATTTCAAAATTAAACAATTCCCTAAATATTTTCGCTATTACTGAAAATACTTGACCGTAGGGATTGTGCAGAACTCAGGGAAAAACGTTCTATACGAGACCTTTTGGAATCGGACTATGACAGATGGTTTTGAAAAAATGCAGTATGAGTTGTATCCGAATTAGAACGTAGCCCGAGGCGTTGCACGGAAATTGGAAATGTTGTATTAGCGGTGGTCCCGTCGTGATACGAACAAGTTACGAGCCCTCCTAGTCCGAATATATCGACTGGACCAGCAAAAAGTAATCTATTATGCTTAACTGATTACAGTTCTCTGGATGTTTGCGTTTGAAACACTTTAACTGAGAGTTGTTTGTATTCTAAATTTATATAAGAGCATTTAAATTTATGCGTAATTACGTGTTCGTTATTAATCAAATTTCTCACCCTGCTCTGTTTTAGGCTACGCGAGATTCAGGCATAAAGACTCATTTTAGGTTGATGGAGTTGACAAACTGAGTTTGTTTTGAATTTGTCTGCGAATTACGAGCTGTGTTAATCATGGATCCCTTAAATAAATTCGTTTAGCCGCATGATGCGGCATTTAAAATTGTTAGCACGTCGCTACTCTTCGGTACAAACTTGCAACGTTATATGTAGCACATAGAAACGACTAACCAGGGCCTTCAATGAGCCAACTACGGTTTTTTTATTAAAAAAGTCAGCTATATCATATCCCAGCGCAAAAACACTTGACGGGCTCCCTCGAGGGCAATGGCGGGCGATGTTTTAAATAAAGTTGATTCGTGGTTTTCAACTAGGTGTACCAGCATAATTAGCCGGGAGTGAGCAGTACACGAGCACCACCGCCCGCGGGCTCGAGAGCTTATCAAATATGTACCTACTACCTACCTACCTGGCTCCTGTGTGCCGCCGGATTTATTTAGGATATGCATGAGGGTGCGATTTAAATTTTAAACGGATTGCGCCCTTGGATTTTAGGCCTCTGTTATGTTTGGTAAATCTATCACTATAACACCGGTAGCGCAAAATTAATTTTAAGGGCTGCTCCAATTTGATTTATTAATAGTTGTTTTAGTCCCTGTAATCCTGGCTTCTGTAGACGCGCGACACGTTGCGATAAAGGCTTATCGTTTCAAGTTCGATCGCGATGTAATGTACCTCATTAGCGCGACATTTATTAAGGCAAAGCTTACTCGCGCTTTCACCAATTTCATGGGCCTTCAACGTTTAAATTAAATAAAAATATATCGCATGTGTGTGTTTTGATAATAATAAATAGCTATCCGTAATGATGATTCTAATAAGTAAGGATAAAAAATGTAACTTACTGTTTTTCGTGAATGTTACAATCTTGAGCACCTTGCCGAATCGTTGGAAGATAGAGTAGAGTACGTCCAATACTATTGGGTATAGCATGTGTTCAATTATGACACGCAGCACTGTATTGGGGCCACCCTGGAAATAAAAAGTTTTCGTAATATTCGTAAGCAAAAAGAAATTTAAATCTCTCATATGCCTAAATTCTTTTGAAGTTAGGAAACGGCACACTGAATACCAAATTAAAAGGAAATATATGTTGAACATTAATTAATTACAGAAAATTTATTACGCGCAGAAAAATGGAAATGAACTCATATAAAGAGAGCGAAACAATACACATTGTTTTACAATTTTTCATAACAAAAGTAAAGTTTACGTATTTGCTTTTTCCATACAAAGGGATTCGGAATATGTACGTACTCCTATATTGGGCAAAATAAAGAAAGGTTTTGAAAGACCGCAGTTAATTTAAAAAAATATGATTTGGTTACGCATGAATTTCTATAATATTCTAGTGAGTATAGGTTTATAATAGCCTAAGTATTGTTAAAAAGGTACATTCTAAGGCTATGTATGTAACGTAAAGTAACAATATTTTATGAGGCGACGATGTATGCTTACAACAAGCTTCCAATCGATATAAGAAAATTACCTATAAACCTATTCAAAACTGCGATAAAAATTAAACTTGTAAAGCGTGGGAGTAAATTACTCAATGACGATTTATCAAAAATTAATAATGTATTAATTGACACGAAATGGCTCAAATAATTTGTAAATGTCATTACAAATATTTAAAAGCCTCAGCTTTTGCCTCAGAGTTTCTTGCATCGGTTTTTATCCAAAGCTAAAGTTTCATCGAAGCGGTGGTAGTGTTTGTAATTTTTGACGATTTAAAAGAACTTATTAATCGAGCCCCTTTTAATAGCTTTTTTATTTGTATTTACCTTGAAGTAATTAGTAGAATAGACTATATAACTATAAATAGGACAAGTTAAAAGCAGACTGAGCTTTGTTCTAGAAATGTTTTCAATTTAATCAGTGCAACCCAACCAAATAAAGGTCAACTGAAGACACAGTGGAAAGCATATTGACCGATGGGTCTTAAGACGTTAAGTCTGCCCTCCAGGCAACAATCTCGTTCGCTTAAGATGTCTGTAGCATGCCACCACTAGGGACAGTGTATCTGGTTCCAGCGTCTATTGTTTGTGTTAGTCTTTGATATTATTGTCTTTTATTGTTTAGAGTAATACCTTTCGTGATATAATAAGGTTTAACACCGACATTTAAGCAAACATTAGCATTGAAAGATTACTATTTTAATAAAATATTTCACGAGTGATCACCTATTCATTAAAATAACTTTTAATAACTTGCCATACTCGGTTTAAATGCTATGCTCGTTAAGAAGTGTTAAAAATATTTTTCTATCTTTTCAGTTCTTGGCACTACAGTTGTATTGATTACATAAAACAACGACAATTATATTAATATAACCATACGCGTGTAATATTCTGAGTTCGTAGTGTTTTATATCATGATGCCAAAATGATACTGATGGGTATTTTATTGACAAGTATCCAATAGTTGCTCACCTGTATTTCTGTGCCTCCATTGGCTGGCTGAAGAGCCGCACCGGCGCCTGCGACAAGCGCTGCGCCTGCTGTGTTTGATATGGCTTGCGCGGCTTGCAACGCCGCTTGCGCCGACGCCGACTGTAAATACAAAACCATTCGTTAATTTTTCCAGCAATACTGTATAAATTGCTCTGGAATTTTTCTTGTATGACTACTTTAAGCAACCGATATTGTTTTTAGTGTAAATAGAAATGTTTCATTTTGTAGTTTACTCAAATGTAGCTAAGTAAGTATGGCAGCATTGGACGAGCGCTTCTCATATCCCACCTTTTATTTATTGTGTAAAAGAAAATACAACATAGTATCAACACACGCATTGAAATAATGTAACAATGTTCCTCCGGGAAATAAAAATGTGGTCACGTACAAAAACTAAACATGTCCGGCGCTCTCGTAACTTGAACAATGAGACCAGTATGAGGGGAGTTATCTTTGAACGCGTGGGCCACCTTGAGTGCTAACGCTGTAGATAACATTGACCACCTCAAACAAAGGGACGTCCATAAACTTATTTTGTATCAAACAACAATTCTCTACTTTGTTACATGCTGGGTCGTAGACAGCTAATCGTTAAGCGTCTGAGAGGAACGACGTTAAATAATTGGAAACGTTCACGAGCGAATTTATGCGTTTGTATAGTTAATGAAAACAAGCAGAACAAAAGACGATCAACCGTGCTAGCGCAGTTCTCATAACGTTAACTGTTATAGATATAACTTAGATAGTCTAAAATCTACTAAAGAATATTTTAAAAAGAAAGAAAGTTATCGATAAAATATCCTATTTCAATTTGCACTTAACAAAATCTTTTCAATATTGCTCCACCAATGCACCAAAGATGTTTTATTAACTAAAATCTAAGCCCGGAACTGTAATCTATAAATTCGAAGACGCAAACCTTTGAGCACCGTTACTTTGTTTTGCACTGCGTTGTTTTCACATTACGTACGACCGTATAAGGCCGGCACACTTTGATCCTATATTTTCGCGAGGCTTTGTACGACGACGGGCTGACAAGCGGGCCGGGCAGACAAAAATAAGGCTTTTACAATGTCATGGTAAGCCTGCCGGCGACGGCAAAGGCCCTACAAATTCGCGTTGATTTGACCCCCCTTTGGCCATGTCACTACTCATCGGTATAAACTGGTATCGGCTTCATTCACTTGTAATATAAACCTGCCATGTAATGTCGTCATTATTTACAATTTTTACCCTATCATAAAAGTGGTTCTTGTTGTAAAACTTTAGTTTTTGAGAAAAGAATAAAGAACAACTGAATACTTTGTTATTATAACTGATCTGAAAACATTAAAATTTCAGAAAATTGCAACGTTAAACTGAACGTGTTCGGTATGATATTTGGGATAATTTTGCATTTCGAAGTGTTTTATTAAAATTATTTTCTCCACCCTTATATAGTTCAATAGAATATGCTTTATGGTACATTATATATTACAAATATAGATAATTTTGCCGATGCTACCTTAAAACTATACATAAATATTATACGGTCTACATTTACTTCGTCAGTAGTTTTCGCAGAAGCGTTCCAATATCAATTTTGTCGACACGCACACTTGAACCTAGTAAATTCGGGTATCTAAAAATGTTGGATTTTGCAAAAGAACTTTTTGGAAGTCGGGATCAGAGATATTTCACGTGTCACAATAGTAAGTGGCACAGCAAATTCTTGAGATTTAAAAAAAAATTATAGTTCCTACCAGCCTGCCTGCCTTCCTTGGTCATGTAAGTTGTTAAAAAATATTACCCCCTTATAAAAAGGCAAAATAAAATAACAGAATACACAAAATGGAATTAGCAATGGTGGTTGTCCAATCCAAGGTAAAAAAAATTCATTCCACCGTTACATGATGATTGAGAGACCATCATCCAAAGATTCACATTTAAAATTAGTTTCGAACTAAAAATGTTACATTTAATATTGTTTAAAAGCTGATCTTTCAAAGTTATGGTTTTCTCTTTCATTTGGATGAGATAGTCTACTCGCACGTTTAATCAATGTAAAATAACTAAAAAAATCTCATCTATCAAAAACCTGCGTTTAATCTTTTCCTAGAACCACTACTGACTTTAGCGCGAGAATATAGCTCAGTCGCTTCGTCTCCTATTCAACCATGACAAAACCTTTCGTATTGCATGATTGATCAAAGCCATGTATTCACTATACGTTCTTTAAATTTGCCGCTGCTCAATACGAGATAGCACAAAGTAAGTTACTTGGATAATACCTTCTACTGCAGGGTTTATGAAAGTTATTTCATAATTCTAATGTAACAATCCCCTTTGAAATGTTCCGGCCGCTAACATCTATACTAAGTCCATTTCGACGCAACTCCTTCATTATAAGTTTTAATAGTGCACTATTCTGCTGATACAAAGAGATTTTATAAAGTATGTTTAGATATTACTTATTGTTATGTCATGCTTTTATAGTTTAAATATGAAATATCGCAAATTGTAGTTGTAAAATATTATTTGATTTTTCTGAATATAATTGCAAATATTGAAAAAGCCAAGTTTGTACTGTGTACAACATATGGGGAAAGTTTGACTCTACGACTCAAAAAAACGTGATGCTAAATAGTGCTTCCGAAGGAAAGAAGAAATCTATGAGGTAATGTGTTCCGTACTTGGTTAACTAAAATAACTTCAAACAAGCGCTCAGAAATCACTGCGCCAACTTTAATTATAAAACTGAATTTTAAACAAAAGCAATATTTATTATCGACTAGTTGACCCGGTGAACTTTTTACCACCTAAAAAATACACGTAACGCCATCTATTAATAGAAACCCGAAGTAGCGATGGAAGAAAGGACACTTTTAATATTCAGCATGTCAGCCATACTAAACTTTGTCGGCTTTTCTTGAAGGTTTTCCTAATTTTTATTGTTTTTAAACAATCACTAAATTAAAGGAAACAAAACAAAATAAAATTTATGCAGATTCTTATGTTTTTGAATTTTAGCCAGTTATTCTGGAACAGCTATCCATTTTTTTATAAAGAAGAAAAGAAGAAGAGGATGTCAAAGTTCAACAATATTCACTTAAATTTAGAACGTCTGCGTTTGAAACCTTAGCGGAAAATGAATTGTCGATAATGGTAACAAGGCGGTGCCGAGTAGCATCATTATAGAGCGCAGAAAGCACGGGTGACAGGCGCATGTCACAATACCCACCTTTTACATCGAACAGCAAGTATTTTAACTGTCTTCAAAATTATTAAGGGTGTCGTTGAATTTTGGGTTTGCTATTCAAATCGAACCAATATTAATGTGAAGAGTTACGTCAAGTGTACTGATAAATATTGTATCGGTTAATATTAACATATTCGCCAGACATTATTAATGTTCTGTATTCTATGTATTGAACAATGACTATGGTACTCATTTTTTTAGAAGTTCATAGTACTCGGACTTTTTTAAAGACTTTTGTACAAGAATGTTACATCGTTAGGTTTTATCGACTATAGCTCTTTAAAATTAATTCCGCTGTAAATAATCCCAGTAAAGTCGAAGTCAATTTGATTATTGATCAAATTCACGCTTTTATTTAGAATTTTTTTTACCTTCGTTTTACTTTTCAACAAAACCCAAAATACTATTAAAATTGCAACATGATTTATATTTCATTTGAACAATGAGCGAGAGAGTCAAATGTTATAAAGGTTTTTACGTCAAATAGATTAAATAGTAGTTTTTAAGTATAATTGAAATTTCTTTTTCTTTAAACAAAAAAATAAATTAAAATGATATCTACAAGCTTATAAGTAATATAAATCCATTACTGTAAACTAGGTTAGCATTAAAATGATTGAATACAATTATCAAAGGCTAAAATTAAATTGTCGTTCGAGTTAAGCAACTGAATCAAAGTTTTGTTAGTGTAATTAGTTTACCAAATGTGTCCCGCAAAGCTCTTTAATAGTAGGCAATGGTTGCGTATCTGTATTTACTTAACTATATCTCGCGGTGAACATACACACATTTCGACGACAAACAGATAATAGACACCTAGGTACTTGTATCCGTTTTAGTTTAATCATTGCATTAATTAGCTGTGTTATTGACTTAGAACCTTGTTTACATTGTTGCCAATTAGCTATTGTTATTTATTAATAAAAATAATGTTTAGATAATGATTTAGGTAATATTTAACCGCCTCTGTGGTCTAGTAGCTGAGACTACCTACTTCCGGGGTTAATTCCCAGTGGGGGCAGAAATTTTATGCTCGGATTGGATAGTGGTTTTTCTAAGACCGCCTATGTAGCTACTACCATAAGTCTACAGCTCAACAATAATGTTAACAGCATCATTGTTTTCCTACAGTTTTAGTTAAGAAAGCCAATATCTCTGTGGTTGAGGAATCCAGGTAGTAGTTCGCTTCCATCTTTCACCTGATCTTCACTTACCATCGGGTGAGATGAAAGCCAAGAGTTACCCCGTTAAGAATAAAAACAATTATTATTTTATTGGCGTTGATTACTACTACTGGAGTCAGTGACCTTAATACATAATCAACTGACCAACGAATCAGTTAACATATATTTCTTTTTATTTATTTTATTTCTTGCAAACATTTATCTGTCGTCCATCATAAAATTTCTTTAAATTATTTCTGTGGCCGTATGATAATTTCAAACATATTTGAACTCTAAATAATCATAATTTTAAAGCAAGAGGCATTGTTACTTATATTTAAATAAGAAAAGTTCGGTTGATAAAATTTATCAAGTGACCCAATGATTGGAGAGAAATATTTATCGAATCGCACTGAATAAAATTAAAATAATAATAAGTGCAGAAATGCTGTTGTAATGATATCTCCCTTAATTGTTTTGGTTAAATTAAGATAAGAGCCATTTCTCATCTTTGGATATTATCAGCCATCAAATGGTTAAGGGTTGTTTTTGATAGGTTTCTTGGATAAACGAAACTAATTAAGCGTTTTAATTAATCCTCCCATTGGTGTTTTGTTACAGAAAATATTGATTTACTTTCCTGAATTTGGCCTCAAGGAAGATAAGGAAACTTTCATTTGTGGTTATAATAGTTCCTACCATTCAGAAGCGTTGTTCGTTTACTAATTATAAAGACACAGCAGTTGATGGGCGATGTCCAATTATGTCCAGGAGATAATAAAAGTAAAACAAATTAATGACAGGTAAGCAACAAGAGACAGCACTAAAAGGGTTAAGCATAATTTTTAGTGCCAGACGACGTTGAGAAACGTTAATTTTATACAAGCCGTAACCCGTCTTAGAGTGGCGGCAAAGTCATGAAAAAGTGAACTCAAGTATAAAATATCGTAAAGTGGCTTTTATAAGCAAAAAATTCTTTATTTCACTTTGAAAGTAAAAGAATTCTATTGTATTTTATAGTTAAATATTCTATATAAAAGTTTATGTACAAAATAAAGTGCATACTGAATTAAAAATGTGGAGATAGATTGCTGTCATGCTTTAATGTTTAAACATTATTCAAAGTATTCAAATGTAAGCAAATCTCACAAAAAATTTATTTGTGAACTTTACAAACTGCATTAATTATGTAATTTTTAGTAGTTAAGGGATATAAATTCAGTTTTCTCGAGTCTCTCGGATATAGCATTGCTAGATTTAGATAAGAATTAATAATTCTTGAGAAAGAATTGAAAATATTTTAATAATAAGTAGCGATATTTCATTCATACTTAATAGGGCAAAAACATTTCTCCACTAATTAAAACTTTAGAAGTAACGTTTTTTAAAATAATTAACATTTTTGATCTTACATTAAGGATATTACTTATTTATATTTTCAACAAAAGGTCAAATTATAACAACGAAAATGACGATTGTATAGGGTGATTTCCAAAAACCGTTGCGTAACTTTTAAATGGGTTATGTAGCAGTCACGCACGTCGTGCCTACCTCTTTATCAAGATTGAATAGGCAGACAACAGTTGTAGTTTGGTAACTCAATCAAAATCGGAACAACGTCGCTCGTCCGTCCCGGCGCGGCATGCGGGTTTATTGAATACTGTTATCTAAATTGTGGGTTCTTGATGCCCCTAACAAAGATTAAATTAACAGGTCGATTGCAGGCCGCAGCCGGAGGGTTGAATTTCCCAATTGGTTACCTCTGCTTTAATGCTCCGTCGCATACGGTACGATAATCCGCTTGTAGAGTTGTAATAGGGCTAATTGAAGTATCGTTACGTTATTAGCGAGAATACATGTTCCGAGCAAGTCAGATTCCATGTTTTCAAATGTTTATAGCGAAAACGGTATCGATTTATGTTCTGCCCGAACCCGATGAAAAAACTGCTCCAAATGTTTTTCAACCTAAAGAAAAAGTAGGTCCCGAATAGTTTCCACGCAACTTGTTGAATTTATGGACGACAGTAAATTATTGTGGTCTGGTAACTTAATATTCTTTTTATTAAATAAAGTGGTAAACAGGAATACAGTCCACCTGGTAACGAGTGGTAAATGTAGACAACGGTCATTTATCACTACTAGCCTGGTTGCTGGGATATAGAACCAACAAGGACCAACGCTTTACAGTGTCTTCTGAAGAGATGGTGCAAAAAGGTAGAAGGAAGAGATCGTAAGGTAGAGAAAATATTTTATCTAAATATATCTATATTTTATCTTTTTTTTTTTTTATCTTTTTTTTTTCTTTTTTTTTTTAATCTGAAGATTATATAATTTATGATACAGAATGGCTTTTTAAAAACAAATCAAACCATACTAGCAAAATGATTTGGATAATTTTGGATATATCGGTCGACAAATGTTTATATCTTTAAAGTGTATAAATATAATTCTTTATCTTTATCTTTTAACTCAATGTTGATAAATCGCAGTTATTATACTTACAGCGTTACTGTGCGTCTGGTCCGTTTTGAGCTCCTTGTGATTGGAGAATTGCACGTAAACAGCGCGCCCGCGCAGCTGCGCGACGCAGCCGCCAAAGTATGCAACCATCGCCACTGCCGCTATCTCCTCCCCCATTTCAAGGAATGCCTGTGGAAAATTTATTTAATATACATTATGTTATTTAAATTACCTAATTTTAGGTACAGAATAATTTTAAACTTTGGAATAACAAAACTAAAAAATAACTACTACTGTCATATAAAACATGTCGTATCAGGTTGATGTTATTTTTCAATTTAGAACTACGATGGGTACTAAAGACCTACGGCTTTGCTACGGATGTGGCGCGGCAAATGCTACGATACGAGCGTAGCCTAGTGACGTCAGAAAGTAGATTAAAGTAAGGAGTTAGTATTAGCTTTTTCTGGAAAATCTGTTTTAATGAAATAAACTTTAATAGGTCTATTCAGTGATCTATATATGCGTAAAGCTGGGTCAATGTTCTCAAGTCCAGTTAGAAATTAGAATTGTAATTTTACGTATTCTTTTTTTAGAACATTTTATATTACCAATTTAAATACGTACTGGCCTAATCAGGAAAAAATACTCATGGGATAATCTTTGCTATTCTATGTTTGGTCATATTTTAAAATGTGACATGTGACAACTCGAATCAGCTATTCCAAGTTGTTGTCGGAGAGGTAAGGTTTTATCATTATAAATATGTGTTTGTCTGTTTTGTGTGTGGTCTATAAATATGGTCATAATATATTTTAACATCAAAAAGCATCTTATCAACTTTATTGCACCAATTTTATATTAATTCAAGCATAGTAGGTTTTGACGATCAAACATCCGTGAACAGTTTACCGTAGGCATAGAGGCGTTTGAGGAATTCAATTAATCGAGCGAGTCCGAATATAGACAAACTTGGTACATACGCAAACAACATGAACTAATCCTGCATGCAGTCCATCATTGAAAGCGTTATGATTTCCACGATAATTTTCCGTCAGGTATCTAGTTAGCTGTTTGCGTCCCGTTTCACGTGCTTACGAACCGTAACCACAGGTTCCTGTTTCTGGCATTTCAACACGGCTGACCATAAAGAGCACATAGTTAAAAGCCCGCGTAGTAAGCCACAGATTAAATAGAATATTTGCCTGATGTTAATTAAAAACAAATAGCGGTAGGTAAAAGCAGAGAGAAACGGGCCAACATTCAAATATATTCTATATTTATCTTTAAAGTACGTATCTACTATATAACTACGATGAACTAATTACATTTTCTTTTTAATTAGTGAGATTATGAAGAAAACCGTAGTTTCATTTAAACATTACAAAAATGCAGTTTTAAAGAAACTTCTGGAATATGTAACATTTCTTAGGCTCTAGTCACAAAGTATTTACAGTTTGCTTCGTGTAATGTTAACAAAATAGTAATACAGCCGGCTAATTTACGTTTTTGCTAGCTTAATATTCTAGAAAAAAAATTAGGTAAAACGCCGATGCATGCCAGTTACTCGATCGATGCGACTCAAATTAATTGAAGAGTCCTGGCCGACACGCAAGTGGTCGTAAAATCGTGTTGACGCCTCTTTCGCTTTAATCACTGAGAGTAGGCGATTGTTGCGTTCAATCGCCGCATGTTTGCCTACCTCTCGACATTCAGCACCTTTTGTAACCAAACCTCGGGGCTTCAGTTACTATCGTCGAGTACACTTTTCACCATCCTATCCTACTATCAAAGGTAAGCCAGTGTTTTACACAATAATGATTGTATCTAGCTAACTATATTTCAATGCATTTTGAAAGAGCTGTAATTTAATTAAATCGTCTCTGATTCACCAAGAAATGTAGTCTCTAAAAATATTTTACAGAGCGAGTAAAAACTTATGAAACTTTTCCAGCGCTTTACACCTTAAGTATAGAACGTTGCTCTGGAGAAAGATACGGAATATTTTATGACAAAAAACCAAGCCGAGTCTGTGACCGTTCATAAAAAGGGATTCGACTCGTTTCTCGCGGTAGAAGAGAGATTGTTTTCCTTCACGCCACGGTGTATAGCGAGGTATGTCATACGGGCTATTTATTAGACGGGATAACATTGTCGCACCGGCCGCAGCCTCCGTTGCCTTAATGGGATTTCCTTTTTATCATTTTATTTCTCGGCTGTAAACTAACTCATTTTTAATTTGTCAGCGGTGCACGCCATAAATTTCGCATTGTACGTGTCTGGGAATAAAGCCGACAGTAAAACCTGTCTTACAACCTGTACGGACGGAGTTTGCGCTCGTGATGTGGACGTGTTACTTGATGGATCACTAACTGTGCTGTCCAAACAAGTTTACTTTGCACTACATTTTGATGTAGGAAATTCATAACGGTAATATAGTTTAAACAGCCATTCCTGGTAACATAAGGACTTCTAGCGGCATGTGATGCAGCGCGGCCAAACAGCTTTACGTATTCGGTTGTGTTCTTACGATTATTTAGACAGTGGGACAAACACTGAGTAGTAGAAAGATATTTTTACTACTAGCACAATGCATCCATCTATCAAATCTATATAAGGGCGATTAGTAATATGGTGTCACATTATACCATACTCATGTGTAAAATTGAATGTAATATTTAAAATCAGAATTAATTTCGACTTTTCAATAAAATATTATGAAAATTTAAGTTTTTATTTTAAAATAAGGAGAAATAACTTGTTGGCGAAGTGAGTCAAACGGTCTGGTTCCGTACCATAAACTAAACAACTCTCGTAGTCATAGCTGGACACTGGATGGCTAAATCAAATTTGTTATTGGCAACCGTTTAAATTTGTTATTGGCAACCACCAAACTACAATGGGCCAGCGTCGCGGTGTTTCGGCTCAAAATCTACATGTTCTTTTAGTTACGGAACACCAACAAAATTACCACCTTAAATAGATTAAATATTATTTCAATATTTACACTGTAGAGATTTACTGATAACAGTATGAATTCATTGATGCAGGGGTTCAAACCGCAACGAAGATATGTATCTCCATTTACTCTGTCCCTGCTCGACCCAAATTTAATTTTATTTCAAACGTCGTCTTTCCCTTAATTTCCGTCAAACATGATTTGCGATGCAATCTCATGATCAGGGTCATTCTATGATGCTTTTATATATTAAGACTTGGAAACGAACATTAAATCTATAAGGTGATGTTAAAATATTCAAATCAATCATATTTACCGAGGGGAAGCAGTATACCCAACAAAACCGGAACCTTCATAGTTTTCTAATATCAGTATTTCGAAGCTGATTAGTAAGCTTATTCTAAAATATGGATTTATCTACGAGTATGCACTCGTAAAATAAACCTGATTTATTTTACTAAAAAGTAATTAGTTTTTCTTCACGCTAGCGGTGCTTACCTTTTTAAGTAATGGATTACAGTCATGTATGTAATTTTATCTCTTATAATTGATGGAATTATTAAATCAATTTAAAATTAAAATCAGTATCATTTGAAATTAATATCTCTTCGTTCTATAGCATACTTAACAAAGTATTGAACTACAGATACGAAGTGCGTTCTGTTGTAAGTAGTGCGACTGTGACCTCCTTAAGTTTGCAATGGCTAGCTATTATAGGTAAAATAAAACAGGAGACAAGTAGGTGGAGGCCGGTGCGGCAGCGGCACAATTGTTGGCGGCCTATTTGCGGCCGACCGCACCACCCACTTGTTGTGCTTCCGGGCTGAGCGTCGTCCATTGTGTACAGTGCCTGTGTTACATAGCGAGTTAATTTACTAAATGAGGGTAGCGTGATCTCTTTTGTAAAACAATGTGTTCTACTGAGACATGATAGACTTCGATAGTAATTAATGGCTATGAAATCAGGACGGCGTCTATTTTCAATTTAGATTAGAAATATTCAAAATTGAAAGAATTGAAGACATGAAGCCAAGAGAAATGTAATGATTCTGCTATCATTGAAATCTGAATATTCAATGAATAGATATCTTAATTTAAAGACTGAAAATTTTTAGTAATTAATATTTACAAGGAAAAGGAAAAGCAATAAATTAATAACATAATAGCCGATAATGCATACACTCATATTACATAGTTTTGAGACTATTTTGTATCCTATTAACATACTTATTACAATAGGTTTAAAATAATTTGTTATCGTTTGCTCGATGAGAGTCTAAATGGCTAATAATAATGATCATGTAGCAAGGCGTTATTAAGGGAAGTTTGCCACAGCTCACATCTAAATACTGTTTCCTTTAAGAGCCCAGGTTACCTTACTCATTGCAGAGAAGGAACATAATTCTAAAAATATTAATTCATATAATGTTCAATTCGATTAAATTCAAATTATTTATTGCATACCATAATGTTATATATAGGTCTTAAGGTTAAACAATCGATTATCATGGACCCTGTTGGACCCAGTATAATATTCAAGATACCCTAGAACAAAGGAGAGGATAAATATTTTTAAATTTAAAAGTCAATAAAAATTTAATTCGAATAAATTAGATATACTTTTTCAAATCAATTATCTATTTTTATACTTATGTCAAAGTTTATGGATATAATTGTATGTAATATTAAATATTTTAATTGAATATTTAAAAGGAAAATTGGGAAAGTGTGGGTCAGTTTTATATTAAAGTAAAAAAAATATTCCGCTTAGAGATTACTCTTTCTTTGGGACTTACTAATCATTTATAGGAAAGTAAAAATATTACGTTAATCAATAGAGATTTTCGAACAGATCTCTCTTTTAAATGATAATAAGTACAAACAACAAAACAATTTACTTTGAAGATGAACAGAATGATATCAAAGAGTCCAGTGTTTGTTTTGGTGAAGGGTACTGCACTGACCTTATTGCTGTTTGTTTAGTGAACAAGCTGCCTTAAGAATATATTGCTTTACCTACATACAATCGTTTTGTTTTGATATTATAAACATGATAAACCATCTTTATATGTCTACTTTTAAATTTACATTATTTAAAAGAGATTGGGTATAGCGAGATACTCTACAAGAACTGGCCAATTTTCTGGAGCCATTCAGAATCAGCATAACAATAGATAAATTATAGATTGTATGTAAATCATTAATATATCAAACTCATTCTTAGAAACGAACACTCATAAGGTACTAAAAGCTCCCCGTATTCCTTTTATTTCTTACTGATCTTTGAGTGCCTAGTCTATTATTGAGATTTTAGAGAACTTTTGTTGTAAATATAACTTGACAAATATAATGATTATATTAACTACAATATTGGCCTTCCTATATATATGTTATTCATTATACCTTATTTATAAAATTTTGGAACCGTTTTCAAAGTATTTATATGTATGTTTGTATTGTATCGATAATGATGATAATGATGACCTCGAATGTTGACATGAGTTTAATTCTTCTACTTCACACGTTGTAGAACCCTCGTGTAAAGGTTTTACATCGTGTGAGAAGAAAAAAGTCACAATATTCGCTTTTAAGATTTTGTATTAAACAAGCTAAAATTTTTACCTGATTTTTGCCTTTGAGTACGAGCACGTTAGTGACTCGGCCGAAGGGCAGCCCGAGCTGTATGATCTCGGCCTCTGTCGTTTCATTGGGGATGTTCCGTATGTGAATTACGCGGGACGGCTTGCCCACGTTCTGTTCCAGTTTCACCTGTAGGAGAGAAGATAAATTAAGTTTATTTTCAATAATATTATATCAAACTATTGGGAGAAAAACGGTTTTTGTGATTTGTATTTATTGAAAAATATAATTCTGTATTTGGAAGCTACGTTATTAATATTGGGTTTATTTCAATCCAGATAAAGTCAGTACGGACGGGGGATTAGTAGAAAAAATAACAATATACAATTTATTCCTCTAAGTATGAACACATCATTAAGCTGATTAAACGACCTTCATTTCTTGAAAACGAAACTGGGTAGTATTTCTGCACATCGTGTACATCAGAATCTAGCTCCAAATTATGTAAAAAAAATTAAGGCAAATTATTCAATTAAAAGTCTTTATCAAAATTAATGTCTACGTCAAAGCACGGTTAAACGGTGCGCAAACGATGACCGCTCTAATATACACAAATAAAGCAAGCATTGTTACGAGGAAGAGCCGCCTGGATAATTGAAAAGTCGATGTAGTATAATTGTCGAGGCTTATCGGGCCAGCCCCGATGTGGGTGCCATTGTTTCCCGGAGGGCCTTTTGATTACGGCGGCGGGCCGAAACGAGCTCCAAATATATTGTAGCTTTGTATGACACTTCACTTTCCATTGGGGCGAAAAGAGCAACCCTGCCTAGCCACCATTTAACTTGAACGCTATATCAAGAGTCGTTGTCTTAAGCCCGATTTCTCACCGCTTGTATTCTTACAAGATATCGTACGAAAGCTCCTGTGGTTCGAGTTGAACAAGATTTGGGGAGTGGTTTGTCTATACCCCCCTTTTTACGTTCTTTGGCGGGCGGCGAAGCGTGGAGGTGTAACAAATGAGTCTAATGCCTATTAGTTCGACTTTGTTAAGTTCCGACAAAGAGAGCACCCGCTTTGGGAAAAGTATGGGACAAGTTGTATTACTTTCTGAACTGTTCTCATATAGACATCTTGATCTCGAACTCTTAACGAGTATTATCTCGGTTGTTTGTTTCATCAATATATGCAATAATGAAGACGTTTTTGTAGTTATTGTTCATAACTTCACATTTTCCTGTTTCACTTTGAGGTTAGAATTGACATGCTTTCTTATTCTTATAAAGAAGTGTATTCTAAAGATTTTGAGGTTTCAATTAACAAACCGCTTACTAAAGAAAAAAGGTACGGTAAAGGTATTGATATTTTTTGAATATTCCGAACTCTGTTAATGTCAATATCAAAAGAGGAAGGCTCTGTGAGTAAACAAATAAAATATATATATTTATTTGGATACCCAAAGAAAAGAAAGAATTAAACTTGGAGTGTGCTCGTTCAACTCGAGTGTACATTTCGATATTTTTTTCTGAAGAACGAAAACAACTGGCACGTTAAACGTAAAGAAGGACATAACTTTCGCTGGGTCAGAAAATCTGCGAGGAGCGATTTCCACATCAGACATTTTAAATCATTCGCTCCGTCTCACATTTCATCCATAAATATTAAATCCTGGCTTGGTTACCGGGATAGAAAAAAGAGATATCGTATGACGATTCCCTATGAGGATTTCCCGGAATCGGTCAATTTTCCCGGTGATCGGGTCGGCTGTGTTTATTGAAACACTATTTCTCAGTTGGTCGCCTCTGAGCGCTCCGTCATTAACTATAACATCGACCGCCAACTCCTGATGACTGGATTTATTACTATCTCTATCAGGTAAGGCACAATTTCTATTGATTAATTTTCTTTCGATGCTTATTATTATACATTATTAACATTGTCGTCTTCATATCAATATTATCTACATGTAAGAAAGACATCTTGATAAAATACAGAGGTATAGGGACATAAAGGTAACGACGAGTTGGCCATTCTAAGATAGACTACGCTAATTATTTCGAATATATTTAACACTATCTTATTAATTAATATTATATAACATTAAAACACTGTCTTATTAGCAGTTAAATAATAATGAACTTTACTTGGTAACTAAATTTAGTTAAAAAGTTCCACTTATTGTATCGACGTAAGTAAATATTATTAAGTATGTTACGTAATAAAAAAAGTCGAAGATTACAAGTTATATTTATATTTTTGGGTATATCATTGCGTGTTCTGATGCCATTTTAAATTTTATCATTACACAATAAACCATTGTTCCATTTTCTGATAGTAGATCAAAGGAACAAAACCCTTAGCAGACATCTTGACATAATACAGCCTAAATCGAGGCTGCGACTTGTAATCCGCTTGTGGCGAAGTTCACTAGACTAAGGTCGTATCGCGGTCAGCTTAGACTACGTTAACATCTCCAAGTTATTTACATATAACCTCGTATACAGAAAGTGATAGCGTTTGCGTATTATGTTATTTGTAGAGTACTATGACTATTTACTCGTTAACGTTGAAATTAACGTTGTTATTGGCATTTTCAAAAACTTATTTCCTCTCTTTCACTGGATGCATTTATTTTTGTACTAACTGTTTAATTAGCTTTTATATATACATACCGAACATTAGTATAATAACTACACTTAATAAATGGCGTGGATTTTTGGTAAGAAAGAGTATATAACACTATTAAGATCACTTGAACCTGCTTCATTTTAATAAATTTAACACTGGATATGTGAAGAATTAATGAAATAAATTTATTTCGAGTAATAACAAAAGAGCTACAGAACAAAAATAATCAATCACAGTAAAACAAGATAATAGGAAGCAATTAAAAATAAATCTCCAGAAGAAAAAACAGGAAAATGAACTAAACAATTAATTAACATTTTATTAGGTAGCTGTATTATACATCGTCAGTGAATTAGAATAAAAGGAGAGAATAATAAATATAAACATAAAGCTAGTTACTAAACAACGATATTATATGACCCCGCACGATATTTTGTGTTTGAGAAAAAGTTATTGACAATTTACTAACGAGAAAGGTTGTTTTAATCCTATAACGATGGGAAACTAAATACATTGGTCCTCAGTTAACTCCCAACAGTTAAGAGTCATCAAAAATATTGAAGTATCAAGAAAATTTGGTAAATTTCGGTTAGTTTAAATGAAAAAAAAAGAAAAAAAATTAGACTAAATTGTTTTCTTTTTAATGTAATAATATTGTTGTAATACCAGGAAGAGATCTAAAGACAGTCAATATTGAAACAGACTTTGAAACAGCCAGTGCTTTGTGACGAGAAAATTGTGTTAGAATAAAATTTAATTTTTAACATCTAAAATCCGTTCTTGACGGTATCCATTAAATTTGTGCCTTCTTGTCTTGTCACAATAAAATTACTTACACGTTGATCATAAAATTCCGAGTTTTTATCCAAAATTATCCCCAATCATCCCGCAACAAATATCAAAACGATTTTAAAACCTATTTTCTTTATCATTTTTTATTATCTTAGATATCGTATACTTAAGAAAGATACCATTATATATAAATATATATATATATAAAACTATGATACAACTGAGTTAACTCAATCAGTGAACTTATAATTTTGATTCGTTACTGCAAATCATATTATGAAGTGGGAACCGTATGCTAGCTTTTTATAAATAACTCTTGACAGTAAATACTAATTCGGACTGGGAAATAAATTTGCATATTTTATTAAACGTAGTAACTATAACAAAGATAGATCTTTCGTCTTTATTATTATACAATGAAAAATGAATTATATTGACGGTATACTCCATGAAATATTTGTAGTTAATTTACAAATTGTGCATAAAGTTGCAAATTGATTGAAATCCCTGAACTAATAACAATTGCGATTTAGTGAAGCATCGGCGGCAGTAACCAGATGAAAGTTTGCTACAAGGAGCGAAAGTCAAGCGGGTGAAGAATGTTTGTTCACTGATCAGTTCTTTCGTTCAATCCAGCTAGTTTAAAGTTCTCTCTTGATAGTGTTCCTTATTGCTAGATTGCCCACGTTATGTAGGAGAAACATACGAGCTCGCTTGGATTAATAGGTCAACTATAAATCTGTGGCAGACTTTGGGTACACATATTTTACGATATTTTATGGTCATTTTGCTGATACAATAATAATATCCGTGGGCATATACAGGAAGGTTATGATTCTACTGATCGGTATGTGATTTTTCACATGAGATAATAAATTCATATATCGAACAATTCACATAATCTAATAAAGCAAACGAATACTAATTATGTAATAATGTATTTAAGCAGCAAATACTACTATAAACTTCAGTTGAATGAATATGTAATTCTCAAGAAAAGCCGATTGGTATCGTAGTATACAAAATGCCGTGATTGAAACGAGTTTAGTACCATAGATAAAGAAGATTAAACCGTTACATAGATTAGATTAAAATAGATTGTGCAAGTACAATTCCTAACATGCGATAGAATAATGGATTTGTATTGGGGTTTAATAATTTTTGTAATAAGAAAATCATAGCAAACGGTGTAGATAAGCGATACCGGCGAAGAAATGTTATTGTGTTTCTAGGATGTAGAAGTATTAGTATTCATAGATTAATAGATGCTGGTTTTGAATATAGTGGTCGTTATGGCAGTTTTATTTAGAGCGAAATACAGCTGTAAATTACAGCGAGATAATAGTATTAGCAATTCAAATTATTTTCAGAAGAGGCCCAGTTTTGATAAATTCGAGAAACGATCACAGAACAATATTGCTCATGAAAAGCGGTTATGGCGATTGTGCAATTTGAAAAACCCCTTGAGCCCGAGCACGAATATTATTAAATTTCGAATAGAAATCAAATCGTTGACGCCTGTTCAAAGTGCCATAGAGAAGTTGGCGCTTATAACTCAATACTCAATTCAAATTTATTTGTTGATTAAAAAATCCATGGTTTTACTGTACATTTTTAGTAAATTGTATTGTGGTATTTATTATGTCTGGATACTTCTTAAAACCACAATTCGTCATAGGGAAATCTTACAGTTGCATCGACTGTTAAAATTTCAAGAGCATTATTATTATACGAGAAATTGTAGAAAATCGAGTCGTGGGAAATTTTAATTGGCAGGCCCGTTGAATTCTATTATTAAAATGCCGCCCATCATTGATACTATATAAAACTTCAAGTGCAGTTGCCGTAGACTTCATAGGTTTCTAATACTTGTTGAATATTGCTGTTTAGATACTACTAACGATGATTGTTTTATCGGAAAGCCATTACTAAGTGTTAATCGCTTTAACTTAGTATAATTAGCTAGGCAGATGATGTAACATTATTATTTGTCATATTACCGACCGGCCGATAGTTAACTGGCGGGTGCTAATTCATTCATGCATAAGAATGGGGCTCGAGCGGAGTCGCTCGAACAACTTTTAATAGTGGCTCCACTATGCTCGAATCGTTCCACAACTCCGTAGAAAACGTTGATTGATACAATCTCGTTATTGGATGAAAAAAGTTTAAAAAATTATTATGAATAAATAATTTAGATTTTAATTGGGATAAATCATATAATATAAGTTATTATATAGTCCCATCTCTTAAAAAGAGTTATGGTCGTCAAATAAAACCTGTACGATTTGACTTGTTTGAATTTCTTAATTTTATTTAAGATAAGAAGACACGATCATACGATCAATCAATGCAATGCGATCAACAAATTATAAGGAACCAGTATGAAAATTTGGTCCTTTTTTAACCCTTAATTACATTTCTTCATTCTATTTTTGCTTTTTATTTACTTTTTACAATAAATTATATATTTATTTCTTTTTATATTGGTATTGATAGTTTCATCAATGGAAATTTTGTTTAACCCAATAAAGGCGCAAGCGTACAAGTAGTAAAAGTTCGACTCGCACTCAAGAAAACAATGTTCTAAATCACTTGTTTCATAAGTTTTTGTTTGTATGGGTCGTTCGAGAGTCCGCCGTGGAAAATCGTAAAATAAGATAGCCAAATGGTTTTAGTACCTCTAAAACTAGCAGTAAAATAGTAAGTGCCCGTCCAATGAATATCTTTATAGCATCCTTTGATTGATTACCAAATTTTCAGGGATAGGTATCGATAAACTTCTCTTCAGCTTCATGGTTGATGTTAAGGAGAAAGTTGGATATTATACAGTTATCAATATTTAAATGATCCTTTTAGTTACTATATTTTGTATAAATGTTAACTTTTCGTATATGAAAACTAAAAGTGGCATATAAACCTTAAGTCGAAAAAAATGTGACATAAAAAATATCCAAGATTTACTACAGGAACGAACACATGTTTAATGCGAGTTCATAAAAACACAGTAACCCGAGAATTACGAGCTGGGGAATGAAATGGGTAAAGATTGTCTTGTGACTCCCTAAAAAGTGTTTAATGAAATAATAACCATGAATAAGTAAAAAAATATCCGATTCCTAGTACAGTCAAACACCGCGAAGTCGTAACTTCAGAGCAACTCGTAAATGCTTAAGTAGTGGTGAATGCAGCCCGGGGCAAGCATCCTCAGATTTGATTGATCTTTACAGTGGAGGCCTCTCTACGTTTTTACAAGCCGACGTCAGAGGAAAATGAGGGAAAAAACGGAGAACATAATTAATTACTTTATTTGGACATTAATGACCCGGTCAAAGAGGACGAGGGTTGATTAGTGTGTTTTCCACAGACGTGCTTTGTCGAATATTGTAGAGGTTAAGTGAAAATATTCTTCCTAAATAATGGTATATGCTGGGACTATCATATTCATATTCATGATCCCGGTATATTCCTGGATTTTAAGCAATATCAGAATATTTTTTATGGTTCAGTAATAATAGCGCTTTAAAAGGTAAATAAAGGCGGAAATGCGAATAATGCAGGAGAAATGTAAATAAAAAATGGAATTTCGTCCCAAGATAAGTTTGTCCCATAAACCATTTTGTAAAAAACGGTTGCTCAGTGTTTTCCTTCAATATTTTCACAGCACGAGGTGTTCGTACAAACAACACAAAGAGAGGACATAAAAAAATACTTTTAAAAACGAGTCGCCATTCCGCCGATGGGTTCCAAATGAATATTCAGAGCGACAAAGAAGAAAGGGGTGTCGCAAAAAAGGCAGTGCCTAAATTTTCGCTGTGAAAAAAGGCGAACGCAATCGCAAAACCATAAAATAGCAAATAAATAAGCGTCGCAGGGACACGTCCCTATTTAATTATGAATTAAGGCCAGGCTGTAACGAGATCACAATGTAATTAAGATTACTGCTGGGCGGTTTTTTCTGACGCCCTAACAAGTGAGAGTAAATGGTCGGCAAAACATTGCGATACTAATACAATTACTTGGCTTTGTTTTGGGTCTGACCTGATGGTGTTTTCTTTATTCATTACAATATTCAATTCCTAAGGTAACGTTGATTCAATACAAGTTGGTTAAGTAATTTAGTTTTCGTATTGTAGGTCCTTTTAAGTAAATTAAATAATGATCTAGTATCGTGAGCTGAGACAAAAAATGTTGAGGTATTATTTTTTCAGTTTCAAACTTATTTTTTGCGAAGGTTTCTTTCATTCGTTTTCTTAATAACTGTGACATAATGACCGGTGACAGCGGGATATAAACTGCCTGCGGGGAAGAATAAGAAAATGGTTCCTTTTCGACGGGATGCTTCATTTCTATTTAATTTACGTAAATGATATACAAGGACGTTATTTATATTGAATAGTACTTCGTGCCTTTTGTGAGCTAGATGACTTACTTAATTGAATATTAGATGTCATAAAAATAATACCGTGTAAAAACGAAAATAACTACCACTTGCACCACCTACAATAAATATTAAGAATAAACATAAAATAAATTCTTGGTTTAAACAATTTCGTGTTTTTGCATACTGTCGCTTATTACGTTTAGTTATTAAATATAAACAAAATTGTTATTTTTTAATTTTCACAGTGACAACACACATTTCACGGTGGAATAGAAATAAATTATTCGTTGCCTTCTTTCAGGTTCTCATTTGTTAACACAGATATACTTTACGGTCGTTCCTTTGTAGCTTTTGTCCCATCTTTATGCCTTTTGTTTTATACCTACATAGTCTAACACCATTTTACTGCTTAGAAACTTAGAAAAGATTTTTGTCTGCACATATGCGTTTTTAGAACTACATGAGGACACGTTTGTTTTGACACAAACGGTTAGGATAACAAAAATTATAATTAGTATCTACTTATTTGCTATTAGTTATTATTACGTGCTCGAAGCATAAAACAGAAAAGTAACTTTATTGCGGTAAATATATATATCACAATAGCAAAATTACGGTAAAAAAATTATAAACTGCACTGTGTGAACTGGTCCATCTGTGTCATCAACATAGGTTTAAAAGCAGAGAATCAAATTATTAATTATTGACATAAAAAATTACCTACTTAAAGTATGTTATATAGTAAGATATCCTGTATCTTCTACCCTGTAAGCGTAATATAAAAAACAATTCCCGTTTTTTAATCCGACCACAACACAAAACAGTTATTTTAATCTTCTTGTTCGCATTTTATCTTAATTTTCTTTTATATTTATAAGAAGACTAAAATTGCAGAGTAATATTTTCGTTTAATTAGTAATGACCGTGGGTTCAAAGTCAAATGAGTATGAAAGTTAAGTAATGGACGCGTCCACTGTAACCGTATACGATTTATTACGGCAAAGCTTTACGTAGGCGCTATTTGTTCGCAACAAAGTGCACGTTACCCACTGTATTTATGTAAATACAAACAACCGAGTGAAAACCAAACATTTTACCTTATTTTTTCTACAGTGTCTATATCAATTGTTCAGTTTTAATTGAAACGGGAATTGTAGTACACATTGTAACATTGTCTAATGAATGACGTGGTACAGTCAAACTGAGAAGTAACTTAAAACTAACATGTTAATTAACAATATATAGGTATTACGCAATGTATCGTGTTTGAAATATTTTTAAATTTTTTATGCATCTTAGTTTAATATTTTTTCCTTGTTCAGAGTAGAACGGGCATAATAAAAAAATCTATATCTATAAAGGTCATCATAAAGATCGTAATAAAAAACTTCTTTGAAATTTAAATAATTAGTTTACTTATCGGCTCGACTGCATCAGAAAATTGGAAATGGTTTTCAATTTTGAAAACGAATTCCTATTTTGAAATCCGTCTATGTGTGAAAGCGCCAAATATAAATAACTTATCGTTATCAACCTACTTATTAAACGTCCCATTGCTGAAACTAACCATCTTATTGAAATGGGAAAAACGGATGTAGAGCTTAGCTATAACACTACATGGTATCCCAATGCTATTGCTGCGGAAGAAGTCACAGTAACTATCATTGTTAAAAGATAAAAAAAATATTGACCAATCCGGATTCAACTATGAGGAAAAATTTTTTCGTAATCTGAACCAGCAAAATACAAAAATGACCTTCCCTGCTAATAATCATACTTTATTTATTTTAAGTTATCTTTAGATGCACAATCCATTTAATTATTTTGAAACCGATTGATAAAGAAAAGAATTGGATCTCATTGTTACAAAGTATATCGAATTCATTTGTAGAAAATTATCAATTCCATTTTGATTCAATGTATTATGCAAAATCCTCCCGATATCGCAGGTTGGGGAGAGATTAATAAAAATTTGGCCCTGCGAATCTCTGGGGAAGACCTTTATGGCACGTTGGCTTTTTATGGGGGACCTTTTATTTTAATACTCATTTTGGTTTCGCGATTCCGTCGGTTTTATCGCTTTATCTCGATTAATCGTTATTCGGTTAATTACACAAACGGGGACTTAGAGGAAATTAAAATTAAAAAATCACACCATGTATTCTAATATCGTGAAAGAGGTTAATATGAATTACACGTTCATGTCAAATGAGTAAAAAAACGTTTCTTTTCTTATGTGCTCATGGTTCAATTTTATTTTGTATTCAATTTTACCAATGAGTTAAATTATAAATACGTTTAAAGTATAGATTTACAGTATAATAAATATATTTTTTTTACCTTTTTCGCGGCTGAATCCTGGTTATTATTGTCGGCGTGGTGCGGAGCGGCGGGCGCCATGACGGTGACGCCACTCTGCGAAAGAAGCTCGTCTGAGCCTCTCTGAAACAAAGAAACATATTATATGATTACCAGCTTCATATCAATGATCTGAATATTTTACGCGATAAAATATGTGAAGATTCTCGCAAAATATTTATTACAATAAAATAAAAAAATATAAGGTACGCGCAAAAGCTTTTATTTTCTCATACAGTTAAATAAGCATTTTTCTTCGCAGAGGCTAGATTACGAAACAAAACAATTTTGTCAAGCCAGCATGTCAACCCTTCTCGGGATCAATCTCAATTTAAGACGGCAAAATGACAGACCTCAGCAGTTAAACGCACCGGGCGAAGATATAAATCAACCTGCGTAATAAAGCAAATGTTACCGAGTGTACAAATGACACGAGGCAGACTACACACGCTACGTCGCGGATTGTACCAAATATCGCGCTCTCGCACCCGCCTAGCTTCGGATATCACTCACATAAGACACTTAATAAATTTTGACATCATTCCCTTTACCACAAAAACATTCATCAACTGGGATCAACGCCTAATGCTTATTTCAAAAACAAATTGTAACAAAAAATAAAAAAAGTGTTGTCGAAAATCAATACTCGGTATAAAATAAACTATAGATCCATTCCCTCTGTAAACCCTTAGTTTTCGCATACTATGCAATAAAGCTCACAAATAGTCAGTAGATAATTTCACAAAATTTAGGGAGACGAATAATGTCAAAGCTATACTTTTAAAGTATTGTTTCTATTATCCATCATTTCTAATTATAAAAATATGAATAAAAGAAATACTTAACGCTATCTAAAGTCTACAGGCCACGGTTTCCTATTACTTTCTGGCATGCCGTTTGTACACGTGTTGGCCACCCTAAATAAATAGAAAAGATAACACTATTTCAACGTACATATAGCTTGATGTATGGATGAATGTCGATAATGACGGAACTCTTGAATGAATACCTTTGTAGATTTTGATCAGAGACTTTAATAGCAACCCAGTTTAAAATTTAGAAAATATAATAAAGAACAGATTACGCTAACAGCGGGAATCCCATTTTGCGGCATAAAGCTTTCATTGTAGAAAAAGGATCCGTTTCTGAAATAAAACCAACATCCGCGAGGTCCTATTCCTTGGAGTAATTTCGTAGAGCGCGTGTAATAATTGCCTGAAATTAAATAACATTTTTCACAACAAAGAAACAACGAGGATGGAAATTCGGGAGCAGAACCCTGGATTGTGTTGGGAAAAGGGCAGTTCTCGTTTCTATAACGATTTTTCAAGTTAATGGAGAACGATGTCGGATGCCTTCATTATGAAGACTAAGGTGACAATACAGGTTGGCGTCTCATGATCGTAACGAAATCATTAATTATTTACCTTAATGATACTAATTAAACGAAATATGTCGTCGAAGTCTGACTTAGTCCAGAATCATAGGTAGATAGTAAAACATTATAAACAGTAATACATAAATAGAGATTGTGCAAAGAAAACAAAATTTAAATAGTTGCATCAAACTTTCGTCAAAGAAAAATATTTCGATAAAGCGATGGAACGCAAATCAATTCTTACATAGTGGCTCTTCACTTGATGGTATTTGGTTTTACTATCGAAAGAAAACTGTGGATCTTTTCTCGATCAAAACATACTCAAACGTTTCTCCAATATGTCATTTGAATGAACGTGATACGAAGGCCCCTCGTATCAAAATATCGGGAATAAAATATACATGAAAGGTTTACTTAGATCACACGAGCGGCTCGGACCTTTTAGCCAGAGATACTATGGACAGAATGATACGTTTACGTGTTCAAAGTGTATCAGACTCCATTGTGGGGTATCAATACGGATAATCTATTAGTGATATTAAAATGTTCACCCGATTACTAAAGATGAGAAAGAAAGATTTTATTTTTCAGATATAGCGACTTTGGAAAATCGAATTTTACTTGCTGTCATTACATTTTGGAAATAGTCAAAAAAATTATGTAACATAGCCTTCAAAATATTTTGAGTATTATTGACCGAAAATAGCAAATGTGAGAGTACTAATAAAACTATTCTCCCCAGAATCCAGTCCCCGAGATTTTTATTAAGGTTGTAAACATGAACGGCCTACTATCGAAGACGTTGAAATATTTATGCGCCAGTAACACGATTTGAAGATCATGAATCGATTTGAAATTGAGAATGGCGCGATAAGGATTTTTATGAAATATCAATTAGTTATTGACTAGTAAAATACATAAAATAAGATAATAAATTTAAAAACTTTTATTGAAAAACAAATCATGGCAATATATTATTTAGAAGACATTTTAAAAACTTAGCTATAAAGATTTGGATTAATATTTTCTATCTTTGGATTAATATACTTATATCACTTGTTCCTTACATACAAATTTTAGACACCTTGATATTTATCTTATCACTTTAACTCTACGTTGCAAGGGAGGTTTATCCACAGAAAGCCGAATATTTCATATTACATTTTATAGCGTAGTAATAGAGCAAAACCAATCAATTTTCCAATGAAAAAAGATTCAAGCGATAGTTTTCTGTTTTCGGAAAAATTTTAGTTCAATACACGCGAGCACTGTTTAAAATTAAACGGACGTATCGGAACCAATTCAGGTAGTAAAGCGAAAGGTATTAAAAATTATTAATAAATTTCACGTCACCCGTACCTATATTGTTTCCGTGGCCAAATAAAATGGAGAAAGTGAACATTTATGATGGGAATGAGAAATCGCTTCAGCATTTATGACGTCATTGTTCCTGAGAATGGGTCTAATATGAAAAAGAATAAAAAAGGGTCCTAGCGAGGAAAAGCTGTAACGAGTCTAATAATTTTTATTGCGATTTCACGAGCTTACAGTCTGATTTAACTCGGCGTGTGTAAATTATGATTTAATTTAATAACCTCCCCTGAAAACGAACGTAAAATGGTTTTTATGTGAGATAATATACTTTTCATTAAGAGTCATGTGATACTCTCACAGTTTTATATTCGTGTTTTATGGGTACAAGTAACTCAGTGGGTTTGAATCGCTACAAAAAGTGTGCGCGGGTTTGCTTAATCCACCTTTTGGGTGCAAAGCGTTATAAAATTATTTTTTAACTGGTCCAAATTATCGCGACCGCTTTAATTGCAGCATGTTCTTAACTTTTGCTTTATTTGAAAAACCATTTTTTTTTCACAAAGCACAACTCTATCATTAAAGCCTTAAACCGCAAGAGTACTTAAGTTATTAAAAGAACGATTGCAACTCAAAGGAAACGCTCCCGTTCAACTGAACACTTACACAATTGATTGGATTAATTACTGACATTTTTCACAAAAGCGAATAATAAAGCACAAATTTTAAACAAGATTATAAAATCTTGTTTTTAATTTAGGTACTTATTAACATTTAAAATTATGACTTCACATGTTATTTTTGTATTAAGTAATATAGTGAATTTACGATCATTACGTGGTGTTTGATTTTATTGGCGAAAAGACGAAATCGGTTTTAAACGATAGCATTTAGCGGTATAATTTGGCGCATCCGTAGCGCCGCATGCGCTACATATCGCGTAATATCGGGCGTACCCCACTAAGATGTCGAAATTAACGATCTTGATAATATTTGTCGGCTGAGAGCTGCCAGCTCCGCCAGTAATTAATTGCACCAATTTGTTCTCCGCTTATAACGGACATTTGTCAAGCGCTCGCCCGCACCCGATGATTTTCGCACTAACTTCATAATCGATATTGCCAAGTATCGATTATCGTCCAAACTCTTCGTCTTAACTTCAATATTAAGACCTTACCCTAGTCATTAATAAACTGTAACGACCTATTTCTCTGACTGTGAGCGTTAACGCGAATTGGACCAAAGATTAATGTCGTGTTAAAAATTCAGAACGCCACTACGATAAATTAACAAGACACGAGACATTGTAAAAGTTAACAATTCTCATCGCAACTTAGGAGACAAACCTCTTAGCCCCAGCACAATATAAAGAGACATTACTCGCTGTCACAACTATACTTTATAGGCAAAGTAGGAGTAGCGAGTTTACGTGAACAAAGTTGCAGTGAGCCGGCCGCTTCAGTAATGAATAGAGACGTCAGGCGGTAACCGCCACTCGGGCGCAACTTGCATACCATTTTAAGTTAGAGCAAGCGATTACCGAACTATGTTGTTTTAACACGAGGCTCGATAAAGTAAACTTATATTTGTAACCACACTACTACGTTTACATTTTACATCAGCGTGCAGTCTAGAAGCTGGAAGATTGAACGTATCACACAAAATGCGATTGTCAAAAAACTAATCTAGCCGTGGAAAGTTAAGCAATAAAAGCCAACGGAAAAAGAGTGCAAAGGGTTAAAAGGAGAGGCTCATTTGTATGCGAGACGATTTAAATAAATACACCTATTGCAATAGGCAGCTCTACCGGTGCTTTATAGTCGAAATTATTTTATACAGAAGTCAAAGGGAGAGAGCTTGACAATCGTTTAGATTAGCATAAAGTGCATACTCATGCTAAATAGAGTCTCCAAGCTCAGTCGTTTCTGCTTCGAGAGTGTTAGTAAAAATTAATCTGGACCCAACTTTAGTTTATTCTCATGAGATTTTGTTGCTTCTCGGGATCCAATAAAGCCTAATGTCACTGCGAGAAGCGTGTTGATGGCCGTTATCAATCCTACGGAAGGTAGCCTGCTTGGCAATATAGCAAAAATACAAGCTGTAGCAGAGATACTTAAAAACTTCCGAATAAAGATGAGAAAATATTGTGAGGTCGTCTATATAATGCGAATAATAAAGAGAATTGTTTTACACGAGCCGATGTTAATTCTTGGGTCTCTACAAATTAGTTTTATGGTCGTGCCGCAATAAATTCATTTGCTATTTGTCAGAAAATGGTGGAATGCTAAAGGGTATTTATTAGGCGGTGTGGAATTGAATATTAGCATTAACAAGACAAATTTAGTGGTTAAGTTTGATAGTTTCTCATTAAGCGCTTCAACGCCAGACCGCGACCTACATTTACTTTGTCTTATAAAACGATCACCGTTATAATTAAGGATTATAAAGAAACATTCTGATAAAAATATTTATACCTAATGCAATTTGTACTTGTAAATTTCAAGTATGTACTTGTATTAAATCAAACCGTAAAAGGACTGAAGCACAATACAGGAGATAATTGGCTAACCCAATCATCTCACGCAATTGGATCCAACCATACCCATATTCAGTGGAAACACAATCAATATCACTTGACTCCGGGAAAAACAAATAGATTCTTTATAGCAATGTACGAAGGTAACAATTTACCCCTCAATGGGCCGTACGGAATCTAAAGCGATCGTAATTTCGTCGGGCAATATTCTGCCTTTTCATATTTTCCTTTTGCCTCCCAAATGTTATGCCGTGCCCGATACACGTCCGCGATTTCGTTTGTTATTTCGAGCCCTCTCACGCCTCTCCGATTTAGTACATCGGCACGTGAAGCATCAGTTAAACAAATATATAGAATCACTTGACTTCCTGCTTCGATAAGTGTTTGTGAGAATATCATTATTAAGAACAAAATGTAACACTGTTTAGAGAAGCCGTGAATTTACACATCGAATCATTTTTGAAATGTATAGGATTTAACTAGATCTATAAGTCTGTAGTACAACGAGAAACATCTTTGTTTGTCGGCACTCGAAAGTAAATGCATACGTTGGCATTGAGCATTCATGCCCCAATAGCTTTTCACAATACATGGGCCGAAGAAAGCTTTGAATATTTTTGATACTAGGAAAAGCAACGATGCATAGAATTGTGACACTTCTTCAGCAACACAAGGCTGACGTAAAAGAGATATCATATGCTGATACATAAGTACTCTTTGAGAAGATCTATCTGACTTTAGACTTTAGACTGCATGAGATCATGAATCCAATAGAAGAATATATTACTATCATAGAAAGGATTAGGCATAGTTAACAGTAATTGCAATTTCTTTACTGAATAGATATTTAACAATTTAGGAGTTTTGAATTTAATATGAATGATTGGAATGGGAACTGAAATACTAGGTACTGCCTCGCGGTTAACATAAAAGTTTAAGCAGCCAGAAGTTGCTTGCAAAACTTTAGAAAAACGGGAAACAATTTATGTTTGACGAGCAGACATATTTAGAGGATGGTGGTTCAAAGGCACGCCATGTTTACATTTCTCTCTGGGCCCGACTGGCAGCCTCAGATATTTAACCGCCGCCGTCGGCAACCCGCGAAGATAAATAAAAACGACCGAGATTTAAATACTTTTCGTTTCTATTTTCTTTTACAGATTTGTCCCTTGGACTAGAGAATCATTATCAGGGATAAATGTTAAGTAAGCAACCGTGTAAATATAGTCTTTATGAAAAGAAAATTTAACCAATTTTAAATCCCACATATCAGATACAATACATTTTTGCAGGTTTACAGAAAAGTATATTATAGTGCTAACTAATTACAGCCCATATTTTAAACAGTAAGTTAACTTTATAATTTTAAAGATAAACGATGATAGTACTACACTTTGTATTGCAATTATTGAAAGTTATTCAAACAAACATATCCTCAAAAGTTAAATGGTGCATTAACCTATAAAACTTTCCGCACTGTTATCTCGACAATAACTGTTGGTGCGGACTTCGTATATGGCATCATCTGTTTAGAAACTGCTAAGCAATAACATTACGCGAACTTCCTACGAGGGCTTTGTGGAGATAGCACAGAGCAATTGAGCGGACAAATATGTGAAGTGATAAAGCATCGAGAGGCAGTCTCGTGTCAGAATTACTACCGTCAAACGCGATGAACGCCACACTTGACGCACTAATGGATTTAGTCGTGGCCAGCAACTTGGCGGCCTCCCACCGTTACAACAACAGTTGTGTTAACGAGTTTCAGAATTTGTTGACTCGATAAATTTTAGTTATTACGGAGTTTAGGAGATACAGTTCGTTTTTATTAAAATCTGATGAAATTTCGTCTGACTTCATAACGTTTTAAAATTATATTATTATTATGATACTTTAAACATACCGAAGAGGTATGATTAAATGTTACAGATTTTAATAGAAGAACTGTAATGTTATGAACCAAAATAACTTAAATATATTTTAATAGGTAATGTATTTCGTACAATGTTACAAGAGCAAACTTTTTAAATCAATTGGAAGATTTAAATAAAGGACCAAATAAGTCTTCCGTAGATAGTAGCAGTGGTCGGTTGGAACTCAATGGACTTAAAAGTGAGCCCGGATTTGCAAAGAGCTAATGTTCTTAAATCGGAACAGACGGATAACGGGCAGGACAAATATTTTGCCACTTCGGAACGTTACCTGACCGGGGAAGTGGCCGCGGGCACACCACGCGGGGAGACAAAGTAAATATGTCCCCGTTTCTCGGCCCTCCCCACATTTTATCGGGGAGCGATCGGTTCTCGGGTCGGGAAATGAATTTAAAACGTGTTTGCGGGTAATCTGTTATCGGTCCCTTGTCTCTCGCCCGAATATAGACGTTCGGACCGGTCCTATATCGCGCCTGTGATTTCAAACCTTGGGGCAGTAACACGTCTTTATAATTCTAGATTTTTAAATTAAAAAAAGAGTCTTGCACAAACTTTATAGATTAAAGGTAACAAACGAAAAATTTTGAACTATAAATAATATGTATATTTACTTTTTATTTTATTTATTATTTGTTCTCGATCATGGCGCATTCAATTCGGGCGAAATATTGGGAACTCATAGATAACCAATAACATGGTATATATACCATTTATATTTTATATTGTCGAAAATCTGAATTTAAAAGAAGAGAAAATGATTCTGATATGGAAAGAATTACTGTTATTGTAAAGGTTAATAAATTTTAGATAATTTAATCCACCAAAAATAATATAATACTCTTCTATTTCGGTGATGTAGCTAAAAACAAGGAAAGGCTGGGAATAAATTATAAATAAGAAACATTAAATTGTGAAAATCGTCAATGTAAGGCAAAAGCGGAGCCTAATATGAGCAGTACTAGGTTAATTATTTCGTCAGAAGAGCTCTCGTAAGCTACTGTAACAGCGCTCCAGTCGAGCTCGGGAGCCATAAAAGCTACATAATACGCGGTGACGTAAAACTCTTATTATTTTAGTATCTGCGAAACGGTCGCAGGAAACATGTCGTAAAATAAAACCTGTCGCATCTTGGAAGATGCAAGCCTCACAAGGTGGAAGGCATCTTCGTAAAAGTCGATACGAGCGGTCTAAATCCATGAGGATTCAGTGTGGACACCGGTTAGGATCTTATACAGCCAGCTACCTGGATTTCCATGGAAAATGCAGACTTTATGGTAGCCTAGGGATAAGTTTCCATTTTAAATTGAACAGAAATTCTGAAATGTTTCCTTGTCTCCCGCCGGAGCTGAGCGCGCGAAACTGAATAAAAATTCACGTCAAGTAAGCGCACAGAAATATTTACACAAACCGAACAACTTATTACCGTGCAAGTGGTTACATAAATAAAAGTTTGGCGGTCGGTGCTTATCTATGTCAATACTTACGTTGGCTAAACTGTTTTGTCTGCAACTACGAATAATCATTCAATTTCCTTATAGATTACAAGCAATGGGAGGCTGGTGGAGGCGTTTTAAGTAATATTACAGGTTAAGGTGAAATTCTCAGTGAAAAATTATTCAATGTTTTTTTTGTGAAATACGACTAAGTCCCGGAAACGCCCATTTACATAGCCGATGTCGACGCGATGGTGCGTGGAGACTTCAAATGGGAATTATAATACCAAATTGAATACAAAACTTTCCTTTCAGTGCCGAGTAATGGAGGAGTCTATGCACCGGAACAATCGAAAAGACAAATAGAATGAGAGAGGAGACGAGTCACTCGCTCTGTTAAAATAATAAGTGACTGACGTCTTTTTGGACGTTCTTGCCGCGCTTTTTGTAACGATAAATTTTTACGCTTTGATCTTTCCAATTCAAATAGGCTTTTTTTCGTAGAATCAGAAGTTATAGGAATATTTCAAAAGCTTTAAGTGAGGCGACGGAGCGGATTTTCCTTTCCACCGGCTATATCATTCTGATTGAAATGCAAATGAAACGGTGTCCATTCGGAACGTATTTATTCTATCTGCCTTCTCGGCAAATCTTTCAAATTAGGCAGATGCCATGCAGCAATTTATTGATATCGTCATATCGGTATTTTATGATTTATTCGTGAAATTTGAATTAGGAGTTTAGCTTGCATAATCTTTGGGCATGACATGCTGCATAAATGCATATCATTTGTTTTAAGATACTTAACTCTTAAATATATTTTAACTTAAAAAATAATAATAAATATTTAAATTTCAATTGTGCAGTGCTCCTGCAGTCCCAAAGACAGGAATTGTTCGTTGAAGAATCTGAGGCGGTTCATTATTCCGTTCCGAGTTATTTGGCGCCCAACGAGGGACTCGGTTCACTTCTCAGTGAACATCTAACGGATCTCTCGCTTTCAGGTCCTTCGAAATGTTTTTTTAACATTTCTATAGTTCGTATAGGTACGTAACCTTGTTTGGTGCTTCATCGCACAATACTCAACACAGTCGTAACTTCAAATCTGAGCAAGTTACACAACGAAACAAGCTGCAACAAAAACATTTGCCTATGCCGACGTTAGTGAATTGTTCTCCCGCTTGTGACTGGGTAATTTCCATACATTTCAAGTTCTATCGCCTGCGGGACGTTCGTTCTTTTGTTGATAAATGTTTGACGGGAACTCCGGGGACGCCATTAAAAGTTTTTTCGTGAATAATTCCAGTTTACATACGCAAATGTTTACTCGTGAGTTTACCCGCGCTCACCTATGCGATGATTTCTTTTCATAGAGGCGTTTGTTCGAGAAGTGGTGGGTTTCTTCAGAACTGATTTGTTGAATAGGTAATTGGAAAACTTTTTGTGTTTTCTTTTTCAGTCTAGTTTGTGATAAGTGGGTGCGCAATCGGCAAAAGTAGCGACTACTCTGTCGTCCGACTGAACTCACGCCGACCGGGCGCCGCTGCTCCGGACGCGGAACGTGAAGTTGTAAAATAATACAAAGTTTTTATGTTGATATACAACATAGTTTGATTATGATATACAACAATAATTTATGAACGCATAAATATTTATTTTAACTTCAGCGCATATGCGTGTTTAATGCTCATAAATTGTTCGCTGCTATAAAGTTGTTCTACAAGTAATTGAAGAAGTCTAATAGTAACACCTACAACTTGAATGAATATTCGAAAAGTTCCGAAGTTCTCGTTCATCAGTAATACAATAGGGATGTAATTGATTAATTGCTGCAATTAAATTATAACGCAACTTTAAAATTTATATAAAAAGGTCTGTTTCAAAGTCAAGCAATGAGAAACGAGATGGTTATCTGAAGTGCTAACTTCCTTAAGCCATTACTCAGTTTGGGAAGTTGTGATCAACTCGGGAACAAAAAGCGCAGGCCAAATGTCACGAAAGCTAGATTGCAAGGATAAGCGCACGTGCTCCGCCACCGCGCAGTAAGCTTACTCTCTCAACACTTGCTTGCTTGGTTGAGATGAATTTGATACTGTATGTTTTACGTTTTCATTATTTTCACAAATATATCTAAAGGATTATAGGTGGTTGGGATATCTAATAGACTTAATTTGAATTTTATAAATCAATATAAGATACTTGGTAGCGAATCACCATCATTATCAACAGCCTATTTACTTTCCACAGTTGGGTTTACCGTAATAGGGCACGTAGGCTTTCCTGCATGGAAACACATGATAACACCACACTGTCCCAATGCGGCTTTGTGGATGAAACCAGTTGTTTAACAGCTGGGACCAACTTCTAGATATATTTAAAATACTGAGGAGATCGAGATACCAAATTTGATTAGCATTTCCACCGACCAACCTCAGCGAAAGATGCTTTGTATTCGTTATTGTACCACTACGCCTACGAGTGTGGTGGAGCGAAAAATATTAAGAAAAAATAAATCCTATTTTACACAGATGATGATTAAAAATAATACCCCAGGTTTTGATTTGAATTCTAGATTCAAATACTTGTCTATTAATAAATTGACACTGCTTGCGGTATGAGAGTAAGGTAGCAAAAGTTTATGCGACTGCAGGTCCCAATATTATTGTGTAATATGTATACTATGATAATTTTACTGTCATAATAATTATTTCCAAAGCGTTTATGTCTTCCTTCCATTATCGTCCAGGGACAGAGTGAAATAATGTATTTTGAAAATATCTAAAACCATTGTTAATATGTTATAAATACAACTCTCTTAATAAAATGTTTCTCGTGGCAACCATGTATCATCGCAAATAATTTTAAGGTTCTGTGGAAACAGGGTGAAGTTGTCGCGCTAACGCAATTAATAACGCAATTTTCAGCGGTGTAAGGATTTATTGCATCATAGGAGTTTGAGGTAAAACCGTAGGGTGAATAAACATTTTAAGAAAATACTATTCAATTCGCTACTCCACACTGTGATTGAACTGAATGGATGATAAGTGGAGTCTTGAAGTTTTATCTCTGTACACAAATATTTGCGGGTTGAGTGGAAACATTGCCTTGTCCTGAATAATTCACTGAATTTCCTTTCACACGTAAACATAGCAAAACTCTTTAATTGCTGATATAGCAAAGATCTACCTAGATACTGAAAGGCGGAGGAGGAAAAAGGCGGAGAAAGATTTTTGAAGGAAGGCATCAAAGTCAAAATATTAAATTCAACATTAGTAGATAGGTATATGTACATTTATTAAACGTCAATATTGGGTCCATTACTCCATTACTGTTTATAAGTTTATTTCCATGATGCATCAAAGTTTAATATAACTTTTTATTACGCAGTGTAATGAACAATTACTTTTATAAGTAAGCAACACATTCCCGGCGTTTGTTAACCATGTTTTTTCTGTCACTGTCTTTTCAAAGTTCACCTTTTATATAAGTATTACCTTTAAAACAATATATGTTAAATTAGACATCTGATTTTCACTATTTTATTGTCTAAATAATAATATACAAAATAATAAAAAAATATTTAAATAAAATCATATAAAAATATGAAATAATATTGTTTACACTTTTTAATTAAAAAAATGTGTTTAGTATAAATAAACAACTCACGAACTTATGAATATCAACTTAATTTGTAGTTGCAATATGGTCATGAAAAGTTCAGTCACCCGGCGAGATAACAAAATCCAAATAAAGCTAAAACAAGGTTTATGCAAGTTAATAGAAAATGAAAGTTTTTACGAGGCATAATGTCACCTCTGAAAGTGAAATAAAATGTTATCCTTTTTTATCCACAAAGAAATATGCGATGGAAATAGACTCTCTTGTCTCGTTGAAGTTATTTTTCGAATACTAAATTCGTAAGAAGTAGAATAACGGACTTTTACTATATTTTTAAGATCACAATGTTATATTTAAATAACTAACTTTACCTTATTAGTCTAATATAAACAGATTAGTAGCTTGGCTCTAGCTAAAGCCATTATCAAAGTATAATTAATTTTATCATGAAATTTTTTATTTTTTATTGGTTTCGTAATTCGTATGTGAGATTTTAAATATATTCACAATACTAAACTAGAAAAATTAGAAACAGAGTGACTGTATCGTGTCAAAGGACAGCACAAATCGAGGGTGTCCATATCAAGGCTCGTACAACAAATTATGTGCTCGCGAACAGATAGCGATATTGTCGTCCCAAAAACACTTTTCCCTTGTTTTCTACGAAAATGGGGAAGGAAGAGCGCTAGTTCGGGTAGACAGCTTGATCCGGCGTTCGGCCGTTTGAGGGGCAGCAACAAGTCCTGGTCTTAAAGGCACGAATACAAACCTTACGGCGAGACCTTAGAGTCTAATTCATTATAACAAAGCTACGGATAAAAATAAAAGAATTCATACGTGTCTAAATGTACGGCAAGACGGAGAGAAGATAGAAGTTAAAGTGATGGAGCGTTACAGACATTAGGTAAATTGTTTGAGGAAACAGATATTATACAGTGCAATATTTTATATCAAGTAGGTGAACATAATTAACCAAATTATAATTTTAATTGCTACCTCCATTTTTTTGCTACCATGGAATGATTTTTTAAACAGTTATTAAATAAAAACATTAATGTAAAAATAAAAGCAATATACATTCATTAAATCTGAGGTGGATATCACATCGGATTTTCTTTTGAACACAGTAAAAACGGAAATACCAATTGTGCATTCGCTCTTCATTGTAACAACTCCAAAGAAGCTCGATAAAGCCTAAGTAGGGAGCCGACTTGTTATTAAGAAGATACTTATAAAAAGAAGAAAGATTCGAAAATAAAAAGAAATGATAAACTGAGGTAAATAATAGAAATCTGTCAGCCGAAAACGACAATAAAGAGTTTTCAATTAAAAGTTCGAAAAGCAAGTTAACTCAGCTTATTTATAAACATATAGCAAGAAATAGCGTTAAGAAACCCTAAGAAGGGCAGTGGTCTGCACAATATGTAGGTACTTATGTGAAGATAAGTTAGTGAAGGTTTCGGAACACTCGGCAAACTGAGTGGGTTAAATGGAGCGTGGACGCGACGAGGCCCGTTGCACTTGTTGCAATTTCTCTCCACTCCGCAACTTAATTTGTACGGAGTGCGCCCTTACGTCGGTATAGACGAATAGCGTTAATTTCGCTCAGGAAGGTTACGTCCATTACTGTAATTGCGAGCCGCATTTCGTCTAAGCATCCCAGAACTTCAGCCGTCGGTGAAGTCTCCTCGAACAAACTCGAGAAAATTTGCAGAACCAACTACCAAAGAGCACGGAAGTAAACGAGGACACTTCTCTAATATTCCTAATTAAACTTTTAATGTAATTGAAAGAGTAGAGACATGTCCGTGATTCTAAGGAGATGAGAATCACACCGCCCTCCACCACCGAAAATACTCAGATAAATTACTTGGAGGGTGAGTTCGGCGCGCATACAAATCGGCCAGAGATTCTCCATACATCATGTTACCGAGCATTGGCTCGATTTATACATACCTTTAATGGGCCCGTTCCACGAACGAACGAGAGGCGCGCTTCTAAGTTGGTGAAAATTAAGCCATTTCCGTAACAGAGCGCGTCAAACTTTATTACTAATCGAGTCACGTCACGGAAAGAATTTCCGATATACAATTAAAGGTGAAACGGGCCTGGAGGATAACTAAGCTGGAGGTGGGCTGATATTGTTGGCGTCTGTCGCGAGAAAGCAAATTACTGGAGAGCGGGCACCTGTGCTCGATAATGCGACGCCCCGTCTGCCCGAAAGGGCGAGGAATCAATTAGGACGTTACCGAATTGCGTAACGTTCTAGTTACGAGCGTTACGATTGGGAACGCAGCTGCTTTTTGCTCATCCAACCTCTTGTTATTGCGCAATCGACATTCGGCGCTTCAGATTAAGATATTACATATTCATAGAACTTTTATTCCATTGAAATCATAAACCTGGTTGCAAATTTTACGGAAACTGTCGTGAAGATTCGTTTATTATTTAAATTAGGGTAGACAATTAAGAAAATATTTTTAATTTCTACTACTGATACCCTAAGAAAACATTTCAAATAATGACTTTGTTGTAAAATAGAACAAGACATTTTTCTTCACATCTATTGATTAACATAGACACACGCTCGTTGGCCATAGCGATTAGTATAATGGATAGCTTTGAATGCAACGGAATCGTCGGGTTTACCGCAACCAGAAGATTTCCCATTAAAAATATATTTTAATATATGGCTCACGCCGTTGATTTGCTGAATACACAATGTAAATAACTTTTAATTATTAAATTTTAGTTTGTATTGATACTTTTACTTTTTGCCATAAATTTATTAATTATACTCAGAATCAAGAGGAAGGTAGTAATAACATGATACCAACTAGTCTATAAAAAGCAGCCTAATATTTAAAAGTTAAATTATACTGCTTAGAAATATTAAATTTATAAATAAAAAAAGATTACGTTTAAAAATAGTCTATGAAAACCTATCAAAAGGGTATAAATAATTGAAATAAATTATACGAAAATCGATTCGATGTTTGCACATAGAATCCAATTATTTAGAGGCCGCTTTGGCAATCGTTTCTAAGAAATTACAGAAGTTTTTGGCCTGAGGGCACTGAACAGGAGCGGTTGGTTGGGTTAATGGCGTAATCTTTTGTACTCCATTACTTGAATTTTCAGTATTAAGTTTTGTACAACTAATGGAAAACGGTTGAACAAAATCTTGGTAAATAGGCTCTTCTATTTTTCAGTTTGGTTTTATATATATAAGCTAGAAGTTATTATTATAGATTATTTAGGAAAATAAATATGAACTTCTTATAATTTAAAAAAAATTAAGACGTTCATATGATAACTGTTACATATGATAAGGAAAAATGAATCCGCAAGGAACCGTTTTCATAAACTGTGATTTGTTTTCGGATATCAAATCAATTTACTTCTTATATTGATCAGTGTTCTTACTCCGAAACTGGGCACTCGTATGTGAATTATTTAGAGGCGGTGGCTCAGACGAGTGGGCCGCAATTAATGAAGTGGGCCGAGTCGTTTATCAATGCGGCCAACCGCGGTCCTCGGGACCTCACCTACGACAATCTATTTTCTATAATGTGTCACTTACAACCGACTGTGAGATGTAACCATTTTGCCATTCAATAACCAGAACCAATGAACAAAAAGGCAAATTAAACACACAACTTGTTTATTACAACGGAGTAACCAATATAAATCAACAACAAGACCCGACCCCTTTCGCGGGATATGGCTACAGAGCTCCTTAAAAGACGAAACACGACGCACAATATTTCTGAAATCAAGATTTAATTGTTTTAATTACAGGCTTCAGTGAGTACGAAAATTCTTGTATTGGTGCATGTAATCAATTAATTAATTAAAACGCGTTATATTACTATTTCTTATTACATCAATTATCTCGCCATCACTGATTATACTAATGTTCTGACTTAATATTATAACGGAGATATTCTGAAAGGCGATTATAAATTTACTGAAGAGGTCGGAAACGGGTCTCGGAGGTCGCTGTTAATTTTAATGGCGAGATTTATTTGTCCCCGATTACACGGAGTTTGATCAAATTCCGAGGCGACGCCGTACGCGATGATATTTAGACGGCCGCCTAAGCTACTGCCCTGTAATAGCCCCGTTTAAATATAATTGCAATAAGTTCATAAATTCCCACAGCACTTTCAATTAATTTAAAGCGCGCCAACGGGTAATTAAATTATGATTTCAGAAATTTCATAAAACAGTGCGTGTGGTCGGTGTCATTTTAGTTCCCGTTGCGGTCAGTTTGACATTCATTGTAACGGAAACCACTTCTTTTGAGAGATTACACTAGACAGAATACTGACCTTTGATAGTTAGCAACTTTATTTGGTGACTCGTTCAAACTGTCGATAGGTTAATGCTATTGAAAATCATACAGCGGAAAATGGCCGAAAGTCATGGTACGGGGGCGATGGAATTAATCAGGCAGAAGGAGCAGCGATGCTCATAGGAAACCGTTGCGTCTCCGTCGGGGGTTCTTATTGTAAATATGCATTAGGGCGAATGACGCGTCGGCTTCGGGTACTCATTACGACAATGTGCCGTCAAAGATGTCGCCGATCCGGACCGTGAAGTGTCCCGGACACAAGCCGCTCAATTATGTTAATGGGTTCTCAGCATTCTCCCAACAACAGGACTGCTTCAGCTGATTGATATGCGCTCCCTCACAATGTACCTATACGTTACCGACGATTATATTGCACGTGAAATGATACTGTGAATATACCATAAATGGGTTTCCATGGTATCTAAAGCTCATAGAGGATTATTGCGAAATACGTGAACTGGCCGAACAACAGTCGTTTTGGTCAAAATCAATAACTAAGCACCCCAATAAAGCAAATACATTTTATTTCTCGACGTGTCTAGGCACAGCCGGATGATTGATAGTGACCTGAGCATACGAACGCTTATTGAACGGTGCTCTGTTGAAAGGTATTACCACAAAAAATTGTCATCAATAGTACAAATAATATTATTTATTTATGAACGGTGGTTTAAAAGCACAATAAATAGAATAACAACACAAATTACCTATATTCCTATCACTAAAACAAATTTTACATAAAGAGTAATGTACTAAAGAAAAATTTTTTTTTAGATGGAAAAGGTTTTTAATAACAAGGCGAATTGTGGAAATGTTTAATACATTATTTTGACAGATATAAAAAGTCGCAGATGAAAAATAGGAGTCTTGGCATCAACAGTGACTTGCTATCCTTGGTGCGAAGACCGATTTAACATCTGTAGTCTTACTGGGAGCATCCCGTAAGATTTCTACAAAACGTCGACTCACCGGGGTGGTATACGCCAAATTACGTGTAAAACCGAACACAAAGGCTATGCTTATTCAAATTCCATTAATCTCCCCAAGGGAAGGTGGGGTAAAATGAACCAGCACGGACAAAAACAATGCCGCCGGCAAATAACCGGCTCAGCATTGTTCCGGCAATTAGAAAGCTTTCCCATGTACCGGTCGTGTATAAAAACAGTGTAACATCAGCACGATTCGCTGCCTATTGCTCGTTACCGTTGATGTTTATTACGGTTATTAGGGCTAACCCGTGAGTTTCTGTATCAGGGCTTCTATAGGCAATCGGTTCAAATTAATCATTGCTGCGACATGCGTGATAATGATATCAACGTTGCTAATAATACATTATTACTAATAATCAAATGCTAAATTTGTTGTGATAAAGTTATCTAACATAAAAGCAAAGAAATAGGAATATAGAAATGAAATGGTATTAAAGTTTTATGCAGCAATAATAATAATAAAAATAGTATAACAGTCTTATAATATTGACAAGTGCATTTCACGATTTCGAGTGTTAAATCTATAAAATCCAATCAAAAAGCTATCAGCAAATTAAAACTGACCAATACTGACCGGTACAAATAACACCGCGATACGAGTTCAGTTCCATTAATCCCCAAGCGCCCCTAACTTTTGTTGACGACATTTTAAGCCGTCGATTATACAACATGTGTAACAATGTTTTCCACTATTCTATAAGAATGTTTGTATTCTGCCTAGATTCGTAACATAATAAAATAATTGGAATCTTATGGGTAATTTTAATAAGTTTCTCTAGGGAGTGGCATAGGATACCTCGAATCTACAATTCATTTTATTTATGTATAAGGACATTAAATTTTAACCTATCGAGACTAACCGGCCCGCTACACAATATGTCACACAATTTAATGGTATATTTGTAATTTAGTATAATACCTAATGTGGGAGTTCTTAAAAGTTAAACACCCTAAGTATTTTTAAGGGTGAATTGAACACTATTACTCTGTTCTACTGCGTCATAATGTTCTCTGTATCTACATTTTAATTTGAAAGAGAAATATAAAACACCATAAAGCAACTTTCATAGCCAAAATACTTTTACAACTTAGAATCGAAGTTTCTTACAAACCTTTTTTTAACCTAGTCCTAGCCAGGCAACGGCAAATATGTTTACTAAGTTAATATCGTAAATAATCTCCAACAATTATACTATCTAGAATTGTCCAATATTGCTATTGTCCCCATATTAAATAGAATATGCAGGAATAAAATTAGAAAAAGTATCAATATATAATTACGAAATAAAAGCCGGCATTTTCAGTCATTTGGAGATAATTCGCACTGAAAACAACAACGTTCACCTGAAAAAAGGGAAATATTTGTTAATCCATTAAGCAATTATATTTCATTCAAGTCTTAAATTGCTACTTGACACAGGCAGAGCCATGTAATGGGAACAATACGGCCGTAGCAATCACAAGAAGCTTGCCTCAACCATTGTTTTTACCGTTGTTATTGCGGAGTGCCGAGTAGTAATAAGCGAGCGTTGTTTGCCCAGGCCACTATTGTAGCGGGTTATTAGGACAGGTCCACAGCTACCCGCTGCGGAGGGTTAAGATCGGCTCAACCTGGCTTTCTCGTTAGGTAACGCGGTTTTAGCAAGAACGTTTTCCCTGCTGTGGACATGATTTGACCGAGATGCGAGCATTAACCTTAAGTCTGTTTAAGTCACCTAGTACAAATGTAAGGATTTGCTTTAGTTACATTTATGAGCGTCTGTGTAATTTAAAGTTAATTCTTCGATATCTTGTCTCGAACTTAGGATATGATCCGAAAGGAGCCAATAATCATAACAATATTTTATTCTAAATACGTCATCAGAATAAATGCGTCCCGATGGTGGGCATATGTATTAAGGTCAGGAGTTTAACGCATATAGGTTGATAATTATATTTTCATTCTAAACGTTGCGAAATTTGTGGAAATTTCCTTCTATACAGCTCCTATGGAATCACTACACTGACGAGTAGGTTAATTAAAATAGGGCTTATACCTAACTTGTTTGGGCGGTGAGGCGACAAGCATAATACCCAGTTCAAATAATAGATGGCGTTACGGATATATGAGCAAACAACTGCGGGTAAACACACATCGCGGTGCTGATATAATACATATAACTAGCTACATAGGATAGTGTTGTGTAAACTGTGGAACGCTGGCCATTTAGCGGTCGCTCGTGGAATATGGCCACCGAAGTAGTTTCCGATAAGATTTCGATTACTTTTTGCTACTGATGATCTTTTTGTTGTTTAAGTTAATGCGGCTGTTAAGCTTATTTAATTAATTTGTTGATATAAACAACACGCGGAAGAGTAAAAATGTGAGTACTAACACAATCAATAATAAACAATAATTTAATATCTTTTTTAGAATTAATTACGGTAAATTATCACAACTTTCTTAATTACATTCTTCTACCCAGTCTCCCCTTGTCTTTTACTAAGTATTGATTACATTGCGATAAGAAGCGTGTGGTCATAATATCTTTTGAAATGACGCATAGCCGCACGCGTTTTCTTTGTAATTTTGCCACCTCGTTTGCCATTTTTGCCAAAGCGGTCCCCTTCGTAATTATCAAGCAAGTGTACTTACGAGATTTTCTCAAGCATGAGTGGGGTCACGAATTGGTGATCGTTTTTTTAAGATGACAAAAGAGGCGAAAATTAAAAAAGAACACAGGGAATTAAAATATGAAATAATTCTTTGACTAAGTGAAAAGAATTGAATCATGCGTATCATTATATTGAAGTGCCTTCATTTTATTAGTCTTCGATTTTTAGTAGGTAAGTATTTTCACTGTAGACATCTACGTTTGTGCAATTCATTTAACTGTCAGATAAAAGGTCTTATTGGGGTACAGTTCCATTGTACAAACACAGGTTTTGTCAAAACAAGCTCAGTTTTTGAATGCAAAACGTTCGTCTTTCAAGCAAAAACTCAATTCATTTATCAAATCACCGTTGTCTACATTACAGAGTTGGGGGCGTTTTGTGAATAGGCTAAAAAGCCCATCCGCATAAAACGTCGTCGCGACACTTGCTCACTTCCAATAACGTGCAATAATGAACCTTAACTTCTGATCCATTAAGAACTTTCCTGCACGAACATCAACTCAGAACGCCCGATCAGAGAGGTAATTTAAAGCGTAAATTAAACGGGTTAAATTAAACAAATAAAATTAATGAAAACAAAAAGCTGTGCCATTTTCCAAGCAAATACATTATTGTACAAGCTGAAAACAAAATAATGCATTGGAATTTAAATTTTCACAATTTTGGCACAGTTTTTTATGGGAAACATTTTTTAAATACCTATATTTTCTTAATCTACGTATTTTATAGTTTAAAACGACTATCAAATAGACTACTCATTACTGTTTCTGAGAAATTTATTTTGTTATAAAGGTCTTGTTATTTAGGAATCAGCCGATCCATCAATCTCGTAACATCCATACATTCAATTTCATAAATATTCAGAACGGTGATAAGGTGACATATTGAATACACATTAAATTTTCACCGCCTTTAGGAAAAGCGGCTTACCGTGAGTGGTTAAAAAGAGACGAAAGAGCTTTCCTTTCATTTGTTTAAGAGTGGCTTTGACTGCTATAAGTGCTTAACATGCGCAGGTTGAATAGCTCTAAGTGTGCAGCGAACATACACTTAAAAATTACCAAGTAATTTCTATGAAGAACACGTATCTCCGTGTGCATCCGCTTGCGAATTGGGCGTCGACGCTCGAGCAACACATTTTCCGAGCAAGGAATTGCTTAAGCCAATTTTGTCTTAGTGCTCGCACCATTATCTGCGAGTACTCAAGAGTCTCGTACATGGACACTCAGCCTTTAGGAGTGTGATTAGCACCTAAGTGAAATTTATTATATCTACAGCATTCTCGAGTAGAGTGTGTTACCATTGTATAATGGCGTGTTCTTTTTAAATTATGTGGATGGCTTAAATTTTGTTTTTCATTTTAAATTACTGTATCAAAGAGAATACCAGTTTATTAGGAATTTTACATAAAAACAACTAAGTCTTACAAAAACCTTATATATTTCTAAAATAAGTCTTAGCTACCTCCAAAAAGCATGTAGTTACCAGGTAATCTTTAACGTGTTTTCTATATTCTACTTATATAACAGCAAAAAATTTTAAGCAAAAAGTCGAGAAAAGTTGTGAAGATAAGCCGCTTTCCCTTTCTTAATCCTTTATTAAATATAAACACGCACTTATACAATTCTTAAGCCGGAATGGAAAAATATTTGCTCCGTAGCGCTTTCGAGTTTTCACGTCGGGAACTCATATAAAAGACATTTCGCCGAAGCTTCTTGCCTATCGGCGGTATTATTCAAATTAATTTAGAGCAGCGGTGAGGCAAAAAGTGTGCGCGTTCGGGGCGGCGCCCCATATTCATAGGGCTGCCCTAAATTAGCATCACAATGAAGTGTTGGAAGCGAGAGTGCCAAGTGCTTAATGCGACCTGCGTCTTCTCATACGGATATGTTACATCCTAATGAATTAAGTACAAAACTTCCGCCTTGCAAAATTGTTTTGGAGTAACAGAGCACAGGTGCACCTTATAACGCTTAAATGAGTTTATTAATTATTTATCATAGCTACAATCAGTCACGGCACATAATTTACCTCTACCTCAATTTAATATTTGAATGTTCAACAAAATGAAATTAAATTCGCTACCAATTAACACTCGTCCCATCTTTCTGTTAACGTATCCAGGCTTCCATCTTTTACTACCTGGCAATTATTATGACTGAATTTAGTATACTGGTTAGGTCACCCTTTTACGCGTTGACGCCTATAAATAAATCAAAATATTCAGGAAAGGCTCGACTTTAAGGCGGCTTAGAGGAATCGTAAAATTCAACAACGTTCGCGTCGCCCCAGGGTTTATCTTTCAGCAGTGCTACCGTGTTTTTGCTCGAATCGTAAAAGAGTATCACGATGTATGAATAGAGAGCTACCAACCCTTTTACGGGGCGCATATGGAATGCTTTACAAGTTTAATGCAAAGAGTAGATTATGGAAGCCAACAATGTATGTGTTAAGCCTCGTCTCCATAAGAGATATCTGTACAAACATACAACTTGATGGAAAATTTGATTTATTATGAAATTTGTTTAAATTATCATAACTTAATAGATATCAACTTGTTTTAATATAGTTGGCTTTTTGTTATCTGGCTTCAATACAGGGAGGAACTAACAACCATTGGATTAAAACTACGGACTTTATTTTATTCTCGTACAACTATCTGAATATTATAAATAGCCCGACCATAATTACTACTTGTATAGCTAGCTCGGCTGTAATGGAGAAGTTTTGCGAAGGGTCTACGCTGGCGTATATACTATAGGACCCCTCAGACCCCTCGTGATGAACAATGCTGAACGCATCACTATTAAAAATATGGCAAGTAGCAGTTGTAATATCCAATCGACCGCCACAATCGCAGTACAAACAAAATGAATACTTGTATCCGAAACAAATGTTCCAGATAATTGTATCAACTCCTTACAATTCACGAGATATGTTAGTGGGGATGGGCTTAAGAATACACGAAAGAACAAACGTAATTGAGTGACAAGGGGTGCGCAAACGTAGCTTACGTACTTCGTAGTCGACTTTAAATTTAACTTTACTTATGATAAATTTTACAAAAACTTGATTTTATTACTTTGAAATTTGTGTTCAGATATATAGGATCATTTGAATACCTATGAAATCTTAAAGCACAGTTCTTTACTAAGTAAAGGAGGCAGATGTCTGGAATCCGAAATATCCGAAATTTAACCTTAAACAAAATACGAGCCGCTATTATTAACGCAAGTAGGGAGCGTTGGGGTCATTAATAACAATTTATTTAGCACAATACCGCAATTTTGGTCCAATGGTAGCCTTTGGGAAAACGTAGATTTGATATTAAACAGGGGTCTCGTTTTGTAAATTGATTAGATAGTTTGTGATAAATTGTACAAGTTTTGCAGTTTCGTTTTGCCTCGTGATGAGATATATTGAAAACATTGTTGTTTTAATATACTTACTTAGTTACTAAAATTTAGTTTTTGTTATATACCAGGCGAAGACTTTCAGGTACAGGTTTTATTTAGCATGACAGAGCTTAAAATCATTCTATTTATATGCTTTTGGTGAACCATGATTGATAATGGCATATTCCTTTTATTGATTTTTTCATGTAAAAAATAAATAACGTATTCTTCAATAATTTATGTCTCTAAATATGTTTTTATATGACAGTTATTAACAGTGACTAATGTAAGATTGATTCTAGATATGATCGGCCTTATTTATAAACGCTGATCGTAATTTTAAAATTTAGTTTTTTATTTAAGATTAAATTTAAATTCTTGTTACATAAAAGCAAAACCAAATAATATTTTTTATTGAACCTTGATTTGAGGAGTGTTAAGAAGTTTTGGTTAGTATTACGCTTAGAATGATATAAAGTTAAATAAAAATTTTGAATTGATCAAACATTGCGCCGTGCATAAAAACACAGTATGCTTAACTTCTTATCAGAAAATGAGTAAGCCCAGGTTTTGCGAATACTTTCAGCTGTGTACGAGAGAAACTTTCCGGAAGCAAAGTTGAGGTTCCAAAGTTTCCCATTCACTGCCACGAGAGCCGACCATTGTGGCTAATTCAAGGCTATAATTAAATTTGTTTACATAATATCCTGATACGAGACGCAAACTTTGGTAATGTACCCCTTGGGGATAACAATTTTTTATATATCTATGAAAAATTAGTTTTTACTTCTATTAATTGAACCATATTGGTATAAAAATAAAAGTCAATTAGTCTTCTGTTTTATAATACTTGACATACGTTTTTTTTATATTTTAAAGTAATAATCGACCCACATCTTAGTAAAAGTACTAACTTTAGAAAACACATTGTTTCGATATTAGCGAAAGTGAAAAATTTGTGATTTCACTCAAATCTTGAGTACTTACACTTGTATGGAATAATTTATTACTATTAAACTGTATAAATATAATAATTGGCAAAGTTGACATTCATCCATAACAAAGTGGGCTGTTAAAACGAGCCCTTATTGGTTGAATCAGCGTCGACCAACGTTACGATTATTCTACTTCCAATTCCATTTGCGTGAGGTTTTTTTAGAAACGTAATAATATTACACTTTGAACTAAAGTGACCCGCCTGAGGAAAAACAACAATATTCTCGGCCTCTCACTACAAAGGGGCCAGCATTTGTATTATCATTCCATTAAACAAAAGTCACCGGAGTTTCAAATGAAAACACAGAACTCATTATTCCCGGGGCAGAGAAATGATTTCAAATGTTAACAAGATTCCCCATAATAGAGTTGTTCACAGACAGATTTAAGAAAAACAAGAATGAGCTAAGTAGCGTTGGTTATGTTATGATTCTGAAGAATTATACTATAATATATCCTCACAGTGCCAGATGAAACTACTCAGCGAAAAATTCACAAATAGAGCCCCTGCAATATTGATTAAAAGTCACCGTTGTCATTATTGAAAATCAGCTAAAATATTTTCAAGAATAACAAAATAGTAAAAAGACAAATGACGTATTTTCACAATACGTCATTATTCTTTTCCCTTTCCTAATGAGCTAGATATTAACGGTGCTTTGATATGTATGGCCAATAACCTACTATTAGTAAGTAAAAATCTATACTGATACGAGGGAGTTATACACTGACAGAAAACAAGAATGTGGTACGGCAAATCCTGTACATTTTCGCGAGGCCCCTTGAGGAATTCCTATATTATATAATACATTGGGGAGGATCATTCTACTCGTTTACTGCCGGATATATTTGTGAATGCTCGTTTGTCAAATGCACAGTCATTTATTCAACGATATATTTATGTAGTCCATACATATCTGAGAACAAGAAGGGCACGATTTCATAAATGTTGATGTGTATAGCAGGTAAGTGAGGGACAGTAGCGATACTTAAGACTGTGATATTGTTTTGGATGATCTGACTTCAGCCATAGCCTCGTTATGAAAATATTACAGTTTCATAAGGTGATGTATGTATGACTACAGTAATAGTGCTAGCAGCAACAGAAATAGCTAGAAGCATCGCCGACCAAAAGGTAAGTGACACTTCAGACAGCTTCAGAGCCATCATATATAAAAAAGTTTTGACCAATCTTTATAAAAGTGGCGGAGCATCACAAGCCAGGAGGCAGCGTGAAATGCCAATAAATGAGAGCCGTACAATTCAAACACGGTTGTTCTTTGTCTTGAAATTCTCTTTGATTTATAATTTATTAAAATTGAAGTAATCCAAGTAAAAAACATGAATTAGGAAATCAAACACGAGAATACTAGGCGGTATCTGCCCGCTATTCCTAGTAGCCCTGTGAAATGTTCTCATCTATTTTTGGTTGTGAAGCCATTCGCTGAAGTATAAAGGGAAGGGAAAGGTTGCCAGTGTACTTGCAGCTACGGCCTTAGAGCCTTCAACGTATATAGTATCAAGAATATGCGATTGCATTATCAATAATAAGGTTTTCCCATTATATTACAGGCTCTTGCAGGCACGTCACCATCACGTGGTATAGGAAGACACTAACCCAGTGTCAAAATAACTATACGTTTTTATGTTGTAGTGACTATTTTGGCCTAACATAATCAATATGATTTAGTAATATGAATTAAAAAAATTAATGTGCTAACTGATCTGATATTAATAAAATTGTATTGGAGACGTTAACATATTACCTACATGAATAATAAATCACAAGACACACAGTCTCTGGACAAAGGGACGCTAGTAAATCACAATAAGGCGTCAAATTCCTTCAAGGTGCATGCAGTGAGGTGATTCAAAGTAATACATTGCACGGAGGTATTCTGTGTTGATTTCTTAGTAAAATCTATAGGTTTACGTCTGTAAACTACAAGATTTCTGTAATATATATATTATCTTTGAAACAATCGCTGGTACAACTTAGTTGCTACAACCTTTCCACTGATACAAGTTATCTGATGAAAATTTTACCATTACATTTACGTCATGATACTGCATCATGATATGCAATCCCGCGATCAATGGATGTAAATGTAAATATAACCACTCATTTAAAGAAGACTTAGGATCCTATACATTGTTCATCGCATTATTAAGAAATTATGAAATTTTTACGGCCAATAACAATCTCATTTTTTATCCTAAGATATTAGGATCGGGAAAAAGTATTTTCGCATATAGTATGTATAAACTTGTGATAAAATATATTTGGCTATACTATTTTTATGTGGCTGGTTTTCATAATATTAAAAAGGTGACATTTAAAAAAATAGAATCAAATTAGGAAAATTTATTTCCCACTATTTTTCATTTGTTTTTCGTTCTGTTAAAGTGGGCATATCCAATGAAGAAATGAGATAAATATTAATATTTTATTACAAAAAGAAAAAAATCAACTCAAGCCAGTCAATGCAGTGTCAGTAAGAGTAGCACAAAGTTGGTTTAAGCGTTTTCAATACAGGAATTTTGATGGGAAAGACGCACCTCGCTCTGGTAAGATAAAATGGACGCTATTTTTGAAAAAGTGAATCAGAATCAGCATATCAGCAGTTACAACATACCTGAATAACTTGGAATTGACCACAAAACAGTTTTGACCCATTTGAAAAAAGCTGTATACACAATGATATTTTGGTGCCACACGAGCTCACTAAAAGAAACCTAATGAACCATACCGTACCGAGTACTCATTTGCGATTCTTTATTGAGACGTAATGAAACCGTACCGTTTTTGAAGAGATTGATAACTGGTGATAAAAAGTGAATCACGCATGACAAGAACGCACTAAAAAGTTCATGGTCAAAAGTCGGTCAGGCTTGGGTTAACTCGCAATAAGATGATGCTGTGTCTAATGGTGGGATTGGAAGGGCATTTTTCATTATGAGCTTTTACCGCCGGGAAGAACCATCGATTCCGATTTCTACTGCCAACAACTTTTAAAGTAAGAAGTTGAGAGAAAGCGGCCGAAATTGATTAATAGAAAGGGCGTGGTTTTTCATCACGATAACGCTAGACCACGAACATCTTTAGCCACTCGGCAAAAATTAAGAGAGATTGGCCAGGAGATGTTAATGCATCCGCCATATAGTCCTCACCTTGCACCTTCAGATTTTTAACTGTTTTAGTCTCTTCAGAATTCTTTAGGCAGTGTCAGATTAACATTAAGTGAGGGCTGCCCAAACTACTTGTTGAGTTTTTTTGATCAAAAGCCCCTACAGTAAACGCACACGCAACGGGATCATGTCTCTATCTACAAGATGGCAGATGGTCTACGAAAAAAATGGCAGATGTATACTGTAATTCAATGTAAATTATCTTTTCACATGTAAATTGAACTTTTTAAATGTTAATTGAATTTTTATATAAAATGCGAAGAAGCTTTTACCAATACCAAAACATTCATCAATATCCGAATTTATCCTATCACGAAAGGGACACTAATTTCAATAGGTAGTTCAAAAAGACTAGATGATATCAGAGCAGTTATGCGAGGGTATTCGTAGTTTCACGGTGGGCACACGCAGAGAGCTGGCGGCTTCGTCTCGCCAATCAAACAGTAGCTGAAAGCGGGCAAAGGCTTTGTATCACTTAATAAACCCGACATCCGGGCAATGTTCGTCTGGGTCCAACAGAAATTAAATACAGCGATAGTATTGATGGCATTTTCGAATCCGGATGGATGTTGGTACTTTACACAATACATGTATTGTGAGGAGTGCTATTATCTCTTCTAGCATTGTGATATGTAAGCGCAATGATATGGAACTGAGTAAGACTTGTTAGCTTATTATATACGTATGTGTGTTAATTTATCCGAATGAGAGTTTATTGGCCCGTAAAGGAACTAAATAAAGCAAGTCATTAACGTTTGTATGATGCTCTTATTGGATCGTAATCTTAGATCATATATATGATTATATTCTTTAGAACTATCTTCTACTATTTTAAATTATTAACGTTTGAATGTTTACTTCACTCAAAGATAGAAATGTGAAGTACTTCCGAAGACATAAAACCTCCGCGATATAAAGCGAAAACCCCATATTTATTTCTGTTATTCGTTAAAGGCACCGTAAAGTTAATAAAGGGTTTTTTGTAACAAGCACACAGCGAGTTCGAGATAAGCTACTGGCCCCAGAGGGCTGAAATCTTTTAAAACGTCGTTAAAACCAACCCCTGCCCGGCACAGACAAAGGCCCAACAGCCTAATTGTTGACGAAAAATATTCTCGATGCAAATTCGCACTCTTTACAGCCCATTCGGAATTTGTACTCGCCCCGAAAGAAGTTAACGTAATTAGCCCCGCGGTAGGGGTGTATTCTGATTTTACAAAATACTGGCACCGAATAACACTGAAATTTGTTGTGACCCTGTAGTAAAATTTAAAACACTTCAAGGGTCCAAATTGATGTTGTTTATAAAATATTAAATACACAAAGTTTCTTTTTATAAAATATTATAAGAAACTAAATTAGTGCGTATTTCTCTTTTGCTGTTGCGTCGTAAAAATGAGTAACTGTTTCTTAGCAGCGGTCGAGTTATTAATGTTTAATTAAATTCCTTTGCGATGAACACAGAAGTAGGCTATGTTCCTCTTGCAAAGAGCTCTTATAAGGAAACCTGTGTACCTGCGGAAGGAAGACTTACTGAAAGACTGCAACACTGTAACAATTAGTTCGCCAAATGTAGTTACTTACTTCGAGATAAAAACTTCTAACTACCTTCATTGATAATCATATTGTTTTTTATACTATAGATAATTCGAAACAAGAAACTGAACAATAATCAAAAATGATTACGTTATAATCAATTGCATCTAGTACCAACCCATACATATAAAAATAGATAAATAAGTACCAACGACACAAAAAGTTATTCCATTTTCATATTAAATGTAGATACATTTTCACACCTTTATGTTCACGCTGTGCGTAGGCTCGCTACGTTTGTCACACTCATTTCCTGTAGATGTGCTACAATATGACGGTCTTGTTTCTTTGTTTAGAAAGAAATAAACTAGGACACACAGCTTTATATTGTAAGGCCATTTACGATTTTGGTATTTATGGATCGAGACAATAGGGATTCGGCCTGAGATGCTTTCCTTAATTGGTGTAGGTACGTATCCAAGAGATCATTGGGCACACTTCTCCCCAAAGACAAAGGTTCGTGGAGTCCTTGCAATTCGATCCACCGCCGCCCCTCCGTAATTTTCTCGTTAACGGAATGAATAAAACATTTCATTCCTTACCTTTCTTTTCTAATTGTTAATGGTTGATGGGTTTTGGAAATCTATGTTTGGAGTTTTATAGTTCGATTCCAATTTTATTTAGCGACATTTTTTATTCAATACTTATTGGCGTGTGGATTGACACTCTTTGATTGTTTAAAAAATTTATCTATATAATTTATGAGATGAATGTAAACTCACAAATCATACATATTTAAAAATTGGTTCGATATCACAATGAATAATTTGCGAAGAATCATAATATCAAACTAAAAATGTAGTTCTAACGAGAAGCTCAAAATGGCTCGTAAGCAATGAAACAGCGCAATTTCATGAGAAAGGCGACCAGCAAATAAACCAAAGCGGTGTACATGCCCGCCTCCATAAACGCAGACTGAAATAAATGTAACAGACTCGGTTCTTTAAAAAATCCGCTCGACGACAACCGCATAGCTCAGCAAAAATCTCTAGTGTGAGCCGGAATTCCGATGTCGGAATTTTCATAACTGGCGTAGCGTCGCGGTTGTTGAAGCGTTCCACGTGAAAGATGCCGAATTTATGTCTCGAGGCAGTCTGATCGCGTTCCTTCGGTACTTTATTAGGTACCTCCGCACCGCCACCCGCTTTCTCTAAAGAAATGTATCTGCAGCCCGGTCACAATAAGCCTCCCATATGAACGCTGCCCACACAAAATGCTCGCCAAACTGTCATATTCGTGTATACTCATAAAACATAAATGAGTCCGTGCCGTGCATAAGTACAGACAACATACGGTATATCAAACCATTTCAGCAGTTTATTTAGGAAACATATGTCGGAATTTGTTAATCCGACAATCGAATCGCTTCGAGATTGCGGCTCGAGAGGCGTCTGCTAGATATTGTGGGCCACACCCCGCGAAGATTACGTGAGTTTTTCATATAAAGCCATTCAGCCAATTTCCTCATATCCTACACGGGAGCATAATAAGGAAGGCTTTTGTGAAGGAAAGAGGTTCGCGCACCTACAATGCATAGGTACCGTATGTATTTTCCGTTGAAAAGGGTAGAGTGACGCAATATTCGGCTCCCACTTGGATCGGATAGGTTTGGATATTTAGAGAGTTGACGATGTGAACAAATAGCTATGTTTTTACTATGTCAACGTATACTAGGACGAATCAGTTTGGATATTCGATTTTCTCGTACGTTTCTGCTAACAGATGTATCAAATTTTTGTTACGTTACCGTCGTATTGAAAATAATATGAGAGTAAACCGCACGACTTTTTCGTGCATTTTATATAATTTTATCTTACAGTTACACGAAGTATTCGTTGAAAATCCTTACCTGTAACAAATAAAACATATTTCGTCAATAAATAAAACTCGAAGCAGACTGTAGGGATTCTTAAACACAAAAACATAAGTATAGTTAGAGGAGCCCAATAATAATATTTCACTTATTCTTCGATTACTTTACTAGTTACGCGTGATATGGAGTCATAAGTTAATAAAAAAATCTCTAAGTGATTCTGATTTTTAGTATAGTTCACCCGGCGAACTTCGTTTCACTGACAAACTAAAAGAAACCCGAAGTAGCGGTGGAAGAAATGACATCTTTAATGTTTAGTGTGTCAGTTAGACGATTTCCGATACTAAAAAAACTAATTTTCGGTTGTATATTTTTAAGCTTTTCTTTAATACACTCCACGCACACAACACGGCTCCCATCTTCACCCTATAATGAAGGGTTTACTAACTTACAAAATATAGGTAATTTCTTAAATAGATTATAATTTGATGCTTATGAACACAGGGAGTCACAGTCGGCACTCCAATGTTGCGAAATAGTTCATGTTTTATTGGAAAAAAGAATTTAATAAATATTTAAAGTGCAAATATGGGCATTTATATTGGGCATTGAATGAGTTTAGGAAATCAGTTATTTTTATTTTTATACCACCCCTGAATTAAACTGAATAAAAAATCATGAAAATTATTAAAATCAAGTCGTGACTAAATAAAGTTTTGCAACTCCCACGTAGGGATGTCTATGTAGTTTTAGTTCATTATTTAACAGCATCTTCTCGTACAATAACGTAGAGCTGCGGCGTAACAGCCAGCAGCTGATCGTGACAGGGGTGACCGCGACCACGGGTCAACCCGTATCACTGTAATACATCTATTAAATTAACAGAATTTGATTAATTTTGTACCTACAACCCTGACATTGTATGTTTCTATAATAATATTATACAGAGGTAAAGTTTACGAGTGGGTGAAGTTGTAATCTCTGGAACTACTGGTTTAAATTTAAAAAAACTTTTTGTGTTGGATAGCCCATTTATCGGGGAAGGTCTTACATAAAATTTGTGAGAGATCGTCCTAGACGTAGCCGCAGGCGGAAGTTAATATGTACAAACCAAGTAGATTTAAGAAAAAGTTTTAATTATGATTTGTGATTGATAAACTGTCACAATTTTTGCAAGCGTGCAAAATTAAGGATGGCAACTATGAGAGTTGGAATAAGGGCTGTCAAATCAGCTGTGTTACATTATGAGTTTTATTTATTTATTTATTTATATAAGACACACCAACAGCATACACATTACTCTGTACAAAAACACAAATATACATAAAAATGTCCTGATGTGTTTGTGTTTGTGTCCTGAGTTTTCACAACATTACTAAATTTTTTCATGAAATTTACGCCTCGACTCGACGTGCAACATGTAGCCCGTTTCTTAAATATCCCATTAAAGCTTCCATAAACTTATTAGTCTATGGAAACTAAAAAATATCGAACGTATTAAAATGTCGAACATATTCAAGCACCTATACAATGTGCAAGAAGAGGTGCTAACAAAATTTATTTGTACATAAGGTTAGTCGGCCGGACGGCAAAATTCCCACCGCAATAAATCGTTGGAGACGCGATGCGGTGCGGTGCGGTGCGGCCTGTTTTTGCCGCTGATAGTTTTCTGGTTTAATCTACAGTTGGTGAAGTTGCGTTATTGCTAACTTTATTACATATTCCAGTTCTAATTTGAATGATGTTTTATAGTTGTGTTTTAAATTAGTCCTTACTCCTTGCGGAATACGAATTATTTTATATTTTATTATATATAACTCTACTTACCTACTCATATCATCTTTATGGTGGAGCAATTTTTTTTCATCAATTATAATCTAATAATAAACAAAGCAAAAAAAATTCTAAAGTTATGTATTGCAAAGATCCATAGCAAAAGAAATTAGCGTCATAGCAAACTATATAAATGAAAAAATATTTAGCAAAGTTTCTTTGTTGAATAATTTGCTAAGCTACTTCGGAACTATTTCCTTACCACTACAAATAAGCTACTTGGGGTACTTTTAAAATCGATATAACATATTTAATTAAATACTATAAAGAAAACTGCTATATAAGAGGCTTGAAACAAAACCACTCAATTTTATTGCCAAAATAAAATGACTAAATGAAATATAAAAATGCAAAACGATTGGTTTGGTTGGTGGTAGGGTTTTTTCTTAAGCGCCTGGCTAGCTATCGACATGTTACCTAAGTACCGCCAAAACAATAATGTTAACACATTGTTGTGTTCCGGCAGTTTTAGGTAAGATAGCCAGTTCCTATGTCGTTGAGGAATCTGGGTGTGGCTCGCTTCCATTTTCGGCCTTATATTAACTCACCATCAGGTTAGAAGAAGGGGTAGCCCCTTTAAGAATTAAAAAAAATATATTTTTAGTTACGTAAATAAGTTGCTTTTTCAATTGTAGTCATTTTAAGCATTTCTTGAGTATCAGTTTGAATTACTTTTCACATGTAATTTGAATTGGACGGTATAATTTAAAACAGTAAGTCGAAGGCCCAAAACTGCAGTCTCTATTATTATAGTATCATTTACACCTAGGAAGTACAGTGTATATGTTAGCAGTGCATCGAATGCTAATGTCGAATGTATAATTAATTTGTTACAGATCTAATTAACACGTTAAGATTAATGTCTGCTACTATCAGGTAATCTAATTAAAACTGTTCTAGATCTAATTTTATCCGTTTTAAATATAACATATTTACTACTGATTGGTAATTATTATAGGCTATTACATATAAATAATTAAAAATGTATATTATCTAGCATCTTAACAGCTTGTGTTATTGATACTAGTCGGCGGAAAAATATAGATGGTATTATGTTTACAAGCAGCAAAAATACACTAAACTCATGACTCGAGAACAAATATTCGTATTCATTATACAAAAATACCGATTCAAACCAGAGGCTTTTGGCTAAATAGATAAAGATACCGAACAATCGACCAGACGGCAGTCATAGAAAAAAAATTGGCTATTAACCAAATTTTGAGTTTGTGAATTAAGTTTACTGCTAGAAGATTAAAAGATGACGATTTACTATATTTTGGTTCCATTTGCAAATTTTTAAATATTTAAAAATTTACTTCTTTATGTTATATAGTTTAATATAGAGTAACCATTTCTGAGTTCTACACATAGATGATAAACTATGAATAACCGTATAATGTAGATAACCTAATCTACTCGGATCAAAAAACTGATACCTGATGATTGAACAAATACTCGTGGTATTTCCATAAGCAAAGCTGTTACAGAGTTCATACTCTCAATACCTAGTTTATAGTAACAAAAGATCTTTTATCATTATTCATGTTAAAATAAGTTGTACAATTTCATTAGTATACTTTCAAATTATTATAGCTATTGATATATATGTATCTTCTGATTTACACATTGTATAAACTATGGCATTACACTTTCTTTTACGGAAGCTGTAAAACCTGGCCATCTAAATTTTATAGGTGTCGTTTAACATACATTGTCGTAAAACATTCGACCAAAACTACAGATATACACACTCAAACAATGGTCATCTGGCACTTCGTTAGCTAATTGGTACGTTTATGTGTACGCTATGCGTCATTACGACACCGTAATAGCAATGAACAGTCGTATAAATGAGATTTGTTTCTGACTGTACCTTACCCTAACCTTGGATTAATTAACAGTGTCTTTGCTATAAGGAGATTCCTCCTTACTGTGTAATTCGAACTTAACTGAATTATATATGACTCAGATGTCGAATGCGAATCAAATGACATAGCATACCATTCATACTGATATTTGTAAAACCCAACAACTTTGAATTGTATTTTTGAATATCATCTAAAAGCAATAAATTTCTAATCTACCAAATCGGAGTTACTATAGTTTTCAATAATATTATCAATTGCGTTAAAGTGACATAATAGTGTTCGAAATGCGTTAAAAGAAATTTAATTCAACTTAATTAAAAAACTTCATTTCTCGTTTTTGGAGTACACTGCCTAGTTATAATAAAATTGGTAACAATTGGAAGCAATCGATTCTTACTAGGAATCAGAGACTGATCGTAAATCGATTTTGTCATTTACGATCTTATATTAGTTGCTAAAATAGATGCTGTAATATCCTTGGTCTATTATTTGTAGTTTCTCTAGAATTAATTAAGCACTTGGTATTAAAAGTAACAATGAATGCGTCACTGAGTGAAAGAATGACACCTAAGGATTAGATGAGTATAAGTATGGAAGGCTAATCTTAAAGCAAAAAGAAGAATACATAATTCTTAAAGTTATTACGAAAAAAGGGAAAAAGGTACAAGTATCATCATAAAGTATCTGATACGCACAAGTTTGATAAACTACATTTTACATTTCACAAGCATTTGACAAGAAATTACACACGGCGCTTATACCTCCGTTCGTTATTTTTTTTTAATTCCAGGTGTGCCGCGGCCCTGTTCACCCAATATTTTTACACGATTACCATGCTGATGAAAAGCCAACATCAGGAACGGCAACATGCATACACGGCGAGCTGTGTTAATTGCACATTAAATGCTGTCTTTTGACGCCGAAATTCAATTTTAAGACAAAAGGTTTCCATGTTTAATTTAGTCCTTTATTACGTTTGTAAAATGGAAACGGAAATTGGCGATAAAATACAATAACAATAAACGGATAAAACCGATTACGAAACCAATAAGGAGATATTCCGATCGCGGCTTCCCCAATAAATATATCGAGATGAGACCAAGGTAAACATATCGGGAGCGAGCTAGCGGTATGTTTAAAATATGCAGCCTTCCGCGCTTCGTGAAATTCGTGTAAACAAGAGTGTTGGCTGACTACGGATAAATCTTGGGATATTGTTGTATTCATAGGCGGTTGAGATGTTCATGTTGATATTTTCATATTGATGAAGCTAAGCCTTAGGAATCAGTTGAAAAATTCTTTTTTTGCTGGTAACGCATCTGTGCGCTGGATTATAAACTTGACAAAGCGATCAATCTTAGATCATATTTCTTTGACTTCAATTTCAATTGCTTTGTATCTTGGCAAAGGTATACAAAATAATAAACATAAAAAATATAGAAGTTGCATATTTTAAATAGCTTCAAACATTGGATTTTATTTTCAGTACAGCACATTAATTGTTAAGAAAAATAAATCCACCCGTAATATATTGCTACAAGATATACGTAGATCCGTACTACTGAGGTGGAAACTTTTTTTAAGAAGTGTGTAAATAAACAGAGCGATGCGGCGAGCGCCGTCTCGCTTGAAAAAGTCGCGGAGAGCGGGGGAACGGTTGCCTGTGTTGTATAGATGTGGCCTGTACAACTTGTGTTCACTCAAATTGATTGCAAACAGTGACTTTAAAAATACTTTTGTTCAGCCGATGATATCTAAATACTTGAGATATAAAAATTACATGTAATCTCTATTAATGTTTCCGAAAGTCTTAATTGATATTTAATAGAATTAATGAAACAATAGAATATCTAACTTGTCGAGTTTTTGTACTTCACAAATTAAAAAAATCACGTCATAGTAGGGTCAAAATCTTTACCAAAATATAACAATAAGCAATACAAGCTAGACCAGTGACCAGCCCTAACCAATCGCAATGCAAGCACCAGCACACAATACGCCGTGTCACGTCCCATCGTCAATCCGCAATAATTTTTATTCGCTCAAATGATCACATTTGTATAACTTTTATCCTCGCCGTTTAACTTCACCGGCTGCGCATTCGCCGATATTTCCATTTACATATGAATTTGATGTCACTATGAGCTTTTTCCTCAAACCAGCCGTTAAATTGTCAATGGTCTATTAGTGCATTCGATTTATTGACATAGCTGCCAATTTTTAAGCCAAGCTTTTAAGGCCATAAATATCCATATTGGTTTACGTTTTAGCATCTATATTAATTAAACATTTTTGTCTGCGAATGACCAACTATACAGTACTTAAATTGAAATAAAACCGTTGATTTAGAAACAATAATTAAATTTAAAAAATCTTACCTATTTAATTTAATAATGACGCAATCTAAAATAAATTTGAATTAAAATAGCCCCCGTCCTCTTGATTTTACTGACAACTTTTATTATGGAAGCGAAGATAAAATAAAACTAATAAAACTTGGAGGCCGCATAACAAAGAAGCAAGGACAAAGTTGGCAGCCCAAATTAACTGTGAGATTCACAATCAACGCCTACGTAATTACTGTGTTAATATTTACAGGCTCTGAAAGTTTAAACATACGATTGCACACTTTGAAGCAATTAATGTTTTGAGTGTAAAAACGGTAACAAACGTTGTGTCACCGGACGAATAACGTGCGGCTGTTTGTTTACCAGACACATTGGCCGCGTGTGCATCAATTAAAAATATATTACTTGCTGTTGGACTTCCGTATGATCACGGTCCATCACCCAACGAGAGTTCGAAAATCGATGGGGTTTAAAATAGATAGGGTTTTTTTTATTTTTAAATAATTAGTAATCTGGTAGTAAAAGGGTAAGTTTATAATTTTGCAATATAAATAGGTGTTGTCGATAACCTTGTTTTGATAAACAACAAATTAGGCTAAAAAAGCTATGATAAAACATAATTAATTTAACACAGCAAAATATACAAAGATATGATGTATTTATTTATCACTTTCAGTAATTTGGCTTAATCTTTTCAATTCAAACAATTTTCTAAATTAAAACAGCTTTCTAATCCTAAGCTGTCCATAAATTCTGCTGGCAGGTATACTAAAAATATACGAGCAGCCTCGCTACGGTTATCCTATGTGCTAGTGCAGGCAATACAATCATTTTTAATTTCCAGCGTAGGCGTGTTGCACTGAATACCAATTACAGTAACTGCTGAATATGTGGAATACCTGCGGCTAGCTTGGATATTAATGTAATGTTATATCAAAGAGTTTATATACGTGCTAGGTCTTAGCAAATCTCATTGCAACTGACTTCTAAGAATACAAGAAATACTAAAAACATAAAGACAATTACAGAGGTTACCTATTGACAAATTTATAATGAAAATAATGATAGTAACAGAAGTTGCACTTGATGATATAAAAAGTATATAAATTAAAGTACTTCGGTAAATCCACGCAGCAATCGAAAGCAGCAGCAGCAAGCTGCAGCTGCTAAGTCGCAGCTGTGAAGAATGATTACATTGACACTAATGAATAGTGCTGAGAAAATATGGGGAGTGAAAAAATGAAAGAGTGACAAACAAGCTAGTTGGTATACCTAATACCGGTTTCTGTAGCTTCCGGAAGCAGCCATTTATTTGTATTACTCGAAATGGGATGCATTAACATGTATACAGAATGTCAGCGCAGCCGCAATTGATTCCTTGATATTGCTGGTATCGATCAGCAAGGATCACCACTTACCCTGAGTTGGTTAATATCTTTGCTAGTCATTTATTTTCATAAGCAATAAGCATCTTGTTGGTCACTCATCTAATGAACTCTTGTGACTGTGTTACTGCTTACTCATCTATTAAGGATCAATTATAGTAAAATCGTCCATTAAGCTGCAGAAAGAATAAGACACTCCTGTGACACCATTAATTACCTCAAAGAGCCCTACTAAGGCATGAGCACTATACAATAATAAAAAATGATACAACTGAGATTTCAAAGAGAAGACTAAAAACATTTGTAATTTTTCCTTCTTATCAGTCTATTTTCAAAATCTAAACATCTAAACTTCATTACAGTAAGCTAATGAGAGCTAATCTCATCAGTGGACCTGCACTCTGACCCAGGAAATTAGTTCGTCCCCAATACAGCCTAACCGGAGCTACAGTTCGTAGTCAATTTTAAATTTTCGTTATGACTAGTTGGTATTAAACGTTAATGCACCAACAATATTCGTTGGACGGGATATCGTAAAAACTTTGGCCACTAGACGCTCCGTGCAGTATAAATACGGCATCATGCAGTTTAACATTGTTTTTAAAAGTAAATTTCAATACCCCAAGGAAGTTCATCCACTCTTCAGATGGATTAAAAATTTTTAGACCCGTCCGTTTAGTTAGTATAATCTTATCTTTTTAGAAGCGTCTGCTATATTTATTGATAATTTATTGAATAATGGCTCGATTAAAAGCCAGTATAATCTAATAAACAATTTTTGAAACGTTACTCAATGTTTTACCGCGAAAATCTGATGCAACATTTCGACAAGGTCAGACATCGAGGCAGAGGACGCTGGCACATCAGAACGGTATCAATTTCCGGACTAGCACTGCCGCTACCCATTTGATTTACGTTCGCAATAACTTTTTTTTATTAGACATGTACTGTGATGTCTGTTTGTTTTTGAATTGCAAACTGTTGCAAATAAACAGTGAACATTGTCAGTTAGTGATTATGATAGCTATAAAGGTGGGAGCTTTCAGCGTTGACACTGTTACGAGTTTTGTTTGACGGTAGATGTTACAAAGTATTGTTTACTAAAGGTAGACGGCACTAAGGTTACATTGAAAATTTATCTTGCTCATGTATAGAATAAAGCTCCTTCATTCTTGTTTAAAAGAAACATTAATTATATTATTCATATTTCATTATCTACTTCAACTTGAAACAAAAGTAGGACAGTAGTTCTACTTTCAAATTCTAGGTGGTAACCTAGTACTACCTTTGACTATCTTTTTAAGAATATCTTTAGTAACATAAATATTAATTTTACAAACATGTTTCTCTGATTTCTACACTAGGTGTTATACCTGTATCTCAGAAATCAGTGCCGCCGCACTATTGTGTGTGAATAATGTGAGTGTGAGTGTATTGTGTGTATTATATGAGCTATAACATAAGTGAACAGTATAGTGTAAAGTGTAAAAGAAACTCATTTTATTATTTTTCATAATAACATTTCTCACACTCGTACTGTTCACCAAATTAAGCACATACGGATACATTAATTTACTGCAAAATGTTTGAATAATATATTTTTAATATTAAATAATTATATTTAAATTATAAGCTCTGCATGAAAGAAAAATAAATCTTTAAACAATTACTAGTCTCAACTTGAATCATTACAAACCTACGCCAACACTAATTTTCTTTATAGTAAAGTTTAAAAACGTAATTCACTTCCAAGAACCAATACAGAACCAAGTCTAAGTTAGCTCATCGATCAATTGATTGTAGGTACTCTGAACGATGACAAAGTTACACTCCTGGGACTACATTAAGTATAGATTGAAGATTTATCAATAATGTATATGAATTTTTGTTTTTGATGAATAAGAGAAAATTAAATGATAAAACGTTAATGGCAGGGAAAGAAGATTTTTTTATTGATTTTAAAATATAAGGAATATATTGATGATAGGATGTTATTTTCCTAGTTGAAATTCTGCTTATGTGATGTTAAGTCCTTTTATTTCTCACATCCAGGATAGATTTTCGCATGTACTGTATGAAATACAAGGTAGAAAAAATCTTTCTCTCTCTGGGGTAGTCTCTTGTTCAAATAACTGTATTTGAAAGATTGGCCGGACCAAAGACGTTTTTCAATAGACTAATCTGATAAAAGTCTAAGTAAAAATAATAAAATATTGGTAAGTTTTCCAAAATTCTTTTACATTTTTCTTTATATAAAATTGTATTTCATTTATACGACAGGTCTTACATGTCTTGGAATTTATAAAGATTAATGCTTATGTTAGAGGTTTTACGAAAATATACCACTTACTTAATGTAATTACATTATATCTCATCAAGCTCGATGGCGTAGATATTCGTACGCTTTGGTTTCTTCAATAGCAAAAACAAAGCAACTTTCGCCACGGTTGGTCCCTGGATGGATCAATCATATTTGTCATCACGAACTCCTCCGTGTTTCTCAAGGTACGAAAAGACGTTGGTCCTTTGTTTAGAACTATAATTTTATGTTTTTTTTTAATAAAATCACATCATAAGCTCCTGACATCGTAGTAACATCTAAGGTAATATTTTTGTAAATCTATTCAATATTGTAGGTTCTTTGCCTGACTTTAATTTATTCTCCGACTCCACATATTAGAACATATCAAGTGAGTGAGAAGCATTGAATATAAATTTATATTGTGAGATAAAATTAAAATGTTTTTAATTAAACGAATAAGAATGATTTTTGTAAACATTATAGTTCCGTGAAATGACACAAACTACCCCATAATAGAAACAACAGCGTGACTGGCCGCAAAAGATAGTAAGTTTGAAGTACGCTCTGCAACAAAAGTGCTAGCGACCTTAATATTGTTAGGAAACACTACCCTCTCAGGTGTTGCCAGTTCGCACCATTCAGTGATTAATGTGTGGACCGTGATAAGGCAAATGCAACTAAACCGTAAGTTTTCCTGTTATAATAACTACGGCTGTTTTGAACGAACCAAAGAATCGTCGATCTTCTAATAGATATTGTTATGTAATACCTTCAATGTAGTGAAGTTATATAATATCTGTTCAACTAAGTATGAGTTATTAAAAGCCTTCCAATTTGAAATGAAACATATATCTAAGTATTATTATAACTATTCCTTATCTTCAAATTTTCTATGTACATTTTAAGCTGAAAAATTCCGAGCACTTATATCTAATAATGTCTATCTTTTAAAAAGGAGTTCGCCTGAAATCCTCTAGGCTTAATAAATATTAAGTAACTCGGCCTAAAAAGATGTTTATCTTAAAACATCAAACGAGAAATTTATTAAGAATTACATTTATAATTCAATAAAGGAATAAAAAGAAATATTTCCTGAGGTACAATAAGTAATAGTATTTTTAAATACTAATCTTTTCATTAATAACGAGACTTAGAGATCTATTATTACGTTGGCATTATCATAACGGTGTGTCTCCCACCTTAGTATTACTTAGCAATCATTGTTACAAATTAAGAATTATTTGTATCAAAACCATAGACTAGGCTATCTATATTATCCAAGACTAGGCTCAGTTCTAATTAGGTATTAACTGATTAAAAATTTAACACGTTTAGATTTAGAACACATGAATGAGGCTCAGTGGATCACAGTGAGGGACAAAATATTTCTATTGTATACATAAATCTCTCCTCTTCAATCAACATTGCTTACAGCCGAAATCTTATTTAGAGTTTGCTTATCAAAAATAATTATTACTAAGTAGGTTTTTTTTTAATATTTTAAGAAAAAAAACAAAAGAGAAAGGGTACTATAAAGGTATTAAAAACGATTCACAAAATGTATATTTTTTTTGTAGAAGGATTTACGATTTAAAATGGTGACGAAAGTAACGGATAATAATAATAAATATATAAAAATTATTTCTGTTTTGTTTTAATACCAGACCATATGACAAACATTGTTGTCGACATTCGTTTAATGAATCCTTTGAATGAATGTTATTGTTTTTATATTTCAATATTTTTTCATTAAACAGAAAATAATTCATAGAAATACACCAAAAAACGATAAAACGATAATGCATTAATACTTATTTTCATTGTAAATACTAAATACAATAATACAATAAAAATTAATAAAATAATTGTCAGTACCTCGTCTTCGTCATGAACGCAATCTCTTTCATCGTGTATGTATCGCAAACGAGACAACATTTCACGTAAACTAAACATTATTTACACTTATTCACACACACTATGTAAATCACAATAAAACGTTAACACGGAAATACACTGTTATAATTAAAAACAAATAATTTTAGCTAACGAAGGACATGATAATATTAAGAAAAGCGAGCGATAGAATACTATTAAACCAAAATGACGGGCCATGCGTAACAATTACAAAATTACCCTCAAAAACTGTGAATCGATTTAATTTTAATAAAAATGGCGGCAAAGTTGGATAAATATATGAAGAAAATTAAAAATTGTGTAAGAACTTATATTTCTAAATATTATCCGACCAAAAAGTTTTTATTGTCCACTCTTGACTTGAGATTTTTTAAACAAAGAGTTTTTAATATTTTTTTTATTTCATTGCTTAAACGTAGTCTTCTTTACTTATTTCTCCACTCAGATAAATTACACATATTATCAAAAAGCGTTAAGTCGAGTAATTATGAGACTTATGAGATTTAAGTTTCCGTTTACAAAATGAAACATGACTTGATTCGTAACTTGACTTCACAGTTTTGCTTAGTTCACTTTTGAGTTTTATTTTCAAGTACCTTAAGAGTTTAACACTAAGTAAGACTATTAGGTAGGTAATATTAATTTATTGGAGTGAGTAAATTGGATTAAAACTAGAAGTTTTGCGTGAAGTAATTAGAAAATAATTAAATTTCATTGCTTAAGACTCAACAGCTTTTGAATAAGAGGTTATCTACATGATATCTTTGAAGATTGATGAGTAACCGTAATCTAAAGCAACGAGATTCGATGCGTGTTTCTCTTGAAATTTAATATCAATTAATGAAAGAAATATGCTTAAGATATGTTTATGCTGGTACGAGTCAATTTTTAATTCCTTATTTTTAGTACGCTAGTTTGAAATATGATAAATCTATTTTGACCATAGCAGATATTGCTTTGTTTGCGAATCGAAAACAGAACAACCCCTCGCTCTCCCGACCCATTAGCCACCGAGAAGATACTTTATAAATACCCACTTAGTATTTTATATGACATTCGTTTATTACAAAGAGGATAATAATAAAAGCAATTTCTGTCAAACAAAATACTGAATGTTTATTAGATATTTAACAAAGTAATGCCTTTTTCATGTAAAAACCGGTCATTTATAAACTTTTTACAGGTTACAGATTTTATTAGATACACTTTAAAAACAGTTACCTAACTATTCATCAAAAATGTTTAACAAAAAAATTCGCTAGTGTAAATAATTTTTTAAATTATTTAGCGCCGTTTACTTTCTTCATAGAATAAAAGCTAATTATTATCCTTTCGGAAATGCTTGATTTTGCTCAAAAATTACTCAAAATAAATACTGAATTTATTTAGAACTTACGAAAGTTTGTTGCTGGACCTTGTATTTACCATATACATATTTATTTGTTAAATACATTCTTAATTTTACTCAAAAATTCTAACAGAAATTCAATAGATTAAAATCAGATATATTATCTATCGCCAGAAGCTACTTAATAAAATTAAAGTGTGCGAATTTCAAAAATTGAGTCTGATATTTCGATAACTTTTTTTAAAATAGGAGCGTCACTATTGCCGTACTAATGGATAATAGCGTGCAAGTGTTCTTAACTAACCAATGAGCTAGTAGGTATCGCTTCCATAAATGTAATCTGGTGAGTTTGTTTATATGCGAACAACATACATTTTGGTAATACTTATCTAAGAACCTCAAAATTGTAGATAAAACTTAGTAGTGCCGGCAATAAAAATGACGCTATGAACGTAATTTTCCTTTGATAAAATTTATAATCCCCTAAATAAATTCCAAAATATTATCGTATTTAATATTCACAAAATGTGACTATTCCTCTGTTCATTTTCACACGTGTAGAACGCAGCGGAAACGCTGCGCAGTCACTCGAGCCAGTGGAGCGGAGGTGTCAAACGACAAATTTCACGCCACGACTTCTCACATCTTGCGATTTTCTCGTAATACACTCGCAATATACCTGTCATCTATTAGTATAAATGCCGAGCTCAATGTAAGAAACAATTCTGTTTCTTAAACCTTGACATTTTGATTTAATTTACCCTTCTAGCAAATGTTTCTTATTTTACAGGAATACTTGATCAGAGTTCTGTAATTTTTTGGTAATATATGGGCATCTATGTCAATCTCAGTTTGGAGAAAGAATTATTCTTTGATAACATTTAAAACATATATTCTATGAAGTAATACTAGATAACAGAATAATTCATATTAAATTATTTTAATTCTTAAAATTATTAGCAATATTAGATTGATACGAGTATTCTATTTAGAATTCCCTAAACTTTAGGATATTCTTTTCACTAATTAATTGTAAAATAACTATTTGTGTAAGAGAAACGTGATGATGTCCACGATGCACAATTTAGAATATTTAGTAAAAAATTAATATTTTCAAAATTGCCACAACCAGTAATTACCTATTCTGTTTAGTACCTGTAAGTATTTGAAAATGAATTAAAAATGAGATTCAATTCCGATTGCAGACACATCTGTCCGATAATGAATGCAGACACGTGTGTGGTAAGCCTAAATACGCTTTGTATTGACAGCTACGTGCTTCTTACACCAACAGCAGTGCCTTTGGCTTAGGATTACTTAATTTTTAACTAATATTCAATATTTACCGAAGAGCTTACAGTTTACCCTTATTTTGAAAACATTGGTAAAGTGCAAGAAAGTTTTACACTTTCCTCTTGTTTCCAATTTATTGCACATTTATTTATTTTTGGAGATCAAAGTAAAGAGAAAAAAAAATATCTTGTTGTTGTGATAAGTTACAATAACCTGCCCATAGATGGCTTTGCCTAAAAAGCATTGAATCTTGACTTATTTAACTTGTACAATACGATTGAAATAATTCATCGCTTCAAAAGCATAAAAATCCATAGATAGACTATTGAAACCCACCACTGTTCAAAGACAAAGTCAAAATATTTTATTCAACTTGATACATATACACTTATTGAACGTCAATCTAAGTTATCTGTCGTAAATCTACCGGGAGGTCTTGTCATGAGAAGAACAGGCGCAAGAAACAGCAAGATTTGTCCCTTCCTATACATGTCATTGTGATTTTTTTTTAAATATTATAATCCACAGACTATAATAAAACTATGGATGTCAAAACATGTAAAATAATTGTGAAATTAAAGGTGCACACTCCATAAAAATTAAATTGTCAATAAATAAAAATTGAATTGGTCCACGCATTCTTATCATCAAAATATTAAACTACTAAATAAAAACTAAATTAAATTATTATTAAATTACTAAACGAAGGGAAAATATCAATAGGTGCTTGTCAAGTTTTACGCTTATGGAAGAAAAATTATTGTTTAAATTTAACGTTTAAGCTCCCGAAAGAAAGAAAGTATTAGTGGTTTTATAATATCTTCGCAATTGCTTTTCTAGGTTCGGTGACAGGTACTCGTAACAGTTTTGTTTTAGCTTTGGGCATGATTATTCTCAGATAGTCGACAAAAACGGATAATTTCAAATTTATTTTCACTAAAACTTCAATGTTAGTAAATGCATAAATTATTGATAATTTTCAATAAATACAACGTTGTAATAATTATCGCTGTAACAACGTTGTAATATATCGTTTTTATAGAGGATATCACAAGGCAGGGAATCAGGTTTAAATTACGACATAAAAATAATTCAGATTTAAAGACTTGGTCTCGTTACTACATCGGTAACCTTTGTCAGCTTAAAATATAATTATGTGAGAAAAATCGAGAAATAGATAAAACAAATCATCTAAGAATAAAATAGTTTTTTACTTTATTATATTTAAATAAAGGGGAGAATCATTACCAACTACAGCCTATACACATCCAACTGTTAGGCATATCCCTTCAAATAAACGAATGAGGAGTTTGAACTATAAAACCACCGTTCTCGCCCAATGCGGATTTGATGTTGTACCTACGCGTGAATATTTATCTAGAGATAAAGTAACCCACCCTCCACTTGACAATTAAAATGTTGCATAAAAGTTAAATGCTTTACTTTGACTAACTTTTACGTATACAAAAGGGTTGTATTGACACATTTAACAGTAAACAACATTTTAAGGTCGACAACCTTTATCATGAACTTTCGGGACATTTGATAAATGTCTCCGCGTAGTTCGCGACTTCCGTTTGTATAATTACATCAGAAGGAAACTCGCCGGAAAATAAATCAACAGGAATTTATTATTCTAACCATTTGGAAGAACAAATGAGTGTAAAAGGGATTTCTAGCATTGGATCATTACTTTTTAAAGCGATTATTTAGTTTAATACCTAATATTTAAAGCTGAACGCCTGTAGCTATCCCATATAAATACTGTAATGTATTTGTAAGTCAAGAAACAAGATTTAAAATACTTGCAATAACGAGAAAATTGAGTATTTACTAATATTCTTGATGGAGTAGAATTTAGTTTACCAACCAACTTCATGATGACTCATAATCAATATGTAATAATGCAATAATCAATACATTCAACGCTATTTATTACATTAAGCATCATTGTAATATCATTAGGCCAAGTTGGTAAGCACACGACAGCGTAAATTGACTTAAGTATTCATGGCTTGATGAATAAGTAATAGGAATCGGGATGCGATCGAATCAGGTACAATTTCAATGATCGGATAACTTTCGTAGGTTTCACTTCGGGGCCGGAGTGTAGCTATAACTTTTAGAGGGACACGATACGGAACTTGCTACTACAAATTAAGGAGATCTTTCCAATTGAATTCAGACCGTGTCAATAAAGTGAGGATTATTGAAATCTTTTTTATACACATCGTTCATGCTGTTAATTATATTTATATTTTTAATTTTTTTTGGACAATTTAGTGAAATAGTTCAAAATATTTTTTATAAAATATTAGTAGATTTTTCTAGGATATATTTTACAGAATGTTCATTCTCATTAAACATAAAATTCAATTATGAGAGAATTTCTATTATGAACAGTTATTCTCTGCAAAACTAGACATCCAGATTTTCACAATGAGAATTTGACAATAAGCACACTAATTTCTTGTACAAATTTTGCACATGCGTCAGGTAACATCACAAAGCACGCGGCAGGTCTTTAAATATTCCTTTCCCTCGTAATCAGGGTGCTGCGTTCGTAAGATAAGAATTCCCAACGCGTCTGCCATGAGCTCCGTATGCGACCAAAAATTATTTCACTCAGCTATTTATCAAATATCACGTGAAAGAAGCGAGCCCAATTTCACAATACTCAGCCACCCTAATTTATGCAACTAAGCCTGAGAAACGTGACGACATAACAGTCGAAACGCCTGTTAGCGACAATATATACGTTGAAGCCGTGTTATGCTTACGAGGGGAGTATAGACTCATAAACAGTTTAACTATTGAAGAAAATTACAAATAAACTACAGACTCGAAATGCTAGACGCTATTGCTTATGCTTTAATTAAAAATGTCAGCTGTAACGCAAGATAAGACGTGAAAGGTTTGACGTATTAACGATTATGTTAATTTAAGATTTAAAAATATTATCCATGCATAAAATCCTTGTAATAATACGTCAGACATGTATAATTTTGAATAAAAAATCATTCGGCAAACCTGTATCATGGAGATTTTTCATAATCCGCCCCATAGCGGACTATTTGAAAAACAAAACAATAGGTAAAATACATTCATTTTTAAATTGTGTTTTTTACTTAGATAGTAACTTTCGATGTTAAATTTATGCTCGTGTAAATAAATATAGCTAGGAATGTTGATTACTGGTTGTCAATATTACCTTGCCAAATAAAAGTTTGGTAATTTATAGACAACTCCATAAAAATCGAGTCAATCATACACGACTCCCCGTGGATTATTCAAAGTGACTTCGTGAAAATTCAATGAATATCCTTAAAGCGAGCAGATTAAACATGGAAACTTTTTGTATTTGCTTACCGCTTCACGGCCGATATAAGTGGATTGCAAAAGTTAGAGGATGAGCATAAAAATGTTCGAGTTGGGGGGAGAACGAAAATCAGTATTAAGAGAGTGTCGCAATAACGCAGAGTGTATTTTTGTTGAGGTAAAGTTCTCAACAACTAATGTTGGAATAATGGTTGTAGAATGAAATTTTATTACCGACGTTAACGCACGTAACTGGATTTTATATATACGGCTTTTTGGTTATTTATTCAAGATGGTGACTATTCGTTATAATTAAGGGGACAAGCGAATCAATGGATAGAGTAAATGAATAGATTCTTATTTACAGGGAACGGACACAGTTAAAGTGCAGTGAGTATAGAACTTTATTATTATATGTATACCCACGAACGAAAACTAACGCAAGTTTTGTTCAATGTGAATTTACATAATAAGTTTGGCTCTGGATGAATTCCAAACACTACGTTTTTACTATTTCTACCTAGAAAAATTACATGCCAATTTAATAAGATCATAACTGCGTGTGCGTATTTTGCTGTAATATAAATACTGATAGGTTGGTGCATGATAAAATCGCATGCAAGTCCTCATAGATTGATTCTACGGGCTTATGTTGAACATATTCTACGTAACTGTTACGTCAATTTCTTTGCAATATATTGAAACTATTTGCTCATCCTGAACGTAGCAATTTGAGTGCAAACGCAGATTATAAATAAGCGTGTTCTATCCTTTAACACCAAACTCCTTTCTCTGAAAGAATTATCATGTTAAATTGGAGATTCGACAAATACACTACACATCTATCACAAAGACGAAGATGTCAAAAGGCTTAGTCTAATGAAACAGGACACGAAGTTTCCCTGATACTCGTCGTGTGTAATGATGATTAGGTTATATTGTTAATTTGAGATAGGCCGACGATAGGCCTGGGACGGACGGATGGAGCGGAGATATTGTCCGGGACTATTGGTATGGATGTGTGTGTGTAGTGCAAAATTAGTTTGACGCTTTTATGAACAATCCCTTGTATTGTGGATGTAAACAGATTACATTCGAATATGGATTAAGATGAAATATTTTAACAAATATGCCAAATACGCGTTTCCATTTCACTCGAAAGCACGTTTTAAACTCTTATATAAACATTATTTTATTTTATTAACTCGAAATAGTAGAATTGTTTTTTTAAATTTTCATTGTAGTGGTATCTACATGACATTTTTATTTATCAGCCTAATTCATAGCATTTTCAGTCCAAACCTTACGGGTTCCATAGTTTACATTCCAAAGAATAACTTATATCACAAGCTTCGTTTAGGTAGTTATTCATATATAAAAGACTTAATAAGTTTTGCGCCTGTTTATTTTTCTAATTATTATTATTCAAATTGAAAGAATTGACACATTAATTTTATACGATATGTGATAGGTATTTACTTGTTTAAAACATCTTATTTGGTGTTTTAATAACTCTTCAACTAATGGGCCCGAGTACAAACTTAATCTTCATTTAAATCCAACGTATCTCGTTCCATCAGTGTGATTACAAATGGACACTGGCATAGGACACAATCTTCGTGACTATCTGATATATTTAGATCGCCAAATGTACAATGATCTTAGTTTCAATTGGTTATGCTCGTTTGATGATTCGTTAATTTGACCTTCTGTACCTTTGTAAGGAAAGCATTAAGTGTACCCAGTACCCAATTAATTACTATTGGGCGAGTTGTATCAAACAAAGACAATACCTCGCTCAGTTAAACAATATAAGATACAATACGTAAGAAGTATTAATATAAATTTCCTTTGTTATATTTAGGGGCTTTCGCTATTCTGCGAGTCATGGCGAGCTCCAGTTAGCTGTCTGAATATTATCTATTCATCGAAGGCCCTCGCCATTTTTACACAAATAGGGCCACTTGCGAACCGAAAACGTATTGAAATCACAATGTAACCGGCCCTCCTATTGTCCATTAAAATATATATTTTTATTTACCTCTAAAGAGGTATGTTTATTTAACAACGACGTTTAAGAGAAATTACTTATTCATGGCACGTTTACATTTTTTCCTGCTTTTGTTAACTCGAGATATCGATTCTTCGTCGTCTCGTAACTTGACAACGGATGCAATAGGAAATTTATAAAGCAGATTTCATGAAGAAAAGCTCTCGAACGCTCTATTTATTGTTGATCGAAATTGAATTCTTTTGAAAAATTCTTTTCTACAAAGATTTAAACAATTGAAAGGATATACATTAACTTTTGAATCTACAGTTGTATGTAATAATGTCAGGCAGATGTTGAATTTGAGTTTTATGATTAATACACTAAGCACTTATTAAGTCGCATGATCACCATAAAACTTTTAAAAAAAATTAAGTAGGCAGTAGTAGCACGGACAGTACACAGAAGAAAAATGTACATCATTGATCTAATGAAGCTTTATGGATGGGTAAGTAATATTAAATTAGTATCCATCTAAGGGTTGGTCTTTTCGGGAACGGTTTCATGATTTAATGGATAAAACGAAATAAAATAATGAACTAACTGCTGCCTGTCCATAAAACATGATTTTATCATGCCGTAGGGAGGGACACGTTTTCGAATATCGTAATAAAAAAGTCACAGATGTCAAATTTATGACGTTGGACCATTGTAAAGAGATTAAAAGATTTACTACAAACGCGGACGCCGGGCAACGCGCGACGGTGGCGCCGAGCAGCGGAACAATTTTACAACTTTAATAATTTTGTGATCCGTTCGTATTGGTTACGTCCCGGTTCCTGGTTACGGTTCTTTGAAACAACTCTTGCTTAAATATTCTATAGGCCTGTTTGTTCTTTGGAAATTGTGTGCATACATTTTTTCTATGTGTAAGGTTCCAAACCTTACCTTATTTTCGTTTCAATAAAGTCTCAATAATTATAAAAACTGTCAATAATTATACATACACCTAATGAAGGAGTTCGTTGTTCACTTACCAACGAATTGTTTTGCCGAATTACGAAGCAATTAACATACCTGTAACAGAAAAAAGAAATTTTAGACACATGATTGAAATATTTATATTTTACATATTATTTGCAACGAACAATTATGTTGTGACAAATTTTCTAAATATGACTTGCTAGTGAAATTAAACATGGATAAATATTATATATATTATACATTTCTAAAATATACAACTTGAAATACATTAGAATTACCGCAAAACAAACCCACTTGGTGAGCATAAGAGCTTAAAATTATGAAAATAACTAAAAATTATGAAAAAGATGTTTCCCAGAGGGAGATGCCTTATAAACGTCCGTAACTTGGCGAATAAATCACGGTAAGCGCCAACGCGGCCAAATAAATAATTTTCTTTATTCATCAAAATTAAAAGGAACAGTTGACAAAGAGGCGTTCTTAATTAAAACCCGCTTGCGATTTTCATAAAGCGGCCGATCAAGTTAGGACGCTTAGTTTGTTTGGTGTTTTCAACACAAATATAATTAAAGCCATCCCTGCTTCTTCGTGGCAACTTCTGAATTGGTACTCTTTTTGTTTCTGTTTACCTTTTGTAAGTAACATTATGAGACATTATTAGGAAAATTATTTATAATACCGCAGTATTCCGAACATAATTTTCAAAAGTTTTACGATTAAATACATACCTGGTATTAACGTTGCTTAAATGCGGAATATTTAGGCAGTAACAGCGAGTAATTGAAAAATAAAATATTTTGCAGATATTAAACGAGTAAGATATTCATAATTTGTAGACGTAAGCAGTTAACAGTGGAGAATAAAACTTTTAAAATTAAAAATAATAATATGAAAAGTTGATGCTAGTGATTTTTTTCTCAAGTAAACCAAAGTAAAAGACAAATTAACAAATAGAAACAACAGATAAACAAATAAGTACCTAGTTAACAAGTCTTAAAGTAGTAAGTTGCACAATATCCTTAATAGAATATAGACAATAGACTCTTAGCACCCCTGTACACTTAACCAGAGTTCCCGGGTGAGAACCCTATAGGGAAAGATGTTTGTAAGATGATAAAAACATATTGAAGCGCATGACTGTTCGTATGTTTATTGAATTTATGTTATACTTTGCCATACCTTAGTACGTATTATTATCTCTATTTTTCGTTGTTCTAGTACGTATAACACAAGCATTTCTATTTTTAAGGCTTTACAAGAGGTGTGAGTGTAAAATGCATTATATTTATTTATTTATTTATTATTTAACAATTAATATTATTAATAATTATTTTTATTTCTTATGGTGTTCATTAACTTTGTAAGTACAAAAAACAATTATTCTATTTTATCTCATGCAATAGAGTTATATCAAAGAAAACTATAACAATTACTAAATATAACATAAAAACCCTAAATTATATTCTATCTCTCATATACGCTCACTGCACATGAACCTGAGAAAGAGTGTAGGTCGAATCATGTTTTATTTAAAACTGTTTTAAACTTCCTAAGGTGGCCCATTAAAATCCAGTAAACTAGTCGACCCCGTTTTAACTGTTTTTTGTTACAAGCACGGTTTTAGAACTGAAACACACTAACAGATGTACAGTGCAGTTGCATTCGACGGGAGTAAAGAGATTACTTAATGGTCTAAGCCAGGATAGATAAAGTAAAATATGTACAGGCTTACGTGGGATTTAGAGCACGTGGTTTGCGTCAGTTTTCTTTATCCGGAAGGTAAGTATCCGTTACCGCACATAATAAAAATTTAATTCTGACTTAGCAACTTTCTGAACGAATCCATAAAAGGTGATTCGAAATTTGAATTAGATATCTTTTTAAAGTTGTTTCAATGAATATAATGGTACTGCGCTAGTAAGGGTTTAAAAATTTGATAAGTTGTACGTTTAATTTAAAATATTTTAAAACGTCCATGAATTAATATATTTTAGCTTTGGTTAAACACTCAATATATATTAATAAGCTTTGATAAGTATAAATAATAAGTATCTGATGGATTCAATTCGTGCGTACATTCGGCTTATGTTTATTACGAATTTTGCAATATTTGCCCAATCTGGGAACAAAAATGTCGGCCGCTAGAATATGGCTTTAAGACGATTACGGCCGCCAAAAGTGATGTACAGTAAATCTTTGAAATATTAATGTACTGAATTGTAGACTGAATCGTATTGTTGCTTTCGTGACTCTTACTAAATTGGATTTTTATCCATGCTTACCTACGTAATTATTGTATGACCTTGTCAACAGTTTATTATTGTACAAAGAAAGGAATTCATTATTTTTACGATATTGAAGTTCATTGTTCAATGTCAAATATAAAAAAGCTACAATTATAATTGTCACTTTAAATATCACTTTAACTGCCTTAGTAATTAAACTTAAACACCACAAATATTTTCTTTGCCGTCGCGAACAAGTGTACGCTGAGTTTTCAATTACACAAAGTGATGGCAACATCGTGGAGGCTGCGCCGCGAAACCCGGCGTGGTCAGGAACTTGACCGATTGCTCACCGTTCCATGCCATCACGGTAAAAGCAACTGGAGCGAACAAGAAATAAAGCTACTTTTCCAACTAACGTGCACCCAAAGTCAGGGACAACTCGTTTTCGGAAGGTTGAAGGAAAACTCGATCGCTTTTCCAGGGGGAAGCTCTCAGTGGTTTATTGCGTTATTACCTGGACGTGTCTGCCGTACCGGGACAGCCGCAATTTGGGGAGAAAAGACGATATGTTGCAAGGAAAGGGATTTTATAGAGCTCTTGCGGTGAGGAAAAGACCAGCGGCTTCGACGGCGCCTGGCGTAATTTTCTTTGATCGAAAACTCTGTGGGACACCACTTCAGTTTTTATTTTCATTCAATTCAATACCGATATTTGCTCTGTAGGACGCGGCGCACTTTGCTCGTTTTCTACGGACACTTGCCACTGCACTCGAATTACAAGTCGTTTTGAAAACACTGTTAGGTGAACAAAGGCTTCTATTTTACGTTTCTTTGTCTATTCTTTAAAAAATGATAAAAATAAAATCCAGAAAATGGCTGCTAGGTTTCCAAATATTCAGAAGTACAATTTAAGTTGCCTCACTTAAAATAAGATGTACCTACACACAAAAGTGACACTTACATGAACATAGAAAAAAAGCACAAAGAAATGAAAACATCTACGTATCATCGCATTTCAGTTTTTTAGAAGTCTGCAATTTAATTCAAATTTGGGTATATTTATTAATTGGTTTAAAGTGCCAACAAGTTGCTAAAGGAAAAATATGAACAATCCAGATACAATTACTTTATAATTATTCCGAGGTTTTCGCGAGTATATCGCGGCTGTATAAATAAACTTGTGACAAGTAGTACAACATCTAGTTAATAAATCATGTACCATACTTACACCACTAACAATACAGTGGCGAAAAGAAAAACATGGGACCGTTGACGTGATCCACATAAGCCATATACCGAATTCGTTTCAATAAAAACGTCGAACACCAAAGATTTGGTCCAATAACCGCGCGACAAAAACTGTAGTCTTAAGGGCTATGAAATAAGAGTGGCTGCCTATAAAATAAAATAATAACCGGTCAATAAAATCTCTCCGTGCCGACTTCGGAGTACAATCTGTCAAATGCCAAGGGATAGAAGACGTTCGGCGTGAAGTGGTCGAAATTTGATCGGCGATGGGTCGCAATCGTGGTTGCCATCAATTGACAAGTAATTGGGTGACGGTGTCAGCTATCTAAAATATACGGCCAATCGGAAAATGTTTCCGTTCATTTTTATTGGGAAACGATGGATACTTATTAGTTTTCTTATTCTTTTATGGTTTATTTTTATTTTTGGTACGTCGTTATGAAGGTCACGGCATTGACAAATTTACAATCCTCTATCCTCTTTTTAACGATTATAAAGCAGAACGGTTTTCAGGTTTGACTTAATTAAAAATTCGAGAAGTCCCATATAAAACAAATTTTGTAGGGTAATAAATAATCATCATTATAGAGCAATATCTATCTGTTAGCGGGTTTATTGTATTTTGTGATACAGTTACAAAGGATAGGTGCCGCCACTGAGCTCGTAAGGGAAAGTAGGTTCAATTGTATATATTAATGTTTAATTCAATACTATATATTAATATCATATCAATATTATGTACTTATTTTAACTTCAAGTAACCTGAAATATGATGCGAAAATAAATTTGGATATTATTAAATGGTGGTTCCTAAAATATACAACAAAGAACGTTCTCGAAGAAAAACCCACTCGTCACACGTAAGATATTACTTACATTGATAGTTTTGCAACTTCACCTCCATAAACAGCTATCTTCTTTTCCTTATTTTGACGAAACTTTTAGTATATTATGAATTAATAAGACGTTTTGATAAAAATAAAGTAAGCTTATATCTCCTCCCTCCCCCCATAATGACGCCTAAAGAAAAACTGTCATGAATAATATACATCCATAACCTTAACTTTTTCATAAGTTTTTATTCTCTTATTTCAATTAATATTCATAAATGTTAAGAGACACAGCGATCCAATTATTTAACTATTCGATTAATAAGACTTGCCTAATGTGTTAACTTAAAAATGAAAACCCATTAAAATATGTTTTTTCAAGAGACTAGTCATTATTAAACAATCTTTAGCCATTGCGAATGTAAGTGTTGGCAAGATAAGCCATTGCCCTATGATTGAGAAATCCGGGTGTAGGTCTGTTCTATCTTCGGCCTTATCATTATGAAGGTGAAAAGCTATCCAATTTTCAAAAATTAAATATTGTAGTATAACTTGCCCATATCATTGTAAGGAATTTTCCATATAATTTTCCATATTTAAAAAAACTTATAAACATAAATAACTTACAATTGTGTTCACATCATAGATGTAATTTGAACTTTTTTGGAACACTTTCGCATTTAAATATAATATTATTGTATCTCATACAGTCAGCTGTAATACAATGAACCTTATAAACCATCAAACATCTCAGATTTCGTATAGGATAATCGGGAAATTGCTATTTGTAAATACACGTGACTTTTCTAACCATGCATGTTGCGCTGAGCAATGACAACAAGATTGTTGTAGGTAGCTTACACAATTCAAATTATTTAAACAGGAAATCAATTATATTTATGATGTTTTAAGACCGAAAAAAGATATAAATCTTACAATATTTTATAATATTTACTTTCATGGCAGTCTCAAGGAAGCAATCACCCTAATTTGTACACCAATAATAAAATTAGGCGGCTACTAGCTTAGACACTATTATTAGAAACCGCATTGCGTCCCTGATGCATCAGATGTGGGGCAGTCCCAATAGCCTCTTAAGGATGGTTGCAATGAGCCTTTTTTTCTAGGAGGAATCCGTTTATGGACTTACCCGCCTCTGGATAAGCGGCGGGCTTACCCAGGTCTACACAAAATTGGACCTGGGAATACCCACAAAAACTCCCCGGTAATTCCATTGCCCTTCATGGGGACGATCTGCGTTTTGCCGAAGCAATTCACCTAATCGCCACCAGGCAGCCCAGCCTTACGGCAGGCACGGATAGTACTTTTATGCAACAGTCGATCCGCGTGCATCTCGTCAAAGAAACTAAAATTAAGTACAACCTGGCCGAAACGTCGAGCAATGAATGTACATAATAGTCGTATAAGACTACCTAAAACAGCTGTTAATCATTCAACATTCAAATGAAAGTCTTGTGATGAAATATTTAGAACTTAAATTTAATTTTAGTCAATGCAATATAGAAATATACTCTCTATGGGAATCAATGCCAGTAGAACACGGTGTCCATAACAATTGCGCCGGGAAATTGCAGACGTGGTTCGATCCGCGCAATAACCTCTGACTTCTCATTATGCAGATTACGCGATCCACGAGTGCGATCTTAGTGTTCACACACTTAAAAGACACAAGACATGTAAATATTAGGGAAGTTAAGGATACATCTTTAAAATCAAATTAAAACCTATTGATTGGCAAGTATAATTATAATGACTATGATTTTCAAAATGATAAATGTTTAGAATATTGATAACCATTAACTCTGCATTACACTGATTTTATACACAATTAAACGTATTTATTGGCGAAAGATAACAGCTACGTTATTCAGGCTTCTAGAGGTGGAAATATTAATATATCAATAATGCACCACAAAGCACCAAAAAAATATTAATAAAATTAGAATTATGACTGTTACAGCCAAAGGTTGATGTTTGTTGAAATTATAATGAAGTAATACCAACAGTCATTCACGTAATCAAACCTACCTTACACCTTAAACTCACAAGTATTTCATTGACTAAAGAGGTTTTGATTTGGTTGATTACCAATACATCTACTCAGGAAGCCGGTTAAACGCAAGTCACTGTCATTATAAAAAACAGAATATAAAAAAAATAGGTGAAAATAAAGAGTTTTTCATGCAATTTATTCCGTTTCAAAATACCTTCAGCATAAATCATAGGAGTGATGGTTAAAACTTAGCCCCAGATGTTCCGTGGGTGAGATACATTATGATAATACTCTCTTAAGTTCAGCTAGACCGAAATATTTATTTTAAAAACATTTTCTGTGAATTTAAAGACGAACCGAAACATAAATATGGATGAAAACAAGCAATTCTATTTAGTTCCTGGACACCTGACTTTAAAAGTGTAGCATTTGTAATGTATGTAAATTTAATTTATTATTTTGAAACGAACTTTGCTTTACATTCTGTTTCATGTGATAATTACTATTTAATTATGCTTTTAGCTATTATATGTTTATATGACAGAGATTCCTTTTTTGCAAGAAATGATGTTATTTATGATACATACTTTCATGGTAACTAAAATAAAAATTAGACTGGGGATTGCCACCCAAAGTACAAAATTATATTTATCTTAACTGATGTAACTGTATATCAGTTACATTCGTTCATAAATTTTGAACCTTATTGATATACCAAACAGGAACCCGTCACTCTAGTACCATGTAAAGATTATAAGGACATGTTCCACTAGCATCATTGGAACAAGCGCTCTCCTAAACAAAACGTGTGCAGGGTGACATAAATGTGCTCGGCATTTTCTTAGGAAGTTTTGAATGGGAAAGAAAAGATCTAAGCCTAACAACACCAATTTTTTAAAATTTTTGACATATGTATTTGATATTTATATTTACCAGAGTTGAATAAAATATTTTAACTATTACTATTACTTTGACTTCGTTCAAAGGTGTGCAAGAGAGCAGTAATGATGCTGTAAGCAACATCGCAGTTACTGTATCGCCAGCTAGATAATCTGCATAATTGGAAGTCGTAGAAGGATATTGCGTCCACGTGAGGGGCTGAGCAATTTTCTGCGTCATTTCCGGCCGATCGTCCACTTGGATCGTAGTACCGCGCATGTTCCGCCTTAATTTTAAGCTGTTATAAAAGTAAGCAATAATTGTAGTAATATTATCGCTAAATTTGAGAAATTACATTCTCCTTGTAAGAAGAATCATTTTATATTAACTTGACTTTAGAGTACATATGTACTTTGTGAAGTACATGTATATCTTATAGATGGTTCCATGGGATTCTCTGATCAGAGGAAATTCAGTTGAATATTGTTTGGTCAGCCATCACTTGAATTTTTATTTTTATTTAAACAATTACACAAACGATTTTTTCGTCCTTGTTTAAATTTCAAAACAGAAAACAAAATGCTGTAAACTTAATTTAACATTGACGGTTCCATCTGTACTCTAATCAATTCTAATTATTTAAATAATTATAAAATGCCACTGGGCTCCCACAAGGTGAGATGGACTGATGGCGTGGTGATTGATGACTGCGGAGAAAATCCATAGTGCAACTAAATATCATATGAAATTTTGATGATGAAGATAAAAAGGACAAATCTATTTCATACATCTAAACAGAATAGGCAAAGAAGCGTTCGATAGCAAAGTAAACCTTGAAAGCAAGTATATAATTAAACCCAACACGTTGTTCCAACAAAGTACCAATTACATTTCAGTCTGTCTGTAGCAGATACAAATACGTAGATTTCATTTAATATTAAATTCAATGCAGTATGTAAGACAGGTATCAAAATACACGTCAGCACAGATCAAAACGTGTTTATACAATTAAACGTGGATCTGGGAGTGTTAAGATCTCTTTGGATGTAGTTAAATGTCTGTCATGTTGACAAGTGTACGATCTCCTTTTGATTAAGATTCAGTTGTCTATGCAGAGAGAGACAAAACTCGATATAAGTGGAGGTTTTCATTGTTTTGTACCTATAGGTTATTATATCAATTAACTATCTTAAAACTATGTTATGACACTGTGTATGTATAGTTATTTGTATAATAAACCCCTCATATTAGTAATAGAGAAACTATGTTTAAATGTAAACAAATTTAATGTGTACACAGAAAGATGCACTTACGAATTTTTTAAAGTCCCTTAGCCGTATATACACCTCATAACTTACCACAATGTTAAATTTACCACAGACGCGCAATCATACGTATATTAATACAACAAAAAGCGTGTCACTATCGCACATCTGAATTTGTAAAGACTGATAATTTTTTGTGAAGTATATTTAGATGATTTAGATTTTACCAGTTTGTATTGTCACCAAGAGGGTCTTGGCGTGAGGAAAAGCCATGTAAAGTTTAAATACTGTAATAGTAAGAATTTCAATAAGTGTACGATAACGTCATTGTAACAGAATAAGTCTGTTTCTTCATTAATTACGTAACTTGACTCAGTGTGACATATGATGTAAACTGATTAAAATTATCTGGAAACTTAATGAAAAATTTATTTATTAAACTTCAAGATATTTTGCTACAAATTAACTTACTTGGATTATCACATTGTAGTAACACTGTAATCTGGCACATTTTTATTGTATCTAAAACAAAAACAGACCTAGAAAAAGCATTTTCGTGTTATTCTTACAGTCATTGCGTGTACAATTCGTCACCTGAGCTAGGCGTGTCATCCCTCTCGCCGGTTTTGTTAAAAGGCATCAAAATATGACTGTCCGCGGGCCACGATCGATGCGTCTCGCTACTATCACGCGAGGTGCCGTGAGCCGCCACGTTTTTTCATCAGATGAAACCCCTATTTATAAAGCGAATGGTTTCAACGGGCCGCTGACTCCGCACTTCTTGCTCAGATACATTTACTTTATGATAATTAGAGAGACTTCACGTTATTTAGTTTTTGCTGTTCTCATTTAATCTTCATTGATATCGTTTTTTAAAGTCAGTTTAATTGCAGATTTCCTGTTCCGTTTCGTTAAGCACGAGATTATTAATTCTAATTTGTTTTAAAAAAAATTATAAAGGAGATTGTATCCTGTTATATGGGTGACGTGAAAAATTCAAGATGGAATATGTTTCTTTTTAAATTCTTTAGGATGCCTCCAGCTCACTTAAAATGAAATGAAATGGCCAAAGATGGCAACACCTAGATTCATAAACCACAACTTACCTTCAACTTTCGGAATACTACAATTACTATTAACTGTAATACCATTGCAGCAGAATTAGGTAAGATAGTGGTAGTAGTTTGGCAAGTAGACTGAGAAAAAGCCTTACCAGTATCAAAACTACTTATAGTGTTAGCAAAACGCTTTTTGATTCTCTGGGGACCGTCACACTGCAGGATCATTATACATATAGCAGCAATATCTTAGAGACTACAAATTGGATTAAAAAGTTGCACATGCTACCTCATCAAAATTTCATTCAAATGCATATAGTATTTTGTAAAGGACTCATTCTTGAAGTGCCATTGTGTTGCTAATACAAGTGAGCTGGTAAGGAACGAAAGGATAGTCACAAAAACCTTACGTTAGGATAAGCTACCAAAACGTCTTTTTTAGTATTTTGAATCTGCTATACAAAAGGAAACAAAATAATCTCCAAAACTATATTCCAAGAGAAGGCCCGTAAACGTTTAAGAAATGGGAATTTCTAGAAAACAGTTTAACTGAGAACGTTGATTTGGAAAGCAGGTGTTCTGGATTACGGCTAGATGGAGTCACGTAGTAGCCGCTGAAATGTGAGGACATAGCAATCCCATATCGGTGCAGTTGCGCAAGAGGTGCACTTAAACAGGTAACCTACACTAATCTAGTAGACGATGGGTTCAATAAAACGGGCGGACATAAAAGGCATAGAAAATAAAAGAGATAGAAATAAAATAATTGCTGAAAATAATATGTTTTTGTTAAGCTGGTTTAAACTCCCCAGAACATTCATATTATAAGTATAGAAGTTATATTTTCATCTTCTAATTATCATATTATTATTCCTCTTAATATTAAATCTTAATATTCCTGCATGCGTATACTTTCTTATGTTTAGCTATTATTATCATGAATTAATTATAAAAATACCTACATTTTTCACTAATTAATTAATTAAGAAAGAGGAGATATTAATTATATCTACATGCCGTGGATCGTACCTCCAATTTTATAACCCTCTGGAATAACTTCAGCTAAATTAAACTGTTTACATTACAACCTTAACCGGATCCGCTAAAAGTTTATCCTAATTAATCTTTTGAGCTATTTAGTCAAAGAGAAGTAAATTCCTTTGCTTCGCTTTATTGAATTCTAAGTCCCGGAAAGTTGTCTTAAATAAGAAAGCATCGATACGCGGTGGCTGAACTCGGCAATCTTTAAACGATTTCCTAACTTAATATAAACTTACAAGATTGTCTAGTCGGAATTTCTACCGAACAGAGATTTTGCAACAGATATAGTGAGTTCGTGCAATATCAAGTAAAGGCTTATTGTGTTGTTTGCTCACATATATATTTCTCCAATATAACTCTGCACCAATATTCATCCAATTTCCTTCACGCTTAGAACTAATTTATATCTCATGTTATTGCAGTCGACTTAACATTCAATAGAGTGGAAACGGTATTAACTAAGCACTCAATACGAAATATCTCCACTTAGGAATGAAAATTTTTAAACGACGCAACACCGGATATTATTCATTCAAGTGTTCGCGGAGAGAATTAGCCACGCAAATTACCATTGTAAATAGTCTTCGGACGTAATAACGAATATTGAATTATAGATGAAGTATTGGAGGTACGAGATGATTCTACTTTTTTCATGTAGAAAACCCTGAGGGAAATTCCCAGCAACGTTGTGGCTGCAAAGCCTTCAATTTATGCAGGCGCCGCATTGGCGTCTATCTGGATGACAATCTTGACATACAGCGAGAGATGAACAATACCGTTTGCGAGAGCTTACTAAACGTCAAGGTTTTGTAGAATAATTGGGACAACGTAAGTGAACACGCAAATGGACGTACAGTTACATACAGAACTTTTTGAATTTAAATTGCGCCATTAGCTATTTTTGAAAATTGGCTTTCCGAATAAACTAGCGCGCTGGAGAAGTTCGTTATAGTGTACAAGCAAAAGCGACACACAACTGCAGAACAAAGGATAGCACAAATGGAAAATATACGTCTGTTTGGTATAAGCTGGGCCAATCAGGGCTGGCACAATGTGCGACTAAACGACGCTCCGGCTGAACGGCACAAAAGCCGTAAAGAATGGCCCACACTCTGCCGCTAATAAAATAGTTGGCGCAACAGGTTGGTTGGCCCGCGCCCCGATACAATGCGAGTATCTCTGATCCTAGTACTTACTCCACACTCGGGTTTAACCTAATTCTCGGTATGTTGCCGTGTTGAGAACATTTTTAAGAAAACGCGAAAGTTTGTGCTGGGTTTCAGGAAACAAGCTTTGATTTTAAGTTAGCTTTAAAAGTAAGAAAAGTGTCTTCTAAGAAAAATTTGAAAGTATACACAAACGTAGAGGAGAGAAACAGAAGGGTAATTTGTCATGACAACATGCCAATAACTTCTTGAATCATGTACTTCAGTTTGAGATTACAGAAGTATAGAGAAAGAAGGCGGGAGAACATTTAACGTATAAATAATAGATATAGATATAATGTCAGCAATTCTACAATCAATTACACCAAAGCAGGTGACAGCTACCAGATTAGTGATTGTAATCCGGAGAGTCCAACAAAGCACTTAATACTCACAGCGTTACATTAAATTAACAAATCTATGTATTACAATCAATAACTAAGCTGATTAGTATAATTAATTCTCATTCCCATGTGTAAATGTACATGTTGACTGAGCCATTGCGTCAATTTTGTGCATACACTCGGAATGGTTGTAAGTAACACCTGCGTAGTTGTAATACATTATTCATTATCGGAATAGATTTTATTAAATTATGATGTTTGTTATGATTTTAATGCAGAAATTTTTACATCATACGTAAACAGAATTGTTGTAATCTATACGAGAAATGATTTAAGATAACTAAGGTTGATGTTTTAAAAAGGGAAAAAGTAAATAGAAATAATGTCATATAATTGTAGCTAACATCCACGAGTTCATATAGACAAGACGTCGTTACAATTTATAACATTATAAAAAGAATACCATGGTAAAATATTAAATTACCGAATAAGAGGATATACCTCTCAGAATTCCTGATCAATTTATACCATTTTTGGCTATGAAAATTGCTAATAGCACTTGGCACCTCACTATATCGAATAACCACTTATGAGTTGTTGAGCTCGATACGGTATTCAGACTACGATAGAGGACACTCCACTTTGAAACCTATATTGTTTACACTCGGACTTACTTAAACAATACCACTTAAATTAATGTAGTGAATTTTAAAGCTAAGCAATTTTTTTAAGGTTTGCTCCACATGGTTACCTACCAAACATGTATTAGTAATTTCATATCTAATTATTTTATAAAAATAGTTAAACCCAACATTGATAATCTTAAGTGCACTACTAAAACTGATATAAACGCATAGTCCTATGGAAAGGAGAAAAAAAATAATTGACATTCATTCACTAAACTGTTGTTCTATCACAGGATTGACCACTGTTTCTTAAAGTGAATCATCGTATAATGAAAGCCCTTCTAAATGATATTACCTCCAACAAAATTATTATCAAAGACCATTTAGCGCTTTAACGCTAATATGGCCTATGTGTTAATGCACTATTAATTACATCGAATATATTATATGAGTATTAAGACTACTAATTCGCAATGGTGTAAATACTACTGATCCGATCAGGATTTTGGTACAAAGGGGTTTATGCACTTGATAAGTAAGTTTAAAATATAAATGATATTCGAGATCTTTGCGTACCAGATTGAAAATTTATAAAGTAGTTGAAACATTATGAATAACGTAAAACCATAAAATACATTTTACATTTAACAAATTCAGTATAATACAAGAGGCTTGGTAAACTGGCAAAACTTGGCTCGGTATCAAACATGTTTACAACGCAAACCTGGGACCCTTAATACCCGGCTCGCTTGCGTCTTGCGGTTGCCCGGGCTTGCAAGTTTTCTATTGGCACAAACGATGAGAACCAAGTTACAACTTCGTTATATACAAATCTGGTTAGTATTCAGGTGAGTGGAATGGTAAAGAAGTTTTTGCAAATGGCACGAGTGTACTTATATGAGATTTCAGAAATATGTTGTTATTAGAATAACTAACTCTCAAGACACTTAAAAGATATTATTAATTAATACGTACATACTATTTCGATTTTTTATCCAGAATAATAATTTAAAATTATTTTTATAGAAAATATTAATCAAGAATAAAAATAAAGTAGTGTGTAAAATTGTTCTTAATTGTACTCGTGAAAGTATTAGACACATTTCATGACGTAACAATAAATTCAACTAGAACTTACAAAAAATATCATTTTACTCACAACTACAAGTTTACATCAAAATTTGATCATTTCTATTTCTCATTACATTAAAGACGATTATTAATAAGATGTTAGATCACTAATACTGTCAAAGTATTTCTGACGAAACAAAAGAGTTTTTACACCGATTGAGTTAGTTTAAGACAACTTGAGAAACTTCCAAGGGATCGTGTCTTGGTTAAGTTACAGAAAAGCCCTTTGATATTTGTTCGTTTGTGGTGAAGTGGGACTTCCTGAGGACTTTATTCCTACACAATAACTTACTATTTATTCGTATTTCACTTTAATCTCATAAATCTTTGGTAATTTAAAAACAGTTTAAAATTAGATAAACTACTATTATTCAAGAATTAGGTAAACAAGCATGTTGGTAAATTAAAATACTTTAAAACAATTTGCGAAATGAAATGAGAAGACATACATTAATTATGCGTAAACAAAAGGCAGCGATGTTGAATGTTCAACCGCACTTTGCAAAGAACAATCTATTAAACAACGAAGCGAGTGCCAAGCGGCGGTAACTGAGGAGTGACAAAACTTGAATCGCCGACTAATTAGCAATACAAACATGAATCAGGGGCTATTAGTTGTAATTGAATTGTCGCCGTCGGCAGAGTTGTCGCGGCGAAGCAAATTTAAATATCACCAAGAACGAGGTTTCGACGCCAACAAAGTTTGCCCTAACCGTTCGTCGTTTTATTCTATCGTCCCTATCTGAGCAACTTATCAACTGTATCAGCTCGCACGCGCTACTACAAAGTTAAAACTAAAACATGTCATTCGGATCGCACGTTTAAATTCAATATGGCCATTGTTTTCGAATCTGCTAATAAATATTCATAGAAAACAAATGACGGTAAATTACTGCGGCAACTTCGGTCGATTGGGAGCTCTCGAGCGCGGCTCGGCGACAATTTTTCATTGAAATTTTCTAAAACACTTCCCGTTGCCGAGAAAATTATCTCCCCCATTGACTAAAATTTTTCACGGCAAGTTTGACATCAATCCATTACTTTTTTCCACTTTTATCTCGAGCCGTCACGGTAAAGTTGAATTGTGTTAATTGCTGACTCTGATACTTTTGCCGGTGTATTTTGTCTACAACAAAAGACACTTTTGAATTATAAAAATGTAAGGTGTGATAACGCGTAGCTTAAATGGTCTGGAATCGAAACGACAAGTAAAATATACATATTTTGCGTCTAAATTTGATACTTTGCAAAGTTTATTGCTGAAATTACTAACGGTAAATTGTGTATTGTGAGAAATTTGATCTTTGTAATCCGCTTAAACAAATTTAGTCTTAACAAAGTTAGCTTCAGGCAAACATGTCAGATGATGAGGGGACGTAGTACGTTTAACAAGTGGTCTAAACTGATTGTACAGTAACGGCTTCTAACTGCCGTCAGCGCGTGCCTGGGCGCGCGTGTGTCCACTCAACAAATTCAATTAACGCTTGAAACCGGGCATCATTATGGGAAATAGATAAAAAAATTACACCGATTTTGACAGGTTAGTTCATTAACATAACACTTTGGGGTACTTGTAAACAAAATTGACTGATAAACTCAACGTTCAAACTGTTATTGAATTTTATTCGCATTGGTTTCAAGACCAATTAGTAATTATTATCGCTGATAACTTTGTCGTAACTAAACTTTATTCACTCATTCAATAAGAATTGTAATGTCATATACATTAAATATCGAATTAGTATTAATGAGTATTGTAAAACGAATAAAAATAAATAATACATTATTAGTGTTCTTACAGTCGTGTTTCATATGGCAGAATTTAAAAATAAACTACAACAGTACAATGATAACGATCATTGGTATCGTCATAGCGCTGTGGCTACAACCGGTTTCGAATAGTAAGGTGTATTTTTAAAGTTGAATTATGTTGTTTGTTGTTAAATTTGAATTCAATGTATTTTCAAATGCACGCATTGAATTTACTGTTTATTTATTCTAAGGCTGAAGAAGACGTAGCAAATATGTTACACACAATTTTTTTTAAATAAGTGTAATTTATCTAGAAGAGTTAGCTAATATAGTGATTAAACCGTCTTTTATATATGTCTTTGTTACTACTTTCTATCTGTAGTTAGATTAACTTGTGTGTAATATACAACATTCTATATAACTATCTATTAGCTACTTGAACGGCTTTGCAACTTATTCTTATTCGCTTTCTGATTTTGATTGGTAACTGCTCAACCACCAGATTAGTTGAAACTAACACACAGGCACTAGGCACAGATCTTCCTACATGGGAGTAACACATGAGTAATTTTGGCCATTATAGTACCACGCAGGACCAATGTGAGTTGATGGGTAAAATCGGATGCCGTAACAACTGGGACCAATATGTTTCAATATATCAAATTTTGATTGACCCATCCGGGACGATTTATGGCAAAAGATGCTCTGTTTTCGTAATCGAAACCACTACAGCAATTTTCCGCTTAAGCCCTTAAATTTCTTTGACTTTAACATTTTTACATTACTTAATCTTTTTAAATATTCAAATACATAACATTGATTTTGTCGCCTATATATCAAATATCACATCATTAAGAAACTGTTTATTATAAATAAGTTCAAATATCTGCTGTATATGCTTCACCAATTACCTCCACAAACAGACGATAAGCTATGCGCGTGTTATCCTGCTCTAATTACCTCGCGTATGTCATTTGGCGTAAGGTAAGCTCCGTCACATACTCCTATCTACATCTCTGGCCCAACGTTCACGTGTGGGTAAGCATAAATTACGACTTGTATTTAATTTCCTTGTTTCTACGAATTAAAGCAGAGTGCAACTAAAAATTCCTATCTATAGCTTTACACGTCTGGTTATTCAGTTCTCTTGTTACAATGTAGCAATATTAAACTTATTCTTGCTTATTTACAACAATATGAAATCCAATATTTTCTTAATTGCTTTTATTTCATACATATTCTTCAAACTAGATAACACGATTTATAACAACAGAATTAGGACTTCAAATTACTGTTTCATATTTTGACCTCAAATTTACCTAATCTCAGTTACTAAGACAATCTTAAACAACAAATTCTAAATACCTACGTAGTACTTACTTGAAACTGAGGATTAAGATGTTCAAAGCCAAGCTTCCTCTGCGGTGCGCACAAAGGGATCCAATTTGTTAGCTGTTACTGTATTGAACGTCTAACAAAATCTGAGGACGAATGATAAAATATAATCATCTTCTAATATATTTACTATTCCCAAGTTAACTTTCAACCAATAATATATTAAATGCAGGTGAAAAAGCTGAATAGGTGCGGCTAAATATCTTAGCAAAAGTTATGTTGAAAGAATGCTGTCGCAGCACTTTTGAGTTGTATATTAACTGGTAAGTACTGGGAATTCACGAGCGAGAGGTGGTTTCCACGGTATCTCATTTCCTTGACTCAGCTAAGTCGGGATTAGGCTGCTTGGCACGCATCGAGATTTGTCAGCGCCAACAGCACCAAGAATTTATTAATTATATGTTTTATGAGAGCTCACACTTTCGCTTGTCACAAAGCCGATATCTCCCCTAAGAAATGACACCCCCCAAAATTTAAGATATTGTGCTCATTGGGGGATTTGCATATTTAACTGTCAACTTAAAGCGAAGAAAATTTTTTATCTAGTGTATAAAAATTGACAGTCTTCAAAATAGAATCTCAATTAGATAATGTAGTCCTTAAAGATGGATTGAACTTAGATATATATTATGGTGATCAGTTTAATATTAACTTTATTTTAATTGAGAGATAAAAATACATTCCAGATTACAGATGTAAATGATTAACGAATATTTCATATAAATAAGGCTCGCTCCCAACTGACCCTAGAGAATCTCTGTGCATAATAAACCAATGCTCCACGCAACTTCCGGGTCCCGGAACAGGCGAGGCCAGTCCTGCACTGACCCTTATTATTAAATATGGTTCTTGGGTAGAGCGTTTTTGCATTTAATATTGATATTTTAGTAACATTGAAATAAAATTTAGTGGGTTATTTCCTTTAGGACATGTAGCGCTATTGAACTTTGAAACAACCTGATATGGTTAATTAAATACGCCTCCACGTATAAAAGAAGTAAATAGAGAAGTTGAACTAGTCCTCAGAGTTTATCAGATCTTCACCGTATTAATTAACTTTAATGCAACAAGTCCGAGTTTGCTCTGCTCTCGACATCAACTATCGCTTGCATTATTATGGAAGTACCTGAATTAAGTAGCTCCACCAGTTTCAAGGTATGCCTACAGACAAAAATTTCATTCCAAACTCTGGAACCAATTTCGGTCAAAATAAGATTACACTGGTGAAATTTGTGATGTTCCTTCATCTTGTTTTGAAAACAAAAGAAAAAGGAATAGTTTCAATTTTGTTTCCGACAACAGTCTTATGCTTATTATATATGTTGCCTACTTATGAAATAAAACATATTCTTGCAAGTGTATAATATTATCTACATTGAGTAACTTTTGCAAATTTATATTTAACGAAAACTTCCATTGTTTCAACAGCTAATAAAAATGAAAAGTATATTCCATAGATTCTCTGCGAATGGATTAATTGACTTAAAATGTAACAAGTCGCCGGGTTTGCTTTGCTCTAGAGCACGCCATTCTATTTTATTAAACCAAATTAAATACTCCCGTTGGATTGAGAGAAGGCAGCTCCGTTATACTAGCGAAAGAATAATATTAATAATATTACTATCTAAGTGCGTTATTAAGAGATTTCACTTTTAGCCGATAAATTATGTGAAAAATATTCTTCACGTATCTTGCTTTTAACCCATGGACTGTACTAAAAGCGTCACTATAAAATTTGGACAGATGAATGGATCGGTGCACACGATAAAATTAAAAGGTTGCCAGTTTTAACAGTTTTCAAAAATTCTCTGTTCCCGACTTATGATCTAATTATGTTTCTGTTATAATATTTACCAACAGTAGTCAACAGTCATTATTTGGCATTTAAACCTTAATATTTTACATACTTTATGCTTCCCACGTTCTTCAAAAATGTTTTTCCCTCACTGTGACACCAGGTATATCTTCATCAGATTTACAAATCGACATTATCAATGGTACTTTATAAAGTTTAATGAGATCTAATAATATCAATTTGCTACCCAGAGAAATCATTGGCCTGTCCGATTGACGTTTGATAGCGTCGGATATTGGGTCTTCGGGTTGCGTACACGATCGCGAAAGTACCGCATTACTCGAACTCAACCCTTTTCTATTTCGTAATAAGAACTGAATTACTACGCTGCTGTACTTACGGAAACGGCCTAATGATGACATAGACTACAATAGCACGTGAAGCCCTTATTATTGGTATCTGACCTGACCGCTACAAGCGATTTGTCTAAATGAGATCCGGACCTCTTCGATGCTTTGTTATATTTTTTCTATATCGCCATTCACTGTTCCAGACATATTGGATTTCGCGTTTTCCTCCATTTCGTGGATACATCAATTGTCGCAAACTTTTCAGTTTGCACTATTTTTCGTGGGGTTTATTTACGTCCAAGAAAAATGACTTAAGAACAATAAATAATAAATATGACATCGTTAAGTATTTTTCTATGTTGACTCAGTTTTTCCCATTACCACGTGAAATTAGTTTAAGGCAAACCTATTTACGTGCCATGTTTGTGCAAAATTGAACTATAATGGAATAACAATGTTGAATAGGAAATTTTAGGTAGGCCTAGCGTGCCTGAATGTTATAGTTGAAGGGCATGCGATTTTGCACGTAATGCCGGGTGAATAAATGTTGTGTTGGGTGCAGAGTTTGTTGTGAATAGATGTACAGCGTACCGTAACCTCGGTAATCCCGTACAGCGGCGATTAATCTTCGTTCCGGCTCTCACGAGGTGGTTTGTTGTGGGTAAATTTGTGGGGATCGCCACGATTTGCTGGCCATGGGTCCCACGGGTCGTGTTCGTCATACGTTAAGCCTTTGCTGGTTTAATCGCCTCTTTTATCGATGGTAAATTAAGGCGACGAGCGACAGGGTATTCAGGGTAAGTGTTTGGCAGCTAGGTCACTGGTATTGAAATGCTAGCTTCATTTCTAACAATGTCAACAAGATAGCTTTCTTGTTATTTAACGATTTGTTTAAAATATTTTGTTTTGGACGGCCGTCTGGTCGGGGTGTCAGTACCCCTGTCACCTTAGACAAAGTTCCCATGTTTGAATTGCGACTGGGGCTGATATTTGTATGATAAATAGGTATATTACTTGAGACATGGATGTTATCAAGTTTATTTAGAATATTTTTAATACATACATATACATATTACTTCTATTTACTTATATTACTAATTTATTAGTATATAAAATAATTAGTATATACAAAATCTGCAAAAAACCGCTTTAAAAATTTATTTACACAAATAAAATAAAAATTCGTCGAAATCGAACGCCATAGATGTACGATATCGTAAATATACGTTGTAATGTGTCACCCTCGTGTTATTTGTGTAATTTGCTTGTATTGTGCGCGACGTATCACGCGATTGGCCCCGCCTGTCGGCATGTTGTGACACCAAGTAAGTGTAACGTCTCGCTAAGCGAACGAACGCGAATAAGTGTACATCTGTTTAACGTAAAGAATTCCATCATTAGGATTAGAAATCGATCGTATTTATAAAAATAAGTGACTATTAAGTTTTATAAACCTCATGTATTTTGCCACGTATGTCTCAAAAAAGGTAAATAATTGTATGTTAATTTTAAGACACTTGCTTGAGTGTCTTTGTAACATCAGAGTTAAGGTACTAATTGGTGTCCCTATATTATACTGAGTGGGGATCTTTAAACTAGCTCTATGTGTTATAAGTAAACCTGTAAATTAATTATAATTGACAACTTGATAACTTTTAATTTTTATGTTTTTTGATGGTTCAAATATAAGTATTCCTTTAATTTATGCCTTAGTAAAGTATATACTGTTATCAGCAACAGACACTTCGCGACAATTTATTATTAATTGTGTCTCAATTGTACTGCTTGATAGGTTAAATGACAACTTTTCTTCCCAAATATCACGTCTAAAATCCCTGAATGTTTGAAATTCCGAGAATTACTATAATTTACAATACGCCGCCCGGCTAATGTTTTACTCGCGTTCGTCTCATTGTCTGTCAACATTATGGAGGTACCTTCCTTACCTTTTACCAAATTGTATTTTCGTGTTCGGCCGAGTTTTCCTTATAAATACTGTCATTAAGACGACACCGTGACAGGTGTTAATGCCGGAGGAAGTATCGAACTCATTTTTAGTAATGTAAACAATACACGTTACTCCGATCGATGACAGCGAAACAGATTAGGAATCGTATTTATTTGACTTTCGGTCGTAAATTTTTACAAACATCTTACCGATTTTATTTGTTAGTGAAATATATGAAAAGTTAAATACCAAAGTAGCTTTATATAGGTTGTTCCTTGCAACAATACCTGGAAGCAATCCAGGTTCACGTTTTGAGATATTCCTAGAATGTTTTAATTAGTATGACACGCCTCAGCCGTAACTCAACTCGCTCATTATATTCGAAATATTACAACGTTGTCGCCGTAAGTAGATTGATAAATTATAGCCAAGTAAATTGTGAAGCGCGATCCCATATGCTTGGGGTATTAAGCCGGATAAAGTGCGCCTAGCAATGGTACTATAACGAGAACTTCAAATAAATTAGTGGGGGAGCAACCGTTATCTCCATTCGCAATTTTACAGCTCCCGTGGAACGGAATCTTTGAAGCAATTATTCGAGTTTGAAGTTGGAAGGCAACAGAAAAAATAGACAGATATTCGTAAATTTGTTTCGCAATCTTTGAGTTATACGCAGTTGAGGATTTTGTTTCCCATTATAGACAGACAATTTTATTCATTCAATAAAATTGTCTGACTGGTCGGTGGTCACAAACTACTAAAATAAGAAAAAAAGCAACGCAGAAGCAGATTATTACGAATATTGTACATAGGTAAGTACCGGTGTTTCATGATAATCCATTGGTTATGATTGTTTGTTTACTTGCATTTTTATTTAGTACAATTTTAATATAAGATGTGTATTTCCTCTATGTTTTAGTTGTATCCAAAACTTTCAATTATATTCTAGTTCTTTTATTGTACAAGGAAAAAATAGCTTTTTACAGCCGTAATTAAAGCACAATATATACCTACGCTGATATTAAATGATATAATAGGTTATGAGATTTGGTAAACAAAAGTTTTTGTTGAACCTTGAACACCTGATACCGCAACTGTGACTAGCATTAAACTTGGGCCGTCATTACGGACCCCACGTCATTTGTTTATTAAACATCCTCCGAGATGGAACGGAATAATGGCCCAGTAGACTTTGTCACGCCGCTTTCCCTTGAAATTAAATCGTAATGATGATGCGAACACTCGCTTCGGCCTCTCTGCCCCAATTATTAAGTCCGCGTCTCCTTGAGGTCAAAATGAATAGGTTTTTAAAAGCCCGCCCCGCAACAACTGTCATAGTTTTGTAAATAATCGCGATTCCTGGAACGATGTTTTGAGAAAATTTCATTAGCGATACCCGAATCTTTATTTGTATTTGTAAGCTTTTTTGGACAACATGGGTAACAAATAAGCATACGCGCATAATTTTTGCCATAAAGCGCATTCGGCCCGACTGACAGTAAGTGCTTACCTTAACTGGTAATATTAATAAAAAGGCGTTACATATCCTGCATAACAATATTTTTACAGTTTGACCTATTACCTAGCACGTATTATTAATAAATTGTGTTATGGATACTAAATAACGCAAAGATATAGTTAATATAACACATATTTTTATATTAGCTGATCTTGGAAAAGGTTGTTTTGACATAAAAATTATTTATAAAAATTCTGGCGATTATCACCTAGGGGTATAATATAAAACTACGACTTATCCTCACACCTACCAAATACACAAAAACAATTCATAGAAATCGGTCAAGCCGTTTCAATGGAATTCAATAACAAATACCGTGACACGAGATATTTGTATGTTAAAAGAAATATACAAACATAAATATATCAATAAACAGAACCCGATTTTTTTATTACACAAACAGCCGCCCTGGCCAGGACTCGAATCTCTAACCCTTGGTCAAGTAGCCTGTAGCTAGGAATACTGACTACTCGGTCAGCCGGTCCTTGGCGTCGTGTATTGTACATAACAATACAAACAATCAATAGAAAGCATTATGCTGAGAACACAGGAGACAAATCCCCGTCGTACATCTAAATTTGGACATCTCCATAGCTGTAACAACACTATGCTACACAGTTTTGATATAATCATTTTTATGAATTCTGACATTGTGTATATTTCGAACTATTTCTGCTAACACGCCGGCACTTCTGCGGGTTCCATAGAATGATCTGGTTACACAGTGACCTCAAAACGTTACGTGCGTTACAAAAAAGACAATCTCTTAATAAGCGCGTACGTAAAACATTCCTGACATAGTTCTCAATGAGATGTATAAATACAGAAAGCAAGGCCTGACATGAGGCACGAGGGTAACCGCAAGCTATGAATGCGCGGTATAATTGAAGCCCTTTCATCTCGCTGCTTGTTCAAAAACTCATTTGTGTAATAATAAAATTACACGTAATTTCTTACATCAAATGCAGTCTAATGTTGGAAGAGCAAATAAGTATTTCTGAAGGTTCTATAAATATGCGAATTAATACCCTGTAATTGTTTCATGTTTCTCATTCGCATAGAAGGCAACAACAAAGGTCTTTTATATATGACTTTCAAGTCCTTAACTTCATTGGAATGGTTACAGTAAAGCTTTAACATTTACTTTAATTACAACAAAGATATGTCAACACTATACCTGTATTGAGCGAACATTAATTTATTCATTGGGGAATGAAACACGATTTGCTATAATAACATAATTAAAATAAAGTTTTTTCTCTTCATCTCTGAAACTTTTTCGAAGTTGTAACACTCTTATCGACTAATTAACACAAAAAAGCTGAAAAGAACTTTCAGGAATAGGAAATTGGAATTATTATCAGTAGCCCGTAAATATTTCGGCTTCAGCCAAAGAATTTTAATTAAAAACTTGTTAGAAGTATTCAGGAGAGAATATGTAATCTGTTGTAAATTAATTCATAATTGGCCCACGATCTGTGCCAAAATGTGGAACATTTTGGAGCATTTGTAAAACTTTGCAAAGCAGATAAGTGGATATTTCGCCAACAACGACGGGAATCTTTATCAAATTAGAATCTTATTCCATATAATTTGACATAGATTTTTTAAGAATTTATATCAAGCTTTCGCACGAAAATTGTCTTACATATTTTTTAGCTATGTTCGTATGACAAAATATTCACGCTTGTCGTGTAGAAATTTGTCAGCGAGTTTTGCGAGTTCTAATTTCATGTCGTATTTACACTACTGCAACGGCTCTTATATGGAGTATTTAATACAACATTTTAATGTGTAGTAAATACTCTTTAAGAAAAAGGCGTAAGTTATTTACTTTTATCGTAAATCTCATACCAGGAGCACTGATAAAGAAAATAATTATTACATTGACCATATATTATTATTAGAAAAATATTTATCTAACTCATACATCTTGATCAAAAAGAATGAATTGTTTTATAACTTCACTAGAATAGTAGACATTAATCGGACACGTGGACTTTTGTATTGGTTCAGCCACTACATAAATGTTTCAATATAGTATAAATAAAATTCTGAGAAAATGTTATTCATTCCGCAGAAAATCAGTGAATGGAGTTAGTGATGTAACTCTTAAATCTTGAACCAATTTTAGAGATTCGATAAAAAATATGACCGCGATAAAAAATATACGACAAACAAGACCACCGACACCCGGCATTCAATTAACCGACGTGATTAAATTTTTACGTGACTTAAAAATACTTGAACCAGCCAAGGGATGCTATCTACTTACAATTTTATTAGAATTGAAAGTGCGCACTTTGGGTTTCTGATTTTACATTCATTAATGGAAAAACTGTGTTTTGGATAATATTTAAGGAGTCATTAAAGCTATATCAGAAAGTAACCATTTTTAGTATTAAAAGTGTATGAAGCTAAGTATGTAACAATATCGAAAAAACCATAGTATCGAAATGTATAAACTAAAATATTCCAGCAACCTAATAAATAGGTTTGAAGATATTAACTTGTCAACAAATTTGGTTTAGACCACCATGGTATTAACTAACTTAACTTTGAATTGTTTTAAAATCCATTATTCATTTAACTGGTTACTATATAGTAGGTGCAATAGCTAATAACAAGGATCATGTTATTGGTATCACTGCAGAGCTAACAGCGCTTCCCACAAGACCAGATTTGGCCAAGCATTATCCTGCGTCAGCGGCTCTGAGCACACACGTAAATCCACACAACATATACTCCCCCGGGAACAAGTGTGGAGTAATTTGCGAACACACGAGCTCTCGGCGTCGCGCAAACATTAACTATTAAATTCGTTGCATATTAAACTACACCCTTAGAGCCGTGTAATCTACCTGAACGAGCATTCTTGTATCTTCAAAGCTTTAAGCATAAAAATACATTTTTCAGTGAATATGCTGGTTTTACTGTTGACAATCGTCGAGTAATAGGACCATCGGTTTCCTAGACACGTTCGAGGCTCGCGTTTTCTTTTCTTGTTTTAAGTATGAATCTTCTTTATGCTAATGAAATATTATTATAATACATTGATTGCCTTTTTATGTTTTCTGCTTTCTTTATAACTTTACTTGTTTTTACTTAATATTAGATAGAAGTTTTATTAAATAAATATATTATGATAATTAAATTTCATAACTAAGTTAGAAATAATAAGAACAGCGCAAGGAAATTGAAAATGGCAAGATCAGAATTGAAAAAGGGCACTTCAGAAAAAAATGGAGCGGGCTGACACCGTAGACCTGATTAGTATGCCTGACAAGTAAAATGATAAATGAAATAGATACAATGTTTACCGTCTCTTGAGGGGAGGTATCATAACCGTTTAACGTTATTGGAGAGTACAAACGTTTCTGGAATAGTTGATTCTTTTTCACTATTAACCTATATAAACCAATAAAAGTAAAGCTTTAATGGGAATTTTTATTACAGTAATGATTTCTTGATCAATCATAAAATGCCTTAATAACTGTTTATTAGCGTGCTTAATCACTTGCTATCTGCTTATAGTTCATCGTTGATAATGCTTTAAGTTTATACTTAACTATCCACTCCAGCTTCTAAAACAAATATGAGTAAATCTTAAAATGTATTTAAATAAAATGTTTCGATTTCTTGGTCAAAAAGAATTCCGTTAAATTATCAAATTTTGTAGCTGGAGTACCTTTTGGGTGCTTGATTAAACAATCCCATTGGAAACCAGGAATGATTGAGACGCTCTCAAAGTAAATCTCAGGTCATTTTTAAAGGGAAAGTTCCATAAAAATGGCGTCTTTGTTTTCGACAGCCAACAGGCGCCCTCTATCCTGGTCGAGAGGTACGGAACCCCACTTGACACGCTTCATTTTAGCTTTCCTTTAAATTGAAACTGGAGCGAGGGCGGTTTATATGCGCGGTATCAGTTTGCAATGAATCAAATGGATTTTTAGAAAACGTTTCGTTCGTTTTTGGCTAGTCGGAGAGTATATACTTCATATTTTGTAATTTTTTGATAAGTACCTTAAATAAAACTCTTTAAAAATTATCTGTTCTATCAATCCAACAATTTTTGACTTCAATTCTCTAAGATCCACGGAATATCAAATCTATCTTCGAATTTTTAAACAAGAAGAAGAACCGAGAGTATTGATGCGTTGCCAATCTTTTAACCATATAATAATTGAAAGGAATCGTTATGTTGACAGCATATTAGAAAAGCCTCTGTTCCTAACTCTCAAAGTGGTCCTACTTAAAATCTGAATACTAAATCCTTTAAATATCCTTAACACAGAATTGATGTTTATTAAAATATATAATACATTCTTTTTATTTGAATATTACTTTACTGTAGATACATCAACCAATGTACAAGAATATAATTTATAATGCAGTAGAATGAATCTATAGGAATTATTAAGGTATTATACAATTTCTAATATTATTTCCTATGGTACATATTCTACTACGAGAACAAATTTTCTCATCGAGTGCGCCCCATGGCCGTGGCAATGCACTTTCGCTGACCCCATGCCTCCTCCCACGGAGATCCTCTCCTTCACTCCTATAAACTTTCTCCTCACCTCTCGCTCGCGCAATGCGCCTGCGCTTCCAGTACCGAGGTAATAACATTCTACGACGCGGTACGCCAAGTGGAACGGGTTCTGTCGATGACTTCGACGATTATTTGTATGAGAGACAATGCTCGGATGCATTCGGTCTGTTTAGAGGTTAGAAACGAGATTGCAATTCACGAAGCGCTCGGGTAGTTAAGAAACCAACAATTAAGAATTCACACGACTTGCTCTTATTTTATTGTGACCCTCATTCTGAAGATTCACTGTGAAATGTTTTAAAATCTTTGTTTTGATCCTTCGGCTTTGAGGGATAAGGTAAAAAAGTGATATGCAAATCACATAATACAATGTCATGCCAAGTTGGAAGTGCAATATGTAGCAGTAATCACAACAGTGATGAACGTCGTATGCAAATCGTGAGTGAAAAATCTGTGAGCTGCGAATGCATCATCCTCACAGTCATAATAGCGAGAATGAATGTTTCATTAGGAATGTAGAGGCGGCGAAATGCAAACTCATCGCGCACAAAGTTGGAGAAATACCATTACCAGGCTAACTTACAATCGCAACAAAATACACACATATACCGCACACGAGCGTGCATATGTCGAGAATCGAGCAGTCATAGATTTATCCGTAAGTAGAATAACTTTCTTGCTTACGAGAGCGCTTGGACTGGCATTGTTAACGTTCTGTATGGCTACATTTATCTCACTGTCTTCCAGGTGAACGATCTTTCGATATTCCAATAAGATATTCTTAAACTATATTCTAGCCACTAAAATCTTTAAGTTTTATACCCATTATTCAAATTATTACTCATTTTCATTTCGGTCACTGAAGTACTTGTAAGCGCGTGAGTCAAGTTACGGATTACGTGGGAGTGTGCTGAAATGATCTCTTACAGTTTGAAAGCCCTGTATCAAGTACGCAAAGCAACGTCACAGATATTTGAACTTTATTTGTCAAAAATTTAGGACGACATTCGTTAGTATTACCCTTATGAAAACGTCATTCTAGGTATACCAGTTGCCTTTTGAGTCAAAAACATAAGGTTTTAAAGGGAAGCTACGTTGTTGTATTTTGAGGCGTAGTTCTGAAATGTAAGGCATGTATTCGATCGCTAAAAATATGGACGTGCGAGTGTATGTGACTGGCAATATTCCATCGTACAATGAGTAATTTAAAAATTCAAAAACTCGTCGAGGCTCGACGTGTGCGAGGTGAGGCGATCCTACGAGTGCCACTCTGCAATTGAGACTGTTATCTTCTTGCACACAACTGTATAACGACCGGGAGTAATGCGCACAGCTGAATAACACGGTTACCTATAAGAATAAGTAGGGAGTTTGTGTATGGAAAAGTTTTGTATAAAATCAGGTAAAACAGAATAAGCTCGTGTAGAGGTTTTCAAAGCCGATAATAATTTGTAAATTGAGTGACGCAGACGGACTTTTTATTGATAACAAAATGCAGCTTGTTCGTAACCTACTCTACAATGTTTAAATTAAATTCTTTCTACTCGTATATTCCCAAGTCTAATTCCATCGTAGTTGAGTTACCTTTCGTTGGTTTTTGGAATTCCAAAATAGGTATTTGATTGCAATTTAATTATTCAGCAGCTATTCGATGCATATGCTACACATCTGTTTTGCGGGGAACTCGATAGGTCGATTGATCTGTTTCATGCATACTCGAATGTTTTGAGCAAACCATGCGAATTTGGTTTGGTGATTTATTTTACACATCACACGAAATGTGTGGTGAGTTTAAGTTTTAATAATTTATCATTATTTCAATCATCGCTTTTCAAAACAATTTAGGTAGTATCTGCACCGAAGTTTTTTAAATATTGACAACTGACAACAGTTTTCATTACCCAATAATATTCCTCCTTTACTCATATCATGCATAATTTTTTGTAATGAAATATGTCTAATATACGTTTTTCTTCTATCTTTAGCATCCGGATCTGGAATAGTGATAACAGGAAATCTAGCGAAAACACGAAAGTTTTAATTTGTTAGATGTATTAATTTTAATAATGAAGGTTGAGTTGAATTCAATATTGAGCGAGAGAACCTATCTCATAACGCAATACCTACTAAAAGTAAAAAGGGATATAATTACAGTTTATAGCAATTACTAACTCGCGTTGAACGAACAAAATCTTGAGTCCTAACCATTGCAAATATGATGTTAAATTTGCAACGAGAGCTGGTCCTTGAAATGATTTCCATAGAGTTGAAAATTCCGTAAGAGTTTTAGTGTAATTTCCGGATTTGATCTTCGGAAGAGGAAAAACAAACCTTAATGTTTTAGATTAAGATTCAATTCAGCAGCATCTTCAATAAATATGTTTCGTGGTGTACAATTATGTGCTTTGTTTCCACGTAGCAATGGATGATATTCAAGTGATGGTTTTATAACATTTTCCGAATGCAACGGGAATATGTTAGAGCGAGGTGGTAAAACTGGGCCGTAATTAGTCTTTGGAGTCGAACCGTGAACAGGAGTGGAGTGGCTCTAGCCTCGGAGGGCTACAGAGTAGCCCGTTGAAATATGTAGGTTCGTACTGCAATATTACAATTGTTTCACCGATTCTAGATAACAGAGTGAAGAAGAAATTTCTTTTTTTTTATTGGAAATTATCAGTTTAAAAAGAGTAGTAAGATTAGTTTTATCTAAGTTGCACTGGTTGAGTTTCATGTTTAATGAAAATTTAAAAGGTTCGTGACCTGAGCAGAATAATCAAATAAGTTAGGTTAATGATCAAATAAAATGTATGTAACTGAAACATTGAGGCAGTGTATTGGTAATATACTGTGGAAGTTCACTGGTGTATTGATTAAAGATTTTTGGTTTATATTACCCCTACTATGGTTGATTGCGGTCAATATAAAGTAGTGACGAGCAATGGATGGAAGGTTATGTGACATGTCTTATTTGTAACTGCCACCGTTTTCACGCATCACCCAAGATAATCCAGCACTGTGGTGTTATGCTTAAAACTCTTCTTGTGATTCTTTAAGCATTTCCCTTTTTAAATGTCCTTAACAAATAAACATTTAATGCTTCCATAAGAGATATCCTATAGCCAATATCTCAAATATCTGAAAGCATATTATATAACTTTAAGTAAGCAATTATTTCAAGTTATACTTCGGTAATACGCTCTTATCTCTGCGTCTGTGATTTTGTTACAACTCAAAAACAAATTAAGAAATATATATATTTTGAAATATCAAATTAAAAGAAAAATTAACTTTTTGTCTGTTTAAATCAGAGTTCGAAATAAGACGATGACTTAAAGCGGACTACGAGTCTCTTTGATACTTCTAAGTATGGAAACTGTGTTCATTAGCTGTTGGAGTTTTTTGATGGATTTCTCACTTTTTTCCAAGCTCGTGTTGACTAGACAACTTCGACGTTTGAATAAATTATGAAGAAAAATAAACTAAATAATAATCTAAATTTTGAGGGCCAGCCTCCCGAAATCTGTGATAAATGAATGTTGAATAATGAATGAATGTTAATAAATTGTTCAAATAAACTATTTGAATCCACAGTTATACAAGACCTATTGTTCTTATCAAAGTAATAGGACGTAAATATAAAGAAAAACATAAAAAGATATGTAAAAGTTAAAAAAAAACCAACAGTACATTTGAAATTAACTCACCGTTTCGGACGATGGGTAACGCCCGTTGCTGCACTCAAGTAGTGAAGATTCACTCACCTGGAAAAAAACAGAAATCATTAATTCTTTGTCGGTCTGTTCGCGTACAGTTCTATTAATACTGCAAGGTTTTTATTCAATGTATTATATCGAATGTAAATTTAAGAAACAGATTTGAGTTGCTTGTCAATTTGTCATTAAAGTTTTATCATTAAAAAAGGAGACAGGCATTGCGCCGACCTGGGATAAAATAAGCATCTGGTTAGGATAAATGCTGTTAATGATAGGATTTTAAACAAAAAAATCAATCTAAATTTATCGAAGAAGAAAATCTTGTACGCGATAAAGTAGTCCAATCAAATCTTGCGATTGAAGATGTAGCTCAGTAAACTGTTTAAAATCAAGTCATGAACGCATAAGATTGCATTATGCATAAATTATCTACATTAGCGTATTCTCGGAGCGTTTCCTGAGATCTTGTTTCGGCAAATAGGGAGAACCGCAATCTGATTTTAACTTCATTATGAGGGAATTGCTAAGTGTTCCCATTGTTGACCACAGTATAGATTTTCGAGGCACCGCCTTTGGCCGGTTAGTCATGCAAATAGACATCTACTTGCTCGCTCTGGGAATTGCACACCAAAGTTGTTTTGTTCTTGGCAAAATAATTCATAAATACTACGTAGGTTTATCACGAACTAGTAGAAGAGAGGAAGGAATAAAAGAGGAAATTTAATAGAACACATCAATATTAGCTAACTAACTGATGTTTCATAAAAGTAAATGATACATTGATAGCTGATTTGATAGCAATTAATTTTAATCTCCGTAATGAATTGATTGGATAATGCTAGTTATTAGCTAGTACTTAACTCAGCAAAGAACTCAATAAATATCACTAACAGAAACAATTGTTCGTGAAGAATAAACAATTGTATTGTAAGCTTATACTCTTGTAGCTTGTTACTCTTCACTTTCAAATGAAACTTTACCTAAGTTTACTCAGTAGAAGTGTATTGAACATAATAGCTATTGTACTGAAAACTGAAAGTCGATCAAACCACGGGACCCGGTTTAAAGGCTAAATCATTTCCCGTTAATAGACGTTTATAGCACAAAGGACGATAATAGAGAACGAATATCAAGCTCAACCGTTGATGCTCTATTTCGAATATAATCGGATACACAGATAAACAAAACAATTATCACAATCTGATAACGTTAGCGGACTCAGCTGATTTAATGGCTCAAAGTGGAATTGTGTAGTGCATTTGATACAATTATACGCATATTCACTTATAATGATATACGACTTTATCGTGACTGACATTGGCTGTTTTAAAGGCCTTTTTTCTATCTAATAGATTATTAAAACTCCGAAAACATAACAGATAATTTACTGATGAGTTTTCTGAAAATCGGTCAGAACAGGATTTTAGTACTTATTCAAATTGATTATATCTCAACTGTTTTATGTTACTTATTCTTTGTATTTTCAATATGTTCTGATGTACAGTTTTTCCTATTCACAAAATAGATAAAGATGCTTCAAAATTGCACCGGGAACCTTAGAATAAACAAAAGCATGAGATATTTTGCATGTCTGAATTTCAGATATTATGAACGAATTCCGGCAGCATCGACGCGGAACAATGGAATAAAGGAAACAATAAATCGAAAACCATACATGGACTACGTACTTCGACAAATTCTTATCATTCCTATCGGCTTTCAGTTTATATCGTATTCAAAATATGGAAGAAATAATTTTACTCGTGTTAATTTAAATAATCAATTCAAATTTTTACATAACGCCTCAACGTATTAAGTATCTATGAATGTGAAGTATTTCGCTGGGTTTCGGTGCTAAAGGATTGGAAGCATTCACAATATCAAATGATTTTCCAACAGCAAGTTCCTATTGGCAATGGTAAAGTAAGATTTAAAACCGGGTTTAGGTTAAGGCTTTCTTCTTGCTTGATATGAAATAAAATTCTCGTCTTTTTGGTCAGTGTTGTAGTATTTATACATATAGAGATCTTGGAATCTTCAAGAGGTAATGCATGGATCAATAATTGTCCAATAAAACAGTACACTATAAGAGTTGTCGTTATATTATATTGTTTTACGTTGTAATGAATATTTTTATTCAAGATTTATAAAAATGTAAAGTGAAAAACATAGGCCCGAAAAAGTTTAATTTTTTCCACCTCAAGACCTAAGTATCCGTTCGCTCTACGCTAAACATAAAGTAAACATAAGTGTTCGTTGTATTAGTAGAAGTGAGACTGTATAAGTTTACAATTTTAGCTATAAATTTAATTGTATGAAATTCTTTGTCATTGTATATTTGGTTACGTAAACAGCAATTTACTCTGTCACCAATACATGTTCTCAAAATATAGGTTCCTCTCACAGGATTTTAGGCTAACCATTAGTTTGGGATAGCAAAATTTTGTTAGGTAGTCACTTGTATCATCTTTAAGTTATTCGACACAGAACATTATTATATTCGAAATTTTGATATTTCAACAAATCAATAGATTGTTAGATAATAATTCTGCTAGTGAAACTAAAATTTTCATTATAGTCACCAAAAATATTCACGTGCAAACGCTTTGTCAGAATGTTTATTATACAAATTATTTTAGTATGAACGTCAAAGTGAGTAAGAAGATTTAAACCTGGTTTTGTTAACGAGATTGTCTTTTTAGTAGAATTACTAGGAGGCGTAAAGTGACGTCATTCTTGCTACGCGTACCGTGATTAAGCTTATTACGTGAATGTCCGATGTAGAATAAAATTTATTCTGAGTTTTCTTTTAATGATTTTAAAAAGGAATACATATTTTTATAAATAAACGATTTTTGATGTATAACAATTTAATCAAGCCAAATCTAAAGGTAAACCTTTTACAATACCACCATTGACTGCAGCATTTGTTTTGGCATAGTTCCTTTTCCTTCGACCTGCAAAATTATTTACATGATAATATCAAAGTCCCATTATAAAAAACTGTGTCACTTTCAAAAACCCTGTATCTGTGTAGAGAAGTACTAACAATTTTTTGCAATAAAACTATAAAATCGACCGTTTTTTGAATTTTTTAAAATGTTTGAACTCACGTACAAATATTTCTAAATTGAGAATATTAAAGGAGCACAGTTTATTAGCAGCAGTACTCAACAGTAAAGCCTTCAGATTCAACATTTTCTGAAGAACTTCACGGCATTTCGGTTCAGTTGTGATGGCGCTTGGGGCAAATCACGAGTTAATGCAGCCTCAACTTTGTGCAACGTCTGTCTTAAACGAAACTTAACAATCTCTGAACTAATTACTAGTTCCTTGTTTGCTTTTAAACGTACGTCGGCGTTAAATGAGGCAATTATTAGCTGAATGTGTTGTCAGGAATTTTATGAGGATATTATGTGGTTTCTGGGTGAAATTAACTACCTAGTGTATTCAAACTGTAATAAGTTAAAGTAGACACATACTCATTTAATAAAGAGCATTAGGTAAGATGCGGTAGTTTCGTATGATTAACTTTTCACATTTCCACTTTTTGAGTGTATCGCTTACACTGTAAAATTGCGACGGAGTGATTGTATTGCTATTATTACTGATTTTTATATCGCAGAAATAACGCTGCAAAGAAAATGCTGCAATGAAACTGTCACAGTCTTTTCGTCACTATATCGTTAAGTCAACCCCTTATCTCTAAAATCACTATAGTAATAAATCAAAAATTTATGAAATTATAAAAATTACCCAAGACAACAATGCAAACCGCATCGACTTTGTTTCATTACCAACTCGCCGTCGACTTACGTCATGCTATGTTTAAACTTAATAAACTTTAAACAATACCGGAGAAGATGCGTTGTCAGAACTTCTAAAACTTGAAGTGAAACAGGCGACCGGCAAAGTTATGCCCCTATTAAGGTACACAATGTGTCTAATGGTGAATAATTTACTAACTCGAGTAACATGTGAAACAGTACAATATTTGTTATTAACATATTTAATTTATGGATGTGTCATCATTTTACATTTCATTTCATAAAAATGAAAGATTTCATTTCTAATAGCTTTCTCAAAAAATTAAAAATAGCACATATTTAGCTTAAGCTTAGCAGTTTTCAACAATTACTTTTTAAGTCAATCAATCTCAACTTCATTCGAAATTAAGCCATGATTACAACAAAAAAAGAGTTATTGTCCCATGGGATTTCACAAAAATTGCGGAAACTAAATAAAGTTAAAATGACATTCCTGTGTGACCCAAAATAGTTGACCACAAAGAACACAATTTCATTAAATCAACTTAAGGAAGTCAAAACACTACCAAAAGTAGCGAAACTAAGAATTAGTTGTTAAGTAAGTACATCAAAGTCCACATTCCCGGGATAAATAAAATTGTACTTTGGTTGTTCGTGAGAATATAAGGGCAGTTTCTTTTCCGTAAAATTAGTGAATTCTCCAAATAATTCGTCGTAAAGTCTTTGTTTAAGGAAACAAACTTTTATTGTACAGTTTCATATTATATTAATAAATTACTCGGTATTAAATGAAGCAGCTACAAAGACATTATGGCCCCTAATTTTACCGTAAGACTTCAGTGCATTATTTTCTCCCCACATAATGTGGAACATTTTTTAAATCGAGCCATAAACCGAATCCTTAGCGAACAACCTGGCCAGCGTTGGAGGGAATTTAATAAAGTAAATACCTATTTTATCATGAATTTATTTTGTACGGCGTGTTTTAATATATTAATTTTTTTAAATTAATTTAACATAATTTTATGAAGAGTTTCATTCTAACCACTTAATGTTGTGGATATATTTTAGCTATATTAAATATTAACTAACGATAAATTAAATGAAATTCTTTATATAGCATATATATAGAGAAACGTACAAAACGGTGAGTCAGGGACTATTGTTAGTGCATTCTAAGTAAACAGATCTACCAACCGGTGCTAGGAAGAACATCCAGAAATAGAACAGTTACTACCAATAATTATAAACTACATGTTCAAACCGAGCCACGAGTTCGGTGCACTGTATTATGTAAATTAAATTAGCTTTATTGAAAGCAAAAGTACTTTGGCCGCCTGTTCGTCTATTAATGTAATAGAATTTTATTATTGTTACTTTTGGTTAACTTTACTAAGCAATTTATAAATAGTTACTTTACCTAATAATTAATTTTAGGACATAAAAACAATACTAAGACGAAAGATAAGATATCATGGGCTATAAGTGACTATTTAAACAAATATTCTAACTTTACATGGCCGGTTTTGCTTGAATCTCTTTATCCCAATAGAGTTGTAATACTATACAAAAATAATGTCCTAAGATTAATTTAGTAAAAAGCTTCTTTTCTAAGATTAAAAAGTCGTAATTTGTATAGCACAAAATCGTACTTAGTAGAACACATATACCAGATTTCAACGCCTGTACATCTTTATTAATCCTACGCTCCATCTATACAGTGCGCGTAGTCTGTTTATTACCATATCGACCATAAAACGGACAAGCTATATCTTCTATTTTCATATTCCCAACTCAGACAACGTATCCTGCTGTTTCCTACGTTGCCTCGTCATTTTCTATGCATAAAGGATCTGTCTTCTTTAAACAAACAACTATTATTTCATTCTTTTAGTTTAATATGTAAGAAAGTAGCCAGATATTACTGACACAATTATTTCTAGAAAAATAACATTTTGATATCCGGGAAGAAAAGGTAATTGTGTATTCACATCACCCATGCAACTCCGTCACTTATGTATACAAAACTGTATTTTTATCTGCAGAAGCATTAAAAAATTTAATTTCAAATCAATTCATATTAAGTTAATGAATAGGATGTATATGTTTCCTTGTATTGTGAAAATTGAATAAGTTATAGTTGTATCATAAAATGTCACAATTTCTTAGTATAGCTCTATTAAAGCTTCAAGACTCGTTCCAATGATACGTGCCAAAACTTCAACTATTACCTCTCATAAAGAAACTAAATGTACGGCCGGCCTCAAAAATAAATCAACCCTGCCCTAGTACCCTGCCACACCAACTTTTGCGTTAATTTTGGTTGCTTCTGTTACTGTTTACTTATTGGTTGGTGACACAAGGTACTATAGTATTTATCTATTTCTAAGGCTAATTGTACATACTTAATTAATGTCGTCTTAACTATGTCGTAACAAATGGTGATCCTTAAGATATCTTTTTGAATTGGTATTTGCTATTAATCAAATTATTTAAAATATTTCAAAATCGACGTCATGGAATTAGGGTAAGCAGATAAATTAATTATTGTATTTTGCCTATAAGACAGAGAAAGAACAAACACCATATGGGTAAAAATCGCGGTCTTTTCGCTACGAGCTATCTTTACCAGACACCCATAGAAGATCCAAGATAAAATAATAATGTGATTGGTGCGTAAATGATTAAAACAGATTAGCACGTTGTTTAAGTCCTGAGGCGTACTCCCACAGTTCATAGCGGACCTTAATGATGTAAGAGCTGAAATTTCACAGTCCATTGCTCGTTACTATTGGGGTTCCTTAGAAAATATCCACTGGCATTTACTCCGTCTTTGTAAAAGCTGTAATGGTCCTATAAATATTTTTTATCTACATTTCGAAGAAGATAAGCTAGGGATACCGACAAATATATTTGGTCCAACCGTACTTCCGAGTAATAAATAATTTTGTTTGGAAAGGTGCGAAAAGTTTTTTGTGTATTCATTTAATTAATATAAGTGTTACATTAATTATATGTTAGAAACTGATTTGAATGCGATATTTATTTTATTCAACAAATTAATATATGGTATATGTATGGTATGGTGTATGTCATATATATGGTATATGTTCACCACAATAAGTCTTTGGGAAAATAGACACCGTATTAATTGAAAATGTAAAAAAAAATGTTCCAAATATTGCGTTCATGAGTTATGTTGAAATGCATTTTTAAACTTAATGACGAAAATAGCTTCAGTTTTAACGATTAATGAGACAGAAACACAATTACGTGATTCACAGGAAACAAAGGAATCATCCTAATGCCTATTATCTAGCACAAAGTAAACACCATTAAGAGCTTGTTTGATGGATACTAGCTAGATAACGAAGAAATAAAGATAACAATATGTATATAAAAAATCAGAATTATATGAAATAAATGTACAAACATCCATTACGTTCAAATATATATTTGTACTCATCATACAAATATGTGCTTCCCCTACAGAGACTTGAACCTGGTACCTATGTAAGTAGATAGGGGTGCCAACAACTCCTACTAGAATGCCGTCAATAGTCAAATATAATAATTTGTTGTAGAAAAATTGTCTACAAACTTATCACAATGTAACACCATAGTGTGTTTACATTTTACTACAAAGTATTACGAGCACGATGACTTTTCAACGCATAAATCGTGATGTATCAAAAACAAATACAGGAAGCAACATCGGAGGAAAATAAAAATATGACGTTGAACCGATAGGAATGAATAACATCGCTGTACGATTTCAATGTTTGTATCCGTTGTTTGTTTAGTATACACAGGTATGAGAAGAGTTCTACCACCCACACACATAAGAAAATTACGTCAAGTCACAAGTGAAAAATTTTATGAATTTTTTTCCGTTATTTCCGTCATTAAAACAGTATTATCTACGTTGAGATCTAAAGAATTTATAAATAAAATGTCGGTAGATAAATATTGGTGGTAACTTTAACGTTTCATTTATACAACCAAATTTAAAGATTCCCTAATTGATATGTCAACACTGATTTAAATTGTTAAAAGAAAGCACCATTATAATCAATAATGAAAACAGAAACATTAACCGCACCGCGAAAAATGAATCTGTCTAAACGCAGAAGGGGACAAAAGATTAATTGAAAATCGATATAGGGACATACCTTTGCGAATCTATCAAAATACATTCAGTTTGCTTTCAAACGATAACGCCGGCCCGAATTACACTGTCAGTCATGATTAATGTCGACTTATGACACGCTTTATTGACTGTACTCAGAAAGCAGAATTTGCAAATGAAAAAGATTACCGAGTCACCGGCAAAGATTTACTGTCCGCTTGTTAGTGATTTATCACTTGCCTTTAGCTGGAACAATAAAATTGAGGAATCAGACTAATTTCTAAGCGAAAATGTTGTGTCAATGAAAAAGAAACTCGAAAATTTTTGAAGCAAACACCACGATATAATAGAACTGTAACTTCGTTAGTACGAACACATTTAGAAGCCTACACATACATTTCTATCGAGTCCTTTTATTCATATATTATTATCATAGTCACTCGTAAAGTGTAAATAATAGGTAAAATGTTGTAAACAAAAAGTACGTAACGTATCAATTAGTTCAATTTCACGTTTTTTTTACAAATACAGAGCCATTACGAACGCGGGTTTATTTGAAAACCATTAGCAGCAGAATGGATACGGTTTGAATCATCGTTAAATGAATGGCTGTCTTTCACAAAAACCGGCTATAGGATCGAATGTGAAACGGATATATTCAATGGACTTTTTTAATATTCACATCAGATTACTTTCAGAATCTGTACCTCATTCGGGTTAATAATTGACCTGGAAACGTAATTAATTACATGTTAAAAATATTGGCTAGGTTTTTCGGGTATAAGACTGTAGCGACGGTACTTGTACGGCGGGAAATGAAAAGGCAAAATAAATTACATTAGATTCCACATTGATACTGTGAATAAGATATCTATTTAACAAATTCTTGGCAACAAATAGCCTATATTGGGCTCAATGATTTAGTTATATACTTTTGAAAAAATTAAAAAAAGTTACAAATTTAGAACAATTAGACAAAAACGAAATTTTAATTAGTTCTATCCGATACAAAACCGCATAAAGGTAACAATTACCGACGGATGGGGCGAAGCACTAAATCAAAACAAAGTTTCAGTCCGATCCCCTTTAACAACTTTCTAAATAACGAGGAACAATCTTTTTCATTAAAAATCTCTATGAGCCCGATTATTAGGGAAGTAAAACGCCTCCGGTCGACTGGACGGAGTTTTGAAGTAAGATTTCGCGGGGTCAAACTTGGGGATGTTAACAGATAATTACGGCCAAGTTTCAGCTAGCACGAGACATTTAACAGATGCTTTTGGAAACGCGCTCGCGAGCGCGCGATGAATCCTAATGAGCCTCAAGCCCATCCGAATATGCCCTTTATTGCGCACACAATAGAAACCCGTTTAGGCTGTCGAAATGATGTTACCGAGCTTTCAGCAGGCACCCGTTAACACATTCGGACTCGTGTCTAAGGTTAATTAGATTAGTATCCAACAATGCTTCGCAGATGGTATAGAAAAACAGATTTGGCTTGTGTAAATTTTGCGCTTCAAGCGTGTTGGAATGTTAATTAATAGCCACGATTCTTTAACTCTCATTATTCCGATTTAACTTTTCTTTTTCTTACTGGTGTCTCTTAAAATATTAATGATGATAAATATGCTTTAATGGGGTTATAAAATGCCTCATTTTCTTCCTTCATCTGAGCTATTTCTAGTACTAGCATTTTTCAATGTCAAAATAAAAGGTTTCAAGAATTCCCCACATTTTTCTTACAATATTTCGAAGAATATCTGTCAGTGTTGCACATGCACTGAACACCTTCTCAGCTGACGCGACATGAGTTGTTACATCTCGCATCCTTCCGCGCGTCACGGACGAGTTAATTTTATGCGGAACCGGATATATGTAGCTAAGCGCAAATGGGTTCATCAAACCTGCAATATATTAGGATTGCGTAAACATGAAGCTAGTATGTTATGTCAATAACAGTTATTGAATGGATAACAATTGATCATCGAGGAATCACGATAATGAACTATTAAATAGAAATTATCAATGCGATTTAAATTATCAAAATTTTATCAATATTTTGATGATAAATAAAACAGATAAATTACTAAAATAAACAGATGTTAGTCTGTATAAGTATTACCACTAAGAAGCTTAATATATATTTTATAAAAGTTATCCTAATAGTACATGGTACGTGGTATTGAAGGCATTTCCTTAATTCTTGCGAGACTCTCTAAATTCTAAATTATGGAGGGTGATCTTATCTCTACTCAAAAAGTCACAAAACGGCTACTGACAACGACAACTTGTGGTAAGGCGGGCATTAAGAATAGAATATTTAGAACGTGACTATTTTGGGAATACTAAAATTGTGTTTCAATAGACAACTACCGTTATATGAAATTATGTTGAATAAAAATTACTACGCGATAGACATTGAAAAAAGTTTTAAATTGCGGATTAAATTTTTTGTTCGATGTCGAATAGTTACGATTTGGTTGCCAAATTAAGAAACATAACACTAAAAATTGTTAAATAAAAGGGTTTAAACAAAATTAAAAACAGACTTCAAAACACCAAAAAGGCAATATAAGAAGCTATTCAATTTTAAATTCTTTTTTGGAGTTGGCGCTACTTCCAGAAACAATAGAAAGTGAAGTTCTTATTTCAAAAAATGCTTTGTATAGTGTTTTGAAGTAGTATATTTTACAATTCTTTTTAGTTTTAGCCAATTATCAGTTGACTATTAAAACAAACCCTTTAAATATTTATATTGTACTGATTAATATCCCTAGACAGACTTGACTAACACAAACTTACATGTAAAAAGTTAACATTAAAGCTCTCCTAACACCGGGCTCGCCGTACACCTGTCTAAACAAAAAGTTTACTCTTAAAGGTCGCATCACACCTTACGGTGTAATGGCTAATTAATTCCACGCAGGAAGCGGAAGGGCAGCGGGTCGCGTCATTAGATGCATTATGCAACGATTACACATGCGTGGTGCATGTTAACACGATTAATATCCAACACTACAGTTAAGATGACGTCAGATTAAGGAGCTCAAAGCTGCAAACTTAATTTTTTATTATAAAATTTTGATAAATTTTTATTTTATGCCATTAATGAAAATACCTTAGGGCTTGCCTATTTAGCACAAAGGGTATTCAAAGGGACCTTCATTGTGTATTACATGGGCTATAATAAAATTTAAGTTCGGTGATACCCTTTCATCACAATCCTACTTAAAAATACAGTTGCCCGTTATTTCAAGTTTCTGAAATGGGGAATTTTTAAACATTTTTGCCTTGTTATAACACGCATCCTGACTTTACTATAACTTGGTATGGATGATCTTATTGTCAACTTACTCGATGTGGTTTAAAGTCTTTCGGTCCTTTCCATATTAAATTGGAATGAAAGAGGTAAATCTTGATTTAAGTTTAAGAGAATGTCAGCAGAATTGTAACCATTATATTTCTTCAGTATCATACTGAAGATCATGTTTTAATGGTTTCGCAATAAGCGAGGGTTTTGGTTTATTTCTTCAGCTTTGGTATGTGGTTAAAAAATAACGCTGCATTATCAAATGCAGTACTGACACATGTAATTAACTATCCCACTATATGAATACGAATTTGTTGCTTATTGGCAAAAATGTACATTTTCATAATTATCATTAAAAATGCGGTTCTAAAATGATTTCTAAGTTTAGTTTCATTAATCATAAATATGTTGCAATAAACTAATGTAGTTTTATTTAATGTGTTTACATATCAAATTATTTATTTTAAATATGAAATTTACAACTAAGTGTTACGTCATTGAGTTATTAATGATCCATTCACATGGTATCAAGAAAATGCACCTGAACTATTTCCAGGTCTAGTTCAACTCTTAAGAAAAACTAATGATCTGTATGAGATATTAACTGAATGAAGATTAATTATTACTTCAAGTAGCATATGTGGCTGTATTTAAACAATATACCAACTCGTCATTTGGATTGTTCGTTGACATAATTATGCAAGTGAATTTCAACAGAAACTGACGTGCTTTGCGTACCTTAAACAGTGACATCATATTCTACGTATCATATTTATTACAATGGCAAATGTATCTGGTAAAAAAAAATTAATAATACGAAATAAAAACTACTTTGAATAGACATGCCATTAAAAGCGCGGCCTATTGTACAACATATATTAAGGAAAATAATTTTATTTTCAATCAAAGAAAAGCTTATAAAGATCACAGAATTTTTCGTAAAATACCGCCTGTTCAACAATTTTGAAAATGAATCCTAAATGGTTGGCGCTGGGTCTGGTTTTGTAGGAGTCAAAGATTTCGACTTGTTTATTTATTTAATACCTTATTTGGTTCATTTCACCTGTTGGCCATTTTTTAATGTTATATTTATTAACAGAATAAAATTAATATAATCCTTATCGTAATTTATTTATTCAGAAGTAAACTTAAATAACGAAATTATTGGTGTACAATTTAATGAAGTATAATGGCTTTTTGACATATTATTTATTTTTTACTCTTGTTGACGTTTTTGGCCCATTACAGAGAACACAGTTGAAACATGTAAAACTATGACACATTTATCTAAAATAAATTAAATCAGTTTCTTTCTTTAATTTTATTTAATAAAAGTCATTTGACGTGGGATCATCTTCTACAGTTTATTGACTCAACGTGAAAAAATAAATACAATTCGCATTAGCTCTAGGAACAGCGAGAAATAAAGAAACATGATTGGTTGTACAAGTATTCCGCGCTGTCTGGTATATTTCACTCGACGGCTATCGAACTAAATCACCTTAGGTACTCGTAACCGACTAGGAAATTATTTTTAGAGAAACTTTTAAAACAGAATGATTAATGTTTGTGTAGGATACGGAATTCAGGTGTTCTACAAGCTCGAGCGAGCGCTTACCATAATATACTAAACCTTACTGATCCGAAAATTTTAAGAAACTTATTAACTTTCTAGCCGAAAATAATTTGTCTTAAGCAATTGAAATGTTGTGATACATTTTAAAGAATTAATAAAAGACGAATGGAGTCGACCATTTCATCATATAGCTACCTCACATAACTACAATCATAATTCAAATGGGGAATTTTTAATCCTCAATCCCGTTATTCACCGGATCACCTCAACAGAATGCAATTTACAATAAATTATGTAGATATTAATAAGTAGGGAGGTTAAGGGTTGGATATAATGGCCCGACCATTCATCGTTCGATAAATTGCGAATGGAGACACAGTAGCCAGATTACGTGCTTCAATATCCGGTGAGTAGACGGGGGTCTATTATCGAGTGTGATGGAATAGAAACTTCACGGTGTTAGTCTTGCGCGCACTTTGCAAAAAGAGCATACTTTAGATGGAACTTTTCAAGTCGAGCGATCGTCCATCTTGTCTATTTTATGAACGATAAGTTGACAAAAAATTTGGAGTAGTTTAAAAACAATATTTAACAATATTAGCGATGGCAATAGTTTGAAATCCAAATTAATGTCTTTAAGTAATCCAATGGTACGCAATACTGTCGATAGAGTAAACAAGGATCAATGAGGAAGAATTAATTGTTGATTTTGAAACGAAGTTTTTTAAACTTCCCTCGAAAATGTTCCTATAAGTCTAAAGCTATCGCAGGCCGTTTAAAGGGCTCTATAAATTTCGGTGAAGAGAATTACGGGAACGTTTCTTATTAAAAATAATGTAAAATTACATCTTGAACAAGGGGTTAGGCTTAGCCGTAGATCGAAGAATTGAAATCCAATTCATAAATATTAAAAAGTCTGTACTAACATGAAATATAATACCGTTCCCAATCATACTTCTTCCGAAGAAAAATGTTTGAACATTTTGGAAAGTAAATAAAGAGCAGTGGCGGCCGAGGATCAACGACAAACAGAATTACATTATTGTTTAGAAGGAAAATATTTGCTGAAGCGAGACGTCCCGCAGACAAACGAGCCTGATAATTAACGTATTTATCACCTTGAATAAACTGTGAAATCTAACGGGCTAAGTCTTAGAGCAACATAAGATTTGAATCGTCTTAGTTATCCAAATGACCTGAATTCTTTCGTAACATTAAAAAGTTTCTTCATCTATATTTATATTTTTTAAGTTCTATGTAATATAGAAGTGTAAAAAATTTCTTTTCTTTAACAGTAATTTAAGATAAGTTGAAGCTGGTACAATTTATTTTATTATTAATGATATTATATCTGATCGTTACTTTCCTCCTTCCTAAGTACAATTGTTACGTCATGTGAATTTAACAACGGCCAAAGTGACGAGCAAACAGATCGCTCATTCACTTGTACGTGACTTTGAGAGACCCTTACCACTTAATAATATTGCTAACTTTTGATGACTCCGAAGATAACAATTCAAATTTCACGTAGCCCGTTTATCTCAAAATCCCGATTCACTGAACAAATATTAATAGAAGGAATTAGATGATCTATTTAACATTCATTACTCAGTGTACAGCAGAATAACGCCAATATTTCTCGGGACCGAACTGCAGATTTCCAACGAGCCAATGCTTGACTTAATCTCAACTTAACACTATTATAAGGACCATATAAATTTATTCAGAATGGATCACCAATGAAACAGATCAGCGTTCGTGCTTAGTCTTAGTTTATGCGTGGAAAAAAAGTTTGTTATTATTTCGGTTCCAATAAATGTTTGCGTCTTGGGTATTAATTGAGATACACTCGTGATTGACATAAGTCATGTTGGCCGTAGTATTACAAGGATCGAAATTTGAACTGTCAGGCTTGTTACCAAGTTCTATGGATAGGACTTAGCAGAAATCGTAAACTGTACGTCTTTGATCTTCATAACAGCTAATTAATTTTGTAAGGAAGGTTTAACCGGGTGTATTGACGGGCTGGCCTCTCGCGATGTTGTTTAAACAAGTTGAGGGCAAGACTGTTTACTGATCGGCGATTTTCTACTTAATCACGTGGAAGAATCTTTTGATGGGCACTTTAAGATACATTTGTTAGACAATGAACAGATGTCGCTGCTAGATTTAAAAATTGAGATAACTTTCTTTAAAAGTATATGCGTGTTATTATTGATTAATGTTGGTATTTCTTTAACTTCGTGAGTAATTTAAATAATTAACGTTAATTGTGAAATATTCATACTTTTTACTACAGATGCAATAATTTTTAATGTGTATGAGCGCCTTCAATGCAACAATGCATGGGACTGAATAGGGACAAACGGAAATTTGTCATTTAATAAAAGTTAACTTATTTGTCAAAAGTGCACAGAAATTCAGATTCGATTTTCGCTTTTTTATATTAGAAATAAAAACGTTTTTTCAAGTGTTCACAGAGTGTTGTGTTCTTTAAGGAAATATTCTAAGACCGATAGAGAATTCGTTATCAAAAATCAAGGAATATTCCTAGAACATCAAAATTAATATAAGTAAGTAGTACTTACTCATAAAGAGCTTTTATTGAAAGAAACCAAACTTGAACAAGATAATATCAATGTTATAAATGTGCTGATCGATTTAACAACTTGACTAAATAAACAGAGGCGGATAGCCGTTAAGTATGCACGACGCGTCGCCGCTCAGAGCAAAGGGCGGCTAAATGTCTGAGACGAGTTGTTAATTCGTCTGATTAATTGTTTGAACACCTAAAATATGCGCAGTGAATAAAATTGACTGATTAGTATCAATCGTTGTGAACTAATTCACTATCTTGGAGGGAATGATTTATTTTTACTTCATTTTGGAATTATTTAAAATAGATATTGCACCTTACTGCTTCCTATTAGAGTTGGTGATGGCGTTAGTTAAGGTTACAGTCTATGTATACATCTATATATTATGTTCCACTATAGATTACAACCATGCATACGGGAGAAATAGTAGAGTAGTTTAAGCAATTACAAATTAGTTGAGCTAATACTAGTAATACAGTGAGCATCTTTATAAATTTCAAGAGAAATAGGCGTAGAGATGTAGATTGCGTAGGTCAAGCGATAGCAATCGCTTTAGAATTGACTTTAACGTTAGTTGCCGTAGTGACATTTATATCTCCACAGTAAGATCTTTTATTTTAAATGTCAAATTTGAAAAAATGTCATAGAATTCCGAATCACAAAGTAACATTTTATCAATATTTTAATTTAAATTTTCGTTAGTGTACTTGAAGCGTAATTCCGTGATTTAAGGGCTGTCTGTCTATGTATATTGCACACCTCAACAATGTTTAGCCGGTAAACGAACCATAAACATTTTGATAGGCTACAGAGACAGGTGCACTGCTCACATCGAGCCCGTAAAAACAACTACACACGATTTATTATTTAAATTACTCTCTTTATTCTCACTTATTTGTTTATAAATTTCGTGCATAAATGCTTTTGCTGCATCTAGATTTTGTTACTTATGCCTTTATTCACAATTTTTGGTTTCATGTTGTTAATGATTCGGTATGATATAATTAAACAAGGAGGTATTTATTCCATAAAAAAAATATAAAGCAAATAATTTGGGGGTGTATTATGAACTCTAATTCTGTTCACTTTAATAACTTTTTATTTTTTATGCTACTGCAATAAATATTATTAATTTTGATGTAAACCCTAAAATGGAAATCCCAACGTTCAAAATACACCCCGTGTTAAAAAACGAGTACATACTTAATGAACTATTCATATTTAAATTATCAAAAAAATTCCAATTAATATTATACAATTTAGTCAAAGGAAAGCTTATACAAATTAATTAAGTTAATCGTTAACGCGTGAAATTTAATAGGTAATTAACGTGTTCGGAATTTAACAGTGTAATGTCCGCAGGGGTCTGTTAGGCCCGATCATGCTATTACCTAACCAAACAGTTGGTGAACGGCTGATAACTAAGTTGCAAGCGCAGGAAACCCTTCAACAAAGAACAGGGATCTCAACAGAAGGGATAAACAGTTTATAAACACATAATCTTCGTTAATACTTACCCTTCGATGACGTGGATGCCACAATTGTCTGCTTTGTGATTTGATTGTAAACACGACATAATAGTGCGAGAATGTTCGAGCTTAGCTATTTGACCGTTATTTTGATGGTGATTATATTATATGTTTCATTATTTTTTGTTTAATTATTGTTGTTACTTTCTTTTTTGAAGAAGTTTGTTTCTTTCTTTCTTTTTTAGAAAACGATGATTATGATAATAACTAAAATGTGTTCTATTCCTATAGCTGAATTCCATTTTAAATAAACTAAATATTTTTTCTTAGTTTTCTAGATAACGATGATTATGATAACAACTAAATAACTAAAATTATGATAATACTTAAAACTAAATTTCACTTTAGTATTACTGTCTTCTTTGCTATAAAACAAGAAAGAGTGATAATAGTTTCCAAAATGCACATAAATAATAACTAAAATAGATCAAAAGACTTAGAATTTTCTAAAAGACAATTTACATCTTTCTTGCACAAATGAACGAAATAGAGTTTGATATATCTTAAATAGTTTTGAAAAATGCTTCCTAATATTTTAAATGTAATTGATATGAAAAGTAATATCTCAGTGCCTTTATTTGTTTGTAAAATCTAAGTGGATTGAATTATTACTTTTAAATAAAAAATCTTAATTTTAAAATAAATTATATATTAATCAAAGCGACAACGGCGCAGTTTTTTGTAATAACACTAACACTATATAGTCAACATCCCATATTAATGGATTTTGGGAGGAGAATATCCACAGATGACCAAAATCACTTATTGAATAGAAAAGAAAGAGTAGAGTCATAATAATACTTTCAGATAATTTTATATCTTGTTTATATCTATGTCTAATTTCCCACATTATATCTCTTTAGTCATGCAAATTATTTTTAAATGCTCATTTTATATTCAAGCAAATTCTCAGAAACATGTCACATTCTGACATTACTTATATCGCACGGATTTAAGTTGTGCCTAACAACTGGCACGTGCGCTGAAGTCGTAGTTATCACCTTATAACTGGGGACTACCCGAAATCTGCGCTAATTCCTACTGATCCTAAACGGTAATGTTGAGTTCGGTCTCAATCGATTTCAAAAGCGTTTAATGTAAAGTAGGATGAGGTGAATGGAATGAAATAATTTTCGAATGGGTCTTTAGAGTCCTAAAGCATTTTAGTGTTAGAGATTGTAGTTTGAAAGCTGAAAGTATTGAATCTTAAGTTCATACAGTTGTTTAGTTGAATCTATTGACATATTAACCAAAAAAAACAATTCAACAGATTATTTATTAGAACAACTTTTGGAATAATAAAGTATTTACTAGTGGGGATCGTTGTAAAATTGCATTTAAGCACCCATCCTTAAAGACGATTATAAAAAACGAATATTACTCGGTTGTTTTATGCACCCGATGGCCTTATATAATGAGTTAAGGGAACAATCGGTAAAAATTCAATATAACCTTTTTTTTTTCCTATAGGTAAGGTAACACCACTGTAGTGGCCACACTACGAGTATAGCTCGTAGAACTTTGAGAACTTCTTTTCCAACATAGTCGTATAAAAATCATAATAAAAAAATAAATATACTCACCTAATCTAGAGAGACAAAACATAATTTATACAGAAACAAAAATGAACAGCAATAATATAATTGTTATTAAACTGTCCACTTAAAAATAATTTTGCTGAAGTGTCAAGATTTCGAATTTAACTTAGTAGAAATGAGACGTTTACTGTTGCTAATTTAGATAATGCTTTTGTATCAAATATAAAGTTACGAAAGCGCTTTAGGCACCCTCTCAAATTCTCGGATCCATTTGTAACATTGTCGATACATTTTATGTAAATACAACGTAGTCTGCGGCAATTTATCAAAACATTTATGGTGTCAAAACAAAGACATGAAACAGTATCCATGATCGATACTTTTTATGTTTTGGTGCTTTTTATCGTCGAGCTTTATCGTGTCCCCGTCGGCTTTCAGAGTGATAACATGCTACCGATCAGTGATAACGTGTAGACCCCCCTAAAAGGCTAATGTATTTTCATAATGGCTCAGTTGTCAAATAACAAACAGTTTCTTAATTAAAAATATTTACATGAAAACTAGGCCATCCGTTAAATAAATTTGAAGCCGCTTTGAATTTTTTTTAAATCAAATTAATTTTTTAATATATTTTGGACTACTTTATAAACATATTAGGGCGGGAAAAAAGTCTTTTCGAATATAGGATGTAATAAAATATGTTTGGCTGTACTTTTTGTATCTGGCTGGTTTTCATGACATTAAAAAGGTGAAATTTCAAAAAGAGAATCGAATTAGGAACAATTAGTTTCTCACTATTTTTCGTTTTTCTTTCTGTCAAAATGAGCAAATCGAATGAAGAAATTACATAAATTTAAAAATTTGTACAAAAAAGGAAACAATGCAACGCAAGTCAAAAAAAATTTGCATAGTGCAGTGTCAATAACAGTAGCATAAAGTTGGTTTAAGAGTTTTCAATCCGGAAATTTAGATGTCAAATATACACCTCGCTCCGGTCCCCCTATTATAGATAAAATGGACGCTTTTTTAAAAAAATTGGAGCATATCAGCAGTTACAACATAGATGTAGAACTGGCAATTAACCACGATACAGTTTTGACCCATTTGAATAAAGTTGGTTACACAAAATTCACTGAAGAAACCTAATGAACCGTGTACTCATTTGCAATTCTTTATTGAGACGTAATAAAACGGAGTTGTTTTTGAAGAGATTGATAACTGGTGATAAAAATGGATCACGTATGACAAGAACGTGCGAAAAAGGTCGTGGTCAAAGGTCGGACAGGCTTCACAGACCGTGGCAAAACTTGGGTTTACTCGTAATAAGGTAATGTTGTATCTATGGTGGGATTAGAAGGACATTGTTCATCATGAGCTTTTACCGCCGGGCAGAGCCATCGATTCAGATCCCTACTGCTAACAACTGATGAGATATAGCAAGAAGTTGAGAGAAAGCGGCCGAAATTGATTAATAGAAAGGGTGTGATCTTTCATTACGATAACGCAAAGCCACATACACTTTTAGCCACTCTGAAAAAATTAAGGGAGTCCCCCATATAGTCCTGACTTTGCACCTTCAGATTTCCACTTGTTTCGGTCTCCTAAAGAATTCTAAAAGCAGCAGCTGCTAAAGGCAGCAGTGTTCAGGTTTACCACAAGAGAGGACTGCCAAAACTGCTTGTTGCATTTTTTTGATCAGTACAGAACAGATTGCTAATACCTCAGAACGACTAAGCATAGGGTACAGTGATTATATTTTAGGAATTTAGGCTTTGAAGACATTAATTGTTACATTTCGATTAACTTAATAAAATTAATAGCAGCACAACAGTAACACGCATGCTTGTAAATTACACTCAACGCACAAACCAATTGTTGTCGGAAACAATAAAAAAAACGACAGTTAAAAGCATTGGACACAGAGCAATAAAAATCATTAAAAAGTCCATCGATATATTACGATATGTGTATCGATATAGTAATCGACACCTGCGACGATTAATGCCCGCACCGAACCACTTTCATTACACTTTACGATGTTTCGAATGTAATCGATTCCCGATATTTTATGGAATATATGGAAATGTTGCATTTCGTAGGAATCAATACGAAATGCAGCAGCCCTGTATTATATTTTACTGAAATAGAGTCTTTTAATAAAAGTATCTAATAATAACAAAGCATGATCCTATAGCAATACTGAAATATGGACAGTTAAAATAAATTATTTCATTCGTTTTTGATTTATCTGCAGTTAAATACACATAGTTTTAAAACGCAGTTTTTCATTAAAAGCATATCAATTAAAATAAACATAAGTAAGGTCTCAAGCCTTTTATTAGTTTCCGTTCATTAGTTATAAAACTTCAGTACATAGTAATGGTAACATTATGTATGAGACTGACCAGGGTCGGGTTTAAAATCAATGATTATGTCTTACCAGGTCAGATGGAAAGCGGCGCTGCAGTGGTCGCATGAAAATCACTATTTTGAAAAGGGTCATCAAGGTTTATGTGCCCTAACCCATCTTTATAGGATCCTCGGGGAATGCGGGATTAGTGGGGGAGTTAACGTTTGGTTTGGGTGGAATCTTTTTACTTATATTGCGACGCCTTGTAATGATGAGATGGACCACTAATTTTGTTATATATTTATATTATTAGACATGTAGTCGTTTTTCTTGTAAAGTACTAGTACAATATTTAAATATTTTTTTCAGTACACGACGACTATTTCTATTTTTCCGCATGCACTTATCCTTTCGCAGGTGGGCAGGAAGAAATGTCTGTTAGAAATAAGCCACATCTTTTGCGAGCTTTTTCTTGTTTTCATTTCTAATGTTAATGCTTTAGTGTACGCAATAAATTATTAACTAAAATAAATAAATTAAATACATGTATTCATATTAAATATTACATTATCTTTATCAGCTCTGCATTAATTGTAGTAATTTATTAGTTTTTTACCCATCATATGGAAGTTTAGCAATTAACTTGAGTATATAATTTAGTTAAATTATTTAATTGACGCCATCAAAACCTGGCTAATAAAAGTTCCCGATACGTTCCACCAGAATGAACTGAAGTGTTACATATTCAACCACACGAAAAGTTCCTTACTCCCTTACACGACCGGCTTGTTGTCAATAAATCCATTCCAGCCCGTAACATACTCTAAAGTTAACAGATAAAAACTTAGTTGGTCCCGGCGCCGCTTCGATTACGTAAGAGCGAAACTTCGTCTATTACCCCCTACTTAAGGATACAAATTTAGTCAGCCCTATTATAAATACCAGTGGGTAATTTACGCGGTGCGGTCTGACTGGCACATGAGTAGACGCACAGACGGTATAAATCTCGGACGGGATAGAACGATTCACAAGACTGGTGATTTGTTTAAGAATTCCAGGGGGAGCCCGTGTTTGATTAGAACAGGGAGTAGTCCTGATATTTTTCGCGTTTCAAATTTTCGTAAGTAAAATATTGAATGCGAGCGGCATATGAGCTATTGCTTTGCTAAACGTAATTTCTCGAAAATTGTACAGGTGAGATGTTACATATTTAAGTAGAAAAAGAAGAAACAGTAGAATTCCAAAAAGATTTTTTTGATTTATACAAAACATTTCTCAGATAGATATAAATCACGTAAATAACTTCAAAAAACCAAAACAAACGTATAATGTAATAGAATTATAAAAATAATTATTGAAGCTCTCCAAGAACTCTATATTTTTGCACTTTTAAATAAAGAAAAATAGCAACTTAACACAGACGTACATATACGTACTAAGCTACTTGGTTCGATGATAAGAGACACCCTAAAACTTGAAGTGTTGCCGGATGAGAACGATAAAGCTTCCAACAACTCTGGAACGTATTATTTGCGCCATAAATTATTATCAAAACTGATGCTACGACTCGCTTTTGGAGTATCATTTGGAAGTCTATAGAAAGCTCAAGCATCTCATCCTAACCTTCAAGGACTGACTTTGAAAATAAAATACCATCATTATAAAATTTATACTCTATCTAAAATATGGTTGTGTTATTGCATAAGCTAGAATTATTTAAGTCAACATGAGTTGGGTCCAATTGTATTTTGGTCTTTAAAAAAATTATGAAGTGAAATGTCCCAAAATCCTGCCTTGATTATACCAGTTTCGTAATAGTTGATTGCTTAGTGTTTTTTGATTGTAGCGTGTTTTTGAGTTAATTGAGCAAATGAATACAGTTTATATCAATCAAAATTATTCGAACAAACTGTAAGCTTTTATTAATGTATATGTCTTATATTATACTATTTATGAGGCGATGAAAAACTTAAGAAACCTTAAAATATACATGTTGAAGTAGACATGACAATACCCACACTAAAGAATGTACAAATATAAAGTTGCATCCTAAAACTAAAAACTGGAAGTATCCGAGACGGAAACGGTAAGTCAGGCCACAACACTGTCATCGTTTAAGCCTCACATTAGCAAAACTTGCGCCGTTTGAGCCCGCACCTGCGACGACCGCAACATACTCCGTGTTTTACTAGGCAAATATACCGTGTAATATTTGCTTTAGTTTTGGACTACCTTGTATTTATTTATTTGTTTCCTCTGCGGGAAGCACTGATAGTTTGGGAGTTTACGGTCAAATTAATGATATTAAGTTGAATTCCAGTACTATACTATCGACCCAAAAAACTTTTACGCCCGTAGTTAGGCCTTAGAATTTTAACTGTGTACAGTTACAGTATTATATATATTTCAATAACACACTTTATGTATTATTTAATACAGTAAGATACAAGAAGCGATAACTAATGTCACATATCAGGCTTAATAACGATTCACATAGTTATTACAAATCTTTAACTGGCCTAAGATACCTTAAATCATAGAGTTAAAAAAGACAAGATAATATAGACACAAAACTAATTTTATCAATAAATTCTTAATTCTACAATCAAACTAAATACATAGCTATAATAAAAAAATTAAAATGTAAGATATTGTGGTAGGCACCATTAATTCTGACGTCACTCCACGGAATGATTTTTTAACATAACGTAACAGGATTCTGGGGAACATAACTTTTCACTCTGCCACACCTGAGGACTGTAGCTTTATGTTGTCGTCAGTGAACAAATGACGACTTTGTTATAGGTAGAACAAGGTTCGTTATACTGTGTGAAAGTTATAAGTGAAATAATCTATAATTTCAAAGTTGTATCCGTTGGGAATAAATTCAGAACTAAAGTATAACTTGCTAAGAGAATTTACGATGTGCTTGTATAGGTGTAGGTATTAATTAAGACCAACTACATTAGGCAGCAGATTCAGACTAACGTAATTACATATAATTAAATTTCATGTCAAGTACAGTAGCATTACTTTTAGAAATTTTCATTAGAAATAATGATATGTCTGAGTATTTAAGTAAAATCTTTTAGATAAAGTTTTAATAAAAAACTGTTTCTTCACAAATACTATTTATTTAGGTTTAAATTGAAACATAACATTGTTTGACTTAGAAAATTTAAATGCAATCGTTTGCAATACTCGAGTTGCAATAGCTTTCAGCTACGTTTGACCTAAAGGGTATTCTATAATCCTTTCTGTTTAGCCGACCTCATTGAAGCTCGCGTATAATGTCTGCGAATTGAGACACTGCTACTCTTGGGTTTACAACTCAACTTTGACTTATCTTTCTAATTACGTTTATATGGTTCGGATAATAGCTGATTTATAGCTTAATGTATTCCCTCTGGCATACAATTTTGGTTTCTCAAAAGTAGCGTGATAAGGCACTTTTTGGGCCGGCAATGTAAAGTTGGCTAGGGCAGTATGTAGCATGCTGTTAAGCTGTCCCATATGGACTTCTCCTACTGCTTACCACCTTGCGCTGATGGGTAAATTGCTGAACTTTTATTAAGAAAAAATAGTTGTGAAATGTGTTTGCCTGATATTTAATTAAGTTGTAAATAAAACATTACTCTTTAATGTTGTATATTTTTTAAGACTTACTTCTACCGGTGTCTCTAAGGTATTCAGATTAGATTTAACACTATTTTCTGTCTTAGAAATAGAATATTTTTCTAGAGTAATATTTAAAAGTACTGTTTAAATTAAACGCCCGAAAATCAATGATAATAAAGCGCGATATAATATAAAAAATATATGAAATCTACAGTATATTTAAAATCGTTATTTCTCTTTAGTATTCTATTAGTCAGCGAGACCTTATTGGAGTTAATCCAAAGTAAGCTCAATAAATAAAACAATCCAATTCTCAGCACAAACTTAGTATTAGTCTGCCAATTGTATACCATCTGAGTACTTATTGAAAAGAATGTGAGAAGTCCAAATGCGTTTGTTGCTCCGTACAATTACTGAACAGGTTTTCTATGCGCCGCGACTAACTTTGAAAGAGTTTTATTACTTAAAAAAGCTTTAGTAGTATCAGAATGTTAATGTTATAGTCACATATCTATTATTGCATTAGTAAACTAAGTAAACATTTTTAGCTGTAAAATATTGATTTATATCTTATAAATGCATATTTCCTACAAAGTAGAGTATGTAGCTAAATATCTGAAGAGATTCATATTATCATAAAAATCTTGATTTCTTGATGTTAACATTAATACTTTACTGTTGTGTTAACTAACTGAACACTAACTAGTTAAATTTTATTACTAGCTTAGTGTGAAAGTCGATTCTTACTAAATGACAAACCGTATATTGGTTTATTTGAAGACTAAATTTTCGGATATAAATGATTTCAATATTAATGATACAGTGTCAATGAGTCTACTACACCAAAAGAGCCAGTCTCTTCGTAATACCCACGAATTATAAAAAAAAATCGCTATCAAATAAGGAATATCCGTTAGCTTACGCAAATGACTTTTGAAGGTAAGAACAGATTCAGTCGGTGAGCAAATTTAAAGCTATGGCGGTTAAAATGGAAACCATCATAATAAAGACCTTCCTGTTTCTCCAACATTATTCAGATGTCTCCGAATTTAATCACACCGAATCGAGGTTTTGCTAAAGAAATGACATTGACATCAAATACAAATCAAGTCCAAAGGAATGGACTGATAGTAAACATTTTAAGTTGAGTTTTTTAATTTTATGGTTAAAGAAATATCAGGAGTTTACAGAACATAATTAAGAATTTGTTGTAAAATCTTTCTTATGTATTTTTTCATATTTTTGTTCTTTTATTTATATAACAGATAAAAATAAAATCTTCGGTCTCTGCCAAACAAGATGTAACACGTACTGAGGATATATAAAATTCAACTTTCGATGCGAAGATATCGTATTGGATTTGCAAACTAATATTTGTTTAGAGTTCAAGACTGACTTTTAAGGCTTCTAGGCTTACAGCTATTGAGTCTTGATTTACACACAGTTCATATTTTTATCTAAAAATGAAAACGGGCAACCTGATAATATATACGATGTATTTCCTTTTCGATAATAATAACAGTCGTTTATTGTTTGTTTTAGAAAGCACAAATAAGATTGATTTTGATAGCTACGAAGCTCATTAACTCTGTTAATGAAATTTTAGTAACTGAAAAAAGACACTTGAATACAACACTGATTTATTAAGTAAATAGTTCACAACACTGATGTATTTATCAACTCCTAGGTGGCACTGAATCCATGTCAAATTAATGAACAGCAGTACTTTATCGTTTCTAGCAGAGCTCTTGTTATTTTTAATACGTTGAAAAATAGTAAATAAAGTTTTTAACGGCTACCAGACTTTACAGCATCTCCTTGATGTTAGGAAGCCGTCATCGCGTAATTTTAATTTTTTTTGTAAATAAAGGAGGAAAGCGAAAAAATCTGCTACTTACGCAGTTGAATATGAATGAAATCTATGCGAATTTTCTCTAACAACACGTACCTGTAACCAAATTGAAAGGCAATTAAAATCAATTCAGTTAGTCGATTGGTAAAGAAATTCCCTTAACCACTTGTGTTTGATGCGATGATTATATTTAACGTATCACTTTTTAATTTGTTACAGCATTTTTATTTAACATTGATTTACTTCAATAAAAGTTATAGATTTGTAATAAAAACGAGTACCTAAAGGTGTATCAATCAAAGGAGACTCGGCCATATGATTAATATTTTTAAGCTCCTAAATAATATTTGCTTGGATTGGTTTTATTTACCAAAAATTTAATGGCGGCCACTGTTCACGTGGAAACTAGAGCTTAATTGACACCTATGCATAATGTGATGCATAAAAATATTATACATCTAAAACAAACACGCCCTTTGAACTGAAAATTAGCGGTACGGTTAACGCATCAGCGGCGCAAAGAGCGTTCTGTAACCGAATTTAATTAAAGTTATTCGAAAATCGAAACAACATTCCAAATTCGTAGATCGTGTATGTTCGGGAACAAGCCAATAGCCACGCTGCGGAACCACTAGCGCGCCAGTTAATCGGCACGGACAGCGCCACCTAGCGGGTAATCCTTTCGAGTGGTATGCATATAACGACTGCATTCCGACCCATGGTTCTCCATAGAGAGAAATTGCAGCACTCGGTGGCTCAAAGCGATGACGGATCCGTATCATTGCATGACATGCACTAGTAGTTGCGGATGATGTTGTGTACAATATTGTTGAGGCGGAAGCTATTTGAGATGTTGGTTTTTTCCGGCCTCATTAACTTATACATAAAAATAATTTGCAAAAGAATCACTTCTAAAGGAACAAGAACATACCCTTGACAGAGTGGCTGGAAGTAATAATCTCTTATTAAGAAAAAAAGACTTTCCGTGCATACTAAATACTGCATACATTCATTTAACATTTTTATTGCCTGAAATAAATATTTAAAAATAATAACAAACTCAAAATTGGTCTTAACATGATTACTGCAAATGTTTCTTGACTTCTATTGATTTCAAAAATCACAACGTTTATATTTATTTCAAAGATTAATCAAGAGCATCTGATAAACTCGAATCAATGTTTTTTTTCATGGAACCCACTCAAATGATTAGTCTTTTGACGTAAAACATTATTAAGCTCTTTAAAATTGCTTAATCGCATTACCCACAAAGTCAATTTAAAAATTTCTCAACATGAATAGGAAGCAAATCCAATATCAAGGAGATGAACTGAATGGGAGGCAGAGCTGCGCCGGCGCCGCGTGCATTGCCCCCAGCGTCCCCCTCACCCCGCGAGCTACAAACGCGACTGACTGCATTCCGCCGCGCTTCCTGGCCAAGGCAAGTGCAGCATTGCGCTGCAAGTACGTCCTACCCGCCCGCACCCTTCTCTTCCCGCCTAGGCAACACAAACGAAACAAAGAATCATTGTTTCAATGTCGAATGTGAGACTCCTCAATTTCCAAAAAGAAACTTTATATATTCAAGATTGAAATGATTTTTGCTATTTTGAACATGATATTATGAAGAGTAAGTACTCTCCAACGTCGCCGATCACTTGTTTTAAGTGACCCGAATATTAAAAGGGCGTCTACAATAACACGAACCCTTGACACTGGGTTAGTAAAATATCTTAAGAGTCAAGTGTAGGTTAGCATGTGATCGTCCGTTACAAAAGCAAAATTACAGATAAAATAAACGTTCAATGGCGTTTGATGTGTTGCGATTGTGACCCTTAGCCCCTTTTAAAATGATCATAAAAATCTAATATTATGAGGCAGTATAAAGGGGTCGCTCGCACTCACAACATAAGCCTTTTGTAATCTAATGCATTAAGATTATTAGGTTGTTCAAATATCTTCCTTATTCTTTAAAACCAAATTGACCCTTTATCTACTCAAGAATATAATGGAATTGCTTTTCTTGAAATACATGCACAAGCTTTTATTCTCTGTAGTCGGTGAATTAAAAAAAAAAACAAAATGCCATATATGGGGCTGCTGGAAGAGATTTCTTATACAAATAAGCAGTACCTTTGTACAATTCTCTAATATTCTGTTGTGTCCTTTTAATTGTCTTTGTAAGTACATTAATTTATTAAATAATAATAAATAAAAAGTACGCCGAATGTTAAAGCTTATGGAAAGCAACAGAGAAATATTGACAGATAGCTCTCACCGCAATTAAAAAGCTCGATAGCCAGAAAACCTTTGGTATAAAAAAGAAATCTGAAAGGCAGTCTACTAATAAAGGTAGATTCCGATCGACTCTCAAAGCTGCATGTAACGTACACACAAGATATAACTCAACCTCCAGATGGAAATCCAAGCAAAAAGTATGGAACAAGCTCGTAATAGTCTGCTGCTGAAAGCGTTTTCCATGAGGCTTTTAAGCGCTTATCTTGGAAATGATAGCCGTGGCCGGACGTTGAAAGGCTGTGACGACAATTTGCCTACATTAGGACATGCCCCGTTTTACCATCGGCGTTAGCGAAGATTTTTCAACTTGTGAGCTTTTTAAAGTAGTCGGAACGAGTTTTGTGTCGATATCAGAGTAATGAAAAGTTGGATACACAGCTACCGAATTTCTTTTTATTACGTCTTCACGGGCAATCTGTTTTCATTTATTGAGGGCCATCGGTTCACAGTTCAGCCAACTATGAACACGAAACAGATTCAGTTACAGGGAATGTTGCAAAATTGTACAGTTTCAGTTCATCGGGTATTAAATTCTTTGCAAAGGGATCGCCGGATATTTTAACTCTTCCTCGTTAAAAACAACGTGTATATATTGACTTCATAGCAGGGAGTTAAAAGCGTTTGTTAATAAAATAATACGATCGAATGGTGCAGTGGTTGGTGCAAATGGAAATTTTATAGTATAAAATAAAAATATCACACATGAATACGGCAATATTTATGAAATATTATCAAAGGGAGTATATAATTAGCATAAAGGTTGCAAATCGACTTAAAAACTAATCCCCTGTAGAAATTATTGGAAAGATAAGCAGCAATATTTCAAGTCATTCCAACGAATGCAGCACCGAGACGAAAGAGTAAAAAAAAAACAGTATCATGATATTATTTATGAAATTTCTTGGAATGTTTCAACTAAAGACGTTAGTTCTTCGCCGTGTATCAGGTAACTCCGCATATTTACTGCGATTTGTGCGGCGGAAACTTTTAATTGAACAAGTATTCTTTTAACGACTTGCAAACTTGCAGCCTTGCAATTTTGTCCGACAAGTATCAATCTCTGCGATTTAGATTATTTGTTACTGAACTTCGAATTATATTAATTTGTTATCTACATGTTTTTACGTTTTTCAATTGTTTGAAACTGATAGACTTAACACACATTAAAATGATCATGCTCATGCGATTTAATAACGTACAAATTATACACTGAACACTTTTAAAGTAATTTTACAGGTGATCAGAATAGGAAGCACAGCGAGAAGTAGAATCTGAGATCTTCTAGTTGTTTAACTCCGTTTAATCGTCTGAGTTAGCCTTGGCCGAGTTATCAGTCCATTACACGATTTTTAACGTACCGATTGTAAAGTTTCTAGAAAATACAAAAGTACGGTGTTCTTAAGACGACTGTTTGTTTTCCTCGGCTATTTCTGAACATCCGCACCGGTATTGAACCCTGAGTTATGGCCACGGAGCGAAGGTTAAAAACAAAACTATCGCTGCTCTATACGAGAAAATGAAAGTAAAAATATTGAACAAAACCCAATATTTTGTTATGATAGCATTTCATACGAAATCGCTGAAATTTTCCAACAGTTCCACGATATAAACTGCTTCCCAGTTGCCCTTTTTACCACTGTAGGTGCAGAGCCGTGGAACACAAAGAAAATGCACTCGGGGAACACCATACGTTTGCAGATAAAAGAAAAGCACGTAGTTTAAGTTTTCAAAAGGCTGTGAGACCGTACACCTTTTTATATTAGTCCCCTTCACTAATTAGATCACGGAATTAAAATAAATAACTCAAACTTTAGAACATTTTTTAGGCTATACGGACTTAGCCCTGATTGTTTTTATCTATTCTGAAAACACGGCACGACGCTGAAAGAGTTTAATATCAAAAGATAACAATTTATCGCCTCCAGTAGTTGCATCCTGAAATTCAAAAGCACCGAAATAATCGCCAATACACGAATCCGATACGTCATCCGTTTCATTTCGCTTTCCGAAAGGTAAGGGTCCACCCCAACATTTGTCATGTCATCGTGTTCGTAGTATTGCGTAAAGCGCAAACAGGCCGGAAACCCTGTACAATGTGACGGAGTAAGTGGAAATACTCCGAATATTGCCACCGTTACGTACGCAATCCTTTGCGATTAGATTGCAATTCAATCGCGATAGTTCCGATACCGCAATCGTTATAGCGCCGTAACCAATATGGCCATTAATCTCTATTGAATTCAATTCCAATTTTCCTTAATACCGTATGTACTTTAATAGGTGGCGGGCAAACAAGATTTGTGCGAATCCATTTTATATTGGTTTATTTTCATTTTACAAAATTACTAATCTTAATAAATTTCATGTGCCTTTATGAGAAAATCATCTTTGAATTCAAGTGTCTCATCATATACACTATACCGGAAATGCCAGTGTGAATATACAAAGAAAAATTTCGATATACACTTTGAAAAATTTTTATCAAATTTTATTTAAAGAGTATACTTACATAACAACCACTTTCGTTAATGAGCATTTCAAACTCGGATAGGATATATTGAAAAATATTTGACTGTAAACAGGTCTCTCAAAAAAACTCCTTTACAAAGAATGTCATTTTGACTTACACCTTAAAAATGTTCGCGATTTTTAAAGGGAATAAAATTAAATTACACAATATTACACAACGTCGTTGGCGAATTATAATGAAAGAAGCATCGCTAAGCCATGAAAGAATTTTCTACAAAACGAGTAACGAAAAAGGAAGGTTAAGTTAATAAGCTTATAGCACAAGCTTCTTCTCTACCGTTAACCTGGGCCATTTTTTTTCATTACCTGCATCACAAAGAAGCAAGAGGCACTTTTTATACTTTTTCCGTGTCTCGTGACGTATTTTTTATTTATTAAGACATTATAAGAATACCTACATAACGGCTTTTGTTCCGAATTCTGTATACTTTAATATTTTAAATACGGTTACATTCATAATGATCTTAAAAACTACACAAAGACTCTGTGTTATGCAAATATTTTTAGGAAATAATAGAATTTTTGTGTAAAAATGAATTAAGTGTACTTCATATACTTTCTGAAATAATTTTAAACAACTTCTAACACTATTATATTAGATGTAAATTCAAAAGTTTCAAATAATTATTTTATCTCTGTCTTTTTCAAGAAATTTATTCCAGGTCCAAACGAATTAACATGGTCAGACATTCACAAACAACGGTAGGTCTGCACATCCGACAAACGGAGGGAACGCTCGCGCAAAAACAAACAAACAAATTATAACTATTAAGGCGACGGGTTGAATACTGCCCGATATTAATATTTCCAACGAGGTCTCCGTTTTATTCAGCAAAATTGCAGTTAGAAAGATCCTATTAATGAACGTCCCAGAATCCTTTGTCCGGCTCCGGAGCATTTCCTGCACAATCGCTCTGACACCGAGTAATTAGGGAGAAAAATTCGTTACTCCAGACTCTGCACCGTATTTCTGTATGCGGTGATTTTTTTTAACAACTTACAAGAGATACGTCTGTTTTACTTCACCGTGAAAGGTTTTTCGCTTGAAAGTCGCTGGACTTATCAAGAATTAGGTGGGTGCAAGCTCAGTTATATATTTTTAAATTTATTATGATGTTATTGTACTGGTTCGATAATAAACATCTTTTGTTGTTAAATAGCCGGGTCGAAGTATATTCTGTTCAAACTAGAGTCGGGCTTTTGAAATGAGGACAAAACCTGGTTTATATCTTGAACATGTGTATTTTTATAATGAAACTAATAGCTATGAGCGCTAGTGGCAGAGTTAACATTATGGTACCAATTGGGACCAAACATACTCTTTGATGCATCATCGAATACGATCCTTTGTTGTAAGACAATTTAAACTTTAAGTGGTATTCTGTAAAAGAAGGATTCGAGTGTCCAATTAGAAATATGAATAAAATGAAGATAAGACATTTCAGTTGTTTTTAAACAAAAAATAATTTGTCTTGATAAAAGTCGAATTTATCAGATTGCAACTGTGCTAAATAAGTGAGTATAACAATGAGTCTCTCTTCAAAATAAGCTTGAAATATTATTCCACGCTTAAAAGTCAGCTGTAATTGAATTAATAACAAACCAATTACAGATAAATTTATTTATTACAAGTTTACCCTAACATAAAATAACGATATTCACACATCAGCCTCTTGGCACAGAGTAATTAAGGTAGAGTATTTAGTTACCAACAGTTCCCATGATACCAATAATAGTATTTAGAGTTAAAGCTATGTTTATATATAATATGCGGTGCAGTGACATTGAACCAAACATTGCAGAGACGTTACAATGTGATGGCGGGAGGCATTGAACTATAGCTAATAATTACAAAGAAAAATTTACTCACAGAGTGCTAACGGGAATGTAATTTATGTGTCTATTTGTACTAGGACTTTATGAGACATGTTACACGAAAATATGATTTTTGAATGAATACAATGATTTTAATGCATATTATATACAATAGATTCATCAAGTATTAGCACGAATATAATTTCTTGTGAGTGATTGTAAGTGATTTTTTTGAATGAGACAAATGTAAATTAATGAAATTACGGTATGTTGTACTTATAAAACTTAAAATTAAATTTTCTATATTATATACTATTTAATATGAAACTCTTTACTTCTCTGTTATCACTACAGACGAAATTATTAATTGAGTAATGTACTTATATTAATAAGTTATACATTAATTGTACTTTGCACATAAAATTTAAATAAATATTTTATTCTCTTTAATTTTTTTCTATATTAAAAAAATTCTAATGACTTCTTTGCACACACGAAAACAAATAGTCTTGAGTATGCCAGCTTAGGACTAGCTTCTTAAACATTGGATAGGACTACTAATACAATAAATTAATATAATTAATTAAGGTACTTCTATTAACACTTCTCTGGACCACTTTTCTTGTGTGAATAAAACAATTTATTATTATTATATAATAATAATTATTACAATTCAACTTTATAAATTCAAAACATACATGTAACAGTATCGGCTTTATTAGAAAATAAAATAAGCACAGAAAAGAAGAGCGAATTAAAAAAAAATATTAAAATTACAAATCAAATTTATGATAAAGTTATTTCATTAATATGATCAATATCACAATGAACACTTTAGAAGTTTTAAAAAGTATCATATCTTGCGTTTATTAATTAAAAAACTGCAAGCAATCTCCGCATGCCCATAGTAAATTAACAAAAGATTCAACAAATAGTGCGAAGACTAGTTTTTTCATGTCCACATTTGTGTCTATGGCCGTTCCGGTTCGTAAGTCGGCACGATGACCTTAAATTGTTCGGTCTAACGCACAAGCGATAGCGTTATCGTGAGAATTATTATGCAACATGAACTTGACACTGTTGAATTACATTAATGTGAATTGCTTTCATTGAGATATATTCAACGACACCGCAAGAATAAATTCAAATTATTAGTAATGTAAATATGTTTTCTGTATTAATAGTCACCAAATCATAAAGGGAATTAAAATTAATATAGTAAAATTTGTTTTGGTAAACATTGAAGTGAAAAATATATGTTACTTCCCTTACTTGGTTTATATTTCATAACAAGTTTTTTTTTGAATGAATTTGGTATAGAAATGATTTGACATTCTTTGTTATTATCTTAAATGACGGATCAAAATTGTAAATACCAAAATAATCAATCATTGTTTAGGAATAAGTATGAAGATATTGAAAATACTTTCCTGTCTGATAATTCAACAATCCGCTCAGCACTTATAACTTCCTATGTTAGTTACCTCTACACTTACGATGACGCATCAGGGCCCCCCAGTTTTTTATAAGATCATAAAATGACCAGTCGTATTTTTGAAATAAATTTGATAATACCATTTGAAATACACTGTTCAAGTTCCAAGCACCTGCTTGTTCGCGGTCTTAGCATGGACAAAAACAATTATGTGTTGAGATATATGATGATTTTCTTTTATTCTCTGTCCTCTATAGTAATAACCTGTTGGATAATTTTGGCCCTAAACTTTATTCTTGTAAGTTAGTAGTTGAAATTAATATACCGTCAGCAAATCAATTTAAATAGATTTATTTAATAAGAAGTATTCTTAAGGTTTTCAAGGCATGTTGAAAACTTCTTATTGAAATTAGAAAGATTCTTATTCGCCTTAATAGCTACTCAGCTATTATATTAGAAAACAACAGTATAAACAAAGAGGTACAGAGTTACAGTTAAATCGAAAACGTGAAATAGTAGGTACTCAAATAAAATCTTATAAAATATTCATAATTTCACACCGAAATCTGTATTGGTTATTAAACTGTAATATACACCCAGGAACAGACAAAATGCTTGACAGGTTCATATTTTCTACTCGTTAAAATTGAGCTATAGGTATAACATTAATATTTTGGTATATTGTGAGCTTGTTATGATATTGATCTGTGCATGGGATTTTCAAATCTTAGTACTTAGTGTGCAATATGCGTGCGTAGCCGTTCCAAGCACTAGTGTTAATTAAAAAAATTGAGTTTGAAACTGCTAAAGGTTAATGAAACGCTATAACGAACGCGAAGGCACGCACACGTTACGGAACGTAACCGACACCGAATATTCGCGCATGACGTAATAGTTTGCACAAACGAACAAGCTCCTACACAAGGGCGGATAAAGCTTGGATATTTGAATCGTCTTTAAGTCCACGCACTAGAACGCATTTCGGTAGATCTTTGCCCGTTTCTGCTTAATTACAACAGGCACTTATTAAATTACCCTAAGGACTACAGTTGCTTTCTTGAATAGTTAACAGTATAGGTTAATGAGTTGTGAATGATTGAAAGAAAATTAATTAGATATGCGGCAAATAATGGTATTAAATGTCACAATGTGTGTGAAACAACTTACGTTATAATATTAAAAAAATAATTAGGCCGAAAATACTTCGACTTCAGAAGTATACTGTGAACTTTTATCAATTCTAACATTAACGTCGTTTATCTAGCGAGGTGATAATAAAAGAATAAAAAGAGGGACATTATATAATAATTGCAGATGCGATTATTTAATACAAATGGATATTTTTAATAATGAAATACCATTTATTATACTGTAGAAAATAAGTTTTATAAATTACAGTAATTTGTGGAAACTTCTAATGTTAAAAACATAAAGTAGGTGCAGCAAAATCTCTCATTGCGAGTGTGTTGAAAAATCACATCGCTGCAAATATTACGTGACAGTATCAACTCTAATAAATAATTGATTATTGAATTGGAATTACTAGATACTTATTCAACGTATGAATGCAATTAAGCGAGCATATTTCCATCGCATACCGTTTCGCGTGGTCGGAGATCCGACTTTCAAACGAAATCGTGGAGAAACTGATATAATGAGTCACCTACGCCACGCGATAAAAGAGTTTCTTTACATAAATTCTATCACAACATTTATTTTATCAGGAAGAATTAAGAACACAAGGAAGAAGCATAATCTAGTTGGATGCAATTCTCATGTCAACAGATAATACTAATATTTGATATATGCTTGTACAATTAACTTAGATATTAGAAAATGACCAATTACAAATTTAAAACTATAATAAAAGCCTCTATTAATTAAAACGCAACATCAGCTGGGATGGATTAATGACATCATTATTATTATTATTTGCTTTTATATTTTGTACGAGTACTTACATTTTACAGGTTAAGTGAACATTTAACGCATTTGAGTCATTATTACTTGTGAATAAAGATTATTATTATTAGTTTTAATTGTAATTTAATTAATACATCATTTTATGTACGAAATAAATGGTATAACTTTTGGAATTCCTCCTTATTATAAATTCACCCAATGAAACGCATTTTCTAACATATCTGAGATGTTCCCAATTATGTTTTCATATTTATCATTCGTTAATTGATTGCCTATTGCCGGTTGCAAACTTTTGCTATTAATAGCTTTTATGCTGAACAAAGTATTATAAAATCTAGTTAAGTAATATAAATAATGTATATTAATAATACTTAACCTATTTTTTTTGGAGACAACATTTTATTGAATTACTTATAAGCCAATTTATTACTGTCTTATCTTTTTCTTCTCTTTCTTTGTCCATTTATAGCATTGTTTAATTTTTGTATAATATATTTTTTAAAATGAATGAGCAATGATGAGATATTTTGTGGTCAATCTGGAAATTCATTGGAATATTTCAGGTTTTGAGAATATTAATGGTATTTGGTAGAAACAGAGTAGTGTTAATGTTTTCAACATAATAAATATGAGGTATATGATTCTCTCAGCCATCAAAGCAGTTTGAAGTTAGCTCTTTGATACCTAATTAAGTCTTTAATATAACGTCCTAGACGTCAAAATAGTCTATCCCGTAATTTAAAAGTGATTCCTATAAGATATTTAAAAGCAAATGTACTATCTTCGTAAACAGAGCCCGTTACTTGCCCGCAACTATGAATATTCCGCACGTGACGAAAATAAAAAGGTTTGTTATATACTGAAAGACCAGTGCCATTAAATGCTTTTGGTTATAAATCTAAATTAATTGGAAATATAGTTTGCAAAGCACTCTACCTATAAAAAAAACTAAACTATTTTTGCTGTGAAACCTCAATTGTCTTAGCCTTATTTAAATTTAATCCTTAAATTGTTATTCTTGTAAACGACAAAGGTATGATCTCAATTATTTCGCCCGTTGTTTCACGCTCGGAGTCTTTGTATTGTATCAATTTATAAATAATTGAACTTTTTTCAGCTTTTGAGAGACTTGTGCACATTTCAGAATTTCTAGGTTTATGTGAAATTTTATTGGTTAATTTCGGTACACAACATCGAAATTTGATAATTATTACACGAAACAATTATGATGAGAATTTTGGAGAATAAAGATTCAAATACCGTAAGTTTTTTAAAATATATATTGTGTTTGCATTACGAGATGTACGTTATTACCAGGTTCCTAGATTTACCATCACACATAAAATTTTATGCAACTTTAATGGCGTTCTGTTGCCAACCAATCATCCTTAAATGTGTAAATGAAAAGATATTCATTCCAACCTCATACATACATATTTTACGACGAGCGAATAGGGCGACTTTCGACACTGCTTCAAAGAATAAATCAGATTTGTGAGCAGTATTAAAATAACATAAACACACCTTTGACGGGCAGTCTTAATGAGAAAAGTTTTATACGACTTCCATTTAAATCAAACTTCTGTCATCAGCGTTACTTTCATTGCGGGCTTTGCTGAAGCCACCTAAGAGATAAGAATCGATTCCAACGTAAACAAAACTCGGTTCAGTTATCGTCTGCCGAAGACCTTCCTTCGATTCCCGCTTTCTAAACTTCTTTCAGAATTGCATTCGAAATTTCATTAGAAGTTTACATTGACGAACTTTGGACGACTGAAGCATTGTTTCGGTTTAAAATAACGGAATCAGCTGTGGAAACTGCACTATCAGTTTAAGCGTTCTATATGTATACTTGATTCTACTTCATTAAAAAGTTTTAGGATTCGACTAGAATACAGCGGCAGTCCAACGTAAAATATAAACTAAAGTGATAAATTCTGGAACAAAGTAGGAGTCAGTGTGTGAAACATTTACATGGAATGATTAAGATTGTTTTGTAAATTATGGTTGTATTACACGAAATATATTAACCATAAGAATTTTAACTTTCGACCTTCTTCTTGCTTCGGAAGAAGACTACGGTGCTAACTCCTGTTGTTCTCACCTACTAACCTGCATTTGGTCAGCTGATGGTATACATTAGTAGAACATCTGTAGTGAGACATTTTACCTTCACTATTTATGTAGAAAATTTTACCGTAACGTATAAAATATGAAGGTGTTACAACATTCCCCAAAGATCGATGTTTCAGGTTGAACTCAAACTTAAATTTACGTAGGCGACATTTATACGCTTAACTTATGCGTGTAAATCTTACTCAACTTCTCAATAGTTATGATCAAAGTTTGCAAAGTGATCCCAGCCCCGATAACGTTTCATTAGTGAATCTTACATAGTAAATAAACGTTTATTTACGTGGTCTTCCGAGTGGAATTGTGATTCAGTACGGTCCCAATTAACCACATTTAAGTAGAGATTGGTCCAAGAGAGTTATTATCAGATAGGTGCGTCTGATGGAAAAGTGCCACCTCGAGTGGTGCACTAAGGACTAACACATAAGAGAAACTTACGACTTACCATGTTAGAGAGCAGCAGCCGTTGGTGCTTAGCAACTTGGGGGTCTAGGGCTTGGAGCGGGAGGGCGAGGGGCAATGGAAGAGGCAGCGGCAGTGGGAGCGGGTGCGGGTGCGGGGCCGGCTGCAGAATGAGCGGCGGGCAGCAGGCGCACGTCGTCACGTAGGGCACGCACCCGAGCTGCGGCGGGAACAGCGTGCCGGCGGCCTCCTCGAGGCCTTGCACACGTCTCTCACGACCGCATCCGCGGCCGACCTCCTAACGCTCGACGGCCACACGCGCCGCCGACTTCCCGAGCTGAGATCAAAGACCTAGACTCTGTTTCACCGAACAGCGCGGGAACTCCAAAGTTCGCGCGCGAGAAGTGTTGAAAAGTTTCAAAAGTTAGGTTCGGGAGAGGGCCGGGTCACCGCGAGGGAGCGGGAAACTTAGCGATCGGGAAAAGCGAGAAACGACGCGCAGGGCTCGCGAGAGTGTGGAGAGAGCGGCGGCGTGCACAGAGCACAAGTCGCCAAGCCGGCGTGTGGCGGTGGACTGACGGCGAGGCGAGGCAGGTGCGCGGAGCGGCGGGGCTGGGGGCGGGCCCACCTGAGCCACCTGGGCGCCTGCGCTGGCCGCTCGCGCGGAGGCTGACTGGCTGAGCTTGACACCCGCCTCACACTCGCACGCGCCTCTACGTTACTCTTTCAAACTCACTATGCTATGGTTATTGTTACAACTTTTAATTATAATAATTTATTAGCACTAGCTACTCTATAGTTTATAATAACACCCAAATTTACAACAGTTACAATAATAATATTTTTAATAAGTGCATATATGAATTATCCGTACTTGTTCTTATCTAATATGACATAAAAATTTAATAGTAGTCCAAGCTACAAACGAAATAAGAAAAAGAAAAGTTACTTTTGATTGAAAGCAATCTTATATGTTTTTGTTTTATATGTCTCTATATTTAGATTAATTAAAGGGGATTCTTTGTTACTTTAAAAAAGATCAGATGAATTACTGAGTGATCAGGGACATAATGAGGCATTGTCTATGAAGTTTGATTAAATCAGAAATCGAACATATTTGAACATTGACAGAGAACCGAAAGACTAAGCTTGTTGTGTACACTTGAGGATTACAAACCTTTTAACGACATTCACTATTTACATTATGTTGATCTTTTAGTTATCGCTAATAGGTGAAACCACTTTCATTGGAAAAACCGATTTCCTAAGTACAAAACTTTATTTGAGTAGTCTTACTTTGACTAGTGTAGATTATTTAAAAAAAGCAATTTTCTCACGAGGAATACAGCCTGAACTAAAATCTCTCTTATCATTGTAACAGAAGCATAATTATTTCAAAAAATACTTCTAAGTTTGATCTTACAATAATTTTAAATTACAACATTATTTAGGTATAAGAGAAATTTCTATAAATAAATATTCAAGTAAAAATACTAAATTTAGATATGAATTCTTATACAACATAAATACTCAAATTGTTTGTAAAAATAAAACTTATTAATTTTTTGATTAGACTTTTAATAATTTTTGTTGCGTTTTTGCATGCAAACTTTATGGTCTTTACAATACCATAAAAATACAGAAAGTTTGTACTAAAAACATCGAGTCGTTTTTTATAATTAAAAACCGTAAAAATATCTCATTTGAACTAACTAATGTGGATCGAAATATTTCAATTTTTTAAATATTTCAGCCATCAAGCGAGACTTTTACAGATACCTACATTTCAGTCCAAAAGTACGTATTTTCGCCTTTTTAATAACTTTATGTCTTATAATCAGATATTTTTTCTGTGTACCAATTATTACAAACATTAATTTAAAAAATGTTTTGTATAATTTAGCGCATATAATCAATGCACCAAATATAAATACAAAATAAACTTATACAGTAGGAAGATTTGATTTCTTATAGAAAACCATGAGATGTCAGTCATCATACACATTAAAAAATTGACAATATTCTTATAAGACTTAATTGTAATTCTTAACGCCAACCTAGTTACTCAACGATTATCTAATATAAGTATCAATGTTACGAAAATAACAATTGCATAGTAACTTTGAATTTCCAGGTGAGGCTATAAAATTAATGTATGCATGGACACCCTACCCAAGAGACAGAGATTACTCAATCTCGTTAGTGGGCAAAAGTAAGCAGGATCTAAGTAGGTATTATGAATCGTTAAAGTAAACGTAGCCGTTGGAAGCTTGCTCCATTTGGGTAATCCGGAAAAAGGCAGGTAATGAGAAAGCAAACATCGGTCTTAATGCTGCTTAAGTATTAGCGTATTTGTTAAATGTAAGATGAATTTAATTGACTTTTAAAAATGCTACATTTGATTTGATAATCAAGAAAGAATTGCTAGTGAAGTCCCAAATAAAATAATGAATTAATTCAAGATAGTTGAAAATGAACTTTAAATATCACATAGGCAAAGATTAAAACAATAACCTTTTTGAAAATAGTATATTTATTAAATAATTATTAAACGCCGCTTTAAGAGTTTACCGGCCACTCTTAGCGTTAAGTTCGCCATTTATATACTTTTTTATTTATTTTTATTCTGTAGCTTTGTAATAGTTTTATGTTATCAGTTGTTTTTCTTTTGTGCAATAAAGTATAATTGATTCATTGATTAAGTATTGAAAAATATTTATTTATCTCTTTTTATTATATATTTATTTGTTCAGACGGATTCTAATATTGTTTTCTACTCTTTAACGTCATTTGCATGTCAGCAAAACGAATGAAATGTAGTAGATCTAGGTGGTTTTTAAGAAGAATGGTATAAGCAATATAAAAGCAGAAATAATACAATATAGCGTTACATTAGTGTTAGAAGTCATAACAAAATATTAAAAAAAAACATTTTGCAGAACTTGTCTTCTGTCAAACTGAATTTGTAAAATTATTTAATCTGTTTTATATTATATTTTACTAGGAAATTGCAAATAATTTCATACAAAGTTCTTTTTCTTTTGTTTTTCCGCAATTGTGGTTATTTCTGTAAACACAAATATTTTTTTTATGAAACTCCAAAATAATTGGCAATTAGCTTTTTCATATTATCAAAACATTATAATAAAAGGTTGTTTCAGTGAAATTATAGCAAGAGATTCTATCGATACGAATATAAGTGGTTCAGGTAAATCAGTTTACATGTAAATAATGGGTACTGAAAGGAAATCCGATGTAAGAGTGTAAGTAAAGTACTTATCATGTCTAAGCATTGAAAGTGGAGGTTATTTTAGGCTCGTACAAGAGTTAGTAATAAAATGATGAGAGAATGAGACGAGTCATTCAACATTACTTTGTTTTGTTATCAGCCGAATTCCCTATAGGCATTGTATTTCTTATACAATAAAGACCGTTTAAATCAAAAATGACAATAAAAAAATATAACAATATATAATAATGGCACAGTTATCTGAATAACGAATATTTTATGAATAAAAAAGCTTAATATTTTTTTACTTGTGTTGCTTTGTTTTTGTATTTGAAATTAAAGCGCTGAAACTATTCCGCTAGCAAACACGATATTGTGTCTCGATTCCCATAAAAATATATTTAGATAACAGATAAATTTATTGAAAGCCAATATTTAATCAAACGTAAGATTTAAGCTTTAACTTTGCAAAGTCAATTAAGCTCAAATTTCTATCAAACGCCATAACTCGAAGCCGTTTAAGTCATTAGTCTATGTAATGTATTGTTACCCCATCAATACGCGATTGTGTATTTAAACGTGTATTCGATAGTATTAATAGTTAATTAATTCGCATCATCTCGGCGGCACCGTCACCGAGTAATTACGGGGAACAAACATCTTGGGAGCTATACGCATCGGATCGCGGTTTTGTTATGTAAGGTTCAAATACCTACTAACCTTACTGCGGGCAAATATAAGATATATTTGATTGGCATGAAAGGGTACATCAGGCCTATGCTAATTTAAATATATGTAGGTAAAAAAGTACGTACTTCTCACTATAAAGGTGGTAATCAAACACCAACCTACAATTTACTTCTCATACCAAGCCCAAAGTAATCTCGACCAAAAAATTCAAGCACAATCATACGTACACTATACTAAGTACTTAGAAACTGGTAGACTGCGTGTTTCGAAGGTTGCGCGCCCGCCGCGGCCCCGGTCATTGACCATGCGCACACGCCGCCAAGCCGTCTGCGCGTGTTATGTAACATGACCTTAACATTGGGAGGTGTGGGAAAGGGCCTTCGTTATGTATACTTACTTCATTATACTAGGTGACACTGTCAAACCGACCTCATTTTAGCGGCTGATCAAATAAAAATATTTTAAAATATCTACTCCAATCAGAGGAAGAGAGCTCGTTCATTCATTCTTTTGACTTCGAACGAAATTGGTATTACTTTGCTTGAAGGAAGAGAAGAAAGAAGGAAGAAATATTAAAAAAAAAGAAAAATATTGAAATTATGAGTTCAGTTTTTAAACGAATATAGAACGTAGAATATTATAACTTGAACTTGTACTTTGTTGTTCTCAATTTTAATGAAAAGCTTTATCATAATTTTATAGGTATACATAATTATAAATAAATAAAAATTCTAACGATCAATTAGTTATTTAAATTCTGACAGGTATTCACATCTCTGCTTGTAACAAATATATTCCTTAATAAAAGATTTTATCAACTGAAGTGAATAAAACAGTCACTATACAATCATTTCGAAAATGTCACCTAATTAGTAAACAGCGTACAACAAATAAACACGCGCCGAAACGAGTTGCAAAATGTAAAATAACAACGGACGAAAAGAAAACATAATGCAGGCGCATCGTAATGCAAGTAAATCGTCCGTGGCATCCGAGAAGAGCTCTGAATAAATTGTTTTAATAAGGCATAAATTACTTGTGAAAAAATCGGTTCGATCGTGTTCCGGTAAATGGCAATAAACAGTAACTCAACTTGGATTAAAAAGGACTTTTTAAATTTACATTTAAATACAATCCAGATGATACAAAATTGATTTAGACCATGACATGACAGCATAAAAATAAGCAAATGTAAGTTCAAAAAATCAGTGCAAATATGTACAAATGTCCGGTTATAATAATAACATTATATGTTACTACTTTTAAACATTGTAAGTAGCTGGTTTAATTTCATCGTTATTCAATTGCTTTTAACAGAAAATTTACCTACGCAATATAAAAACCAATTAATAATATAAAGTTAATGCACATTATTTCTCTTTACAGATAATCTAATTATATTGTGCGTATGTGTGTATGTATATATTTTTTATGAATATATGAGAAATTATATTAGTATTGGTTCGATATCAGTTTTGCCATATATGGGGCTGCTGGAAGAGATTTCTTATTGAAAAAAGCAGTATCTTTGTATTCTGTTGTGTACTTTTAATTATCTTTGTATGTACATAAATTGTTAAATAAATAAATAATGATAAATTAACTCTCATGATGGCTGCAGTATTAACATACATTGCTGTGAATTTTAAATATCACATCGTGTCCCTAAAGGATATATGCTTTATATGATTGCATGTCACTTGATGGATGTACTTTTTTCTGAAAATTGATATATTTAAAAAAATTGTTCAATAACGTTAGAGACTATTCGTAGCAGTTAATAAAACTAGTAAAAAATGTCTATGATTGCTAGCAATAAATATTTATTATTTATAATTTATATATAATATAAAGTTATTTAGCGCGTAAAGTAATTGTCTTCCATGCGGCAGGCAGCGGCGGCTTGAACGCCGCCACGTACCAATGTTTTAACATATTTTGAATTCATATATACGTTTATTCGAAGCTTTTACCGTAAAAGAAGACATTTTGAGGATATCTGCACACTGATGTTGATGATGATGATATAGAAGTAATATACAATCATACACTTAGGGTATTTAATCATACGGTTATTTTAGTTAGTAAAAATGATGTAATACCAGACATCTCTATCAGTCTATAACTAGTAAGTCACCTTATTCATAAAGTTATAATTTTTTCGCACACTGAGTGGGAGAAAGCATTGTCACTTCCAAATTAACTTGTTAATAGTTAACTTGATTATATTTACAATTTCGCTTTCTTTATATACAAAACATATTTTGTTTAGAGTTTATTGCCACCAACTGAACGTTGTTAAGGGAACCTACAAAGTCTGCTTTATGTTTCACACATATAAATAAATGGTTTAAAAGGAAAAATATTGTATTCTTTTTATTTTAGGTGAAGTAGTTTATATTTTTGCCATTCAGTATTATGAGGTATAGTCACGTTCAAAAAGAAGTATGTGTACACTTTTTTGTAGAGCCTAATAAAGAGAATAAGGCTTATTAGTTGAGTAAATCTAAACATGAGCTCGGTTCAACTGGAACCCTAAAAGTTACTTATAGATGGTATATTGTGAGGTAGTATTAAAGTGAAAAAATTTTGAAGCAGAAACTAAAGTTAAAAACAATTTAGTTGCCAAATTTATTTATAAAAACTTAACTTACTGAACCTTATTATTTGCAATAGCGTTACAATGGGTGACCATGGCATTTACGCTAGGTGCTCACTATTGTTGCCTTATACGGCGCGGGTTGAAATTGTACTTTTTGCAACTCAAAACTGCATGGTTGGTAAGCTCAATTCTGTAACGGTGGTCAGTGCAACGGGACGGTCGCGGTCGGTGCTTTTATAATTATCGTATAGTGTTAACACAAGGAGAGTGTTATTACTTTTCTTACAAAAAGTCAAAGGTCAATTCTACTAATCAATAATTATCACGTAAAAAATACGGAGCCTTAGTAAGGACTAGTATACGTCCGAGCAATTATATCCTAATAATTATACCTATTAGACAGCTTTTAGAATACATAAAAACACACTGTATAAATATTGTCGTAGACGGAATAAAAGCAATATTATGTGGTTATAAATTAACTATACACAAAAGTGGTTAGGTAAAAAATTGTTGTAAAAAACATTGATTTTATAAATTAAATCAGAATTGCTATTAAAAATGTCTGAACAATAAAACCCATATTTAAAAGAAAATTAACGTAAGCACGAAGGGCCGGAATACCTTACGATTACTCGGAGAAGTGACAAGAGTCTTCTCCGAGATAAAATCAACTACCTTTACACTAAGAAAAAGATTGAAAGGACAATGTCAAACTTTAGGTAAACATAGTCACTGGTACGATTTACTTGGTACCTATTGCGTATATATTTATTTTATAGGTCAGTACATATAATTATTATATTTATGTACTCAATCCAAAAAATTGTATTTATATCTATTTCGGTAATATCTATTAATCTTAATATGGTTGAAGGTTAAATAAATGATCCTTACCGGAACACGGTCTCCTTCAAAAGAGATAAAATAAGGCATGTTTTGGGCCGGCAAGCAGGAGGTGGCTAGGGCAGTATGTCGCATGGCACACAAGCTGTCTTCGCATATGGACTGCTTCTACAGCTTACTATCAGGCGGTGTTGAGTTATTTGCTGTGCTTTATTTTTTTTTAATTTAAGGATATTACATAAAACTTACAGTTAGATAACCGTTGACAGTTAGATATCCTAAAAAGTCAAATATATGCTGGGAAATATGAACTAAAATATTATTATGAAAAGTTATACTATATCATTATTAAAAAATGACTTAAAACTTATTGCATTCATAAAAATATAATAGTCACACGAACTCCAGAAAACCCTGTAAAAGGGTGATTAAATCTCTAAAAAATATTTCTTCCAGTCAACCTTAGTGACAGCGTCTTATTTTAGTCATAAATTTTAATTTTAATGTTTAATAACGTCATGATTGTTCGCGATGAACTTAAAAGTCTAAAGTCATAGACTGGCCTAACCTGTGTGAAAATCTTAAGAATGAATACTTTTATTTTACTTTAGGCCCAAAATAAAATAATGGTAGTGATACAGCTGGCACTTGTTAAACTTTAATTAAGTTATTTATATTATAATTAAGTTATATATATTATTTTAGAAACGTCAAATGACGTCACCAATAATTTATTTGGTCGGTTTATTATGAAAGAGAAGTACTAAAGTTATATTTAATATAGTCCGAGTATAATAATATCTAGGTAAACGTGTTTAAAAAAACATAATTTCATTAAATAGTACTGAAGTTATTAGTTGTCAATATAATAGAGATATTATCTATAAGTGAAAATTTAAGTTTTTCTCAAAGTAATAATAATTACAGATCAACAAATATTTACAGCAAAAAGTATGTTTCTATTAATCCGAAGATATATAATTTGACAATTTTTTAAAATAGATGATATTATTTATTTCGTATTAAAATACTCTTTACAAAAACAAGTACTTTTATTTAAGATACATTTAGCATTTAATAAGCATAAATAACTAATAATAATTAATTTTGTGCGTGCTCTTATACATAATGTTATTTGGTATTAATAAGAAACGGTGATTCCATTTTGATCACTTGTAATAATAACAGCTCCTTACTTACATCACTATATCTAAAAAACTGTTATTCGCAGATATACAGTTGTTTTTGAAATATTATTCTACTATTGACATACTATACATATAAGAAATACTAAAAAAGTTGTCAAGTGTCCTATTAATTTTGTTTCACAGCGCATGATTCAACAAAAATCGGGCTTTGTAGTCACATTTACGCAGCACTCTATTAAGTAATGAGAGACCATTAGCGCAAATAAAGCTGAATGTGGAATCAAAATCGTGATTTTACGGTTGAAATTAAATTTTCAATAATGCAGTCACTGTAAAATAGCAGGCGAAAATGAAATCAATGATTTTGTAGCGAAATTTAAAATGGGTGGTTTTAATTATTGCTCCACTTGTCCCCATCCCTTCTACATGTTACTATGCCGCTTATTTATTTATAACATTATTAATCCTTTAATGTTGCATTTAGATATTATTGTGAATAGCGTGCTAGGACTTTTATGTTCTAATGATTTTAACGATACTTATATTAATTACTCTAACTCTATTTCCAAGCTCAAAATTATAATGAAAAATAACCAAGTATCCAATAGTGTTGTATTCAGTTTTATAGAACACCTTGATTATAAAAACGGCGTCGTAGAAGTTGAAGAAGTAGAACTGGTCTCCTATGGTGTCAATATGACGCTCCATAGTTTTTATTGACTGTGCGTGAGTACAAGTAGTTATCTCATCTCACGTAAATAAAAACCGTTATGGTTTTTACGTCTAATTTATCTCTTAATAATAATTTAATGTGTTGTGTTTGAGAATTACAACCTCGTCTAGGATTGTAACTGTCGTTAATTCAATTCTTTTCTTATTGGACAGATAAGAAATGGGACATTTTTAGTACGTATATGAGTTACGGGTACAGGTAATTCTTTTACCTGTATCTCATATACCTCTATACAGGTCCAAAATGTGTATGTAGTCTCAAAACATGGTCAAACTCCTTAGGAAGGTAAAATAATTAATGTCAAAAATACACGTTTATTAAAAAGTTAAATTAACTCTAAAAACCTTTTGGAACTTCGTTTTTCTTAGATATTAATTATGTTGACTTATTAATCAATTTTCACTTTAAGATTCAACCACGTGTGCCTACCGCGATAATGTAAGGTGTAACTTTCTGTACTGAAGGGTTTTCTGCTTCAAATAATATTCTTTGAGATAAGATGAGCGGAGGTTGCTGCGGTTTTGTAGGGAAGGATGTTGTCAACGCAAGTATTATCGATAAGTTGAAGTTATATATATATATATGTACTTCTTTTGTTTTGTTAACGATAAAAACGATTTAATGCATTTGAGTGTGTTTTTGTTTCAATTAAAAAAGGCAAACAAAAAATTGTACTGAAACTGAATAAATATTTAGAGCATTTAGTATAGCACGTCTATTATAAATCTTCTAATGGACGTGCTATACAAAACCATAATTTTTTCCATCGTCACTTCGGATTACTTTCAATAGGTGGCATTCATGATAGGTTGTAGATGATACTGACCTATGGTGTTCGCTGGGTCGAATAAGTATTAAAATTAAAATAATATGCACCTTATTATATGTTATTTTTGTTGTACATATTTTTGAATTTGTTAATCTATTGATTGCAAGATTAACTAAATAGATAATAAAGAAAAAACTGTTATTGTTCTCCGTGTTTGAAGCGGTGTCATTTTCAAATAAGGCTTTCTCTTAATATAATCCTTATTACATAAAAAAGTTTTTAATTAATAATACTACTTTATTTACTATTTTATTTTATAGAAAGATCGAGCAAAGCATCTTGATCTTGGTGACCTGCAACTTTACTTGAATGTTATTTTTAACGCCTCTTTTGAAAGACCCAGGACTATAAGGACGCAAAACATGTGCTGGCAAAGAATTCCATTTTTTTATTACCTAGATAAGAAATTAGAATTATAATCGTATATTAAAAGATAATACAATACTTACCTAATTTAGAATAAGAATTTATACATCTCTGTTCAACCAATTAAATTTCTTACCTGGAACAAAAAATATAACATTAATATGATAAGTTGAGAAACATCGATAGATAGAAAAATTAGCATCACTACTACAACCTTTGGTGGCAGTACCTAACTGAACAAATTAAAAACGGAATTTGTTATTAGCATCATTAATTATTTAATGCAATACTTTCTCACTTGTGTTCCAAGGGGTGATGACCACATTTTTGCTAAATTCAAACAGTACAAACGGAATGAGATATTTTATATCTACACAGAAACATGGCGGAGTGTTGATTAAGGGTACACGAAAAATAATTAGTTTCACACGTAAAATATTACTATTCAATTAGACCTTCCATTTGTAAGCGTAAACTCGTACTAAGATTAAAAATTCTGTACTAAATAAAATGCAAATTGATTAAGTGCTCCCGGATGAAAAATCGTGGAACGAGACGAGTATATGGTTAAGGATGGAACGGAGATAATGAGTGTAATGTAATTATGTAAAAATAGACAGTGATGTTCCCTGAAAATTTCATATTTATTTGATGAAATAATACTGGTATAAGGCAATATAGAATAGAATCAGAGTCGTGTTTTCCTAATTGACTGCATATAAAAATATTTAAATAATAAATGATGCCTTTGCGAATTGACAGACTTAATAATCGACTAGACCTGAGTAGGCGCATCTACTAATAATCCAGTAACTTTACTTGTTTAGCGGCAGACTTAAATATTCATATGTGTAAAAACACATATGAATATTGACTGAACAATTGTCTATTTTGCATCTCAATGCAATTAGATTGTATTGTTTTAACTGCAGAGATGCTCTTAAAGCGTAAAACAACACAGTTCTCACTATTTATGGATTCATATAATTCACCATTCAAACATATGACTACTAACGTTTTATTAATAAGGAATACTTTAGCAGAAGTTACACTGTAAAAGACTAGGCGAAGAAAAGTCAAGATTACAATATTTTAATCTATAATTCTCTTTTTTATTTACTCTATATGAATAAACTACTACCATTATCCTATTTCTTACATCTGCACCTGAGCGTAATGCACGAGTGCATCGTACATGGTTATACTAGGTGACCCTAGCACAATATGATGTTAAACTGTCGTTTTCTTCGCGTAGCTGTGACACTCACACAAGCACACACACCCATATAAATTAGTTATTGTCATTTTTTACAATGTCTCTTTTGTAATGGTATTGTATATGTCTGTAATCTTGTAGCAACAAATAAAGTTTTTCTTATTGCTATTAACATCGATACATATGATTCAGGTCTAATTCGATCGATTAATGAAAAAATTGCAAACTGGTGTGATAGGAACAGGAAAGAGGTTTGGCGACATCACGTAAGGGAAAGTAATGTTATCAGACTGTCATCATCAGGAAAGTCTTGCCGTTGAATATCCTCTATGGTATAGTGTTTAGAGATCACTACCCTCAGATTTCTGGTCGGTTAGGCCATCTCACCGACTTTGCCGATATAATAATATATAACATTCAGCAGTTGGAGGTACGAAGGTTAGTTCCTATTCAGAAATCCTGATGGTAGCTGACTTCCATCTTCTGCCTTCATTCTTCTGGCGTCCTTATTATCACGTACTATCATTGCTGAGATTAATCAGTTTTGCAGTATAAATTTAATTGAAAATACCACTATCTTTTTCAAAAAATTATACGTACTTCGACGTAAATTAACTCTACAAAAATGTGATTTATATCCAATTTTTTAATTAAAACAAAGTAAATATTTTGACGAGTAAGCACAGAAACGTATATTAAATAGAGCAAACATCATGTTTTAATTAAGAGTAAACCGTGGAATATTTTATTGAAAAATAACCAGTGCGTTATTAGAAATTTGTATACCACTAAATATAATTCTAGGATCAATTAGAGTATAGTCATTTGGTATATTTATTAATTCACAAAATGAAAAATAAACTACAGTTTGGGTTAATTATTTATTTAACGATGACGATCACGGGGAAACATTTAATTTGGTAAAGCTTATTTTAAATTAAAAATCATTGAATCGCTAAAGTGCAAGTCTAATTCTTAAATTGAATACAGGGTACTCAAAATCTATACTTAATATAATAAAGGTGAAGTTAGTTGAACGCCCTAATTTCAGGAATAAGTGATTCAAATTGAATTTCCTTTTGAGCACCGGAGTATCTTAGGAAATACTATGAAAAAATTAGTGCGTCATTTCAACGATTTTCGATAACGAACACAAAGCAACTTTTGCCATGGTTGGTCCCTGAATTTGTCTCGATCTCCTCGGTAGGCACGTGAAGCCGTTGCTCCATATTATGAACTGTTTTCACCCACCAATCCGTTTTGAACTAGTGTCGTGGGTTCTAGTACGTCTAGAAAGGCCCGTAAATATTGGAAGCTAAGTAGATAGTTTTAAATATACCAAATATGAAACAACAATGCTGGGTTTCAAAACATTATCTGCGAATTTTTTGACTTACAAGGCGTTGAAACTACGAGTATACTTGGTTTCACAACACAATATATATAGTCACAAAAATGCCCAAAATACACACAAAACCATGGACCATTCAGGACCTTTTCTGTGTCACTGATCTAGAGAATTTTTAAAAATAAATGAAATCGAGTAGATTCTACATTAAGACCAAACAAAAAAAAATCTTTACTTTGGAGCCCCAATCTATCGATTAAAAAAAACTTATTATCTAATCATAAGGGTAATAAAAAATTCTTATTTTTGAAATAAAACAACTCAACACCTACCTGCGTTACTCCATGATCCTTCTCCATCGGTTTTAAAAACAGTAATAAGAAAAAATATTTAGGGCTATCCTATTTGGCCCTTTATAAGTTAAAGTTTACAGTACCACCTCGACAAATATCTGCATGTTTCATTAGCATTAAAAAAGGAGAAATAGTAAATTAGTCCTCTGGCGGTCCTTTCGTAATATTAGTACATTCAAAGCTCGCAGAATAAAATATGAATATTTGTCTGGGGCTACCCACAGAGCGGGCAAAAGGTCCGTGGTTCTTGGGAACTTCGTAGCGGTTCACAAGCAAGTGGTTTGTGTCCACACCCTCAGGCACATTTCGGACGGACCTACTTCGGTATGAATACGAGGGTTTATTTACTTTGTGACTTGTAAATGTCCTCAGTTGAAATGACGACATTGTTAATAAATAACTTACAAATCTCGTGTTTGACTTGAAAAAGTAGGAGCCGATCATAATAAGAGCTCTCAGAAATTGACATAGTTTGCTAACATATTTTGGGACGAGTATTTCAATACTGATTAGTCGTCTAATATAATGGATGGATAACTTTAATATGGAGTCAACAACTCATGTTTATTATGTTGTGTATTCTTAATTCTGCTGTAGTTAAGTAGAGACTGGTAGGATTTTTATATCAAAGTTAAGTTCAAAATATTTTATTCCGCTTTCATAACAGGCAAGTCACTTTTAGAAGAGATCCTTCCCATTACACGTTGAAATGAATTGTAAATGTAAAAACCGATGAAACGGTTGTGATTTTAACATGTTACACTTACACTACACTCAATAAAAATATAAAAAAATATGTTAATATGTCTATTGCTGTGAATTGTTTTTATGTTTTGTCTTTTTTAATTAACTTAATGAAGTTAAAATATTGAAATAACTAATTTCTAGAACAACCTCTGACCCCTTTGGTTAATTGTATGACTCCACTTGAAATTTTGAGTTGCTTGGATGGTTTGGCTCGGATAAATAAATTTATGGTCATCGACTCCTCTTAAATTTTCATGATATTTTTCATAAATTTGTTTTACGAGTATTTACAGTGCTTTTCTTTCTCAAGTTTCAAAAATCACAATCGTAATGTCATTATGTCTACCTTGTAAGGACAATCATAAGGCTTAATTATGGTTTTGTACAAGAATACACTCAACAAATAGCAAATTGAGTCATGAATTGATACAATAAGACTATGACAATACTTGGGTCAATATTAACGTTCCAATATCAACAGTGGAATGAATATATTATATATTCATTCTACTGCTGATCAAAGGCTTTCCTGCATGGAAGAAACTCATGAAGAGTGGCTTATCTGCCTTCCGAAGCATAAGATAAGGAAAGAACATAACACATTTTGCTTGATGAATGATGATTGTGATCAAAATGAACATTTTTAAATAAGTCAAGTTGCCAATAGTCAACATCATATATTGACACGTGAAGTACTATTAATTGTAGAGATGTTTACCCCGCTAAGTGCTGATAAAGGGAAGCTACAATCTCTGTCATTAAACAAGGGGAAGTGTTTGTAATAATTGATTAAACATACGCGTGTCGTCACTTGATTAATGGGTGAGATCGTGATTAGGTTTATATGGTAGAGTGAAGTGACGTAAGGATTTTGATATTTAAAGTATAGTGCGATTAAATGTCTTTATATTTAAAAGCATTTATTTCAAAGACAAGTGATTGGAATGTTGGCCCCTGTGACTAATAAATGACGATATCCATCAAGCTAGTGTTTAATTAAAATTTGTAAAATTAATAATTGCAGGACATTGACTTAAAAAATACATAGACATCAGGTTACAACCAATACATTATAGGTACTGGCTGGCTTCTTGTGGAAATAGTTAAATAGAAATTTGATGATTTCAACAAATCATTAAATCGTATATCTAATAAAGTTGAAATAGTTACAAAGATTTCTATAAATTAAGTAAAAGGCTTCATATAACTTGAGTTAAACTCACAAACACCAATCACTAAGAGTGCTCTTTTTATACAGCCTTTTATAGAGGTGCAGCTAATTTGACTTTTCATTTCTTTAAGTAAAGAGGATTTACATATCCTTACAATTGAAATACAATATCAACTTTGTAAATGAAATACGGATTATATATTTTGGAATATCAAAGAAGGCCTTGTGAACCGCAATTAAGTTTGTTAGTAGAGAGAATAAATAACTAATTTATGTGTAAAAGAAAGAAATTCAAATATTTAAAATTCTTATAGTGTTGGTCGCTTTAATAATAGTGACAAAACTAAAGAAAATTTATTTGACATTTTGTACAAAATTGTTGTCATGTCATCAATCGCCACTTCGAATTTTTTTCATAGATGGCGTTAGTGGTAGGTTTAAAGTAGTAGTGATAAAACTACACCGGCTCAACTTGTTTCCATCAAAAAATATTTATACTAATTTAAAATGTCTCTTACACCTAAAAAAGTGTCCTTTTTTAATTTATAAAGCAAGTTAAGTTTTAAGCTTTTTCGTAGCATATTTCTAGTACTGTCCTAAAATTCATTAAATAACTATAGCAATTACTGTATTTACAAGAGAAATTAAACAGATTTGACTTTAGTCGAGGCTAACAATAATAATTATTGCTGCAGTTTTAAAAAAGAATCACGGATTTTGATTTAGTATCTTATTTTTTTTCAATTTTCTGTTGTGAAATGTCTAACACTGTGTTAGATAAAAAGCTGTCCTTTTAATTAGTAAAATTAGGTCAGTTTTACAGTGTAATCCAGAAGCGATGACTGTTGTTGACCTACTATAGCTGAGAGCAGTGTACGATTTACGTATGGCTTTGTTATTTTATTACAAACATGTTAAAAATTTGTATAGTTACTCACTGGAAATATAGAACTATAACAATTTAAATCTTTGTTCTATGGCAACTGTTTACTGTAAAGCTTATGGATTTAATGGAAGGATTCAATATTTATATTCGGTTCAATATTCAAGTGAAAAATATCACTAAGCTTTACCCCAACGTATTAATCCCAGCTGTGAATTTTTTATAATAAATTTAACGACCATTTCTATTGCTTGCTCTTTTGTTTCAATTCGAAATTGGTTTCTTTTTAGACAAAGACGACTGCAAACAGGTAAAGTAATGATAATAATTTTCATTACAAAGTAATATTTAGTAAGATGCATGAATTTTTGCAGGTTTTAATTTTATAAAAGGTCTGGCACAAATCAAACAACACTTCCCTGTTTTGTTTTACTAAAAGTAATCTAAATGTAATATTATCATCATAAAAAGAGAGTTTTTACGCGCCTACCCTTTCACCATGTCTTAACACAAATGGAACATCAGCTGGCAAACAAGTACCATCTCCTGTTATAATATTCACTTTGGTTCCCCCCTCGGTCCCTTCCAAAAGCTCTTAATGCCAAGTCGGCCTGACCTCATGGCAGCTCCATTAAGCCGTTTATACATAATGTATGAATTTGTTATGCTGTTTAATGTAAAGAAGATTAATTCAGGTAGTGCTAAGGTTTTAGATCAATTATCGCCACGTATTTTTGGATCAATATTGCTAGTATTGGTATACTTTTAAAACTAATTTCGGACCACCTTAACCCCACACTGTCACCTACTAACAACGTAAAGTTAACACCATTAAGAGCTAAACATCAAAATCCATAACTCGTTAACAAATATTCGTACTAATCGTACAAAATGCCCCTACCAGGATTTGAATTTGAAATGATGGCCACCAATACTTTATATTCTAATTATTTCATATACAATTTTACCTGAATACCATTGAAAAAGTATGTTTTATTTTACATATTTGAGTTTATGGAGTTTATGAACACTATTACACAATTGCTCGATTAGGCCGGTGTTCACCAACACTTAAACGATTATAATTAACATTCGTTTGACATTTGCCGTATAACAGAAGTGTCACGGACTGATGCATAAATATTAATCGCCTGTTGAAGTTGGGGTCAGACAATAACTATTAAATTTCTAAGTAAATGTGTTTAATTAGTATCCAGCTTATCATCTATCAGTTGATTCGTTAGATTTTAAAAAATATTATAAGGGTACCTTAATTCTAGATAATTTTACAAAATATCGGAACATGTCATAATTTATTTATGTTCACTTTCATCTAAATCAATGTTATCAATAAATGAAAGTCGTGTATATTAAATTCCTAATTAGACGCGAACATGGCTTAGTATCACTACATAGGAATGTTTAAGCATCATAAAAATAGTTGTTGGTTCGATATAAAAATTAGCACACTTAATTTTATAAGTCACAAAATAAACTTCAATGTCTTTAGATAATTAAAAAATATCTGGATTTAATTGGTAAAAAATATTTATGGTAAAATATGTTTTACTCACACGATTTTTACGTCTTAATGACTATAACACTAGCTCCGTACACGTGGATTGTCGTGAGAAAGGGTTGCCTATGTTAATCATAAAGCGTAAGAAATTGACAGATAAAAAAAAATATTCACGTAAAAGTTTTAGTTGGTAGATATTTAGCTTACTATAAGTTACTGACTCTTACGCTTAAGTTGTCCACCAATATCTATTTCATACTTTAAAAGTCTACATAATGTAATATAAAACAAAATTTTAAGTTTTCCTCTTAACTAGAACGAAGCCCGTCGATATCCCGTTCGTTAACAAAAATATTATCAATTTTATATTATTTATAAACTCGGGCGGCAGAACTGGAGAGGCACAATTTGTAAGCGATACTCTCGGCACCAATTACGGGGACCTGAGGATGGCTACAACTAGATTTTGATAGCGAACTAATAGTTATTAATTTGATAGCTACTCGATTCATTGCTGAATATTGTACGGCGAATGAAAAATACAGACAAGCAAATAAATTGAAGAGAGGTTTTTTATTAATTGATATTATAAAAAGGAAATTAAGATACTTACATCGCCTAGTTTACAGTTTCTCATCATTATGTTATACATGGAAATAAAAGTAACAAGTATAATCCCAGTTAGAATTTCCAATAATGCTTTCGATTAATTTCTAGCATATAATTTTGATAATTTACATATTAAAAGAGTAAACTATTTCTGTTTTGTATGTATCTTTTAAAATGAACATGTAAGAAATGATGTTACATGAGAAGTTTAAAAAGCTATTTGTCATGAGCCGAGTACGTACGCTTGCATGCCCTAACGAGCGCTACTTCTCCCAGTAGAGACGTTTAGACGTCCTAAATGGTGAAATGATCGCGTCCTACACATTCAACTGCAGATGCATTAGAAACTGTAAGACTTGCATGAAATCTCGTAAATCTATTACACGTTGAAACATTTCACAAGGGAAATCATTCAACGCTAAATACTATGAAATGTTAAAATACATATTTTAGTGCGACATCAGAAACATATATATTGTTATAATAATAATAATAAATAATCAATAAATATATATAAATAAAAAAAATATAAAAATTTATATAAAAAATAAATATATATAAATATATATATAATATAATATATTTGATTGCATTGAATTGGGATTGTATTTTTTAAACATAAAAACAACTAAAAATAATTTCATTGGAAGCTTGTAAGAGGATACAATTTATATAGTTAAAAGAAAAGAAAAGTTAAATACAAAGAAAAGAGTCTTACTGAAGCATCGTGGGGACTAAATCCTTACAACACTATTAATTTAAACTTCTTGCAATACATTGCCCACAAAGTACAAAGAAATTAATTTTGTAGACATTCATTTAATCATTTTCTTTTGCGAAGTAGGCGAAAAGAAATGGGTTTTGATTTTGGAATCGACTTGACTGTCTTTGTTTCACTTTTTCTCGCATATGGTATTTCATAGGTTAAAGCATGCATCCCCCAAACAAATATTAGCATATGACTTAATGCTATTAGGTATTCCCTACCAGTCAACCAGAGTGTTTTAATGTCCAATTTTGTCGAACAATGCGTAGGTATGTGTTCTTGTAATGTTAGTAACTATCATACAATTTGATATTTTCATAGTGAATTTGTTATGAAATTGTTAGTAGAGCCATTTTTTACTATTTAATAAGTTTATTCATTGACAAGATAAAGGATTAGTTTTTTAAAGCAAGCGTACTTACGTAGGTACGTAGGTAACTGAACATGATATAATATTTAAAAAATGGAGACTGAAAAAAAACCTAATTATTATTTAAGTACGTACCTACTTACTTAGTTTTGAGAAAATGATTATTTCAACCAAAAATTTGATAATGAATAGATATTATAAAAAATACCTTATGTTGTAATAAAGACCTTGTAAGGCCCAATTTTAAAGCAATATTTAGCGTATGTAGTTGAAACTCGATTTTAGCCCTAATCCAATTTGACGGCTAGGGCTAAAACTAAATGAAACAATATCGAGATTTTAAGAATTTTGCTGCAAGCGAGCCATATACTCATTGCACCGAACGGCAAACATCAAAAACTAAAAAGGTTTCATTATAATACAGGGCTCCCTCTCCTGTATAAGGTAAATGACATTATATTTCACTGACCTCTACATATATTACTACGGACGGAACCCTAATAGGTATCCAACACGCATTTGCACTAAAAACTCACCTGATTAAGGTTGTTCGTGCTTTGACAAAAATAAAACTCGGATTTTTTTGAAAATTCTTCCACGTAAATTAATTACTTAACGTACACCGTTGCACCGGCTTCGGTTTTTCTTCGACGGCAAAATGTATTGTCGTTGTTGGTACTTCACAAATCAAAATTAAAGTTTTTATCCAGTGAGACTTAATCTATATAGACTTGAGAAATGGTACTTTGAATTGAATGAATTTACTAAATGATCTGATTAATTCATCCAGTTTATGTTATATCTATGTAGAAATTCATCTCTATCGAATAACGTTTTTATGATAAAATTGTTTTGGATACATAAGCAAATATTCGGAATGCTATGCCAGTTGATATGACAATAATAATTGGATAAACAGATATAAATATTTAATTTAATACGAGCGTTATAGAAGATGACAGCACTACGGTTTACATAACAGTGTAACTGTAGTCGTAAACAGACCAAGTGGCTGTACCAGAACCGGGGATAGCTAAACTTAAGCTAGAGACAGTTGACTTCACATCAAATGTAACATATTTGAGCTTGGATGTACCATATGCAGTCACACTAAATGCGCTATTAGCTATACAAATGATTACCGTTGATGTGTTGTTCATTATACATACTGAAATAATAACAGGCAACAACTAAGTCTGGGAATGAGGTGGTGAAGTATAAAAGTTAAACAATATACCCTTATATGGCAGTAGAGAAATAAATAAAATAAATTAATATTTACAACGGCTTAATTATATAACAAAGACCAACAGGTATATAATGGTATTGGACTATAAAACTCTAGATATATTTTCAGTCGCAGAAGCAAAGTTTATGAAATTTTTATTACAATACTTTGAAATGAATTTAAATATTATTTCAGGTAAAATAAACATTCTTATTTAATTAACCAATACATAGAGTACAAAGTGACAAAAATGTTCTGAAAGTAAATAACGATATGAAGAAAACATCTTATGCAGCAAATTCATACCTATTATATTGGCAACAAATAGTACTTGTATACAAATCGTCTACCAAGAGCTTTACCCATAAAATTGAAAATTTATGTCCACAGCTAAATATATATAGTTCATAGAGTTTAAGTAAGTTACTTCAGTGATGAAATACGCAGATATATAATTTATATTAAAATTCACTTTAATAACAGCGGTCCTTCAATTCAACAGTCGTAGTAACCGACGGAGACGGGTCTTTGAGGTGGAACCTAGTTGGACCTTTGATTGCGGATTGCAAATGTTTGGCCGAGCTCACGGGAGCGGCATCAATTATTCAAATAAACCTGCACACAGACTAGAGGAGTAATTTTGAATATTACCCTTACACAAGACACGTAAGCTGCTTACAAGTTTTGCGGCAAATAACTTCGGGACGCGGTTGGCTCTTACGTGATAAGTATTGCAAGTTCATATCAGACTGTGTTTTTAATTTCGTGATTATGTTTATTATGGTGGCCTAGAATTGTTGAACAGATTATCAGGAAATTAAACTTGTATTACTCTACAGTTTTAAGATTTAATTTTAGATGACTATCTTGTTACCTTTCCTTACTATTTCTGAGCTTTTGCATTATTTACTTTACTTTTGAGCTAACACTGAAAATTTTTAATTTCCACTTCAGATAAAATATGTGTATTTTACTGGATAAAGCTGCGAGAGAAAATAGCTTAGTATAAAGAAGCTCGGGCGGATAAATAAACATGTCTAAAAGAAAAGTTTCATAAACGTAACCAAAAGCATCGACTACTTAATCATGCGATCGATCAAGCGCATCGTTTTGACGTAACAATGGGAGTGTATGTTCAAAAAGTTATGAGCCGCGTCGAATATGATCTTCAAAAGACATGACTGAAGCAGAATTAAATTCTAAGCACATAGTTTGCAAAAGAAAATAATGTCATTGAACTTATTTGTATATCAAATAAAGCTCTTCTTAAAACGTAAATGAAACATGGAAAAACATAATATAGTATTAAAAATAGAGTAATTTCAATTATCGAACAATTACTAAGTACAGATAAACCTTTCTAAGGCGAATCAAAATGAATTGGGACGTACAAAATGCAAAGAGGTTTTAAAAAATTCACAATCCGAATAAAGGGTGTCACAATGATTTTGGCTTTACCAAAAACGATGTAGGATTTAAGAGGTCACGGAAACGACAAGTAGGATTAACTGAGCGTCGCATCACCAAATAAATGTGTACGTGAGAGGAATATTCTTCAATGGAGTTGGCAAAGCGATGCGAGATATTCTATTATTAAGAAATTGCTATTTTAGTGAAGATATTTTTAAAGTTTAGTTACATTAAAATTTTAGTAAACAAAAATATATAAAATAATTACAGTGTACAACTTTTCCTCGAGACAAGAATTTAAAAATCATGAAATTAGAACCAATATGTTATTTCTCTTTTCTATACCAATTTTGTAGTTTTAGTTCAAGGCGGCTTAAACAGTAACTTTTAAATTGTATGTAAATTAACAGTTACGGATTTAAAAATACAATGGGTCGTTATAAACAAAGTATTACGATAAATCGCACGCTTGAATATGTGTGTAGGTGTGAATGTATTGGGGAAAGTGTAATAAGTGAGTGTGTGTTTGTATAATTTAAGCGTGTGTTTGCCAGGTAAAGGTGCCACTCTGGGTCCCAAAATCTTGTGGGAGATTATATTTATGAAAAGTGTTTCCAGTAGATATTTTTAAAATTATTGACTAATTATGAGGTTTAATTTCATTTTCAACAATGTTTTAAATATTAGTCAACTTGGAATCAATGGTCTGTCATTAAATTGTTCCGCCAGAAATGACTCCAAGATTAATAAGAAACTTCGAGCTTTCTTTGAGAGTTCAGATTCAGATGGTAAAAATCTGTCATCGTACCTACAATTTCAAACCGTTTACATAAAAAATATTAGAATAACTTGAAAATAAATATATAATTAATGAAGTGTCGCTTCTAGTTTGTTTTCTCAGTAACATATCACAATGAACCGTTAAAATAAGCTTATACGTTGCGGCTGTTGTTAAAATAAATTTAAGCCTTTAGCCTTAACTTTTAAGTGTTTTTTTTGTCTTCTTTACAAATAATATACATTGTTTTCACTATCAAAACTATACCGCTCGAAGCATCACATATCATATTAAATTAAGCTTTATCAGTTCACTATACTGTATTAAAATACCAAATCAATTAGATCTGAACCTTTTAAATATTATTTTTAAATTCATTCAAAACATTATTCATTCCAGTTGGAAATACCGTGTGTAAAGACCTAAGCCTTTGACAGCGTAGTTCTTTACAGTCCATCTCTAGAAAGTTCCTCTTAAAATCTCGACAGTAATAAACACAAGTAAAAAACTCAACAGCCATTCCCACAAATATCTTTAGAAGAGAACTGGTTAGTTTTTTAAGCTGTCCAATAACCTTTATTAATTGAAAATGCATATAAAAATTTTTCAATCAACATATTTAGTTAAATTGTCTATGAATGATAAATTTTTCCATAAAAAGCCGATAAAAAGTAGACCATTGTGTAACTGTTTTATGTTTACCGAATGAAACTTGAAAATGAATATTATTTATGATTTATATTACAAAAATAATATATATTTTAAATAACAAGCCATCTTTGAAATATTATATTATATTTAGGACATACCTAAGTAGGTAAATTTGTCGCCTTTCCGATACAATAATTATCATTTCACATAATTAATGTTAAACTAACTAGTTTCAAATGACGCTTAGCTTGAAGAAGAAAGAATCTTAATGAAAGAATAAATAAGAAGCTTAAAAAATAATGAAGATAAAGAAGAAGAAGAAGAAGAATAAATGAAGATAAAGAAAGAAGCTTAATGAAGATTTTCTCTATTTTGGAGTATTAACATGGACGCGATTTCACCGGCAACTGCATACGTTAAATTTAAATAATTACGCCTGAACAACGTTCATTAATTGAGGGTCAAAATTGGTAGTCTAATGAGTAATGATTAATCAACATGGAACTTTTTTTATATTATGCTCATAAAATGACTCCACACCACCTGATGGTTAGAAATAGAGGAGTCCATATGTGAAGATAGCTAGTGAAGCATACTGCCCTAGCCACCCTCACCTTGCCGGCCACTTGCGGGCCAATACGAAGCCATGTTATCGTACGAGTATTTATAACACGATTAAAGCTACGCACGTGAACAATCTAATATTCTTAGTAAAAGGTATTGCTTTCAAAATTAATATGAATTGTTTTTTGGTTTCTTAACATAGTTAGCAATTATCCAAGCTATCTTTAACATTATAAAAAAATAGATAGGGTTGTTTTTGTCCCACTAAAATTTATAGTAAATTGACCGGGGAAATACATTCACATTACGGAAAGAAATTCTGATTTCTAAACTAAGTTAACCTGAAGATACTGTAGGGAATTTTTCGTTGGTAAGTTATTTTTTAATAAAAGGTGTAAGTAATACGATCCAATGGATAGTGATTCTTATTAAAATAAAAACTTCGAAAATTATTACTTACATAATGTATTATATTAGGCTATATATTATTCAGCACATACAAACTCATAAGTACTAATTTGAAGTATTATAAATGTTAAAGGATTTGTAGAAACTCCGAACCTTGTGAAAAAACTAAAGTTCGATATAATTTAGGCTACATTTATCTAACAAATACAGATCAAACTTATGTTACAGTTTTTCAATTAAACATAAAAATATCTCTTTTCATTCGATCATTCTAATATTCTATTTAGTAACATTCAATTTAGTGACGCCACGAAAATACACTGCATTTCATTTAAAGGATCAAATACACGAACAAGATATCAAGGAAGACATTAATTTTCGACATAAAATGCAACAGCAAAGATATGAGATCATTAAAACGTTTAACATGAAATAAAATTTCGTCTTTGTTCAAACCATTACTACACTAAAATAAGATATAAACTTTATTTTGACGCATGAAATACTGCGTCTATCTCGTCCCAACGTTCGCAGGTGAGCTTACAATTTTGGTATCGGTACTGTTATAGGTTATTATGCTTGGAATCCTTAATTAATACCCTCGGCGTTCGTTTAATATTAGATCATTAAAACCGCAATGTTCGAAAACTTACCTGCTTTAGGAAACTGGAAGTTGTATAAACAATGGAAGTTTATGGTATGAACTTTGAGCCTGAGTACCTATGTCAGCTTACAAGAAATTTTATACTAATTAAAAAATTTACAAATAGGTAAGTTATTGTTTGGCAGATATTGTTTCATTAAGACCAATATATTGTTAGCAAGAAGTTTAACATTGTTAACACTTATGTTTAAATAATCCAACAGAAGAATACTCAAAATCTATGACTTTTTTAATATTTGACATATTGTCAAAGACCAAAGATTGTATGAGAACTGCTTAATAATATATATGCCAAGATTTGAGTATTCGGCTATAAATCTATTTAATTTTGAAATACACGATGGTTTTATTCGTGAAAACAATACGAAGTATGACATTCGTATACGAATGATTAAAAATTATAAAACTAATTGAATAGCGAAGCTAATTCAATAAGTTTAGTTTCCAATCAACTATATTGTCTCATAGACAAGAATGAAATGGGTAAACTGCAAGACTTTGTGAATGTATTAATGCGGTTAATTATGAATAAGATCAAAATAAGCTCATTTCTATCAAGAAAAGATATAAAATTTATTTAAACAGAAATGATTTAGTAAAATTGAAAATTGCTATAACTTCTCTCAGAAATATACACAAAATTATATATTCAGAAATAAATACAAAACACGAAACTCCCTTTAAATCTAATATACATTCGAATCACTACAAACAAAAACTTGTAGGAGAGTTTTTGTTGTATAACAGCAAAATGTAAAACAAAATCATATTTCGCGGTTTCTCTACAGACGCCGGCCAAAGCGTCTATGATGTCTGTGTACTTAGTAAACTTTTATCGAGGCAGACGAGCGTTTTATACAAACGTTAAATTAAATATTTGCCTCTAAACTCTAGGAACTGGCAACACTGAACTGTTTAAGAGACAGGAAATGTTAACGTGGACCTAAAAAATGAGAGAGACTCAATCTGAGCGCTGTGCATTTAAATAAAAATGTAAAAAGCTTGATAAGTGTTTTAAAAAAGGACCTGAGTTTTAGGGTTCTGTAACCAAACAAAAGAATTTCCGTTCTCAAACCTCTTTATACAGACACTCGGCCAACTACTAAGCCAGAGGTTCCGGGTTCGATTTTAAACGGGACAGCAGTTTTTGAAATAAGCGCTAATATTGGTTACTGTGAATATCTTATATTCTATTAGAAATGTTTGTATTGCTTAATTAAATTTATGATTTCAGATTCAGATGTCAAAATGAAAAATCAATTTTAGTAAATATTTATTTTGATTGATAATAAATATGTTTAACCGTTATCCTTAATACACTCAAACATCTAATTTGAGATCAAAGAAATTAAAAATCAAATTGTGAAAGTTCAAGGTGTGAAATTTCTATTATTATTTATATTTTATATACGGAACAGTAAATTACCACCTGATGATTAGCAGGAAGAGCTTATTATCTATCCAGCGAATGTAGTTCAGCACATAAACACTACAATCCGTTTGGGAACACGATTTAACTAAAAAGTAGACCTGATCCTATAGCTTGACATTACTTGACGGAAGAGTTAATTTTATAGCAAAGGCGAAAAGGTCCAATAAGGTTGTATCGCTTAACAGAACAGACTGAGCGTCAAAACACAATCTATGGTCATCTAGTATCACCGTCATTCCTTTTTTCGGAAATAGTATGGTATGTTTTAGTAAAAAGGGAAATGTGACTAATGTAATTATAGGGCTTATGAGGTATTAATATATCTGTTTCTAGAATGATAGCACTTGACAGAAGAATGTTGCTGTTGTCTTAAGGTAATTGTACTTACTCAGGGTACACCCGAGCTATGTGCGGCGGTTATCTCTTAATGCCAACCACGGTAAGGGTTAAAGGCTACTGAGGCGGTATGGGAGTATGTCGCCTCATTCTGCGAAATTTTTGTCTCGCAGTAACAAACAACGCAGAAAGAGCGGGAGAACAATCCTCTAGCCATCCCTTTCGAGACGACGGGCCGCGTCGGAGTCTGGGAGTCACTCACAGTTTTCGCAAACCATCACATCTAGATTGCCTAAGTAACTCCACCAACCCATGGTCCTGCCTACCTTGCGGCATACGGACCGAATCACGGGAGAGCGCGAGGGTACTTGCCTAAGTAACTGTAGGCAATCTCCATCGAAGCATTCGGCTGGGCTGCCTCTCAGTGTTACTTCCAAACTAGGGCAATGGAGTTATCGAGTAGCCACTTTGATGAAGCACTGGATAAGGCCCACACACACCCGCCGCATATCCAGTGGCAACGAGGTGTGTACACGAAGTTTCCTCATTAAAAAATAAGGACATGGCTATCATTTAAAATCAGATATTTCGTTTATTACTGACATTAAACTAAAAAAGCGAGTTTTTGTAAGACGTCAATAAAATAGGTACCCTATCTTTGTTTAATTCATAATTTATATTTTTAAATACGTAAATGCCACAGTTATAGCCTAAACCTAAAGTAGATACGTGGATTTGCACTATTCAAAAAATAAATTTGAAAACATATTGTGATATTTATTATTATGCCCATTAAGCACTTTCCTGATGATAGGAGCTCCAACGGTCACTGAAGTACTAAATCAATATGTGTGTTGCTCAGGCTACATTGACCTAATTTCTGGCGCAGAAATTATTATGAAAAACAAACGCCTAAAAGCACATCCTGTTGATTTAAAACTTAAATAAAATGGGGATTTCCGAGTTTGCTTTTAAAATGGGTTACGATATAACAGTTTTATTAAAATTAAGGTTAAACAATCTTATGTTACATAGTCTGTTTCGTTGATAATCATAAAAGTGGTTCTATATCTGTTCTATCGAAGTGCTTCCTTGTTTAATTTTATATTGACGTGAACATTTTGGAGCATACACATTCTAAAAAATAAATAATATCCCAGTAAGGCCTTGTTAACGGTCACAGTGACAAGCAGAGAGGGGCTTTGTGGACCGAAGTCGATGTCTCAATGGGTACATCACTTAGAATTGGAGTGACGTGATAATTAGATATCGATGTTTACTAAGTCATTCAGCTATTTCAGAAGTATTTTTGATTTAAAACAGATCTCCACAGACATCGTCATAAGTTTTTTATTTATATAATTTCAAAGTGTGTTGACGTAACTATAAAGATTTTATGTACCATAATTTAAATTTTTTTTTTTAGAAAGCAAAAGCAAAGAATATACCCTTGATTTGAAAACTTTATTATTTATCGGTGGCACATTCGACACTCACCAATCTGAGTCAATCACGTGGACCCAGACCAATATATGCATTTATTAATTTACCTGTGCAATGAGCGGCGGCTGCTAGCTAGCTAGCGATATTGCGCTTGATACAGGTTGGTTTTTAGATGCACAGATTTTATTAACATTATTAATGATTTTAGCTAAAATATAGCATTTATACAATTTATATCGCATAAAGATATAAGATGATGAATGATAAAATGAAAACACATTTTATATTAACTTACATCATTATGTAATTATAAATTAATGAAATGAAAAATAACTATTAAATAATTGAATCACTATTCTCTCAAATAAAAATGGATTTTTACGTTACCATAACCTTTTAATCATCGATTGGTTATTTTTCTTATTAACAGATAAAATAGAAATAGTAACGACCAAAGACACCACTAATAACAATCACTTTACTCGGTGACATCCGACGTCAAGGAACCTACAACTGGATGCAGAGGTCTTGTTTTTAATTTTCGTTTTTTTAACAACCGTCTGTTTAGCAGGCTATACAATCTCATTGAAGACTTATAAATAAATTAATGTCAAACAGGGGTAACTGGGATAAGAAATGCTGGAGAAATATGTCAGCATATTATTTTGTAGCTTCAAAAGATGAATTATGATGGATGATTTTTAAATCATATTAATTTATACTTGTTCCAAATACCACTGAGACTTACTCTGTGACGTCTAGAAAGTCTCCTTTTTATGTAATAATAATATATAATAAATAAATATTTGTGTAAAATAAAGGATAAAAGAAATAATAATGAAGACATTTATTATTGCTTCATTGTGCTCCAATTTCTCTTGATATGCAGAAGAGAATATAACTAAGGCCGCCATGATGATATTTGAATGCGTCTATTTTGTAAGCCTACATTAGTGTGTGTACATTAGTTCAATTTATTTATATACTATACATGTGTACAACAATTTATGTCAAAATGTTTCACTTCCAATTAAGGTGACTTTCAAAAAGGAATATTTATTAAAATACTCAATTTCAATATCGTAAGCTATAAAAAATTGTTTAGTATAGTTATTTTCCATTGGGGATGTCAATAAATCAGAAGGCATCTAATAGAGACAAAGACATGCTGTCTGAAAATACGTACTAAAACCGAAGTTTGTCAAAGAAGTTTCTAGAACTTTTTCACAGTCCACTGTCGAAATTGAAAATCTATTGTGTTGGGATAATGATACTTTTAGGAATACAAAGTCGCTGCTAATAACATTCTAATAACTATACATCGATTGAAATCAAAATTGAATAGGTACTTTTCTTACCCTTTCACCCTTCATAACTTTTCTTAACTTTATCGTCTTCATAATGAGAGGAAGACGAAGTTCACATACACGAGCATCAAATTAGACAGATACTAGCCGCCATACTATGCAAACTGCTTATTTTTTTCTCCTCTCTAGAAAGATCCCAAGTTATATGGTAGTAGAAACATTTTAGGACATACTTTGATATTGATAGCACAGCAAAGCAAGACATTTTTTCATCTACTCGCAATCATTAAATCCAAATCTATAGAAGAAACTAGCAACTTTATATATTATTATTAATGCAAAAATTACCTAATTTAATTATAAAAAGGTTGGTTCTTAAATAAAAAATGGTGGATATGATGTCACTCATAGAAAATGGAAAAATAAACAAAACAGAAAAAATATTGTTATCTACCAAGGGTATTTTTACGTCAGTCAAATGCTTACTTTGACATAGGTCATCTCAAACGTTATTGAGCGATTGCTTGTTTAAAGTGAATGTGGAGAATATTATATTATTATCAACAATATTTACTTTCGTAAGCCTTTTACTAACGACAATAAAAAAATCAATAATATTGTTGAATCAGCATCATTTCTATGAGTATTTTTTTATTTTGTAAAAAGGTCTTTGTACAAAGTAAATTAATGTATTTTTAAGATGAAGTGTTTTTTTCCTTACAATTTATTTGCGTAAGTTATAATATTTTCTCTGATAAAAATCAACAGAAAACGGCCTATTTAATTATGGATTATCATTAATATTTACCTTTCAATAATCATATAATGTGCCCTCAGATTATTGGCAGGTAAAATTATGTATCGACAATATCTATATGAATAAGTAATATATAACATGAACTAGCAGGACTAAAAAACAGCGCGTCTGGAAACTTTATTAGAAAGTTGCAAACATTCTGTCAATATGTCAATAAATTAATGTCTAAAAGAATACTGTTATTCGTAACCTTACCCAGTGGAGATCATTTTAAAAAGTACTTAAGTATTAAACCTTAAAATCATAAAAAACTCCTTTATGAAAACATCTCTGAAGGTTATTTCAATTTAATTTTTATGCCGGTTAATATGTCCTTTTAACACTGACCCCGATTCCGTTGTGGACGGACTGAAATTTAATAACACTACTGCTTTATTGAAATCCAACTAAAAATACAAATGACCGTTGTCATCGGTGCCTTATTTGAACGCGCATCATAAAACATGGCGAGGAAATAATTTCCAAGCGTATGGAAATAACAATAACTTAATTCTAGTTTAAAGCGAATGTCAGCAGAAACGCCAACACTATCTACCATCCTGATATTTTAATATTAAATTTGACCTTTACATATAATGTGGCTCCCATACTTTATTACCTACATTGCGCAACTCCATAACATTAGAATTAGATGTCATTTTGAAACTTTAGTGACCACTAACTTTTTTCATATCTTGCTACACGTAAAGCAGATTTTTGACTGCGCTGTTAATACACGTTGAGGAATAGCATCAGACTTTTCTAAATGTATTATACGTTACGTACCTTTTGATTACTTATTACCAAAAATAACAAATGTATTTTTATATCATACGAAATATTTTGTAAAGTAATGTATATTTACAAAAAAGGAATAAGGAATTCCAATTAATTTTAAAAGCACGCTTAGCTTCAGTAGTTGTGTGATTATTTAAAATAAAATAAATAGCTTAAACAGTAGGTAGGAAAATTCATTAGAAAAACATTTCAGTCATATTAGTACTTTTTCTTCTTTTTGTTAGAATGCCTGTTATCAGCAGTGGGCTTTTGTTAATGTTGTTTTTTTGTAACACTTAAAATATTAAATATAATTTGAAATGAGATAATAAGGTAGTATTATTGTATTCTTTTGTGCATAATACTTAAGAAAATACCAAAATCACTGATTCGAGGCTTATTTAATAGATATAGCGATTACGATTCGGTTCGGCCATGGAAATAAAAGAATTGGATTCACTTTTCTACTACATTAGTTAGATATAATACTAATAAAACGGAAACCCAATTAAGTTTGTTTTCGCTACGGCATATTAAATTATTATGCAAAATTGGGTACAACATTTTTCTGTCTGCACGTGCAAGGGTTGGGATTATTAAAGCTAAGCTAAGCTAATTTCATCTCTCCAATGATGGAATTGGAAAGAACCTTTTACGGAAATATTTTAATGAAGCACACCAGGCAACTATTATGGAATGCAAAGTAGCTGAACAAACGATTAAGTTGATATTCAGGGTTTCATTCAACCTTCCAAACTAGGGGTTAGTTTCAGTTTCAATCGTATCGAGAAGTTTTGATCGTAGTTTGCGTTCATATTATAATCGCGTATAAAAAAAATTATTACCAACACTTCCCAACAAAGGCGCTGCTGTCGCTTTAATACATTTTGATAGCTGACTACAACACGATCGCTATGGTTCAAATTCGATTGAAGCTCAAACCACAGGTACTGGACAGGACGTGTGGAGAAGTTCAGGCTCGCAAGTGTAACGTCCTGGACCCTATCCTTGAAGCTATACACAAGTATACACTAAGATTCAATTCACAATGCGAAGCCCGGCCACCATCGCCTATAGCGCTAGAGTTCGGAAAAATTTTAGTCGAGTGCATTCGGATTAACAGATAATTTTCTACATTGGCAAGTTAAGTACCCAGGTACCGTCAATTTATACATGTACCGCTTTCAAAACAATGTAAAATACGATTCCAACTCAATCCCAATTGTTATTCAATAGAATTGTAATTTATTTACATAAAAAAGGCATCTGAAATATTTTTCTGCCTTATTGGAATAGCCAATTATGTATGAAGTAAGAATCAAAACAAGAAAATGTTCAAAATTCGTTTTTATTTCAAATAAGATTACGGGGATCCGGCGCCACATTTTTTATAAAAGATAAAAATACAAGATAAAAACGTTCCCTTTTATTGTATAGCGTAGGATTTAGGATTACGTTCGGAATATAGGTAAGATTAAAATATTTCTTTTTGAGCCGTTTTGCTTCTATTTTTAAAATAAATTACATTATTGTTAAAATCATTAAAAGTAGCTTAGAATTATTTTTTATCATCTAATTTGCGGACCTTTAAAACTTTTTTAAAAGCAACAGTATTTTCGGGTACGTAGATTCACAGAAATGTGATGTATAGTATTTGAAAAACTCTTTTTTGAAGTATTTGATTCGACGTAGATAGACTCCACTTCCACGGATTCAACCAATGACCCTAGACGGGTTCAGATTCAGCATTCACTCATTTCGCGTGAAATCCAAACGAGTTAAAAAGTATTCACATAGGTACTTTCTATAATTAATTCATTTTTGAAAACTCATTTACCTGTAATTTTTATATTTTATTAAAACAGCAAATATACTACCTCATTCATAAATAAATATCTAACTTACCCAATCACTTACAAAGTTCGCTAAGAAATTTTATCTAACAAAAAAAACCTGAAAGAAAAGACTGTTGGGAATTCCCGCTTATATTTTTCTTAAACTTAAGAACTCTTATTTTGATAAGTAATAATAGAATAAGTAAGTTCTTAATGAGTTTGCATATTTCAATATGCATCGTAAAAGACTAAAGTAAAATTACGCTGAAGTAGTCATACAATTCGGTTGATTATTTGAACTTTTTTAAAGACATTGGCCAATTTTTTTAATATTTGTAAATAAATGATAAAAAGAATCCAAGGAACGATTAGAATAAAACTTATTCTTTAATTAATTACCATGCAAATACTCGACATGACATAACCAATTAGTTATAGACTATTTAATATACAAAAGGAGTTTTTTTTAAGTTATAGAAGCCTATATTTGAATAATTGGGTTACGGTTTAAAATATCTTGATCTGTCTAACTGTCTGTACCTACTTCCTACGGTAAAAACATAATGCAGTCAGCCCCGACCCTCGTTCCCACTCCCTCTCAACAATCCCTCAAGCCAAAAATCACCCACAATCCAATGAGCCGTGATGGACGAATGACTCCTATTAATCCGATTTCTTACAGCCGCATATGTCTTTCTGGTCCATCGACGGAAACGATACGTTTCTTAAGTTAAATTACGGACGAAACCGAAGGATAGGCAGTCAGTTTGTGAATCACACGACACGCTCAATGCGGATTTAGAATGGAAATCGAAAAAGGTATTGTGATTGCCTTTATTAAGGGGATTTGCGTGATTTAGTGGTTTGTATTTAAGTACTCTGTCTGATGCGAGTGTTTTAGTCGGTTGGCGATATTATATTGCTGATTTGACTTCTGAATTGAATTTAAAGACGTAGCTGTCTATGATATCATAAAAAATTACTTCTCCGACATATTATACTTATTTGGCATATAAAACACTAGTACCTTACTTAAACTAGCACCAGCAAATTATTGAAAAGGAGGTGCCATTTCCAATGAAACCAACATAACGCTATCTTTTCATTTTTAGCCGCGTAAGTTTAAATTGAAGACTGCTACAAGCCCACATTAAAACCTTTTCTTTTACCATTACTAACTCTTAATAAATGTTAACAAATGAAACCATTAAAATTAAAAATAGATCTGTAACTGTTTAAATTCGTTTCACCAATAAAGCTTTTTCTAAGAACGGCTTCTGTACTTGGTTATAATAAACGTGGTTTGTACTTTAATACAAAGAACCACCTAGAGGCAAATTAAATTAAACTGAACTAAACAGACGATAGCTGAACAGGGGAAAGTGTGCAAAGTGAACGTAATCACTTCGCCTTCCAAAATAATTTACGTTGGAAACTGTTTTTGTTACGCCTGCACGTTGATTCTAGCAATATACACGTTATACCCTTGCTGCTTGCATTAAGACGCATAATTAATCGTGTGATTACGTTTTACCGCCCTATCACAATCACAATGAAAGCGCATTCGTGGTTGAAGGCAACGCAAAAGCTCGAGTTAAAATTGTAGCGTAACGAATCAAAGTCATAAACAAAGTAAATAACAATGACTCCATTAAAAACATAGTGGTTGAAGGAACAGTTGATCATCTATGTCGACTAGGATAGACTAACCAGTGGACAGAACAGTAAAGCCAATTGTGTACAACGACAACTATATCACAATATCACGACATCTCTGTCCAGAGTGAAAGGATGAGCAAATTTGAGTCGTATGGAGTCGAATTATAAATAAATAGGCATAAACTCCAGAACTAGGAGCACGCCTACGTACATTACAGATAAGCGCAAAGTTTTTAGTGCTAATATTTAATATTTTCTTTTAGATCTCGTTGTTGCGATCAGTCGTAATATAATAATAATATAATAATTTAATATGTGGAATAGATATTAGTGAAGGTTACAAAGTAATTGGCGTTTTACACCGATTCATTTTGAGTATGTCAGATTTCATCTTAAGTGGAATATACGAACCGTGCATCGTGAAACACCACGTGCACTTCACTTTCTTAGAACAAGCGTTTAGATGGGGCTCCACGAGCTTTGAAGTAAGAGTATTGTTTAGCGCGAATTTGAGTCCGTTTAATCGCATGCTTTGAAGACTAGGTACTTATCCATAAAGGCTTTTTGGGTTTGAAAAAATTGTGTATCGGCTTTCATTTATTTATCAACAAGCCGTTTGACAGCTGAGCAACGAAAATTACATATTTACTTCGACCTAAAAGATTTATTGTACCTCGCTTGTTGGACACTTTCAAAGAATTGCCGGATTATCTTAACTAGTCATGTGGGTCGATAAGTGTCCCAAAATAGACTGCGTTTGTTGGTGAGGTGATTGTAGTGTCCAAAATTACATAGGAGGTTTCACTTATGCGCGGAATTATCAATGTCACTATGTTTGTTGCTAAATATCACAGAAATTGTACATTCAAGGGTTTCATTGAAATAAGATGTGCAGGAACATTAAACCCAACCCAAATGCAGATAAAATGTGTTGTCTGTATTGAACTTGCCCTTTAATTAGAGATTGCAGATTCCAATCCATTGAGTACTGTACTAACCAATTAGTATCGGCAACACAAAACCCTTACAGGAACTAATCTTAAACGTAAGCTTCACGTTTCACTGATTCTTATCATATTAGGGAATAAAGGTGAAAATTAATTGATATTATCGTTCTATGTTGAATATTCCCGGAATATACGAGTTATGTGCTTTGTGAGGTTTATTATTACAGGCTGCGGTGCAACTGCATTCGATTGTACGTGTAATTAATAAAGCAAATAGGGGGATTCCCGCAAATATAGCTTAGTTCGCTCTATTCATTTCTGAAGTACTAACTAGTTATTTTGGTATAATGTGTCTGGTAACACTGCCTTTGTCTGCTTGTTGATGAATTTTGATTTAATTACGAATGCGGTTCTTATTTTGAATAAAATTGAACATTTAGGTAAAAAAAAGTGATTTAAAATTATAAGTCTAATCTTTCAGTTAAAGGTTATATCAAGGAAAAAAATATATAATAATAAAAAATCTTAGTATAGGGACAAGAATTAAAACAGCCATTTTCAAAATTTAACAATACCAAAGTCAAACAATTTGGAACATATATTGCTTGTAATTTTAATCCTATAGCTTTCGTATCACTTCATTAACCGATAATATAGCCCGGCGACAATAGTGGAAATACTAATATGGTCAATATGTTAGTGATTGCTTAGTTAGACACTCTGTGATCTTAGGAATTATTAATTTCACTGGGAAAATTTAATTAAGAGATCGTTTAGACGCTGAATTGACAATTACAATACGTGTAATTGTCAGTATATTAATGGTTAGGTCTAAATTTAGGTCTCCGTGTTCTGTCGAGCTGTACTTACAATCCAGACATAGTCGAGTGTTTATTGTCTCAAGTTACAGCGCGGCATAAAAAAAAAATATTACTGTAGGTAGCAGCATATCACTTCCGAAATCTTTTTGACTGATCAGAATAAATAAGTTCAATACTAAACTGTATTTTTAAATTTTCATTTTTATTTATAATTATACACTTGAGGTGGTCTGATTGTCAGTGTGCTAGGATCTAATAATGAAGTCACAAGACAATCGGGAAACGGAAAACAATATAAAAGTCGATAATACTGACGATCAGTATTAAAAAAAAGTTTTGAGCCAATCAAAAAGAGAAGACCTTGTAGTTTTTTTTACACAAAAGGCAGTCTTCAGTTATTTTAAAACTTATTATACAATCAATATCTGAAGAATCTAAAGTTGATAAATTTAGATACTTAATAAAAAAAGATTATTACTTACATGAAGCAAAAAACAAAATTAAGCCTTTTTATAATTGTGGTCAGCCCTTGGCTGAATGGCAGACAAGACCTTTATTTACATCACCGTTAAAAAGTCAATAAGCCGTGAAACTATCGAAAATAATTGTTTTCAATTAAATTCTGTTCATTTGTTCAGTCCTTACGTTTAATTAAACAGCTTTCGATTGTTGATGATCATTGTGAGCTTTTTACTATTTGCTTGCTAAAACATCGCTACTTTTACAATTGTGCGTGACGAATGGCCGAATTTGAAATAACTAATCAACATCTTTCGTACGGACAGCAACTAACGGAGAAACTTTTGATTCATTTTTTAATTTTTTTTTCATTAAAAAATGCTTTGATTCATAATTTCCCAGTATTTTGATACGAAACAATTTTTTTGCTCAGTAATGTTTGAGGCTTTATACGCTTTTAATAATATCCATAGCTATGTACATACACAGTCAATAAATTGAAATGTTTCAAAATAGATAACATAAAAGTTAGACGTGAAAAGCAAATTGGCCAAATAGAACTTTTATTTACTTTATTGGATAATTAGTTAGCTATATAACTTTTTTCTGTCAACAAATTACTCAATTAACGTACTATTAACTTAATGAAAGTCTGTGTTTTAAACTTATCATTCGCTCAACTTATCTTTCCTCATATACCTAAGGGATAATTTCTTTAATAAAATGTAAGATATGTTATGTTCTTTGTCCTAATATATTTAAACTGATCCGTTTTGGATCTTCAAATTCTTTGAAGTTCAATCATATTGGATTGTTACTGGACACAGAATAACAACAAAATGTATCTTATCTTATATTAAGGCATAACAGTGGTGGTAATTCTGCTAGCATTAACTACAACTAAAATATTCTGCCTCTGTTTCATTAAATAAAAAGGACATAACGACTCGTAGATATACGTAATGTTAGTTGACACTTAGACGAACCATACACCTTTGATTAAAGCAGCATGTTTTTTGAAGTACGTTAAATTAAGGCCTGTTTGCTTTGAAGTCGCTAGAACATGTCAAATGACGTCACCGGAAATCTCTTCCCTTTTCTAATCGGATTGTAGCGAGAGTTTAGCATGTACTTAAATTTCGATGGAGTTTATGCACACAGAATAGGGGTTATTATCTTTCGTATTATAATCTTTTTTTTTTCTCTATTCTGATTACGTGTTTATATTGAAAGGCAATGTTTTGGTTATTTTTACTACTGTACAGTTTTATGACGAAACACTATTTAATTTCAATTATTCATGACAAATGGATGTGTCACTCTAATATCTCACAACAGTAGCTGAATTTCATCAGAGCTGTATCGTGTGATATGATATAGGCGGATCAACTTAACCTTTAAAGTTATATTACAAAAAAATATAAAGTGGAAAGAAACGAAAATACATAATCGCAACTAGTGTTGAGAATAAGGAACATTTTATACAATTATGTCATGTTATTAATGTCATTGTTTCTAACGTAACATAATCATAATTAGTTTTTTCGGTGTTCCCTTTAAAAAATAAATAGATTAGTAATAAGTATTGATGCAATAGAAAAACTGATTCGATGTAATTTTGTACAGAGTATATATTTTTTAATTTCATTTGGTTTTGTTTGCTGTATCTTTATATTTTAATTTACTTTTGCTACTGTTTTAATTAAGACTTCAAGATTGTTTTGATGGCGGACACCTTTCACTTCTATTAATCTTTCGTTCCTTACAAGCCAGTTAGTTACATTAATACTCTTTAGAATTATACTCTTTATTAAATTTGTAACAAATTTCTAGTAATACAGTTAAAATAAGTAACAAGTGTGAACTCTTTCCTTTCATCAGTGTTGAATGCACCATAAGAGACATGTTACGTAATTAAATATTATTCATTTAGATACTTCAAAAAAGTAAGGAAAGTTTACATAAAAGATTTTTTTTTTTGCATACGCATTTAAATAAAATATTAAATAATAATCAACTTAACATAACAACCGTGGTCCTGGCTACGGTACCAGTGGAGGTGTTAGTAAATTGGTCCGAGTGTCTTCGCTATCGTCATCGTCTGACATGATTTCATAATACACTTATCTTATCTCAATTTTCGATAATGGTTGATAGTGGCCATAGCACATTTGATAGTCATATTCGATAATTCAAATGTGCTACGAGTATTGGAAGAAAATGATCACAATTCTATTGGTATTCTATAAATTTTAAATTTAATTTATCTGCGTCTCTTTCATTTTACTTCAATCAGAAAGAGATAGGTAGAAATTGAGAAAAGTTAGGTTCGTTGACATTTAGACGATCCAAAAAGCCTTTTAGTTAATTTAATCAGATTTTCAATTGTAATAGAATATGGATTAATTACCTAGCAATTGTCTTTTTAGGTATTTCAATTAACGTTAATGTTTATTTACATAAATTCAATCTTTTCCGTAGAGTCAACAGTATAGAGATCGATTTCATGTTACAGTACGGCAAGGTAGAAACAACTGATCACATTCTATGAATAACTACGTACCTATCGACCTTTCGTTTGTTTAAAAGCATCTTAGAAGGATCAAAATGAATATAAATAGTAAACAGCTAAGCGCCTTTGCTTAAGACTACTCCAGAGCACGAGCACGTCTCGTTGCTCTGGGTTGTCTTAAGCAAACAGAAGCAAGCGTTCAGTGGCTTACTCATATTTAAATTTAATTAACTTTCAAGCGCACATCTCTTTTATACAAGACCTTAGAAAGAATGTTTGTGCAGAAAATGACTGCAACTAGACTACCCGCTGAGATTTTTTCAGCGTATATTAAAACATGTATTTAGGGTTCCACGCGTTCCTACTTTAGTTGTTTATCAATATTAACGCTTATTCCGTTGTTAATAGACTGTAACTTTATTTTAGTTTTTACCTTCTCTTTCATATCAAACCGGCCAGAAAAGAACAGATGATCCGTTACTTTAATGGCAATTGCAACGCATTTAAGCCTTATTTTGACTCACGTGTAAAAAACATGATAAATAAGCCCAAAGTTTATCGATTGTGTAATTGTGGGTTATTATAATCTATCTACGGGTGGTATTGCTTAAGAGGCGTTGAATTTTGACAAAAAAATTATCAAAATTGAAAAACACCCGTAGAAAGGTTGTAAAATATGAATAAAAAATTCAAAAATAATACTATCCCTTTCTGATTTAGGTATACCAATAGGTCGTCTCTTTTTAATAACTTAATTTATGCAAATATAGTAAAGGCATATTCTTTATGCGACTGCGGTGGTTAAATGGTTTTGCCACTAATATTATAACAGAGATCATAATTTTGTCGGGAAATTATAAGTTTTCCAAAGGAATGATCATGTACTTCTATCATTGAAACAATATTATTTTCATCTCTATTAAAAGAAAAACCATTACCAAAATACAACCAAACAGTCCCGTGTGATAAAGAGTTACGAATGAACATCATATTATTAAGTACTAGTTAAAATTTAGACGTTTGGGTTTAAATGTCTAATCGTTTAAAAATTATAGTAACACTACTATGTAGTATAGAAAATCAATTTTTGAACTTGGAAATATAATTATACAGAACCATAAATATAGACGATTGAAATTGGTAGGTAGATTGGTAGTTATAATTTTTACTTCATTTAGCGCAGACACCGCTGCTCTTATTCCATGCTGAAAAGCGAAACCATAATTTAAGTTTTAGAATTTCGCAATTGACATGTTGTGAAAAGATTTGAACTCCATTTAGCGTAGGATGCCAAGTGGACTGCACTCATTACGTTATTACAACAGAAGATATTATGTTTTTTGTTGAATTTACCTATTTGATATACATTTACAGTATAGTATGTGGCGTATGTAATAATATATAGGTTATGATCATTGTTAGCATTTTGGTTATGAATTTTTTTTACCGCAATTTACTTTCGAAACCGTAGAGACTATTAATATTTATTTTAGTCTTTATTTTACGGCTTGACAGCTAAGTTTATCTATCCGTACAATCCATGGCATCTGCTACGATTAGAAAACGTCGACCAGCAACTAAACCCATTCGAAATGATTTATGTTATCCTTAAAAATTGGGGACTATAATTCACTATCGGTAAATTAATTTTGCTTTAAAAATTTATATTTAGATGCTGGCACAAGATATTTTATTTCCAACTTGGTGACCTGGTGAACTTTGTATCACCCAGTCTGCTAAGAGCGGTTTAAAAAATGACAACTCAGAATACCACTTCATCCCAATTAATTTTCAAAAAACAATTTTCCGCATTAAATTACTAATTTTATATTATTTTTTATGGATTTTCTTTAAGATTTTCACTACTTTTTTATTTATCATTATAATCATGATACAAATTGGTTAGTCTGTTTTTTAGTTTTAGAAAGACTAACGTACAGCTATTCATTTTATAAATTAGAGAAGAGGACAATAATCGGAAACTTTATTAAACATAATCATTGTATGATACCGAAAGTTTTATTTAAAGAAACAAGCTCAACACTTAGTTTATTAAATCTCTTTGTAACAGGATTTATTATTAAAATTTAATTGTAACACTAAACGGGGCGTTTACAGTACTTAGAATAATGAGCATTAAGCAAATACTCAGGAACATAATGACTAAGTAAAAACAGGGCCAGTTCTCGGACTACAAAAGACTCATTGATCAGCAATTACCTTGGAGGCCTCCGAAAAGCTCTTTAATTAAATCCTTCTCCGATGACGTCATAATTATGGCGCAAATTGGATTGAGACATCCTCTTGTTTTGTTAATTGTAAGTACGAAATTCTTCTTATCTAAGTTTTTGGAAGACTTTACAGATGGCGGAGCCCTTATTGAAGGAACTGTGACTACTATAACTGGTGGAGGTGAAGTCAAATTTTAAACTGTACGTGAGTTTGTACATTGTAATCAGCTTTATCTTTGTAATATTAAGAAGGATAAATAAGAACTCAAACCGATGTTTAAAAATTCCTGTCCACTTCTTATCTTTGTAAGACCATATAGAGACGTTAAGGGGTTCGCAGTTCTTTAGATATGAAACACACAACTCATAACATGGCTCCTTCAAAAAAGGCGTGAAAAGGCACTTTTGCGTGAAAATGCCCAGCGTGAAGGGCCGGCAAGATGGAAGTGGCTAGTCTGTCGCATGCTGATCAAGCTATCTTCACATATGGACTCCTCCTACAGCTTACCGTCAAGCGGTGTCGAAGTATTTGCTGTGCTTTTTATAAAAATATACAACTGCATAATCAAAAACGAAGACAAATGAAAATTTTAAAATATTATTGAAGTGAGCAGCGAAATGGAAACTATGTTACGATGTTGACGGAATCAGAGGGCTGCATGACATTTACATCTCTTTATTCAAGAATACCGATGCACTTGTTAAAACCATCGATTTCTATATTGCATTTGTCTATGGTTACCACTTTGTATATCGAGGGTCATAGATTTTTTTATTTTTATTTTCTATAAATTTCAATTTGCCATTGACGATAAAGTTTAACATAATTAAAAATACTACTTGGACTTACAGCGTAATTACTAAAATTTGCTTATTAATGTAGCTTACATTCAAATTTAATTGTCCTAGAAGTAAACTTAAAATTAAAGTTAATTTAGGATCAGTAAATTGACAAATTGACAAGTTTATTTAAAGTAAATATCATCACAACATGGATTTGAAACCGTTATAAAAACAAAAAACGATCCGTTTAAATTCAATGTTGAAAACTAAATTTTGAGCTTATTTACGACCTCACTTTGTTTTCTTACCTGCACTAGCAAAGAGCTGCTTTCTAGGAAAATTCAATTCCTGGAAACATTTTTCCTATGAGTCTGTTGTGTGTAAAACGTATGTCTGTGCTGGTTTCATAAGGGTGCACTTGATGCGTTTGTGGATTGAAAACTTAGAGGTTTGTAACATAGACAAGTCAGATGACTATTAGTGTTATATATAATACGTTAAAAAGGTCTGTGAAAGATCGATTATATTGATGACTTTTTAAATTTATTAGTTTGTTTTTTTAGTTAATTAGTTTTTTTTACTCACTTTGTGATAGTTTATATATATCGCAGCATATAAGTTAGCAGCCAGGTAGTAATACTGTTCTGGTTTATGAATTCTTTTAATTAGATATATTTAGTATCATGAGATGTTATATGCTTCCCTAATGAATAAATAAATACATGATCGTTTTACGAAACTTTCCGTATATTGAAAAGAAACTTCAATTTCTTTAACATTTTATTTTCACAAATCAGAAAAAATATGTATTATTTAAAACCTTTAAAGAAAAAAATAGAAATAGTAGAAATAGTGAAATATATACAACGATAGTTCGTTGCGGATTGATTCTGAAACAACTTAAACCTACATGCAGCCACTGGAGTATAGTTATTCAGTTACACATACATGATGATGACAAATTAGGACAAAAAGTGAAATAATTGATATAGAATATGACAGAGCAGAGATGCTATTAATTGAGTATAAAATGCTGTAACTACATATCTTTCGTACTAGGAACATTTTCCTAGTACGAAACACATTTGTTTATAACCACAGGAGTAAAGAAACCGCCTCTTTACTCTATGGTTAACTAAAGAGACTAGTAGTAATATGTATATAAACAACTGAAAACTAGTAACTAAAACAACTTTTAGTATACTAAATAATGGTATTCATCGTATAAATATCTGCCCCTACTAGGATTCGATCCCGAGATTTCTGGCTAAGTAGACAAGGGTTCTAACCACAGCACCAGACGACCATCTTTATCTTCATAATGAACTTGCGTGAACTGACATTGTGTATTGTAACAGCGTCACAGAATAGCTATGATTAGTCAGTAGTGCAACGTATTTAAATTAGCAAGTTTACATTTTGCTAAGGATTGTCAGAGAGTTGGTTTTGATTATTGAGTGCAATTCTTTTTAAGATTTTACAAAAGTAATTTACAAATTATATAATTTTAATTTATAAAATCATTATTCTTAAAAAACAAATGAAAGTTTTGTTTAACAATCACTCGCTTGACTAAATAGAAGTGATTGACTCTGTACTGTATTTTTTTTCATTAAGTGATCCAATTTCGGGTTCTAATTAAGTTTAGTTACCACTTCCAATTTGCTTCTAAACATAACGGACTATATTAATATAGCGATAGAGTTCATGCTGTTATCAAAAAGAGAGGCATTGACGGATTGACATCTCAAAGTAGCTTTGTCTAAATTTTATACCATCATTGTCTAACTGTATTATTTGTTAAACTTTGACAACGTACCAAACAGTAGTACAAATTCAACCACAACGTAATTATGTCTCTCGATATCAAACATTGAAAAATAACTTTCGAAATGTTGAATTCATTTGTAGTACAATGTTCGATATTACATTTCAGTACTCAAGTACTTCCTTTAAATTGTAATACATTGGGAATAATAAAAATAAACCTGGATATAAGAGAAACAGACGGGCGTAGACGGATTGTAATGGAATTCCCTTTTGTTCCCGGATTATTTAGGTATGCACGAGAAGGTATCAAATGGACTGTGATGTTTTCAAATTCATTACACACACAAATTCTTTCTTATACCAGTAGCGTGAATCTTTGTACATTGAAAGCTGTAAGTTATTAAATGCGTTCTATGTCAAGTCAGTTCTAATTTTAAATAAGTTTAAAAGAAATCGAAAAATTTATCAGCTTGCAAACCAAAAAATTTAGATTTACTAAGATTCTAGAAGTTTCTAATGTTATTGACGGCCGTTTGTTCAAGTGTTCAGCACCCCTGTTTTCTTAGGTCTCCGGTTTGAATTACGGTGGAGGCAGATATTTATATTCATATAACTATCTATTATTTTTCCGTTATCTAGTATATAAAAGGCACCAACACAAGCTCTTAATTCTGGCTAGATAATAGGTGTCAGTGTGAAAATTATTATATAAAAATATATTGACCCAGTTCCAATCTCTTCAGATTTTCGTGAAGAAAAATATTTTCAGAACGAAGTACCCATAATAGATGACAAATTGATGACTGTAATGATGACAATTCGTGTATCTGATAAGTAATGCAAATTAACGGTGTTTATTACATTGGATTTGACTCACATAAAACCTCTTTCCTCGCTCGTCTCTCAACGCCGTTCTTGACGTTACCTGTCAGTTGCGTAACTGTTCCAAACCCAATTTATTAGAAAAAAATCTTACTACAATTACTTACTATAATTTTAATAACCTTCTGATAATCGGGGCTGATATACGCCCAACAAATAAGGTGACTTTGTTTTTCAAATACAGTTTTTCGATGAGAATTTTAGCTTCAATTCATTAGTTCATCAGTATTTTGGAAATTTATTTACGTTATTATGAACCTAATAAATCTTGGGATAACATATACAGATCAACTCGTAGCGGTAAGTTCGATATTTATAATTGGTTATAAAATAGTAAATGTGATATTCGTTAAGCAATAAGGAACGGCATAAAGAATACCACAATACTATATATTGTTTTATGGCAAAAAGCTCACTAAATATTTAAAATAAGAAAATTAATTAAAACACACATGAAAGATAAAATTTACTAGCGGATAACCGCCGCTGAATATTCATTTTCACCGATACGTAAAACAATTTGCCAGTCAAATGAGTTTTCTAAAAAGCCGATTAAGCGAAAACTAAAATCGGTTAATTATTTGCCGAACGTACGAAACAAGCGACATAGAATAATATTTCAGCTATTTGGAAACACATTGAATTTGAAATTAGCTGGTCAAGTCTGCATATAGCTGTCTACATTATATCTATGGATTATATATAATCAATAGACCAGGGACCTAATTGTGTAACTTCATATCCATCACGACAGCTGTCTTGTTTCTGCTATAATGTTTAATTAATATACATGTGACGATTATTTTTGTAATTTTGCATCTAGAGGCGAATAATTTTCATTCCTACACTTTAATATTTTATATATATTTAAATTTCACATTTTAACTATATCGACTCCTGTATTACACAGTCTCAAATAAAACAATTTACTATAAAATTGTCCTTCCTTAAAATAATTTGTGTACAATTTGAATAAATAATAATATAATTTTAACTATTAATAATAATGTTAAGCTAATTCAATACTTTTCAGTGTTTTAATTATAGTCTTAAATCTTGACTTTCATAAGAGTATTTTTAATTTTAATACTAACCTACACTGAATAAATTCATTGTACCTCTTCTATCTACTATAGTAAAGCTATTATCTGGTCCAAAAACTGCCCTAGCTTAATAAATATTTTGATTTTAAAATATTAATAATTAAAAATAAATATTAAAAAAACAATATATAATATTTTGCGACTTACACTATCTACTGAAATTCTGGTTTATATTCAGTTGGCTTACCTGCAACAAAAGGATAAAAAATATTAATTTCAAATGTTATTTAAGAAATACGTACACTTTAACGTCATTATGAGTAAAGTGCTTTAACATTTTGCTCTGGAGCATGTAATTTGTGTTTATTGGGCATCTTTTGCTGTTTGATAGAATAATACTTTTGCTTTTATAAGTATGCGCTGTACTATTGAGCTCCACGTATGGACTCGTCTTACTGGTCACAATCAGGAGGTGTTTCATCATTTACTGTGCTTTTTTAAAATAAAAACTTCTGCCATGAACGCCGTAAATAAAAAATTATTCGAAGTAGCGATGGATTTTTCTTTTATTTTCTTTGTAAAGCACTACCCCAGTATTTCAACAAACAAGACCAAGAACAATTATTCTAATAAATAAAAATCGTACAAGTACTTATAAACAAACATCTATTTTGCAAGTAGGTACGTAACGTAACGTACCTTAACGTAAATGACTCAATCATAAGATGGTTGACCAAATTCTTAGCTAATTTCAAATAAACAATATTCTAATATCGTAACATGTTATATTGAAATTGAATAAATTGTACCATCCACCCGCCTGTCAGTTCCAGAGTTCCTACAAGCTTGAAGCGTTTTGTTATTTATCAATTAAGATTAATAGGGAAAACACAATTGTATCAGATTACCAAAAATTCAAATTTGACATTATTTGACTATTTATTGACTGGAATGTTAAGATTCCAATATCATCAACGTCCACTTGATGACCTCCCCATCCGGTGTAAGGGGCGGTTCACCAACTGATCCAATCGTCGTTTAGCAGCTAGCACGAATAAATTACCGGAATAGAACCGGCAGTGGTATCGTGGTCGGAAAATTTCCGGTAATAGAGGCTGTTTTCGGGGCCCGTATGGGTCACCGAACACTTCAGTTTACGGAGTTGGCTGGTAGTATGCTGTTGACGGCTTTATATCCCAGCTTGGCCTAGTGGACACCCTTTTGTGGTTGGGGATTGTGGGCCTTCTAGGTTTGTGACTGTTCATGGCACTAATCGCCTTTGGTGGTATCAAGAGGGGAAGCGTAGCCGTAACAATGCTAGATCCTGGTGCCTTTACGTTCATGTTGGAGTCGCCCCCTAAGACGTGGGGATTGCGGCGTCTCCATGTGGCTCAGACCTTTGATGGGGGGCCAAAGCGTAGTCACATCGGATTAAATTTTGCGCAGAGTTCCATTCAAACCTCTCTTATCAATTATATAGCCAGCGGACCATTGCGCTCGATAGTGGCCAATGGTCTCTAGTCTCCAAGAAATGCGGTCCGTTGTCTACGACGGACAGATTTTAGACGGTGAACAGTAGGACACGCAAGACCAGGTGCAGGCGGCTACCTGGTGAAATATTCTTGAGCGAGCCCGAGTCATAACCGACATGCACTATGGCGGTCAGCCCAGTGACAATGTTTAGTGGGGTGCAGGAACGCCTTTACTCCGAGTTCCATATACTCCTGCAGTTGGCACCGTACTGTAGGGATGATACGTAAATAAATTGAACCTTTCATAAATTTGGGTACGAATACCATGCTAAAAAATATCTTCTTTATAAAATATACCAAATAATTTATATAATTTTCCATGTTTTCACCATTCATTACAATGTATACATCAAAACGAAGATGACAACAGTACTACTACAGTTGGTAAATATGTCAATATAATGTAATAAAGTACATTAACAATTTTAACAGTGGCCTTGTAACGTAACCAGGCTACTGAACCAGAGGTCATTTGTTCAAATCTTCGTATCTTTGTATGATAATCACGAACATATTTCACCAAAATTTATTTGAATCTAAAAATTTAAGGACACCTTTAAATCATAATCATAATACCTCTATAAATATAACTTCATAATTCAATGGCTTCTCGATGTTACTCACGCCCAATAAATCTTAAAAACACATTCCTACCGAGCTAGAGATAAAAGGGAAGAATCTTTTCCCGCTCCTGAAGCAAACGAGACGTCAATCGCGGCGGTCGGCTGTGGGCTTACATTAAGGCCTTTATACTAACATTGGAACAGAACGCTCCAGGCGGTAAGGAAGCGTCTTCATTGAACATAGAATTATGATTTTCTGCCTACCCGCAACTTATACAGTAATGAGGTATTTGTAATAAGTGTTTACTCGCCATTATGCACATCAATAATTCGATGCTGCAGAAAAATCGGCGATTGTTTAAATTAATAATCATTTCTTTGTTTTTAAATTTCATTAAACTAATTTTAGTTACAACACACTATACAACACTTTGTCATTGCATATTGTAAAACTAAAACTTACTTAATGATCAAAACCATTTTAATTTGTAATTCAGATTCACTAAGTACATTAAACTAATTAAATAAAATTTTATAAAAGTTGTATGATAATTTTTCTATCGTATCAATCACTATTAGCTTATGAAACGATACGTTTCTTTCCTTAAAATAAAATTAAGATGTATAACATTACTATCAGAGGTTTTTTTATCAGAAACAAGGAAACATCCTATCTGACAGTGCCCTAACATATAGGACTCCCGTTGCTCGTATAACTGAGCCTCCAATGTGGAGTGTGTTGGCGAAAATGTTTGTATTGACGTATTCCCGTCGACCGCTTAATTAGCTTTCGGACGGAGATTTCGAAGGGATTTCCCGAAAATTAAGCATCAAGTAATTTGCTGTCGATACTCGTTGCAAGGGTTGGGCTTTTTGTGCTTTAGTTGAGTTGGTAACTATTCGTATCTCTATTTAGTTGAGTCCGAAATTTAGTGTAAAATTTTGTTAAGTATCAAATATAGCATAGATTAAAAACCTTAAGGGTAGATTTTAATTGAAATCAACAGCTTATTTGTATTCCACTATCAGACACAAATCTTCTACATTTTTATTTAAAACACATGCAGTTTGTGCCATGGGCCAACAGATTGGTCCAATGCGGATTGTTGAGTGCAATGCGCTTGCGACAGCAAACAGGACTAACGGCTTTCCATGCCATCCGGAAAATAGAGGACCTCGTGATACAACAGTTTGACTGACCCATTCCGGACAAACGATAGCGAAACTTTCTTAGTTTTCATAATCGAATCCAGTACGCTTAAACAACTAAGTGAGCTCCTTAATTGATTTTTATTTAAAAACAGTGGTTTTTTTGACAGAAACTATGACTGTGTTCTTGGCAACATCTTTCACAAAATATTTCAACCAAATTAAACCACCTTAGGTCACCATATACTAAAATGTTAACATAATGCTTCACAGTGTGAATACCAATGTTATTAGTGATTCTGCAGACTATGGTGATCGCTTACCATTAGCGTCTAATTGAAAATACTTTCATTAAATTTTCAATAATCAATTCCATGACATCGTCACTGATATCTTTTGGTTGGTATGCACCAAAAACTTGGTTTTCATCAATTTATGATCGATGCGACAACTCTGTTATAACTTAGTTATTGCTTCACAAAATCTCTTCTATAATTCTTTTATCGGTCTTAAATCTGGAGTGTCTTTCAAAATAATACTGTTTAGACAGAATTAGGCTGTGCGTATCCACACAACAATCAGATTTGCTCAGTCAACATGGCTCGGAAGACATCTTACCTTGATGTTTGCTGAGGGGACTGTAAACAATAAGAGACCTCAAGTAATAGGGACACAAATAAATCATATTATATATTATTATCGTCTATTTATTATCAACCGATATTATGGGGGAAGCGGCTCAGTAAAGCAAATAGAGTAACTGATAAAGTTAAACTTAAAGAGAACAATTTGTTGTTTTAACGAAAATTATTGAGACTAGCCAATATGTTATTTTCTCTCAAGTTTAGTTAAGAAAATTTTAGTTTTTTTTGAAGCAAACGTTATTTAAAGTATTGTTTGTATCTACACTTGCGGGATCGGCTATTCTCCCGTGATGTCTATAGTGGTTTTTTCACTTACTCTCTCACACTCTGTTAACTATCTATATACTATGTATTCTACACTACCTAATTATTAATAATATTTATCAAGACTATCTATAAATAATACCGGTATATAGGCCATACCACAAATATCAAACTACCGGACTGAGTACACTTTTTATTTTATATTATATTTAAAAGTTAAATTAGCAAAGCGATGGGCCAACTAGATACGGCAGGACTCTAGTTGTGACGTAGATAATCTTAAGTTTTTTTCCTGACCTTAGAGTTCCAACACTGTAATAAGATTGAAAGGATACAAGGCTTTAATGTTTAATTGTCTTGTCTTACACTGTAACACAGCTAACTACTTCACAGCCAGAATACGAGAAGTAACAGTCATCACGCTCACCTAGATCATAACAGCGAGTAGTTTGGTTTATTGAATAGAAAGTAAATATCATATCAAAATAAAAAACTAATAAATTATTTGCTATTATAAAGTTTATATGTATTCTGCAAGGCCTCGTTGGAACTTATGAGTAGTTTCGATACAATTCAAGATCATTAAAGAATTTTTTGTACTAAAAGATTGAGTACTCGAATACCGGAGAAGACGTGTGAACATAAAAAATATTTTGCTCAATATACAATTGTCAACGTATTGAGCTTACCTCAGTAAGCCACATGATTTGATAATCCGCTCGGTAATTGGTTTAAACACTTCGATATTCTAATTTTTGTTTTGTGATATTTTTTTATATTTTGTACAAAGTTTTGCAAGAATCTGAATTAGTAAAATCGTATGATAAAGGACTATTGTTTTGTAGTATTTCTAGTGGTTTTAAAAGTTATAGTAACTGTTTATACCGGAAGAAATATGCAGATAATTCTGTATTGTTGTGAAATTCCAACTCGAGAGAAGGGATTTTGAGTTGTATTACCATTACTTTGAATTCGTCAACGATTACTTCAACTTTAATAATAATGTAGAAAAAAAGTAAGTAAATTCATTTCGCTGGCAGTTTCTGAAGCAAACAAATGATTGGACTGGATGTTTTCAAATTTAAAATTAAAAATAGACTGAAGAAATCTTGTGTAGTGTACTACTACTACACTACTTCACTCGCCCAAACACACATACACATATAAAACACACATACATAACAGAAGTTACACGCGCAAGCATACATAAACACACACTCTTTCATGTGGCAATAGCGTTGCTTTTTTATTTTATTTATTATATACAAAAAAAATATGAATAGTATCAAATACTCACTGTACCATATTGACAACTGTGACATAGTTAATATTAGTAAAGCTGGCAAGAAGTAACTTAATCAATATCGTTTAATATAGAAAATTAATACTAGTTACGAGGAAAATTGTTATTTGGAACTATCCAAATGAATAAATTATTACTATTATTTTGAAATTTATAATATAATGCCCAGATCAATAATATAGTTGTTTTATAAAGTTCACGAGTGTGAATACCAAGTGAAACTTTCATTTAATTATTACCTTTGATTACACAATAAAATTTTAATTATTTATTTAACATTAATACGCCGGTTAGGGATAACGCCTGTAGAAGAGTGGATAATGTCGATGGCTTGTACTTTATCGACGTGCCATTGCAAGTTCAATTCTATAGGCCTATTTATGTGAGGTTGTATTATTATTATTGCAGAATTTGGGTCTTTACAGACCCCCGTGTTCAACGCTCTGCTTAGTAGCCGACTCGTAATAACACAATCTCCAATGAAGGGAATTAAATATTTACCAAAAAATAACAGTACTGTTATTCCTAGGATCAGTAACAAATTCTTTAATTAAACCCGTTTGAAAGCGAGTCCAAGATGGTCCCTAGATGCAACCCTTGCGCGATAAGCCCGGCAGATGTCGCCAATGTAATTGCGTCGCCTTTGTGGCGTTCGTAATGGAAGGTTGACGAAACTGATATTGCTATCTTTAATCAACGCCAAACTTGCGCGCGCGTTACGATGCGGGTGTTTGACACGCCCGTTGCGGTCTCACTCGGATTATAGACTAACTTTCTCGTGGAAAACTTACCACACATTACAATAGAATTCATTTATCTGTTCACAAACTTCGACAGATTAGGTGAGAGTAAAATGCGATGAATTTATATGTACTGTTAGAATTTTGAATATTACCGTCAATATTTCGAATGATTAATCATCGAGTAAGTGCAGTCAAACATCTTCATTAAAATAAAATTTGGCATTTGAAATGAGATCTAAAATTTTTTATCTGAGCAATGGGCACACTTAATCTATTTATTTTAGTTGTTTTCTGAACTCAGTAAATATTTGAGTATATCATGCATGTGGTTGTTGGCCGCATAGTGACAAAAGGAATAAAATATTTAAAGCCATCTTTTACTGAAAGTTCTAAGTATTCTATAGCATTTAGTCTAGAGTCAATCACAAAAATTTAAGGTTTGATATAAATTCTAAACGTCCAAAAAGCGAACAAAAGCTCAACAATAAATCAGACGTTCTGATAACAAACCGATCAGTCACATCGGACAGCAACATAAACGCGAGGAAACTAATCTCTTTGAGACAATACTAGGGCAATATCTTTGGTTTACGACGGCCTTGCTGACTAGATCTACAAATATTTGAACAATCCACACAGCCACTATTGTCTAGGTCAAACTAATTTTGGGACCCACAGTAATTCGATTTAGCATTTAAGACCACCGGTTGAATCTGCGTTAATTATTTTGTGACGTACTTGTAGGGAAGTTTAATGTCCAAAAAATATTTGTTAAAGTTAAGTTTCAAGGTGTGTGATAGCTGTTGAGTCATCATCATCAACAGCCTCCATACTGGCCACCGCTGGGCCAAAAAAGGAGTTTAGGCCATAATACTACCACGCTGGCACAATGCGGCTTGGTGGGTGAAAATGGTTGCCGTAACAACCAGGGCCAACATCACAGCGTGACGGAAACACGGAGGAGCTCGAGATATCAAATTTCAATGACCCATCCGGGGACCAACCATGGCGAAAGTTGCTTTGTTTTCGTTATTGAAACCGAAGCATTTGAATAATAAACCAGCGAGCTCCTCAGTAAAAATTATACTTAACTAACCAGTTTAGTACCTATTTTATACTTTGATACATCAAAAACCAAATTTCTCAGTAATTCTAAGCAATTGCTTACTTTAGAATTCGAACGATTAGTACCGTTTAGCACTGACATATTTAACGGACATATTTAGTCGAGTAAAACTCACGATAACTATTGTTTAAAATTCTGAGCTAGCAGCAACGGGACATTTACATAAGATACTAAAAAGTTCATATTTGATTCCATTTCCTTACAGCAGCTGCAATAGTATCAAAATGTTTCACAAATATTACTTCTTTAACACATCACTAGCTTCAGCCGCCAGCGGCTGCGCTCGCGTGATGTTCGGTCTAACACAAATATGTTATAGCCTTATAACCTTCCCCGATTAATGGACTATCATAGACAAAACGAATTTTTCAATTCCAACCAATATTTCCAGTTAGTAATGCGATCAAACAGATAAAATGACTTCAGTTTATAGTATAGTATACATGATTTGCAATAACTATGTATCAGTCGAAAATATATATTTTTTTGGTCAAAAATCCACCACAGGAGTGTGGACGCATTTGATCCGGATTGAAATAAACCCATACCGTTAGGCAAACCTGAATTGCTTCGTGTAAATATTCCACACGAAAACTAAAAACGGACAAACAGCGTCGGACTCTGTGAGATTTACATTGAATCAGACATAGATTAATAAAAAAAAATTGGAAAGCATGCCGTCAATAATACTGGTTCCAGACATCTCCAAAGTAACTTCTTTATTTACTACAAGTATTAAAAAAATATCTCTCTTAAAATTTCTGATAAACTACGATGTTAATGTATACTTTAGTCAATGCAAATCATATGAATGTTATATTGACTCTAATAGCAAACAATGCATAGATTGACTTTTACTTTAAGATACTCTATAAACGTCTTCTGAAATAGTAAAATAGCAAGTAGTTTTACAACCTAAGTTCCGAGAAGAACGAGCTAATTGCTTTTCAATCGAAGTAATCTTGACTTAAATACACGGCTAGTTATTTTAATACCGGTCTTTTTCCTTTTAATAAGTTTTAATGTTTCATTTAGCAAAAAAAATTGTGAAAGATTAATTAATAGGAGATAATAGTATCTCTTCGGCTTCATCATTTTATAGCATAATTCTCAGGTATTATAATATTAAGCCTTTTAAATAACTTTAATCCTTTTAATGATGTGATGTTGAATAAAGATTTATCATATTTACTGAAAATAAACATTCAATTATACAGATTTTCTTATGTAAAATTAAGATATAAATTTCTTCCATACATAAACTAGGATTATTGGCCATGCCGATTTTTTCATCGCCACCCCCTTTTCCACCTCGTATCACTTTTCGCAAACGCGTTCTTTATCCAATTATCCGAAGATAAATCTCACCTGTGACTGCCGAGGAAATAGCGAAGGAAAACGTCGGGAAAAGTTATATTTCCACAAATACTGTTTTTCTCTTTGGCTTGGCTTGCCGTGGCGGTCACGCGCGGATGATGCCTTCTTTGTGTAGAATTTAATTATCCCGCGTGTGAAACATTTCGGTGTTGTTGTTTCATTTTTCTACCGTTCACTACTCCGAAGTAATGACGTGACCTTTTTGTCGGTGTCAGAAATAAAAAAGATTTCTATGATAGTTTAACTTGGATCGGTATCTCTTTTGTTGTATACAACTCTGTTATGGAGGTGTTGAAGAAGTTTTCAGTTCCACAACCTTACAATGTGTGCCTTCACTAGCTGAAAGGCTCATAAGCCAATCAATTATGAAACCCTATTTAAATTTATTTATCACAGAATTCACTACACTGCACTGTATTTTAGTAAATTTTCAAATTAACTAATTTCAAATTAAGTAAGGTTCTGACTTAGTTTTTGGAAACTTTATAATTTGATGATTACACTTATTAATTGGCGTTAAAAATATTTGTGATAAAAATAAGAATTATGATATTTTTTCATTAACAAATTTATAAATATTATTATCATTGCTAGATAAATTTAAAACTTTAGTTACATTATTGGTATCTTCTTTCTTCTGTTTTAAATTCAATTAGTTGATTATTGGCCGTGAAACAAAATTTTATGTAAATCATTATTATTTTATTTGGTTATATTCATATGAATAATATAATATTTTGAAACTCAGATTCAAAATTTTGTGTATATAGTCAAGCATTCTTTGTTTTCACAATTTCAATCATACACAGAGAAGGATTTAAAGATAAACTTAAAAGATAAGGAGATTATGCTTATCGCACAGGTTTTTCTAGAGCAGACATATCAACTGATTTAATTTCATATGCTTCCGCAATTCGGCAAATTAGATTGGCACTCTAGACGGTCAGAAGTCGACACCGACCCTTGAGCTGATATGACGCTACCCTCAATCACACAGAAATTTAAAAGGCAGCTAGGAGGGAGCGGTGATCGAGAGCACAGGTTCCGCAATATATTGATTCCTCGTGTAACGTTACTAGAAAAGTAGGTGATCATTTAAAACAAATCGTTTTACCTAAGAGAGTGTATCTGATCAGAACTTCACGTTTTTCGGAGATCGAAGCAAATGATAATATTTATCTCACTAACACCAATTATCTAGGCATAATAAAGTATAATTAAGAGTTCGTAACATGTTGTACTAGTAATGCTTTGAAACCACTATATCCTGTAAGATTCCTGTAAATTAAAAATTTTTGTTTACAATATCTAATGTCAGACATAGGAGCATATTGAATATACATAACACGAAAGTAACATTTCACGTTTACAAAGTAACTTTTGAACAAAGGATGAGCGAGTACAAAAGTAAATAAATACTTATATTTGCAAAGTCTTTAGGGAAATATAGTTTTACTTGCTCAGTAACAGAATTACACAAGAATAAATAACAATGAATAAATGATATTACTTTATAATTCGTAAAGTATTCGTAGACAGTTAAAAGTTTAGTCTTTTCTGTTAAGTACCTAAATATTAATCGATAACGTTTGTTCAAACCAAATTAAATTGTATTCTATAATACAAGATTGAAATCATATAAAGTTACATAATTAGACCATATAAAAAAGGTAATTGGTAGTTATTAATTACGATTCACTCGCCCCGATTTCCCACGGGTGGTGTACCTAATGAAAAAAAAGTAAAAAATATCTGTTATACAAAGCTTGTCCTGGCAATAACGAACACAGCGAAATTAAATAATTATCCAATTTGATGAAGTTGTTCGGAAGTTATGCGCATACATATATTTCGGTGAAACGTTTTTATTTATCTTGAAGGTTTTTACGTCAAATCATCAAACTTATATTCTTCCCAGTTATATGCTCAAGCATAACATACGAAGAAATTAATGAGATCTTTTTAACATTGGTAACGCAATCTCCCATGTACAACTTCCAAAAACGAATGACGTACTTACTTATATTGTGATAAAAAGCTCTTCATTTTGAATTTCAATAACTTCCAGGTTTTGTTCTGAATAACTATAGCTAGGTGTACCTAGCTGAAGTGATGATATTAAAAAAATACACATTTTGTACAATCCCTGAAACTGTGTCGAAAAATGTATCGTGGGGTATGTATTTATAAGATAAATAGTTATCTTTCAATCAGAAAATTGTTATATATAACCTTTAACACACAATCAATAATTTATTTTGTTAGAAATATGGATACTTCCTTAACAGATTCAACTTATCAAATCAATTACACCTCTTAATAATGCTAATCAATGTTATTTTAAACGGGAGGGCAGGTAAATATTGAAGCAGGTTGATAGGGTTCCGGCGGAGTCCCACAGACCCCTGAACCGGGAAGAAGATTATTCCCTTTTCTCGCGGATCGGAAGCAGATCTCATTTCCTTCGACAACATCAAAGTGAGATAGCAATCGGTTTTTTTATTTGAATCAGCAATATTTTGTATGGAATCTAGTAGTTAGTGGTTCTTAGACGTCGGCTTGGGACTTAGGATGCGAAATAACGAAATATATTTACTATTTTATAATGTTATATCAATAAGATTCTCCCATAATGCTAACGTTAACTGTATCTCTTTCAAAAAGAATCTTGTAAGCTATGATGGGAAAAAGACGTAAACTTTAAAAACACAATAAATTCAAATTGTTAAGCTTTTATCTCGGCTATAAGTGCATCTTTCAAATATCAACCCGGCCAAAGGTCATCGTAGCGATGTTATTCCTAGCTCCATGTACGTTACTCCATTTGTGCGTGTGATGAGAATGAAACTATGTTTTGGCCATTTATTATCTTGTTTTTTGATTGCGGATCTGTCTCACATTGTTCTTTACCATTGTCCATAGTTAAACTAGAAGAGAGCAAACGGTTCAAGATTTTAATTAGAAATCAAAATTAGAGCTTAATTAAATACGAAAGAATAACTCGTCAAGAATCACGAGTACGAAGCGACTTATGCGCCATCTGTATCCCTATATCGTTTTGATTTGAAATTTCAGCTGTGTTCTTTCCACAACTTTAAGAAAAGTAAGAACAGTTTCTTAGTCTAGTGATAACTCGTGATAGCAAGGTTTTACTTGTGGTTTTAGCCTATGAAGATCAATCACGTGCTGAGCTCGAGTGAGAGATCCTGCAAGATTGCTCAACAAGTAAATGTTTCATCCGTAACTTTGGTAATATCCTTATTCTGCCACCATAACGCATTTAGTGTTTACCATTTTACTATACATTTGCTCTGCAGCTGTAAATCGTACATTATTTTGTAAGTATTATATATTTTACTTAATTCTTTATTGAAATACATTAATTATTCGAACACTTACTGGTAAACTTATTGGTTTTAGAAAGTAGAGGAGTACTAATCAGTGATTGTTGAACCTATGATCGCAAAAATCATAATTAATCACAGGAAACCTTTTTGTACTATGCAATGGGTGCCGTTAGTATTCAATCATTACAACAGATTTTATGAGTTCAAAGCTTCATATGAACTATGAGAATTTCTTTATCAACGTTTGTTCTGTTGGGCTGTTGGTTGTTGTTTAATTTGACGCCTTTGATCAACGGTCGAACAATGCGCAGATTTGTAATGAAATTCAAAAATTTGCATCATTAAAAGTCAATTGAATTTACTTGTTTTCATTTGGAACAGCGGGTACGGCGACAGCAATCAGTTCGACCAATTGCTGTGCTTTTAAATGCGAATATTTAGTGCTTTTGTAATGCTGTCTCAGTATAGTGGAGTTGGCGCGAATTATGGTATATGCTTCTTATTGTATATACTTATCATACATTTTTAGTTTTTTATACTTTTACTATAATCAATCAGTAATTTTAAAATATGCCCCTTTCTTGTCTTGACCACGACCCAACTAATAATTTTAAAACGGAAATAATAAGAATTGCCTATATTAAATTTAAATTATATTCACATAATTTGAACTTGTCGCCTTAAACGTTTTTATTATTTCTTTAATCTAAGCCGCAGGCGTGTGACCTGATTTTCAATCCATCTATCCCCATTACACCTCTTATGGCGAAGTGTATAAACTTTTATATTGTTAATGGAATTTATATTAAATATATTTTAACGGCTGACATAAGATTCAAAGTAGACGCGGCTTTGTCTCAAACACAAACCAGTTGGATATTGGCCCTTATTGATGGGATGGCTACTTTAAAAAAATTATATTATAATCTTTTCTCGCGACCGCCATGTGTTGTGGATAAACGTGGGATAATTTTGCATCATTTAGAGGTATTTTGTACTTTCGGAAATGTAGCCGATTGCACAGGCTATCGATAGACCAATTTAATATCGATATTGTCCCAGGGCGGCATTTCAGTTTCAGTGAGTAATAATAATAATCGTGACAAATTAAAGTAGTAAATGGGACCAGAAGCTCCAAATCGAGAAACAGAGGCACCGTTACTGAGTTATTCGTTGTTTTTATTAGAATATATTCCTTGTGTTGTTATGGATAACGTAATCTAAATAGATACTAAACGGTATGCTGATTTAATTGATTGGTGCTTTCAATTACAATGTGATTCTGACTGCATTTTTAGGGTTTTCCGTAATAATCACCTGCCATAGGTATAGCTAAATAAACGTAAACCCTTTTACGTGTTGTTTTCGAATTTCCATAACTAAACGATAGAAATCCCATAACAGAAACATAAATATTTCAATATCACCAGATGTTACAATATATCAGAATGTTAGTAAAAAAAATAATTTTTATATAGGTATCCCCACAATTGTTGCTTATTCCGCATAATTGTCAATTATATCACATAAAATTGAGATTATACATTTAAAACTGTACTGACCAAACCATTCTATTGTTATATGTTTGACTAAAATTTTAAAGTTATGGTATTTCAGTTGTATAAATAAAATGAGATTTTACGTAAATTTCTTTAACATCTTGACTGATCTTCAATAGTATCCTATGACGTTATATGTATATTGAAACTTTAAAACTGATACCTTTTAAATAGCTTTGTAGAGCATCTCAACCCTAAACTCCCAACCCACTGATCCAGTCCCCCGGCGTAAAGTTCTCACAAGGCATGCGGTACGATGCGGGTGACTAAGTGATGTACGACCCCGCCAGGAGCCGTATGCGCCGGAGCGTGACGAACCCTCCGCAGTCGGCCTTGTTATTTTAGACGAATTTGATCATTTTCTCAGGTACGTTTTGGATAGAATGCTTATTTAGGACGTTCTGGGGTAACGCGCAATTTGCAATTAAAGTGTGTATGGTAATTTGGTAGGTTAATATAAATACAACTAGTGTTCGCTTCGACACCTGTGTAGTATTTTAAATGGCGTAGGAATTTTGTTGCCATACATGACACATTTCTGATAATAACTTGGTCATAACGAACGCTGGAGCCTGGAAGCTATAAAATAAATAATTTTAACCCTACCACCGCTTTGACAAATAGTTGAAGAGAGATGAAGCAAGAAACTCCTAAGCTTTAAAATATTTGTAACGACATTTACAAACTGGTTATGCCATTACGTGTCAATATTCTTATTATTATTATTTTCATGAATCATCATTACGAGCAACTTACTCAAATGCTTTAATGTCAATAATATAATCATTTACTATATGTATTAGTAGTTTGTACGTTTAAATTTTATTTTATTATACTCACCTATCGTATTTTTGTGTGTGTATCCTGTTCTAAGGTTGTCGTCGATAATAAGTGATAAGACCATCCTGTTCAATGTAACTTCTGTAAAATGGACTATATTTTTCACTTATGATGTACATAATTCACATCGATTCGAAGATTGATACTCTGTTTATTATGTCAACATAGATGTGTACAATGCCGCGTATTTTAAATACAATTCAAATTGATATTCGGCTATCATTTCAAAACAAGAGAGATGAATTCCAAGCTGTTTGCGGCATAAAATTAATTAAAAATTACCTAAAAGATGTTTGATGATCATCTTGCATCATGCTTTTGATTTACAAACAATAAAAATGTTTGAGAGTATTAAAAGAAAAACAAAAATATTCTCTTTCACCGTTCATTAAATCGAATAAGGTAGAGGCTTCGTTTATAAGACATGTGTAAAGTAATATTTAATTATTCTGTGTGATTGTGAACTTATATTTGCGTTCATTTTATGTTCAAACTGTGGAAGTCGGGAGATATTTTTTATTTTTATTAATATGTTATATTAATAAATATTTGTTATTAACCACCATCGAATCGTGTCTTTATTGGTCATATTTGTAATCTAAACTATACTTTTATTCCTAAAAAGAAAGTTCCCTGCCTATTACGAGAGTGACCTGCTTTCGGCGGAAGCACTTCAACAGACTACTACTATTTCCTGAATATGCGTCTTATCTATGACCCGTAAGATATTTTATTTTTTTCACCACAACCTGAATAACCTAATCTAAACTTATATAGGTAATCGTAGGTATATTTTTAATATTACCCTATACTTAATATAAGTATGTTATTATGTATAATAGCTAATAAAGCATATTATTATAAATCCCTTCATTCGATGTCATGAGCTAATATTAACATAATTTATTTTATTAAATAAGAAGTTTAGTAGCCTTTAACTTTTGCCCAAACATAAATTAGTTTAAGGTTAGAATTAGGGACTTGAAAACTTATAAAGAAAATTTATAGCAGAATTTAATCGCTTCTGGTAAGTTTTATACTTAATGTTGAGTCTTTGAATAAGCTTACGTAATATTGTTTGAAATTATGGATCTAGGACATACAAAGGTTGGAGGCCTTTGTTTTAATCCTTTGCGTTAGCTTTAAATAAAAGGTCGCCCGCTAATTACTATGTTGATCCGAAACTTAAACACGCCCTGAACATAATGGGAGGAGCTACCTTCATAAGCTAGCGGAAAGAAACAAAGCAACATTCGAAATGGTTGATTAAGGATGGGTGAAAAATTGTTTATTTCATGAAAACTTCACTGCTTCGAAAGACATGTCTAATTTCATCTCAATGTCTCTCGGCTTTTAAGCGTGCGTTTCGTAAGACCACTTAACTATATGTCTAAAGTCAGTTGTTCAAAAAATATATAGGTCTTCATTTTGATTTAATTTTTAATATTTTTGGACAACATTCTGACCCTACCACCTTTAAGGTTTCGCGTCTGTTAATACGATTTTAAACACGATTAAACTGTGAGTATGTTTAAAACATTGAAACCCGGTTTATGTCATCAGAAGCTGACTTTGGCAGATATAATCAAAATACACAAATAATTATCATTTAAATTAAAGCTATCATATGCAGACGATTACATCAAGACGCACAACAAACCGCATGTTGACCAATTTCATTTGTAATGAGTCCGCGTAATCCCGACATTAATATAAAAGCGAATAGTAATTTTCTACCACAACGTGTTCATTTAAAACGAAAATGCAAATGTTTGAACGAAATTAATTAATAGAATTTAATTGTTATCATGTAAGCCCCCGATCATGGTTATGTTTATGTCAATGGTCAAAAATGAAACCATTTAATCGTATAAGTATATAGATTTACTAACTTGGATCAAAGACAAAGGAAACTGTATTAAAGTGAAATTAAAAGGTTGGTACTTTAAAATAAATTGCTTTGCTAGATCAAAGAGAATGTAAAACAAAGAATATGATTTATTTATAGAAATGTTATTTCTGTGCTGGTAATACGTATTTATTCTGTTATGAAAGAATGTTGTTAAAATTTTAAATGACTTCTAAAACTAACACTAAACTTTTAAATTTTCTAACAATTCTAATTTTATCTAGACACTATCTAAAAATGCATTGTTCACTACTCTATCGAAATAAGGCTTTTTTCTAAATTCCTTTTCTTTTCAAAGGTTGTTACAGAAGTAGATAGAATTATAACCTTAGAAAAGTATACAAGTGTATATGATCGCCACAAGTAAAAAAGACGTCATCAAAAAATGGTATATAATAGAAAATTTTATAGATAATTTTCTTTGGAATTTTGACTAATTTATTAATAAAATGTAAGAGTAAGTTCGAAGTAGTTGACCATTTTTCTCAAACGTTGTAAAAAACAAACAAACTTTTACATTACTCAAGCAAAATTTATTTGTTAACTTTAAATTCTACTCATTTAAAAACAAAATTTAGTAACTGTAAATAAAATCACAACTGGCCCTCGATCGCCAAAGATAATCATAGGATAAGAGCCTTAATAACATGATCCTTACATAATTCTAGTAGCAATGTATATTCTTAAACGCAAAAAAAGAATTTATTAATAATTATGAAAAAATAACTATACTATCGCGACCACAAAAAAGATCGTTACAAGCCTTACTAAGGGAAGTTTTCTTGGAGTAGAAACATATGCATGTCTTTTCATAAAATTCTTCCGACTGGTAACATCCACCAGTCGGTATATTTTGAATTTATGGCGACGAAATATGAGTACTATTAGCCAGCTCTCCTCTTCTTCTGGGAGAGATAAACATGTCTCAAATAAAAATAGCCCGATAACGACACGACAAGTTTGAGGTTAGAATCCCACGTCAATTGCCCAATCTGCGACAAATACAAAAATCGCCAATATGTTAAAAAACTATCATCACAACCATGTAAAACATGATCCATTTTTTAATATTTCCACTGCATAAAATAAAACAAAAAAGGATTTCACCTACTTTTTGCTCTTACGGAATTTTTTGTCTCAACTGAGACCAAAATTTTGAGACGAAGGCCGTAATTAACAATATTTTTTGCAATCCCAATTTTTTTAATATTACTATTTCCCTAAGTGCATGTAAGTTATGTATTTTATTATTTTCTAAATATAGTAAATTAAAAGTAAGAGAGAAAAAATAAATAAGAGATATCGGTCGTTTTGTTCATTGACTCCTCGTCTGATGTTTAAATATAATATTAAAACTTTAACAAAAAAACATGCCATTACTATTTACAACATTACATAAACAAGTATACAGTTGAGGCTATTAAATAAAAAAATCACCTATATACAAACCCGAATTCTGTCAAATTTAGTAATATACACACAACATAAAGAGTTAGAAATTCACAAGAGAGATAAATTATGTAACACTGAACTACGAAGAGAACGATTCAAAGAAAACAATAAGTTTGACCACACACAAAAAAGAGTGCCAATATATTGAACAGTTAACTACGGAATAAGTGACATTGGGATATAGTTGCATATCATGGGTCACGACTCACGACAGCACAGCATATACTCAATTAAAACATTATTCGAAAATAGTTATGCGTTCTGAAGTTGCTTTAAGATAATTTCATTAGGGTAAAAACTAATATATTATATAGAAAAAGTTTTCACAGTGCATGTTATTACAGTAGGTCACAATGAATTGTTTTAATAAGAATAATAACAATAAAATGGTAATCAATGACTACAAGGATCATAGATCGATAACGGGAAAATCAATAAACAGAGACAGTTGTGAGACATTCTATCAGTAAAGTTTGCTATGTATCAATCTTTGTTCCATTATATTTTTTTAATAATTGTAATTTTAATCTGTTTTTAATAATTTTAATTTCGCTCTATCATATTTCTATATATTATTCAATACAGGTATTCGGTGTTGATCAATCAATGTTAAATACTGTGCTGACGAGTGAGTAACCAACGCAATGAGTGATTCGGAAAGGTGCGGCAACCTTATAACAATTTAAAATTCAAAACAAATCAAACAGAGGTTGGCACATTTGATTCTGCCAGTGAGTGAGTGATTCGAAAATATATTTACAAAGTCAAGCCCACACGAAGGGTTAGCGTAGCGTGAATTGCGATATGTGAATTACTCATACATATTTCTTTCATTACCTTGACCATTTCACGCAATACGAAGGATGACCACTAACGCAGATGTAGTCCTTAACGCCAAGTATTTAGGCACTTTTTTCCGTAACACTACTTTTTAACAGTTTTTTATTGTCTTCTTGCGCAGTTCAGGGTTAAAGCTGGTCCTGAAAATTAATTTGGTGGCATTAATTTCAACGAATAAATCTATAACGAAGTAGACGTATATGTGGACGTTTTCTCTCTTGTAATGTAAATATAATAAATAATGTACGGAAATTTGAATATAATTGAGTTAGTTAAAAATATTGATAACATAATTGCAAGTGAAATAACTCTTGTTAAATTTATTTACATACTTAAACTAAAGAAACGCCGGATTTTTGAAGTCAGACTTGACTGACACCTGTCTAAATTACATAGTAAATTTATACAAGCATTAGATATACTAATTTTCACACCACCAATCTTTACCCAAGTGTTTCTGACTGAAATTTATCTTTGTCGTTCGTAAAGAGATAAATGTCGATTGTAGTTATCTTAGTCTAGGGGGTAGATGGTGGAGACAGGCATTAGGTACAATGTCATGCTAGCGCTAAGTCGAAGCTTATCGGAGCTTTAATCAAAAAGATAAAAATAGTAAATGGTGAGCATTTACTATATAATCTTTAAAATCATTTCTTCGGCGATAAATGAGAATAATAAATATGCCCATGTTGATATACGGTCACCAGAGCATTATTGAGATGAAAACAATTTATTTATCTTTTCGATAAACGCTGCCAGGATCCGAGTCTGCGCTAGCAAGAAAAAACCTCAAAGCTTTCAAAAATGTGTATTAATAAAAGATTTAATTTCTTAGTTATTACTTTACTGTTTCTTACTGTTAACTTGGGAATATTGTATTTATAATTTAGATGTTTTTTTTAAACATTTACTATGTTCCTAAAATTTAACATCTAAGATAACATTTTAATACTAACAAATAAATAAAATTACTCTGACCTTACTTCTAAATAACTGATAATTACAAAGCCCTACCTAAATATTTTGATTAAGGAAGTGTAAGGCGGAACGCGTTACCTCGCTGGTTGGCGAGGCTGATTGTGTGTTGATGCCCCTTAAAAGTCGGTCAGCTCCTGAACTCCGAGACCTCAACTCCAAACGGCTCAAATATATAGTCCATCGAAGAGGGGATAGAATCCTTTCCTAATTCGTAATTCCGGGTATTTAACACCTAGTATTCATATTTAAGTCATTTCATTTCCTGTGAGTAAGATGACGAAGAGGGTGTGCACATTAAGTGATTTTTATAATAATGCAGAAAGCTGCCGAGTATAGTTATTACTTACCAACAAGTAACTACGTCTATTTTACGCACTAAGAGATTTTGTGACTCCTTTCTCTGTCACACAGCTAGAGCGTGGAATTCCTTACCAGCACACGTATTCCATCTTTCATACAACATGGGTTCCTTTAAAAGAGGCGTGAAAAAGCACTTTTTGGGGCAGGAAGCTGAGGGCAGTATGTCGCATGCTTCACTACCTATCTTCACATATGGACTCCTCTACTGCTTATCATCAGGTCGTGTCGAGTCACTTGCTGAGCTTTATATAAAAAAGTGGATTATCTTTGACATAAAAAAAATTTGAGCACTTTGTCATTTCGTTTGTCAGTTAGTACACGTCGTATTAAGTTTTGAGCCTGATTATGATATAAATTCAGTTCAGTATATCTTTGGCGTTAGCAAAAATCAGCGTAGATACGCCAGTAAACGTTCCATAATTCCCCGTGTCGGAAAAATGTGGTCATTTGTTAAAATTAGCTTAAAAACCTTTAAAATAAGAGACTTAGAAAATAGAACCTTCCTCTGTGAGACTCGATTTAGTGCAAATACACGGACTTTCCGGTTTTGTACTTTTCTAAACGATATCACATTGTCTCATTATATTAAGAAAAAGGATAGCAAAACTGTGATACATATTTTTTTTAAATTTAGACTGTTTTATTCAGACAAATTTATTAAATTTGGACAAAACAAAACTATACATAATTTATGCATTAGGAGATGCTTTCACATAGGCCTAATGTAAAAACCTATCAAAGAAAACATGTTCTAACGTTCTAAAATTGCTCCATTTAAAATTGACGTTTTCGACAAGCGTTTTTCTTTTTAACCGAGTTTCGAGTTTGCTTTGCGGAATTAGTGTACGGCGATGTTTGATCGGATATTCCTTTAAAGAAGTTAACCGTCGTTACAGACATAGTGAATGATTATTAACAGTATCCAACCATTGTGTTGTAATGTAACTAATGTTATTGCTAAATAAATTGAAAACTGACTCTTATTTCTATTTATGCTAATCTGTTATACAACTGTTTTTTGTTTGGAGACTTTAATGCATTTTAAGTAAAAATTAACGTAATAATCCTTTGCATAAGCACTTTATGAGTATTATCCCTTATACTCATAAAGTGCTTATGCAAAGGATATAAAAATAAAGGTATCTACGGCAGTAAGTCGCATGTTGCACTATGTAGATATCTTCACATAAATACTCTTCTACTGCTTACCATCACGTGGTGACGAATCATTAGTCGTTGGCATTCCTTTTTATAAAAAAATAAAATATCTGAATCATAAAATCCAACATTTTAATATTGATATTTATTATTTTTTTACATAAAGCAAAGTAAACGACTTGACACAGCCTAATTGCAAGCAGAAGGAGGATTTCATAAGCAACCCACGACATTGCTGCCCACGCATTCACGCCTATTTCGAAGGACTTACGATGTATGAAGGAGAGAATGCGTGTGCCGGTAAGGAAATCTACGTTCTAACTGTACGACTAAGAAAAGCGTCACGAAATCTCTTTGTGCGTGAAATTCTGGTAAACACAGTAAATTGATGACTACGTAGCTCTGCACAGGTACTCCTGTTTAGGAACGGAGAAGGAGGGATAATATGAAAAAGTTCTTTAGACCACTGCATGTTAAAACCGATGTTATGTTGCCCAATTGATAGAGTGCGCTAAGCGATGTTAAATTTCGATGATGCCATACAAAAAATAACTTTTTTGTATGGCCTTCATCTAGCAGATGTAATAAAGTTAAGGCCGAAGATGAAAGCGAATTAAACCCGAATACCTCCAACTGGTGAAACACAACAATGCTTTTACCATAAAAAAAACTTAGGTAAGACGGTAGTAGTTAACCAGGCGGTTATAGAAACTCTCAATAATATTTATTATACTTATTTTCGCTCCTTGTTTAATGAGAAAATAGATTCCTCCTCATAATATACTGTTCCCTTTTTTCCATTAGAAGTCTGCTGTAGTTAAGCTGCAGAGTTTATCTACTGAACACCATTATAAATCTACTTAAAGGGTAATTTGTACTGATTTATACAAACACGATCGTCCAGAAGTATTTCCAAGGTGTAATAAGATTGGATAGTGACTTTTTTAATTATGAATTCGATCAAGTTCAAGTTGGGGGGATTTTGAAGTAGTTTGCAATGGAGCGAAAATATCCGCCGTCGATATTTATCGGCACCGAGTTATGTACAAGTTTTACTAAGTGTAGAATTATCTTTTTGAATGCCGGGAGGATTGTGTAAACGCAATTTAAACATTTTTAGAATTTTGTATTTAAATGCTTAAATACTCAATCTAACATTTTCAAAGTGATAGATTAATTCTGTAATAAGAAAGAAATAGATAAATATTGTTAAGTGCCAGGACGTTAGAAACAACTAGCACAAACCTTTAAATTTTTTGTTTTATTTAAATTAAAATTTGTTACAATATTATTGCATTACATTAAGCGTACAAAAATTCATATAAATTTAACCTTTCCTAGAATAATAACAGCAAATCGCTATTACCTTACCACCTTTTCACACCTAGCTTTTCTCAGTCATAAAAAACCCATGCATTTTTACCATTACTTAATAATAGTTATATCGAACAGTCTGATTTTACGATGAGAGACAATTACCTAAATACGAACATATCAGATTGTCAACTGCCGGCATGTCAGTTGTGAGGTTAATTAACAGCACAAGTTCAATACATTGTATTTTAGGCAGCTAAATCAATACTCAATTTAATATGAGACCATAAAGCGATTGTGTATTATTTTTCTAGAAGTAAAACACTCTGAATGTATTCAAGATACACTCTAATTTAAAACAACATTAAACAAATCAAGTATAATAACAATAAATTGATCGTCAAGCCACGACAGCCGGGAGTAAGTTGGGGGAAGACATCTCACACATAAACATTCAACCAATTTCCTTACCTGCGGATTTATATACCCCTACTTTGTAATAAAGGACGTCGTAAAGGTTTCGAGAGAGCTGAAGTTATATTTTCTACTTGAGAAAATACTAACTTTTAAACGTTTCAACCGTAAAACTTTAAATAGAGTGTTCAAATTTTTAAATTGAATTGAAAAGAATAACGTTCTGTTTGAATTACTGGCGTTATGAAGGGAGCAAATTTGTGTTTACAATATATTCAAATAATCGAAAGGAAATTATGTCAGCTGACGTCATTTGATGTTTCTACTTTGGCGATTTTCTAGCAGTTTTTGTGTTTAAGTATCAAGACAAAAATGAAGGAGCTAACTAAATTAAAATTTTTGGAAAACTAACAGAGTCAATGCTTTATTACTGGACCTTATTTTGATGGCTCGCTAGAAATCTATATTTAAATTTATTATGTCCTATTCTCTCATTAAGTTCAGGAAAAGATTAAAATTAAACAGCTTCACATCTTAAAACCAACCTTTTAAGACGTTTATTACGGCCGAAAATTGTTCACATCGAAAATCAGGTGATATTAGACTTAAGTGTGTTCTTCAGAGTCACGCCATGAAGCTACTTGATTTAATTGTAAGGTACAGGGAGGTAATATATATTATATTACGATCACCTTAAGCTTTGAGGTGACGTTAGGTAACATTTAAGATGAGGAAAGTACAAACATCACACAATCACAATGTATTAGAGGAAAGCATTTTTTTAACTTTAAAGAAGTAAGGGAAAGAAAATATACCCCAATGTAATTAATGTACATTGTTAAAAACTATTACCAGTAAGGGTATAAGAGGTACCCATGTCATAGAAGTGGGCGTGCCATTCCTACATTATCGGACATGACTATTTCAGCCGGGGAGAGACCCAGCAGGAAAAAATGTCTTAGCAATGGAATACAAGCAATTACAATCAGTTAATCAACACAATGTTTTAAAGATACACAATTAAGTTGTTAGTCGATTTATCCATCGTTCATAGCTTTCAATTAAATTAATTTGAGAGATGTTCTTGTTACAGTAATTTATTTGCTAATTTTTTAAATACAAATTTAATTCCCATTTTTAATAGCGAACAAACCGAAAGATAGAGAACGTCAGAAAGATTTTCCATTCGATGAATAACCATCACATAAATTAACTGAAATGACTTTATAAATATTAATAATAATAATAATTACACTCTAACCTATTATCTAGTAACAATGGATATCAAATAACGGTAAATATAGATAATTATATGTACATAGACTTCATAAATATACCAAATAAACATAAAAACATCCATGACTCGTGCTTTGGACAGAATATCTACTCCTACCGGGATTCGAACCTGGGACCTCTGCTTAAGAAAAGTAGACTTTGGCACTGACCACTCAACCAGACGTTACGTTAATTAAGTTTAAATTAAACACAAGCAATTATACCAGTGTGATCAAACTGAGAGCCACACAAAAGGCAGAGAGAGAGAATGTCTATATCGTCTATATTGACCAATATATTTTACTTTTTCATTTGATGACGTCTAAGAGAACAAAGACTAAGGTTACAGAAAAACAGTTTTTATTTACTTTTTTAATGAGAAATAAGACAAGTCAGTACGTATAAGGAGTTGTTATTATGTTGTCCACACGACGTCCAATTATTACAAGTCCAAGAAGAAACGATAAGAATTCTATTAGCAAGACAATTGTGAACGGTTAGTATTAGCTAAAGACATCAAAGAGCAAATTTGACGAGGGTTTGTTCTGCAAATTTACTTCACATGCTCCAGCGAACTTAAGCAAAATGTTACATTAAAAATTGAAAACTTAATACTTGATGTGGCGCGGTAAATATTTAACTTAGTAACGTAAAGAGAACCACGTTTGTAAGCTCTGGTTGAACATAATAAGCTTACCTGACTTACGACTGTTTCAAATCTTGCTACAAGTTTGTGCTTAAAGTATCTCGGAATAGAATTATTGTTGGGGTTATTTGAGTTTCCTTGTGGGAATTTAATTTATTTAATGTGGTAGACCAGCCTTATGGTTAGAGATTCATTAATATCAATAGTTAACTGTTAATGCAGGTTTTTGACTAATTGATCTTTGAAACACATAGTGACTATTATTAGGTATTATGATCTTAATGTATTTTTCATAAAACAGCGGCAGAAATGCGAAGATAGGGACTGATTAAATGTTAAGAAACTGCATAACTGTGAATTAAATAATCTACGCGTGTATTTCCTTCACATCAATATGGGGCATATTGACGTAGTGGCCGTTAATTATGGATTCCTTCCTTTATTTTGTGGCAATAGGTCTAAAAATATAAATCGTAATGTTTTGAATTTAATACAAGATAATAATAAATAATAAACCAAATAAAAACCAACCAAAATTAATTAGCAAGCACCCAGATCTTGCTACTCGACGCTTACAAGAGGACCCACTTGAAAATTTATTTGGTTGCATTCGCAGCAACTGCGGCGCAAATAGCAACCTTATTGCATTTAAAAATTAGCGTTTTAACTAACTTAGCTCACCATGGAAATGAAACTGTGAAAATGATTATTTCAAAGCAACAACATCAAATTACAAGTATTTATTAACTACTAAACTAAACTAAAGCCGTCCGTGTAAATGTCTGAAAAATTTGAAAAATTTTTCAACAGTGAAATTGAAACTGAAAGAAGTGATATTGAAGCATGTGCATATGTTTGTGAATATCTAATGAAAAATGACCTAAAAGCACTTATGACAACTGTAAAACCATTCTTATCGGTGAAAACTTAGTAAAAGAACGTTTTTTTTATAGAAAACACATCTCACACACAAAGCCTTATTGCAACAAAACATTAATTGACCATGTGGAATATTGTGCCGCAGAGACCAATAAACTGTTGGCTGAGAATGCTCATAAATAACAAGTAAAAAAATATGTAACTGAAAAGCGATTAAAAATAAATTATAACTTTTTTTAAGCCTTGTCCTGACATTGGAGACAAAACATTACATATTTTGTTAATAGCATAGCCTATATCATTCAAAGATACTGTGTAATTAAAATATTTTCTGAAAAACCTCAAAAGCTTTACTTACAAGAAAAATCCAAATACTTCCAGAAACGTTTTTCAATACTGTGTTGTTGCTACCTGAAGTATTTAGATTTTTATTAACTTCATTATTACATGTGTAATCCAAAATTGATTACAAACTTTATTATTATGATAAAAACATGATTGATGATACATGACTCATGTCATTTGCTGAGCTTTATATAAAAAAATACATAAATCACACAATATTATTTCAAAATTATGTATTTTTAAGCATAGTTGATGTAATTTCAGTACTTTTTACATTTTGTGTATCTTGTAATTTCAGTATCTTTTACATTTTGTGCTATTCTGTCTCAATACTGAATTTAGTCTGATTCAAGATACATTCATATGTAATAATTCGTATAATAATGGACGAATATAACTTAATAGAAATGCCTAACGTAACGGCTGTGGATTTTGCAAATATCATTTTATGCAAGTACACTCAATATTAAAAAACTATGCTATGTTTTGTGTACAAGTATGTTACATTAGTCATATTCAGGTAAACTGCTGACACTAACCACATCATCGCCGCCTGCGCCGGCTTCCTAAATTCATATTTGCTGACACGCATCGAAAATCTGTGGGCCTACCGTGACCGCCGCAAAACTGCCATTTCGTATCTCATATAGATCGGGTAAACTTAATTATTTAATTTTTATTGTAATTTATATTTTTTAATAAATAAAATAAATTTAGTTTTTTTGAGCACTCCACGCGTGGAATACTTAATTAGTATTAAATAGTTAATACGTTAATACTTAGATAATTTGGCAAAATAGTGTAGAATTTATGAACCAATGAAATGAATGAAAAAAACGTTTTTTTCATTAATCCTAAACTTTTGTCCAAATTTTCAATTGAAGCTCTTTATAAGCTTGATTCAACAGTTGCATTACTAGAATAAAAACCACAGATTCAAACAACAAATAACATTTTATATTTCCAGCTTTTACAATCTTCTAAAGGGGACTCGCTAGATGGCGTACGTAAAAATTATCCCTATGTTTATTATATGAAGTCGTCGTTCTTCTCCTTGGAGGAATAATGTTCTGTGATAAATACACTGTACTGGACACAACTTTTCTTGCTTTAGCAGTTACAACACCAATTCTACTTAACCCTCGCCTACAGAATCTACATCTAATCTACAAGTCAGCATCCGTGAAGCATTTAACATCTTGTAAGAAACTAATGCTTTACTAATCTACATTGAGAGAACTAATTTTAATACTGAGTCACGAATCAAAATACTGCACGGGTAACATACCCAAAGTTTATATCAAAATATTTTAGTGTCTACCGTCACACTGTTTACGTGCCATGAACAATAAAAATATGAAACTTTGTATGAAACTGTTTATGCAATACTGTGTAAAGATTCCTAAGAGACCAATCTTGTTTTAACTTTAGCACTAGACACATTGTAGACAAAATAAAGCGAAATAATAACGGGAACCTTTCATATTCGCTGTAGTTTAAGTACAGTTCTTTGCAACTATAATAATATAGTTTTTAGAAATTAAGTTTTGTCACAATTTTGCAAATAGACTAAAAAAGAACGCAAACAATTGATTTTTTGAATTACAAAAGTAAAAACTCTTAAACGAATCAAATTGATCATAAACAAATAGAAAAAAAGTTTTCCAATTCATTTAATAACATTGTATAGAGAGTATGGTAGCCTGATCTTATTTGTCACGAAAATAAAAGTTACCTTTTTTATTTATACATAAAATTATTAAATATACAAAATAAAAATATCAATTGCAAAAATGTTCGTTACTCAAAAAAATGGTGGGAACAAATTACAACTGTCTGTCTTCAAAGATATCAGGAAATGGAGTAGCGAAGAGATTTCCGATAGTAAGCCGGAGGGCTCGGCTTGTATCCGATGTAGAATTAAAATTAGTTTATCTTTAAATCTTCTATTGTTGACTTAATTTTCCAAAGTTAACTGATTCGACTATTCTTGTTTCAATTGGTTCATAATTCTTTTAAGTAAAGACCTAAGATGCGAAAAACATATGACGATTACAGTCAAATGAAAAAGGAAACCGACACAATACATATTGTATTGATACAGTTGCGTAGGGCTGGTAGGGGAATAAGAGTTACACAAGTGAGCATCGCTGTTTAAGTCTCTTATTGGCTCTTTATGCTTCAACTACTCGAATATGAAAGTAAAATTGCAGTGAAATAAAGTATTCCACAGCCGTAAATTACGAGCGGGGTCGGAAGCAACAGAGCCTAAGACTTCCGGCAAAACGGCTCGAGGCGAAGGCTTGTTTCCGTTTCACAAGCCTCTTAACCTATAAACGATTAGTTTTACCACTGAACTTGGTGAAGTGTTTACAAATATGCAAAATAATGGTTGATTTTATTGAGTTTTCGAGTATGAAAAATACTAAAAATATCGTTATACGGCTTTTAATTGTTCAAAATTAATAAAATCAATACCTAATATTCTGTCACACTATAAACAATACCCCCAAATGTACTAATACTTCCTGTCTAATTTTCAAGCCATAGAATAATCTATCAAAGCCAAAGTGTGTTCTAGATACATGATAAAAGAAAAAATATTTAATTAACTGGGCCGCAATAAACACCAAGTGACTCGAAACAATTAAAAACAATTGAGTGTGGCTTGACAATATTTAAACATGATCATATAACCAAGACAGTAAAAGTTCCTCTTCTTCCTTATTAATAACGTTAAAGCTAGGCTTACGCTTACCTATCTCTATGAACTATAATGTTGATAGACTTGGCATTCATATGTAAACTGGACGAACTGTCCAAATTTCAGTTACAAGCCAGCTAAAGATTTTATATTAAAATTACAGATCTTTTTAAAAAAGCAATTATGTTTGAGAATTTTGCAATATTTTACCTTAATAGAAATAACGGCAAAGGTCGAGAAATTGTTCTGGATTATCTTGTAACAATTTCATAAACAGGGAAATAGGGAATATATATTTTTTACAGAGAATTTTTATAAATTAAACGAGTATTTTATAACACGAGAAGCAAAGAGATAGCGCTCTTGCTAATCTTTAATAAATAATAATTGTTATATTTGCACCTTAGCCGAATGTGTTAAGAATATGGATCCAAATATATTGTAATACCCAAAAATAAATAACATAATAATGACAACCTGTACGAAGCTACTTCAATAATCAAGTTAACAATTTTCCATGGACGCTCCAAAACTTGTCAAGACGTAAAAAACCAAATTTAGCCTTTTTGCTCATGTTCATTCCTAAAAAAAAACATTATAAAAACATGGAAAAGTGACAGGTTTCCTAATTGTCGGATTACATTCTTGTTAGGTGCGGAAACGGGCCGTCCGCGCTGATGCCAGCCGGAACAACGCAAATCTCGCCATTCCGTTTCGCCATGACTCGTAAATACACGTCTGAAATCCGATTTATGTATACACAACTTATTTATTACATACCCTATAAAGATACGCATGATAACATAGTTATACAATTAGAATGGTGTTACCTAAAATTCAAAATTATAAAGTTTATTTTGAAATATCCTTTACATGTTATTATACTATATGTATTACTATAGTTATTACACTTATCAAAATATGTGTATAATTATTTAACGATTATTTTACAATTTTGAACTCTTAATATATCATAATAGTATTTATATGACAATGTTAACATGTTAGGTTTAAGCTTAATGTGGTATGTAACAAACACTGTATACAGTTATTATTTTTATATTTGTTGTTACATAAGTACTTTGTTAGCAAAATCAGTACAGCAATGGCTTTAAATAACAACCCTAAACAATAATTAATATAATAATTGGACCAAAGATTTAAAACTTTCAATGGCCTTTTTGATTTCCATTTCTAATCTCTAAAAGTCCCGTAACCTATTACTAGAAATCATTACATTATTTGTCCTAGTTTATCGCTCGAATAATCATAATAACATCGACCATTCACATTCATCCACTTACTGACATTCTCCACACAAAAACAGTTAATCTAAATACGTGTAGGATCGTCCGCAAATTTTCTCCACACAGTATATATGAAATTGAGCATAATTTTCGTTTGACCAAAAGTACGCGATTTTAATAACGTAAAATAATTAATATAACACATGTCTTGAAACTCACAATACAAAATTATAAAAACATCAAAGACAATCATAAACCCCGAAGCAAATATTCGCCATTTTTAATCGACATTTAGCCTGGTCGGGACTCGAAACCGAGACCCTTGACCGAGTAGGCTGCTGTTAGAGGTATAGACCACTCGGCCAAGAAATGAAAAAATAAAGAAATATAATAAGCAAAGGTGGTCATATTTTCGACTAGAATTTAAAGTTTAGTATCGTTACAGACTGCATATTAATAATACTGGTTCTTGTTTTGTTTCTGCTTTATAAGTTATAAGTCTAGTATAATAAAGTCTATAGGTGACTCCGAAGAGCTGGTAAAGGACGAAAGGGCTTATTATTAAAATAATATCAATACTACAAATAAAAGACAATTTCATCTACTAACATTTCGCTGTGAAACCTTTTAATTTAATCAATTTTTCTATTAAGATGGAAATAATTTTATCATGCTACGTGCAGTCATTAATATTTTGTATAATGAAAACCATTACAATGAAAAAATATATAAAACGTTTTCAAGAATGGCAGGGATTTTGTTTAAGGGTTAACTTAATCAAAACGAACACGTTTGATATTGCACCCAAAACCTTGTATACTTAGGTCCATTTTCCATGATTTTTCTTATCAAGTATTAAAATTTCCCAACAAACATTTCTCTAACGCTGCAGCGTGTTACACAATTTAAGTCTTTATTCAGTAAAAGGGTGACAAAACGAAAATTTTAATTAGGGCCGGCATTATTATAGTTCGTTGGGTTTGTTTGTTCACACATACGACTCCTGAAGCGTAAAACTACAACTGTGTGGAGGGTCAGCAAATAAGACGTTAGAAAAATGTTATTACCGGTGACTAACATTCCTAACATTAAATTTGCATATATTTTTAGTAGCACTCGAGTGAAACTAAATTTTGTTTAAGTATATAGTGTAAAACTTATTTATGAAGAAGAAGTTAAGACGAACCATTTGATGCAAAAAATATTAAGAAACAACATGATTTTGCTGGTACTTTGACATTTTGGAGACAGAATTGTTAGTGCTTCGAATCTCAGCTAACTGCATTAAGGTACCTATCCAAATAACTCAGCAAAGAAGTAAGAGTAAAAACTGAGTAAGAACTTAAAAACTTGTGGGAAAAAATTATATTAATTAAAATGAAATCATTCATTTTAATGTATTTATTTTATTCATACATTGATTATTATGATATATGAAAAACCTATAAAATTTGATAGATTTTCTGTTTTGCAAAGGTATCAAGTGAAATCAATATACTTGTGTCTTTTAAAAATTACTCTATTTAAAATGACCATAAAAATTCTTATTTCAAAAAACATAAATAAAAAAGGAAAAATATGCCGACCGTAGACCGGAATTGTGCGTGAATCGGGTGACACGCAAACGCCCAATTACGGGGCTTAAGGTGTTAAAAATTAATTTGTAGCCGAATGTATGGCTCAACTCTCGTCACATAATCGTTTGTAATAAAAGCTATCAATCTTGGGGTGCTTACATAAACTGTGATTTGGTATCAAATACAAACAGTTGTTTTTTCTGTCCCATTAGATTTGTAGAAACCTATTAGTTAGTTTCACGCGATACATTTTGGGCAATTACGTTTTAAAATGTTTAAAGTTCGATTGACAAGAAAACTAACTCTAAATGCTCGTGTTTTTATCGATTTTCGAGCTTCAATACATTGTACTAAACAACAAAGTAGTTATGCAATATACTCCTTTAGAAATAATTATTATTATTACAACAACGATTTACGAGAATAATTTGCAGGAAATTCAAAAATATTTATTAAATTGTCGTCTCTAAAATTTATTAATCTACAAAAGTCAAATGTATTTATAATATTAAAAGAAATTAAATATTTGTAAAAACGGAAATTTATCATGTAATTAAAAAAGGTGGGATATTAGTGGTACAACTAAAGACGAAAGACTAATTTTTTAATATAATATGAATAGACAGACCAAATTCTTTGAATTCATAGTTAATTTGTCAAGACGTTCAATTAAGAAGCAATTATAATTAAATTTTCTCAAGGTTCCCGATAGAATAAAGTTCGTCAATAAATTAATTATCGAAAACTTCTCGATATGACCATATCATAAATAATACATAATATTTAGAAAATTAGAAAAAACACATACGCTGAGACTCAAATCTTTAATTATCGACATAGATACTGTTCAAGACAACATTTAAACAATTCAATGGAAAATAGCAAAACGATTTTATGTCAATTTTGATTTGGATAAATCTCTAGTTTTATTGAAATTGGGTAAACTGAAAACTACGCTCTCAACGGATGAGGATCATTTAATACAATGACAGGTTATTTGGGCTGAAATGGAATAATTACTGGGTTGTTCGTTATTGCGTAGCTTTTTTAATGAAAACTACGTTTGTTTGATGAAATATTTTTCAAATTTGTTGTATGAAAACTCAAAATAAATAGAACAATATTTGTATTAATAGTGTACTGATTTATTTAATCTTTATTGCACATAAGAGCACCAAATGTGAACTTAATGCACTAAAACTTCAAATAACAGTGATTCCTATTTTGTTTTCATTGTAAGCTCATGAAAAGTACCCAATAAATAAAATAATGTTATTACAATACGTAGAAATGTCTGCTACCAACTCACCAGATATCTATCAATAATAAACTATTTATAGGGGAGCAAAGGCCTTTCAAGATAAGGGAGAAATGTGAGGAGCTTTTTTCCAAACAGTACAACAAGCCTATTTAGTGTCTGCCATGGATGCAGCACGGTGAAGCAATATATTACAAATTTCTAAGCTATCCGAGATTACTGGCAAAATATGCTGTTTTCGTAATCGAAACCAGAGGGCTATTACGTCCACCAACGAGTTCCACTAACTCAGATTAAAAAAAGATTATAACACCGTCCCCTTTCAAATTCAGTTACATCGGCAATCTCACGCACCCTCGCAATAATCATAGGTCTTAAGAAAGTTCAGTCAGTTAAAAACAGCTATCGCCATCAATTGTCACCTTTAGGCAATAAGCAGGAACAACAAAACTTACCTATTGGGAGAGCCCTTTATTAGAAAACTTTTGCCCTCCTATATCCCTGGACATAGAAAAATAAAGTTGTTGTACGTGCCAAATAAAACGTAATGGCCGAAGGAACTTGATGTGTAGTTAGAAATTTGTGTTACCTTCACAATTCACAATAAAATATCGACAGGTATAGTTTTAGAGAAAGTTCTTTGAATTAGAAGATATATCAATATATTATATTGTATAAATAACACAACTGTCACAATAAAAATAATGTTCGTGAGAAATATTCTGACCTAACAATATTTCACACGATAATTTTTACATAAATGACTATTTAACTTTTATTGTAACAACGAGTTGACGAGTACTTCAATTTAATAAGTAGACTTTGTTCTTAATTAAATTTATGAGTTAGTGGTTCGATTCTGTTGTCTTTATTTACAACTTAAATTAGGTATCATATCTCTCTTTGAGTCTAGTTAATTACGTACAAAATAGAAAGACTGTCAAAACATCTAGTAAGTTGACACTAAGACCATCAATGTACTTTTGACGTATTTGTATTATATTTCTTATCTAGATGTTTCAATATTGGCTATAATCTGAATTAAAAATGTCATATAATCGAAATGTATAATATAATGTAAAATATAATATTTCTCGGGATCACACCAATTATCCACTAGCCCTAATTAAGCATAACTAAGAGCTGCTTGTCTTATGGTCTTATAGATACTAGATAACGTAGAAACAAAGATAGTAATATGTATATAAATATTAGAAATAAAATAAATAAACATAGAAACATACATGACTCATAAAAATACACTCGCTCTCATCATATCGATACAATTAGCTGCCGGGATTCGAACTCGAGATCCCTGGTTATGTAGACAGGGGTTGTGACCACTCAACCAGAAGCCGACATGTAGGTGTATAATACGGACTATTACGTTTTAAAGTTAAAATAAAACTTAGTAAAAGGTATGTAAACAAACTTAGATCAACATGACATAAAATAAAAAAAAATTAAAAGGTGAAAAGTTAAAAATAATTCATTTAAGCCTAATACGGTTTAATGATTAATGAAATATGATAAATGTTTCTTTTATTTAACTTTCAGTTAAAATATAATGGCGCTATTCATTATACAAATTGGTATCAAAAAGAACGTGGCATCATTAGTACTGATGCATTATTTGATTCTTTATCAAAAAAGATGATAAGACGGATTTTCTCCGCCGTTTGGTAGTTGTGGTAATAACGGAGGCATAATCATCTATAATGATTCTATAAATAATTAAGATCGTAAGAAGAACTGACAAACTATATCCTTGACCGCAAAATTTGTGTTTTTATCATATTATGTACTTATAAACATGATTAAAAGCTTTTGATATCGACTATCTTCGCTAACCAGTTCAAGCAACATCTATATCGACTAGTAAATAAAGTAAAATTTTAACTGTCGAATAACTACATTTTTTGTAAATATGAGTATGAAGTGGGCAATAATTGAGCAGCAGTAATGTGAGTTAACTACCAGCATATTGAAAAGTAAATTGTTTTTGAAAGTATTGATTGCAGGTTGGTTTTAAATTTAAGGAATCCTTAAGTAATTTAGGGATTCCTTAAAAGTAGTAAGACTTACCAGAGGTATAAACCTCTCTTGTCCGGTTCTAAAATAGCAAGACATTTATCACTTTTTTGACATTTCTTAACGCACGAAAAAATTCTTTATGAATCGTTTAATCAAGAATACTCATACCTACTACCTAAACAAACGGGCGCTTCGAAAGATTATCGAACGACGCATCCAATGGTGGCCTTTGGATTTGCATCTTGTCGATAGATTATTGTCAAAATTTTTGATATACTGTGTCGTTCCTACATAAAAAGTGCGTCGACAAAACAGGTAACAGGTACAACACTAAGCTATCCTGGAAAGATGACGGACGGGCGGCCATTAACCGCGCAGCGTTGCTTATTGCGGTGTCTGCGACGTTTATATTGTTCCGTGGATAATGCCTGTTATTTAGCGGCGCACAACGCTAATATTTGGTTGTGTTTTTCTTTTACGCGTCGCTTCTCGTTAGTAAAAAGATTAAAGTTTAGCTCAGGCATTGGTATTATTTTTAAACAATGGAATTATAAAGCTCCAGTTTATATCTCTACATCGGTGTATATCGCTATATCCGGTTTATAGCCGTTGAGATACAATAAGCTCTTGTTACTGAAGAAATTGACCATTTTTTTGCAATTACATTTTCTCTAGTAGTTAGAATCAGCTCATTGCAATGAGAATTTTGTTGTAATTAATTTCGTTGCGGTGACTGAACTTACCTCAGTTTAGGTTTTGACAATAACTGTTACTAATTGTGTGAAACGACTTTGAATTTTATTCAGTCTCGGTACATTGGTGAATATAATCATTATACTGCAAAGTATTGAGGTGTAGGTTTAATAATAATAGTTGTACTATTCTTATTGGTCAAATTGTGTTTTAAATTTTATATACCTACATTAATACGAAACTAAAATTTTAATATATATTTTGTAACATCAAAATTTGATACTAAGCCATAAAACATTTGTGTTTCTTCTGTAGTAGTATTAGAACTAATGATAGTAGTACTACTTATTCAAAAACAATGATAATACACTAATATGATCAATATAGAATATTTCTGTTGCCGTTGTTGACAGGGCTATCAAGGGTTGAAAGGTTATCGTAATTAAAAAGCAGTTATTTTACAGTACTGCAGTGAAAAACAGATTGCAAATTAAGTTCCAATTTTGGTTTGGAAAACATTAATATTACAGTCAAAATCTGAGGTCAAACATCTAAACCAAAGCACTAAAGTAACTAACCGGCTAAAGCGAGTTATAATTGGAGAAAACTAGAATAAACCGCAATTCGGCTTTGTAACATTAAGGTTAAAATGAAGTGACATTGTAATTTAAAAACAAAGTTTGTGCTGTAAGTACATAATAAGTTTGACAATGAGATATTTGTATTCGCTAATCGACAAATTTCATTAGACTGCCCAACCACATCGTTATACGTCATCCAATTGGACTGATTATAGTACAAATTGATCACTGATTTCCCGACATTGCTCAAGGATTTTGCACAATTAATCGTTGATTATGCGATATTCTTGTACGACATTATAAGCATCTCTTCAAATTGTTAATAAATGTTTCTGATTTTCACCATAACGACATTTTCATCAAGCCAATAACTATATTTTATTCGTCTCTATCTTTGTCTAAAATAAAACAACCTCACTTTTTCATTTTTAAACCACAGTTGGAGGATATATGATTCAATACTCCAAAAAAAATTGGTCGGTGATCCGTAAGGTGGCTATTATTGAGAGAGCGGACAGCCTTAGAGATATAATAAAAGACTGCCTTTCTATTAAATGAATATAATTATCCTCAACAAGAATAATTCCATTCCGGAGCAATAAATGTTCTGAAAGCATATTTTCGCGGAATGCTTCAAAGCCAGAACCATTGAATTAGCAAAACGCATCACATAGTTCACCTCATCACAGTGCAATAACAACGAACAGTCGGAAATAGGGAGATAATCGTTCTCTCTCTCATCAGAATTGATTATAACAAAGACGAATCGTACTGTAACCAAATAGCATTTAAATGTCATCGACGTTCAAAATTAAAGGAGATTAAGACATGTATCTAAGCTTATTTAGATAGATAGAGAGAATATATTTATAGAATGCTTTATTGTACATCTTAATTAGCTTATTTGTAAATGGGAGATTGATTACTTATTCGAATAATTACAGTTCGAATGTTTTGAAAACACCGCCGATAGCTATATGAGTTCTATGAGGTGTATATTTTGTGTAAAACATGGAAAGTAAACAAATATTTTTGTTACGAAAATCCAGCATGGTTGAACGTTTGTGCTTTCGATACCAGATAACGAAAAACGAATAAATAATATTAAAAATAGGTAAAAATATAGGCAATTAATTACCATGAGTCGTACACAATTTTGGTTCATTACAGAAACATCCGTCCGCAATACCAACTACAAGATCTACTGTGGTATGAATTCCGAACTCAGTTAACAGTTCTTAATTTGAACCTTAATTTGAATCTAGGGGTACAAAAGGGACCTGAAAGTGACGATCACATGATCGCCACTGATTGACTGTAATTGATAATCATACTCATAGACTTCTCATAATATAAGCGTTCTGCTTAAGGCAAATTCTAACCCACTAAACCACGTATGGGTTTAGTGGGTCACCCTCAATCTACCGTCTTTTCCCCTGGGATTAGGGGAAGCACTGCCAGTCAGCCAGAAAAATCTCTGAACTTCTTTTTTATTAAAATGGCTTTATTAACTTCAATCTCGTGATTGCAGTTACAGAATGAGGTATGGCATTCAATGGGAGTCCAATGGTTTGTGTGCAAATCAAATTTTAGTTTTTATTTTCTTTTTTGTTATATACGGTCGGAAATGCGACTAGTAATTAAAACTTGATTGATTGGTATTTTTTCGAGCATTATTTAAGAACAATTAACGAACTTAAATTTTATTTCAGTTCGAAAACACAAGAATCGGGACCAATGAAGCTTACTAGCCATAAATTTATTCCGACGAGTATATAAAACATTGGGGAATGTCACCACGCAAACGAAGCTATTTTAAAGATTGATCGATCGATTTTAAATCTAAATATGATTGAGGGGTTAAAAAACCAAACATGGGCCTATAAAACTTATAAACAAAACGGTTAATTAAATTTATCCTGCAGCTAACAATATTTAAACAAAAGCAGTTTCCTCACGATGATAGTTAACCACAATATTAAATGTCAACAACTAGCTATAAGCAAAATGTGGAACATGTATTCCATTTCATCCGTGTCTACAACACGAATCCTCCCAATTATCATTTTACACCTGAACATAGCAAATGTACTGTATTTCTGTCATGTGTTCGGCACAGAGCTCTTCAATCGACGCGGTCGCCGCAGGGCACAGCCGTAATATTGTCTCAAACAGAGGCAGATCAGAAGCGAAGCCTCCAGCACTGTCGTATATTTACCAAATTACTCTAGCTGTTAGGCAAATTCGACATGGACGTCTACAGACAAAGCATAGTTTAGTTTTTAGGATACCAATAAATGAAATAACAGAATTGTATTTTATGTTTATTTACTAACATAGCTAAGTTTAAGAATCAATTTTGTATGCATTAGTATATACCAAAATATAAAAATACGACGCAAAGGAAAACTTTTTCAGATATTCTGTCATTCATCAGAAAGCCACAATTGGCGCGGACAAAATATTGTCTTATCGTAGCCGGTCTACGTAACGCCCGTGTTCCCGTAGCAAATATCGTAGGCTGCTACTTCGTAGCGAGATACTAATGAGGGCTCAGAATATTGTGTTCCGACTCCAGCGACCTCTATAAATTGGTTTCATGCATATTTATTTATTCAAATATGTGTGAATTGAAATCTCGCTACTCAAATATAACCATGGACGACAAATTGGAGTACTCGCGAGATATTAGATTTATTAGATGTGTCATGTTATAATCATCTATATTATATTCTATTAAGAAATTCGCTTGTCGCGCAATACTACAGTGGATCTCTTGTAAATAATTCATACCACAAAAAAAAATCTGTGTCTTTTATGACTCAGACATGAAGATGCAAAAACATACTAGAGATTCAGCTGTCTACAGCAATCAAAGCATGAATCTAATATTAACTTTACATACAGTATTTTCGACATCACATTAAGGTTTGTATTGGAAGTCAACATTATCCCTTTACCACAAGAACGTTTTTGCAGTACAGCTGTACTAGTCATTTATTTTTATCACATTTATCTAAAGTACAAATACTAGGTACTAGGTTTGACAAGTTGCTAGTAAAGTATAATAAATAACACACAAACGAGTAAACTAGAAAAGATCAGTTTGTGTCAATTTGTATATCACTATAATTGAACTGTGAAACTTCTAAAACATGGAGAATTAGGAATCCAGTTCAGGAATACTTCGATCCCAAAACTTCTTGGAATTTTCATTCATTTTCGTCTATAATATGTAGCGTACGTCACATCAAAGTGATGACCTCAATGTATTCTTCACCTCATGTATTCAAGATTAAATTATTGGTACCAAAGAAGTTCTTTTCTAATTGGCATCGAGCAGGAGAAAATTTTCTGACTCGTCCTAGATGTGTTAATTAGAATTCTAGTTTCAATCTAGATTTTACTTGTATTGCGGATAGTCGTCCAGATAGTCATCGGCCGCATTGCTAAAGATCAGAACATTCACATGTTTTTATGACATCGCAGGAAGTAACATTTTTTATACATGTGTATTAAATAACCTCATTTGAAACAAAAAAGTATTTTGATGCTTGTTTTCTTAAAATTTATATGTAACATCGCCGTCTATTGACTTCTCTTGTTAATATACAAAACACTATTCCGTTATCGTTTACGAAATTTAACCGAACTTGTATTAGCTATTTTTCTTAATATAATACTACTTATAAAGAGTTTTGCACTAAACTGAAACTGTGCGTGCAATATGAGTTATTGACATGTTCCTAATGAGTGGTAGTTATGCATAGGATCCAGGACTAATTTATTTCGAAGCGATAAAGCACGGGGCACGTGTTAAAACTTTCGCTTGATAGTTTTTTTGATGACTTCGCCGTGGTAAATTGAGCGTAAAACGTGGCCACAGTAGATTGTGTTGCAATATAGTAGTTGTATCTCTAAATAAAAGTCTTCTATACAAAATCAACATTTGTTTATTAATAATTAATTTTCGTAAACTTATTTAATGTCATCTTTGAGCTATTCATTTGTAAATCAACCCGAGTGTTGTTCAGAGAAGAAATGGATGGGAGTAAGGAAAATGAGGAATGTAATAGAGTATTTCACAATTTGGTCCTAACTTAGACGGGCTCAAATTCTCCTCAATAGGAAAGGAGATTGCGGGATAAAGACAAGAGACTCTTCTACGTTACATTTGGTAGAAGGCACAATGCTATGTAATCATTTTGCTTAACCAATAGTGAGTTTTCATTACTCTAGATATTGTAACAAAAACCAACCCAACCAATACACTATCGCTATTCGTAGCAAAAAAATCAATATCTTCCTTAACTTGTCTAAAGAAACATATATACTAAATTATTCAGAATCCAATTCATGTTAAAAAGAAAACGAGTCCATGGCAAATTTTATTTGTTAATAATTTAGGTATCTTTACTCTTGAGTAGGGTGCATACCCCAAGGCGAAACACGTTTGAGGGGATCTATTGACCGGGCTCGTAGAGGACATGTCCCTTAAAATATTTCACGTGAATTCGTAATGAAGAAACAAAGTTTTTGGGCAACATATTGTTTCAGGGTGTCCTTTGAATCGCCTAGAACTGTAGGTCCTAATTTCATTTGGCCAAACATTCTTTCGTGCTGTTGGTGTGCAGCCTAACTGATACATTCATTCCATTCTGGTTTGCTATTAAACTCTACTTTTAGTATCAAGTCTTAGAAACAAAAGCAGTGGGTAATCATGAGGCGAATGAAAAGTTTCACCTATTTCATGAGGATCGTTTGAGTCAACTTCAACTTTTTGGTCGAGCAAGTTGTAAGTGTTGAGTACACTTGCAACTTTCCTCCTCAAAGAAACGCTTGATTCTTTTTAGAAATTAAAAATATGTGTCAGAAATAATATCAGAAATAAATACTATACAGTGGTCGATATAGGTATAAAGCATATATTATTAAAGTATATTATATAGCTTTAAGATAACAATAGATGAACGTTCGACAAGAAAATTAGGCCGCTGTGATAAGGCTTCATTTCTATAAATAAACCCTTCCCTATTTAGTCATTATAATCAATGTAATCGTAATCCATAAATAATGGTCGAAATGAAAGCATCCCAGTTACCGATCAGATAATAAATGAGTCAAACATTCGAGAACTCGAAACTAATTAAAGTCGTCGCTTCAAATCAATACTTGTAAATTAAGACGGTTTAACTTGTAGAGCTAATTGGGCAAAAGTTCATCTCAAATATTGATACTGCTGTGTCGTTGGTGCTCCTCGAAGGTATTTATCCTAAAGGGAGGTATGCAATGGCGTAAAGTTGCTTGTGTAGAGATAGTTAATTTTTTCTTAGCGTTATAATTGACTGCGACATATTAATAAATATATAGAAATTTTGTAATGTACATAATTAGTTTTTCATATTTCTTGCAAATTTTCCTTGTTATTATTCAGCTCAACGGAAATTACCTAGTCTAACGGTGTTGATTATTTATTAGTATCAAAATATTTGAGTTAAACGGAGTAGTTCATATTAATTTCAGCTTGAACCTGGAAAATGATCCCATGAAAAAGGCTCTTTATGGGTTTCAAGCTTTTTTTTTGCATAATTTGAGTTGATGTATTTAATCTCTGCTTTTGTCCATTGTTAGTAGACAAAATTGGTATCCTTGAAACTATATTTTTATTTGTGAAACGATGTTGTCAAAAATAAAAATATTATGATGAATCTGTCAGCTGACTGCAAGTACATCACATATACATGGGACTTAATTCAGCAACATTGCGTATGGTTCGCCAAAAACGGAACCGCAAATTGTAACTTCATTTAAGAAAACTATTGTTTTATGGAAATCCTTGACAAGATTTTATATCGATAATACTAATTATGCTTTGCGGCGTGAAATTAGTCTTAGACTCCTTCTTATTTTGACCACATATTTATATTTATTCCATTGTAAAATTCGAACTATATAAAGTTATTTAATCAAAGAATATAATATTCAATTCACTATCTATACATAGCTTTATACGAAGCCTCGACACTCAAAGTTACCTTATATTCTTTTGCTTACTTTATATTATTTAGCTTTGATATATTCGCAATTTAAGTTGCCTGAAACTCGTCCGAGGGAGACTAGATTAAATTACACATTTTTTACTCAGGAACGAAAGCACGCGACTTTAGTCCGTAAACAACGTCCGCTGCTGAGTTGATAAATAAAAAGTCCTTTGAAAACAGGTATAAGCGAGAATTGATAATTTCGTTCTTACACGTAAAAATATTTCAGAATCTCGTTACTCGATTATTATTTCCCTATATTATGATACGCTGTTGTGGATCGCAGTATAGCAGACAAATAAATTTTCTTTGGGAACTATTTTTAATTCGCTTGTTTTGAGGAAATTGTATATATTTTGTTTTCCCAAATTGTCCCTAAAAAAATTCTCCCTAATAAATGGGGAAATTAAAATTATCTGAAAAATGTATCATTAGGATGGAGGATTTTACGCTGAAACGTAATTTCATAATATTTTCAATATATTAACGATCCGACCTATTTTCAAGTAATATTTGTGTGAAGATAAAGTTCTAGAACATTTAAATAATCCTTGTGTGAGGATAGATACTTTGTTCATTTTTTTGTAATTTTAAAGTAAATTATCAACTGTTTAATGTATTTTGCATTATAAAAAAGCTAATATTTTTGAAATAAAAACGATTTTTATTTTAGATGTAAGTACCAACTACTAACACCACCATGGCCAGGTCTGTTGAACGGCGAAGAAAAGGACACATAAACAAATTATAAAATTATCTTTATTTTTCTTAATTTTACATATATAGGTATATATCGATCAAATCGATCAAAGGAACTTAAGAAACCCTGCCCCTTCATATACATTTTAAGTATTAACCAAATAGAAATTCGGTAAATAATAATAATTTCGTATTTTCGTAGTTTTCATTCTTTATTTGGATACTCATTTTAGAATAATCAAAAATAACAAAACACAAGTCGCATAATAAAAAAAAAATTAGCATTCTTTGTTGGCTTTTTTATGAGTAGAAGACGAAACCTACACTCAAAGCTCACGCCCTTCAAATATGTTATTAAACTTTCACACCATATTGTCGCTAAAGTCTATAGAAGATAAGTCCTTCCAAACATATTCACCTTAGTACAGACGGTCAAACATCAAACGTGTCAATACAAAATAGTTCGTATTTTTTAATACAACAGCCAACGCTTAATTCTCATTGCTATTTTATAAAAAAAAGCCAAACTTAAATGTATCATCGATTCTTAAATTACGCAGTCTGTGCAGAACGTCATAGATAACTATAACGGCGACAAATTACTCGCCTTTTCTTAAATCTTTATTGTTACAGTTATGAGTTTCGTCATGATTATAGAAAATATCTTTTTCAGAACAACATATAATGTAATTTTCGACATTTTCAAATGCAACACTGAACCGTAAACAATTGTAATTATATTGTCTAAATCTACAAAAAAGTAGGTTTACTTTAACCAGGGTACAATCAATCTTTGATATTTATTTATTTATTTTTAAGGACAGCCAGCAAAAAAAACAAACCAACAAATAATATTTAACTATAGAATAGACATTAAATTAAGTACAGATTCATTAGTATTATTATATTAATGAAATTGTTAAATTGAAACCAATAGCACAATTTTTCATTATTAATTGGAAACTCGGAAGCAGATAAGTGCGGGATAATTTTATTCACGTTTCAATAACAGTATGGTATGATTATTTTAATTTTTTTGTCGATAAATACGATGGTGGTATTATTTAGTTTTCCAGATTACGTCCAAATAATTGTGTGAAATTTGTGAATATGTTAAGAATTTTTTAAATTATGTAGGTTTTTAATATCTAGAAATAAAACATTAGAATTACCTTTATACCAATGTGGATAGGAAAGTCTGATGCCAACGCTGGTTGCGGGTGTAACGCCGGCAGCAGCGGCAGTGGTAAGGGACAGGACATCATAGCTGCGCCAACCTGGGAACAATAAAATTTAGTTAGATTTAGGAAAGTTCGGTAAAATAATTATATGTTTTAATCGTAGGGTTAGGTAGGAGTACTTCATTTAAATTACAATCTATTTAGCTACTGTTCATTCAGCAGTGCATAAAAATTATTCTTTCATGACATATATAAATAATGGGACCGCTATTTTCTGACTAGGATAGCGATAGGAATGATATAGTTAATGTTACTATGGCAACTGAGCAATGCATTTACACTACATGTCAAATTTGACTGAAATTGATGTTGGATTGATATTCCAAGTAAGCTGCCACTCCGGATTGAGTTCAAATTTTCATTTCGTCATTTTGTCAGAGAGATTGAGGACCATTTTAAATATAACAAATCTTATTTTGAACCGACTCCAAGAAAGGAGGTTTTATGTTGTACTGTATGGATTTTTTTTTGTCTATTTACACCGATTCTTCTATCAATTGCGATTTTAATTATTTTTTTGTTTAATAGTCTACTCCAGAGGTGACTACTCTACACCCATTGTCAGCGAGTCTAGATCAGATCATCCCAGGGAAATCTAGGGCACCCTTCAAATATTATAGGCATGTTACGTTATGTGATTCATATTTTTTTTCTAAAATTATTCGAGTAGTTTTTAACCAACGATTAACAGACAGATAAGTCGGCAATCCTGACGGGGACATATCTTATACTTTGACCTTAGATAATCAATACTCAAAATTGTGAAAAAGGAGTGAATAATAAAATATAAGAAATAATAGAAAAACAATATTTATATTGCTAATTCTCTTAAATTGAATTACGTTTGCCTTTTAAGTGCTAAGAAGTCAGTTTTTAGTTTTGTTCAAAATTTTAGAATATCTTTGTAAATGTCATTTGCATCACTTTTCGTCGATTTAAAAAGTCTGGTAAAAAAATAACATTGCTGACTCATATAAAAAGGTATATATAACGTGTCAATTTAACTAGTTTATGCGGTCGAACAATGATACCACATTATAATAGTGATTGTCTAAACGTCTATTAATAGCGGTCACGCGAGAATTTTGTCTCTGTATTGATTGTGATTTTATGTAACTCAGTTTATGTCTGACACGCATTTTGGATTCTGATGTAGATCATGGTTGTATCTCATTATGTTTGATCTATGACTTACAATTGCTGTGTCATGTTATTAACATCCAATAATTATGAATAGAATATCTACAACTTTTAATAAAGAATAAATCACAAGAATAGGTCCATGCATCCTGATAATAATTCTTATTACTATATTAGTAATATTTACATTGTATTAATGAAGTCGCTTTGATTTTTTAAGCTACTCAACGGATTTCAATGCAGTTTTCAGCAGAAGATAAGCTGATTCAAGAGGAAGCTTCATATGTATTATTTATATATATAAACCAAAAAATTCATACATTTACTACGTATTTATTTAAACGCTGGGTAGACCATAGGAGAAATATCAAATTAATGTACTGTGGAATTATATACCTCAAAAAGATCGATAAAAAAATCTGTAATGGTATAAATTTATCTCTTAAGTATAACCCACAGTAACCATTTATATCTTTATGTATTACAAAAAAATATGTGTTATTTACCAATCTATTTTATACTATACAGTATTACTCCTTATCTAATTAAACACATTACATACGTTGTACATTTAATGAATATCAAAACTATCCGTAACAGCATTTCATTAAAATGCATTTCATTTCATTAAAATGGATATCTAAGAAGATAGAAAAGAGTGGATGCAGCGGGTTGCAAGCTTAAATTTGAGCGTCGAGTGTTTCTCACACCGCCAATTATATGTTGCGGTATCGAGAGTAACTCTAAATAAAATATGCTTGTACTATCTCATGAAAAATCTACTGTTTATACATAAAGATATGGTACACAAACATATCGTATAGTATAGCCACATCTTAATATTGGTATCCACTTCACACTGTCCCATATTAGTCTCTACATTGTACGAGACGAAGCTGAGGTGGATCGCTAGTTTATTATAAATTGTAATCATGAAAGCATACAGCAGTAAGTATACAGAACAGCAAATTCATTTGAACCATTAGAGCACAAGCGGTAACAAACGTCCGTACCCAAATTCATCAATCAGAATCAATCTACTGTCGCCATCTCAAAAAATTGTTATTAAAAAATAACATCACGAAACTTAAATTGGTGAGGTTGTGCACTAACAGCCAGCGACCAATACCGATCGGTACATCCCAAACAATTAGTTAGCGTTGCTAGAAAAGCCGGGATAAACTCCAGCAGATATACTCTAATATTCCGTATGGTACAGGCGGTACGTTGAAAACGTTATGAATAATATACGAAGGCGAATGCAGGGCCGGTCGCGTAGATCAGCCAGTATTACGGAGTGTTGCTCGCGCCCGTGACAAATATAAGCGACGAGCGAACGGACAGCGTGACACGTTAATCTTTTATTTAGCGCGACGTTGATTGCTTAATTGATATGTGTGTGTTTTGTGACAACATTGTTTAAGGGAGACCGTGTGTCACTGCAAATGTGTGTCACGCAGGCTATATAACAAAGAAATAACTGCGCTGTCTTATAATGCTTTCGTTCAATATGCAAGCAAAAGATCGCGTATAGACGCAGATTGATGGGCAGTGAGACACTGATATCTTTTCAATGTATAGCTTATGATGTTTAAGCGATCGATCAGAACGGAAAAGGATGAAAGGCAACCGCTACAGCTCAAGTCAACTTTTTTATCTTATTAATACATGAAAGAGCTTATAACGTTATGTAACTTTTAAGGGCCACAGTAATAATTTCACTAAATGCATTACGTTTATTTAGGATAAATTGTAACTTCATAAATTATATTGAATAGAAGTTTTATAAAAGAAATGCATTTTAGGACAAACTTTTAGAATAACAGTATGGTTCAAAAGTAAACGTTAGACGGAGTCAAATGAAGGTACCCAAAGCTTTTACTTCATCAAGTGTGTACGTATGATGAAAGTACTTACATGAAATTGATTATCAAGTATTAGGTTCCACTACATACTAAAGCCCATATCGATCAAGTTTGCATTTTTATTTTTGCAAGTAAACAATTTTTATGTGATTGGGACAAATAGATAGCTTAAGTTTTTCGAGTAAGTCTGTTCATATACCTCTCCCATGTAAGAAAATTCATTCATCCAAACGTATTTAAAGAGTAAATTATGATTGATGAAAACATTGTAAAGTATGTTCAGTAAATTTATTTCCATATAGTCATGATTATATAATATTGTTAACTTAACAATATTTCGTAATAATAACTTTATGGAAAGTTATGACGTTTTTGCGTTTTACCGCGGTTTCTCTGAAAAACTTTGCCACGGTGATCGTATCGAAATAATTACATACAGTTCACTCCTCTTAAAATACTACCTTTTTGTACGCACCGGCTGTTGGTCCTTCGAGCCGGATAAACCAAAGACCTAGTAACTTATATTTTATAACAACTAAAGATTTAAAATAAATTCTCCTATTTAAAGAACATATTTACTTAGTTTATAACGTTAAAATAGCTTGTGAATATCCGAAAAATACAAATTCACCAAATAACTTTGTTTACAAACCGAAAGGAAAGACACAAAGTTTTAATCAAAACGTCGGGCGGTACTGCCCGAGGGACTGTGTTACCAGTAAATTAATTAAACTATACACTAATTGAATGATACAAAACAAATTAATTACGGCAATGTGTATTGATGACAGCCGTTTAAAACAATATAACGAGAGAGTGCAATATTTGGCTGTGAAAATAAATCTCTTTTGATTTTTATTTATGTCTTTTTTTTGTTTTCTGTTAAATAATTATATTGTGAAGATATAAGTTTGAATATAACGATGTTTTTTAATAAAATATTTAAAGAAGGCACTATTCGTACAAATTTTAATTACGCATTTTACTTAACAAAGAATTTAAGAAGAATGTCTCAAACTTTTTACGTTGTTAATGCACCTTTCGCAAATTTACTTCGTAAGACTCAATATAATTTCTTAAGTATTTTAGGCAAATAGTTTAACGGTACCACCAAGTTAACTTACTCCGCTAATGGCATTAATTATATTATTGTAGGTATTCATTAACGTAATGAATGGAGTTACGTAACTGTCATAATAACAAAACTTCACTTGTGAATAGTTTGTGTCGTGGTTTTACGTTGAACGGCTAAGAATTAATATCACTTTGCCGGTTTATAATGTGCGGCCAGCTTTATACTGTATCGGCAGTTAGTTTTTACGTCTTGTTTTATTTACTGATGAAGAGACGCAGTAGTGTAGCTTCTACTTAATTTGACCATACGTTCCAATATGCGGTGATTGTCTCGGTTCACGTTGCAAGCTCCTACGGACACGATAGATGCAAAATGCAGTTTCCAAACTGTTCCAGATTTGACCAGATTGTTCCATTCAAAAATGGTACATGATTAACAATAATAACGAATAATTTAACTCATTAGATATCTATTGAATTAAGCAACTTTGACGAAGTTTCCTCTAAACATTATTAGAGGAATCAAAGACAATAGAAAATTTAATCATCAAAAATATGATCCATCAATTTTTAGCAAAGTTTCATGTTTAATTTATGTAAACAGCAAATACATCAAATGCCTACATGAGTCAACTTCATAGGCCTATTACTTTAATAATTGTGAAGTTCATATTTCAGCGTAATGTATATGTGGCACGAAAAACAGATTTATGGTGCAAAATCCTTCTTAAATGTATGCCTTGAAGATACAGAAACGATTAGGCGGACCGCAAATGGATGCTTAGGTAAGGCGGTAGGTAGACGTAATTGAACGCGGACTGCTCAGTCAGACGCTATATTCTAAAACAGTAAAATCTGATAATTTAAAACAACAGACTACTTAATGTCTCATACCATATGCCGTTACATTAAAGTTTAAAGTATGTGCATGCGCAATGACGGAACTATACAAATAAGCAATAATATTGATGAGTTAACCCACCGGGAATTACCTCTTTACTCGAAGTAAGAAAGTGCTTGGATTGTACAAGATGGTGACTGCCATAGATAATATTATTATTAATTTAGTTTCACTGTCAATATACTAATATGATATTATTCTTTGTCAATCGTCAAAACACGCACTAGAAACAGGAATGGCACAAATAATAGTAACGCTTTGAAATAAATATCTTTAGCTTTTATTTATTATATATCTATTTCTCATTTAAGGTATGCAAAATAAATTGAAATTCTAATTCCAACTTTTATTATTTTCGCAAATTTCTACGTGTAGTATCTATTTCGTTTACTTGTGCGGTATCTTACCAAGAAAATCCTAAAAGATGGCGAAAATAGGTTAAAAGTTTGACATTATTTGAAAATCGAAATCAAGAATAGAGAAACAATAAAAAAGAAATAAACTTCAATAAGAATACTCTTCAAATCATTAATTCCCAGGAGAACGATTGGCTTTCTATAATTTTGACGGATCCAATTATTTTATCGCCCCTTCCCCGAGGCGAATACCGTCAAAATTAATTAATTAACTATTGGTTTAATTAAATCATCCGAGCTCCGCTAAATTTATTATTTCAAGTGCTTAAGAAACTTTTCTTAATCACTATGGGGCATTATAATAGGATAATTACTTTTTCTTTCTGTAGCAGTTTTGGATTGTATACAATTATTCAAACTTCAAGGAAAGCAGGAAAAGTCACGCTTAAAAAGGCATACTTACCTACCCTTATAAACCTGTTTTTATAAGAAGCCGTTTGAAAATGATATTATTCCTCTTGGATGAGCTATAAATCCTCATTTTAACTCCAAGAAGACATACCCCTTGCGTTAGTCAAGGAAATATTTCAGGCTTTTATTTTATGAAATTCTTTGGGACATGGAAATGCAAATGAAAAACGCTGGATTCAAACTGGCTTGGCTACGACTTTTTGAAACTAGGATCATTTGTGTACATATTACTGCATCTTTATTCCATAAAACGCCATTAAAATAACAGGATTGCATGCTACAATCAAAAACTTCTTTATTCGACTGTATTCAATTACTAAGCTGTGTTAAATCGTCAAAATTTAACCCTACCACCGCTTAGACGAAAAGTTTAACTTTGGAGAAGAAGCGGCGCAAGAAACTCCAAAGCTTTTAAATGTTTGTAATGACATTTACACATTGGTTTTGCCATTACGAGTCAATATGTGTTTTCAATATCCAATCTCACGTTTACAATTAACGCGTATCAGACAGTAATCTGGTATTAATCTTTCGCATGATTAACTACCGTCTGGCGATATGGTTCAATCCGTAAGTTACTTCGTCATTATGATGAGACATTGAAACTGTGTATTCATTGTTTAATTTGTAATAACAGCGCTTTCAACTTGTAACACCTCATCATTGAATATCCTAATTGGTATGGTGATATTGCAAAAACTACAGATGAAGAGGGATCTCCATAGGGTTCCTCTAGTAAATTTAAAGTCTAGAAAATTCAATTAGTGCTTTGTGGACAAAATTGAGGATGAAAGCAGAACTAAGGAGACGCTTAAGTGGCAATGAACACTAGCACAAAAATGTTTAAGGAACGAATGACCGACGGGGCACTGGGCGGTCATGTATCGGAATGTGTAAAAAAGGGTGGTATCGTATAAGATATAGATAGCCATAGTATGTCGGCTGTTCAAAAACCGTTCTATTTAGAAATCATAGGGAAAGTAAGTATTAGCCTTCATTTCTTAGCGGTTAACAATCTTAAGCAGAAGAGACCTTGCAATGTTTCCTATACATCAAGGAAATAGTGAAGTATCTGGTAAAACCTTGATGGAATTAAAGTTTTAATACTGTAATAAATTTTAATATCAGCACCGTCAGAGTCACAGTCTAAAGTATACACTACGTTGTACTGAACTAGGTACTTTGTTGTTGTTGGGAGTCAGTGTAAACTTCCGTACGTAATTTTAGTGTGATACTATACTTAGCTATTTAAAGCAGTAATGCAATATAAAGTCGGAGATATACATAAAAATCGTTTATTATTGCCGCTTATGATAATATCAGAGATATATACCAACGTATTCTACCTAATTTATTGGAAGTGTCATAATAATGACTTCAATTTAGATACACACAAATGAACCTAAGATGTTATATCTGTTTAGTGCGTTACAGTTATAGTTGTCAGCCGTAAAATTTTAAAAGCATAATTATAGAAGGAAATTTGCAGTTTACACTTATTTGTGTATCAAAGGTTAATAGATAAATTTTTGTAGGATACCGAAATTTTGTAGGATTTTACACACTTACTGACAGACTATTCCACTTCCGTTCGAATATCAATACCAGTTATTTATTTAAAAATATACACTTTTATTAATTTACAATAAAGTTACTTAGCAAACATTTCTGAAATTTAATTTGAATTCGATTCGTCAATCCCTTTGGTCACCAGTTCCAGGTCGGAACAGCACAACTTCAAAATTCGCGTTCAACAAACACAAAGTAAAACCCCGGCTTATAAAATAGCTGACGCAGAAGTTGAAACAAAAATAAATCAAACTTTCAGAATTAAAATGTTCCTAAGCGCTAAGTTAGCAATTAAGTTGCAATCAGAGCGGGCGCAGCGTGCGCTAAGTTAGTTCAAATGGACAAGTTCTATTGTACTAAGTCAGCTCCAGACCTAACTTCTACGTTCCTTCAATAACTCCACAATTAGTTGTGTTGTTACATGCGTGTAGGTATTTAATTTGTTGTTTCTATAAGCAATTAAGAGTGAATAAACTTGATTCTTACAATGCACAAACGACTTTCGGTTTTTCTAGTCTGGGTATAATTTTATCAAACATTTATTACAATGAGAAGTATTAGCAGCTTTCAGGGCTAAAAATTAGTTCATAAAAATATACATTTATGTAATTCAAGTGCTTCTTAATTTGATCGTGACAATATAAAATACCAATTTTTAATATAAAATACCAATTTTTAATAATTATATATTCTATCGGACTTTATTTAAAATGTTTAGAAAATTTTAAATCCTTGTTTACTTATATACCTATTATTATTTCGAGTGAAGTTTTATCCTCTAAATCCATGGTTTATTAGTTTTATTTCAGACATAAGCTCATATAATTGAAAAAGTGGAAATACAAACTTTGTATCCAAAAAACTGCCAAACGTGATAAATATTCAAAGATATAGTAGCGTTATTTCGTAACAAAATCTTTGCCGCCTATTCGGGCTTAATTAAAACCATTGAAATGTTTCATAACAAAGTGAAAAACGCATTAAAAGTTTATCGGCGGGAAGGCAGCATCTTTCGTAATAAAAACAAAGTCACAGTATAGAAGATTTCCATGGTAAAGCGTTTTGTTACGACTTCAGTGGGCAAATAACTATTACGGCAATATTTTTATCTTTGATTATAAAATGTCAAACACATTCAAAAAAATTTACACTACTCGTATTTTATTGGTAGGTAAGGTAATCCCGTTAATATTGTCTGTATATCAATTCTACAAAATTTGATATTTTACAAAAGCTACCCTGAAAAATTTCAAATACCAGTGTATCAATACGACATATACAACTGTATATCGATTCCCGGCTGTCACCACACGCAGCGTACGTTGATGTTGGGGAAAGTAGCATTTTTGAGTCAACTTTGATTATTTCACCCGTCAAATCTCTGGCAGTGAATATTGCCGTTTTTACATATTTCCTACGGATAACTATCGATTTAAACTACCTAAGGGAAAATATTTGCCGTAGGCTATAGAGCAACCGTAAGTATTGACAATATCACGATTCTTAGATTAAATCTTGGAACCAAACTCTCCTCAGAAACTACAAATGAAAAGAAAAATGTTATTTGTCTGCGATCTTCCGTCCTAGTCACACGCATAAAATTGTGGAAAATGCGACCTTTCACTTTTGTGATTTCAATTTCTCAGTTTTTAAGTATTCATGACATAAGAATGATAACATATGTATTCGAAGCACTCTATAATTTATTTGGGCTTGATAACAGGTGTGTTATTATTATTTTTGTATGTATACTCGTTTACCTTCAGTGGCAAGCGTGCTTCCAATACATCCAAGTTGCTGAGCTGAACTTTTTCTCGTCATAAATTAATTTGGCAAGTTAGATTGCAATAGGGAGACATCTTGCCACAAGCTTTTCAATCTAACTGTCCCTGTGTGTGACAAGCGCTCATACCTTTTTTACTTTGTTATTTGTTTTGATTCGCAGTAATAAGGGGAGGTATAATCGTATTAAAAGTAAATTGTTCTGTTTTGTGCCCTTGTTATTTTATGATTTTCTGTTGTGTTTTTGTAACTTCCAGGATAATTGCAACGTGAGCAAGATGTTCAAGATATTTACGTAAGGAACAAACTTAAATGTCTTAAATTATTATAGGAAGGATTATATTCTTAATCAAGAAATCGTGTTTATATTTAAAGATAATTTGTAGTTATTTTATTAAGTGATCAAAAAAATTACTATATTATTTCTTTAATGAGACCTAGGAATTAGAAAACTTAACAAATCAAAATTTTGTATTGAAGCGTTATTTACTTGAACAAGCGTAATTCTACATCTGGAGCTCCGCCATTCTTTGGGAAGCGCGCTGTGGCATTGTATCCGGTAGTTACAGCAACTGTTTATCTAAGTTTTATGCATAGTACCTGTTTAGGAAAGTCTTGTTGGACACATGATATTTGCATACCTATATCGTACATAGATATACCTACTTATACAATAAAATAACTTAGCTCAGCCTTACCTTCCCTAAACACTACCATACATTTCTTTCATGACGAAAGATTATGGCCATTTTTTAAATATAATATTATGGGCTTGCTCTTGATCCCAGTTCTCCTCAAAGAGTCAAGTGGGGTATGAGGATGTATAGAACTTACCCAGAAAGTGCCGATTTCATTGTTCTGAAGGAACCCAGGTTATATGTTGCAGGGATGTTCCGCTCTCCGGGCGTGCGTATTTAGTGCGTAAAAAGTATCACGTATAGTTCTTTATCCCAGTTAATATACCCAGTACATGATCAATAATACGAACTTAAACATACAAAGAAGGTTCTTCTTCTCGAAAAAAGATTCAATTAGACATTAAATTAAAGTATTTACTTTTTAGACGAACGAAGCGTCAAATATTCCAACCACCTCCAATGAAAGATTGAAGCTGTTTGATTTACTCCGAAGTTTGCAATGAATTTTATTAGTATTTTCTTTGACAGAACTGTTAGTTTTCTAGCAACCCTCTCAAAATTTGAGAATGGAACAAATTAACGAGTTAAATGAAAAAATTCCAAATATTAGCATTAATTGGGAGTAATCTTAATTTTAAGGTTATGATTAAAATTGTTGATATATGTTTCTTTTTCTAATCTGTGGTTCCTTAAATTAAACCACAGGTTTAAAAACACACACACCACATTACAAAGAAGTGTCATTTAGTGAGCATTCTCCACATTTTAAGATAATAAGTTTTATGAACATAAATAATATTATTATTTTTTGTTGCATCAAAACTATTTTTTACTCACGGACTAAACTCTCGGGCTGTGGTACGACAAAACATTGGAAAACACCCACATAGAATGTCGTTTAGCTATAATTTTCGATAGTCTTTTTAATTATGCGGTTGCCATAATGAATACTGTAAATGTTTACGAAGTTGATAATACTTGAGTTGGCATGCATTGCTCCATCGCCAAGTTTTGCTAAGAACGGTGGAAATTAAAATATCTAATCCAATATTGGAACTAACTTGAACAGTTGCTGTTTTGGTAAAATTATCATTTACACTTTACTTATTTAAGAAAAATATTAATTGGTCCAATAATATACAGCAACATACGCCTGTCGTCCAGCTAATGACATTTCCTAGCATCCACACGCGCCCTTTATTTGTAGATAAATGTGTAAATGCCACTTCTAATTCAACTAGTCTTAATAAGTATGTCATTGATTTTAGTTCTTCTGTGGATGTGTACATTTCTGATTCTTCTCACAGGGAAACATCTGACATGGCTTGTTCTTTATCTGAGTTATCTGAGTGAGGCCCTTAGTGAGTATCTTCCAACTAAACATATTCAATTTCACGCACATTTCTCTTTCAACCAATGATTCTCAAAAATGAATACCGACCCCAAAAGCATCCTAATTTTCTTACTAATTTAAATCAACAATTCACATCCATATAGTAGGAATACCGTAAAACCTCACAGTTCAGCGTCTCAGAATTGCAGACTAACTACAATTTAAGTGGTTAGACGTAGACATAACTAATTTCAGCTTACCTGAACTCCAAGACAAACGTAGAACTAGCGTCTCTTCGGCTTATGACGACATTTAGTTTGGCAACTAACGTTTGCCCTGAGGATCATGGCTAAGTCGAACGACACAATGTTGTAAGTTAATTTGCCTATGTTTGTGTAGAATAACGCCTAATTGAAATACAGTTGTGTCTCATAATAACAATTTATGAATGTTCTAGAATGTTGTTATATTTTGCAAGTTTTCTTAACAATAATTATGAATAGATGACGAGGCGACTCACTGGCTAGTCTAACAAATCTGATTTGACTACAGATTATTGCTTAAGTAATCGTTTTCTTCAAGGCCGGAGACTGCTGCAGCGACTGTGTAGAAATGTTAACTTAACTCATATTATCGGCGCTAAATTTGGAGTTTACTTTTAGATATGAATTATATTTAAGCCCCTTGCTTAAATTTAATTCATAATTACTGATATATTATATTTTATTGTTGGTTTTATCATTTGATTTTATTTGTGTTTTATATTTAACTGATATTCGTATTATCAATTCAATATTTCATCAAATATTATGAGTAATAATATGTTTAATTTCACCTACACCTTTTTTGTTATTATCTTTTTTTATCATATTATTAACGCCAAGAAAATATAAACCAACTTTTCAAGACGAATAATCTCTTCTCATTTTTAACACAATTAATATAACAAAATAATGCCTTAGTATAATATTTAGTAGCAGTACCACCCAAAAGGACGACGATTTCTATATTCCAAGTAAATATTTTCATAATAATAATAATATTTTTCTCACACACACACACGTATTATCTAGAATCATGATGAGCTTGTGTTATAGATACTAGATAATGGAGAAATAGCAATATCTATACAAATATTCGTACTCATCATACAAACATCTGTCCTTACCGAGATTAGAGCCCGGGACCTCTAGCCAAGTCAGGGGTACTAACCACTCGACCAGACAGCCGTCAATAATGTGAGCTAAACATACATACTGATATACCATGAGATTAAATTTATTTCCGTCAAAAATCCAAATAATGCGACACTATAAAAACCAACAGTTTCATCTAGAAGCTAAACTGACTTTTAGCAGGGAATTCATAAAGTTTTACTACCTATAGACAGTAAAATTCTTATTAGACATAAATTAGACTGTGCGCGATCTAATAAGGACATTGTTGGAGACTCAACTTTGTCATTTATCAAACAGATTCTGCTTTGATACATTTTCGTTCAATAGATTCTTTCCAATATCAAATTTAATCCAAGCAAAATTACAAAATTGTTTATTGTGATATTGAAACATTAAAACTTTTATTTTTCATTACATAATATTTTAAAAACCGAATAAGTGCGAGTCGGACTCTCCCACTGACGGTTCCGTACAATTATGTGGGAACATATTATATTTTTTTATGATTTAATTACAAATGTAGATACAAATGTGTATTAACTACAAATAGTTTATAAGATTTTTCCCTTTACTTGTAGTATAATACAATATTGCTTTATTATTATTATATAGTTTTTAGTCAACGGAAAATATCGTATAAATTTTGATTCCTTTAAGCTTAGAAGTTTGATTTGTCACAACTTCAAGGGACTGTAGACAAGAGTAAGTATACAGTTTTAATTTCAAGTCGATACTTACACGTCTTCCTGAGCTAAATGGTATTAACAGGCAAATGGAAGGAAGGACAAAAAAGTGATCCAATAATAATATTTCCTTTTGAAGTAATTGTCTTTGTGTGTACATAAATTGTTAAATAAGTAAATAAGAAACCCTAAAAATGGTGATTTCAACTTTATGTTTATAAGATTAAGGTATCAAGGTCTTATGGAATCTATTCATTGATATCTTCGTCTTCTAACATATTTGGACGAAGGAACGTACACATAGTAACGCTCCATGAGCCGGTGCCTAACATATGTATCCGATTAATTGGTAGAGCATTCTCCGCGCAGCTTGCAGCTCCGGCATGTCAATGAAAGCAATTACTATCGCCGTAGTACTATACACACGTATAGACCACCCAAGCCGATTGCCAATAAGTGAATCTATTATCTAATAGCCACGCGACGCATCTCGATTTAGACGTACGGCCTTTGTTCGTCAGTATTTGCAAGAATGATGGATTACGCACCAATAGCCCTGTGGCAGCACGAAAACATCCACTCCATCAACACGGAAAAAGCAACTCTTCGCTATCACCCCCACCGTCTAACCATACGCTTAAGGTCTAAGTTGCTTTGCTTGATCTCCGACAATTTCTTTTACAAAGATGTAAACGCCAATCGATGTGTCAGTCGACTGATGGGGAAACTTTTCATTTTGCCGATGTATCGGGCCGATGTTGTCGGAAAAAACAATTTTCTTGCTCATTTTTAACGTTATTGAGTGAGAATTTTTTGGATTTGAGGTTCCGTATTTTTGTTTGGTGTATAGGGTGTTAACTTAAGAGTATTGTGGAATTTAGTGCAAGAGATTATTTATGGAATATGTGTTTTAACTTGAATGGGCTACATGCATATTTCCTGTGGCCAGAATGTCTTTTCACACGTTATCAATTAAAATCAGGTGAGTCAACGTTGGACGCAGGCAGCGCAGGACTGAACAGTTTGGAGATCCTTGGGGTAAGTTTATATCCAGCACTGGGCGTTTTACTTCTGATATGATGATGGAACAATAAGTAACTTAAAATAATTTGTAGCATGTTAGACTATTAAATTTTGCAAACGGTCGGACGATACGGAAATATATATAACAAACTAATTTAATTTTTTTTTTTTTTTTTTTTTTTTTAACTCAAGAAAATATCATTATTTATTCACAATATTAATAAATAATATTTATTACACTAACACCTTATTACTATCTAACAATTAATCCTAAACAAATAATTTTTAAAAATTATAAGTTAAAAAATATATCAGCCCCAGGGCTGCCGTCAGGAATGGTGCCTAAAAGGCTAGCAGCATTGCCACGTTGGATGGCAAGGCTGATCCGTTGACCAAGATAGCTGCCAGCCTTTCGGTCACCAGACACCTCGGTGAGTCTCTTGGATATTTCTTTAAAAAAGGAACGAGCACTTGGACCCCATGGGCCCATAGTTTCAACTCCAAATGGCACAAATATATAGCTCTCATTGAGAGCTGAATATTTGCGCCGCTTGGAACACTCAGCAGAAGTCGCCGCCGCACCTGCAGCAAGTGAAGTACTACCTATATGGGACGGTGCAAGTGTATCCGCACAAGTCGCGTCCCACACAAGAGGACGACCCTGCTTCCAGGGAATGAGCGTCATCCCGTCAGGTCTCCTGCCATCGTCACGGAAGATGCCGTTAGGCTCTAGGACTGATGGCACATTGACAGCGACAAGAGCTCTGCGAATGACGTCATTGATGCAAGCGTGGCGGGAAATTCGACCAGCGCTCATTTGGCATGACAGACCATGGTGTCCTAACTCACCGACGCGAGTGCCACAACGACAGAGATGAGGATGATTAGTCCTGACGCCAAGTCTGAGAGAAATTGCAAGAGACAGAGTGTTCCTGTCAAGCAGAGTCCCAATATTGGCTGAAGGAAGTGCTTGCAGCCAGTAACCAGACTCCACCTGGAAAACTGCCTGGAGGCGAGCATGCTCTGCAGGAATTTCAGAGGATGCTAAAAGATCTCTCTGAAGACGCAAACAGAGCGGCTCGTCCCACGCATTTCTGGCTTCTGCGAGGTGAGACAGCTCCACTACACCTAAAGAAGGGCATAGTATTTTATTAAAGAGCTCGGCTGTACCATATGCAGAAGACAGGAATGCTGGAAGGGCAATATTGGAAATAAGGCGAGTGCCTAGACCACCGAAACGAACAGGAAGAGAAGCCTGCTTCCAGGCGTTGTCTGAAAATGAACAGTTTAAAATTTTTGAAAGTAATTCCCTTAGCGAACTGTCAATAGTTGATAACAGCTCGGGAAAAAGAAAAAATTGTGAACTTCGCATAAAATAAATAAATTTCGGTGCAAAATAATCAAAGTAAATACTTGAAATTCAATGATAATTTAATTTAGTACAGTGCCTTTGGAAACTCTTTTCTTTTTACCCACAATAGCTAGGTACAAAAATATTACAAAGAGAATATTTGGCGAGATATTTCCGAAACATTCCATCGTTCGAAAAGAGATTTTTATGAAAGGCAACTCTCTTCAAAACATAATCTATCAAAGTAACGGATATCAGAGTTATTGTGATTAAAGTATATTGTTATAATAGAAAAATATACATTTATTCCCATTATGTTACAATGTAATACGAAAATTGATATAGAATGATTACTTTCATTATATCCACGAAATGGACTTTTGTATTTTTATTTCTCATCTTTAAGACTTTGTATTTTTAATTACCTAATCGCACAAGGTTAATCTAATATTGGGATTTTAATGTAAATACATTATATTTATATTTACCGGCGACATGCATGGCGTACCGTTTCTGTAACTGGCACTCTAGTGTCATTCTAGTGACAAGAACTTTTGCTTATCTTTAACACAAGTTCTTAATGATTCATGACTTGGACTTGATAATAGTTGTGAGTTTAAGAAATATTTTATTATTTTTGTGCTCGTAGTAACATCCATTCATTGCACTGTATAGTTAGTGTACGTCATGTCTGCAGATCAATCTGAAAACATTGACTTATGTAGGTAGGTATTGTAAACTCGTTTTCATCAATAATTCTTTATCTTTAAGTATCACTCACCAGTATTTGTCTCTCTTTTTATAAGGGCGTTAGAGAGAGATAAAGATGTACACGTGTCCCTTAAGCCTACGGAATGGTTCTTGAAAAAAATCCTTTTGTGTAACGCTTAATGTGAGACCGGCTGTACCATTATTATCAATACAAAAGATCCTTGTAATACGCAGCTTATTGTTCGTCGATGGCCAAACATTTCAACTGATTGAATAGTATACACTTTGTTTTTGTTTTAATATTCGGTATAACAAGCCCCTGCTTTTATATTTCTCCGCCATACATTGAGAGAAAAATTCGATGAACATTTCGCGAAACCATTAATGGTATTTATTTATTCTGTTGCACAGGCAAATACAGGAACCAATGGCCGTGTAGGTGAGTTTCTGCGAGATAAAAGCTTGTAGCGTTTCAGATATATTTTTTGTTGTTTATTGTAAACAGGTTTGAACTTTTAAGGATGTGAATTATTTTTATTGGTATACCGCAATAAGTTAGATATAATTATGTAGTATTTATAATAATCAGAGTAATAATTTTATTATTAGTTGCTGACACGTTGTCCGTTGTTATGAACATCTTTTATTGAAATTAAAGTATAATAAATAATTATAGGCAAAAATTGTGATATTATTTTGAGTATAACAAACACAAACTGCACATTTGTCCTCCTCTGTACAGTGTATTTTAAATTGCATTTGCTTTGTATAACTAGAACCTATTAAGATAAACAGATTAGTTTTGATGTGGTAAAGGAAAGCTTGTTATATTATTTATTATATTATTTCACAATGAAAATATGTGGTTATGTCTGGAATCAATCATATTGAATTAAAATATATCAACAATATATGGAATTATTTAGAAAAAGCTAAGCAATTAACTCGACACCACCTGATGATAAGCAATAGAGGAGTACATATGTGAAGATGCTAGTGCACCATATGACATACTGCCCTAACCACCCCTATCCTGCCGGCCCAAAAAGTGCTTATTCACGCCTCTTTTAAAGGAACCAATGCTGTATATTATTACTTGAACATGAGATCTGTGTGCAAGTCAGCTTCCTTGATTTGACTTCATATTAGATTCAGTTCCGATTCCTTTAGGCAGAAAAGGCTAATCCTTGATAAGTTGTTATAATGATATTGAACTGGAGTTCTACTGATGCACTTATTCAGCCTTATCAGACTTAATTTCGTTCCGATTAGTATTACTTAGGCTTTTTTTTATTTTAATAAAATAGCCACTTAGAGATGACTAAAGTATAAAGCCAGGCTTAATTTTATTCCAGGTATTTTATCAGGCAGCTTAAGTTTAGTATAAAATACTTTACGTATTTGGAGCACAAAATAAACGTCAATATAATTGTTACCGCTAACAACTTTCAACTTCGACCACAGCTTTAGGCTCCGGGCTGTTTTGTATTTATGTAACTGGTGGGTCAGTTTTCCATTCCTCTTTATGTATCTCGTACGTTTTATGCATTTCAGTAATATTTACGTACCTACCTATTCGAAATAAACACACATTGCTTTTTCAAAGTCCGTATAGATTATTTTCAGATTTCAACAATGTTTTAAGAATTATTCATTTGTTATAAAAAAATAATTTATTCACTTTTCTTAGTATTACCACTTCGTTATTTATTTTACTCGAATTATTTACACTAAATTTTGAAACTAACAAAGTGATATCCACTAAGTGATTTCGAGATCAGACTAATTGTGATACTTGCCTTGTCACTCAGCAAAAGTTATAGCTTTAATTGTCAAAAGTAAGCCGGCTGAAAGACATACTAAATAAGACTTAGATTAGAGTTTGTAAATGAAGTTTGTTGTTAGGTTCTAGATAGAAACAAGTAGTATAGTCCTGTTTCGCGAATATCTTGTGTGGATGTTTGAATTTAGAGAAACTAAAAAACTGTGGTTTGTAACTTGTTTTCTGCTTTTATTCAATATCCATTCCTCAATAAAAGTACAGGGTTGTATATTTCATTGTTATTTAAAAAATCGTTACCGCACACAAAAACACGGCAGACTAAAATCACAATCAGAATATACGGATATATTTTGGAAAAATATAATAAACGGGCACCCGAAACTGTTTATTGTGAACAACAGTATTCTTTAACAACTTCACTTGTAGAATGGAGGGGATGTCCAGCAATATTAAAAATTAAAACTTGGAAATATTGGTTTATTACATTGGTATTATTGGAATATTACAAAGAAACCTCGCTTTTACTACATCTCCTAAAATATGGTATTTCCAACGATGTCTTATTGTATGGGCCTTATTAAAATAGAAATGTTTAGGCCTTATAGAGTTACTGGGTTTTGTGACGTTCGTTTGTTGTTCGGCTATGGCACGTTGAAGCTAATTAGCCAACCTCGGTTTAGTCTCGCATCGCTGCCCGAAGAGTTGACAGTTTCTTTTATGTAAATCGTGTTATGTCATTGGTAATTTATTACTTTTATTATAATTAAATTAAATTAAAATGTTATTAAGAACTACGCTGACACAAACGCTTTGCTGAAATATGTAATTTCTTGCTTTATAGAAAAGAAAAAAGTATTTTACCTCCTATCTCAACAATGGGGGATGAAAAATCTATCTTACTCGTGGTTGGTTACAGAACTTATTGACACACGAATATGAGAAAATAAAAAAATATAGTAAGTTAGTTATAAATAAACTTTTTGATCAGATATAAATTGCAATTAAAAACTTTCTTTCATAAAATATAACTTATTTTAAATCTTATGATGTTCGTTTATTTTTGAACACAGTTTTATAACAATAATATCTTTAGCCTTTCTATAAATTTTGTTGTTTTCATCAAAACTCAACAAAGAGGCATTTTAACATGCTCTACCCAGAATGCATGTAAATTAATCAATTATGAGCAAGTATCGTAGGGCTTTATTTTGCACCCGCATGGTGCTAAAAAAGCGATAGCGCTTCATTTGCGATCGGTGCCGCGGTACTGTACTTGTTTATTAACCAAATTAACTCATTTATGAATTGTACTGGAGAGGAAAGAATTATTTCGATTGATCTAAATTATATAGTCAGTTGTACTATTTCGTATATTAATACCAGAAACCACTTATAAAGTATGTAGGGTATCAATTTTTGTTTTTTGTTAACTATTTACATTATTATAACGTATAATGTAGATAAAAAATATATAAAACACACACACACATGGACACAGACACATGGCATGGAGAGATGAGATTGTGTTGCATTTATGTAAATAATTTTCTTTAACATTATTACTTAGCGTCGGTGGCTTAGTGCATACGATCAATATCTTCCACGTGAGGGGCAGAACTGTCGTTTCGTATGGCAGTTCGAGAATCTTCACATCCTACTATGTATACTTATTAAGTGAGAGTAAAATCTAATTAGATTGACGCATCTTTATGTTGAGTCTGAAATATCCAGTAGTATCGCAGCGAGTTCATTTTTATATCGCTCGTGTAACTGTCATAGGCCTTACAAAACATCTACTAACTCTGAATGGGCTTTGTAATATAAGTATAGATTGAAGTCTTAGTTCTTAATGAATTACGTTCGGTAATAATAACTAACACAAATAACTAAAAGAAAACATACGAGCAGAATTATTTATTAAACTAGTCCTGCAGAATTAGTTACTACATTACATTAGACAGTCTAAAACGTGAAGACTATTAAAGGATAAATAAGCGAGTTCATCAATCGTTTACGTTTATACTGGTATGTTTGCGGGGGATTATTGCGGGGTATGTTTTGTAAAAGCACGTTGCGTCGCAAATATGAACATTTCGAATGATGAAATATTTATTAAACCGAACGTTCGGCTTAATGTGGCACGCTGTAAGCGTATATGTTTTTAAAGCTTCGGATGTATGCTTTTTAGTAAATATAATATGAATCAGGATTCAAAATTCTGTTTAAATCAGCGACGTGGAAGCTATATATAGTATAGACTTTTTATTTCGTTATTATGTTTTTACATACCCCATTAGAAATAAATATTATTTTAATGGCGACGTACTGTTTAATAGATTTATTGATTTATCAACTTTCCATAATATACCGATAGTGACACTGAGTACAAATTTTATTTTTCAATACCTAAGTGATAATAATGAATAATGTTATTTGTTCTACACAAGTGGCCCATGGACGAATATTAAGTTACAATTTATGAACAAAGAAGATAAGATAAAAGTGTGTATTTTATTTAGTTTAAAGAAACTTTTGTTTTAAAGAGATATGATTGATTGATAAAGTTTGTAAAAATTGATAAAGGGAGATTGTTACTTAATAGTTGGGAAGTAAACAATCATTAGATCCTAAAAGTATAAATGAAGGATTCAAAATCGATTATTAAGGATAATACTCGGTTTTAACGACAAACTGGTAGATAAAGACGTATTGTTTATGAAATATAATAAAATAAGTTCATATAAAATTTATTCGTTACCTATAGCCACATTAAATATAACGTTAATATTTTTATTTTTCAATAATATAAAATGTGCAGCAGCATAGTGATGTAGCTGATATTACTGCTTATTAAACTTTCTAGCAGTAGTAGTATTGATAGCCCTACTTTACTGTCTAAGCTAACGTTCAAAATACCTCGTAGTTTCCGTCGTAACGTTCCATTCCATCGGGGCAAGAGTCAATAAGCTAACTTTTCTCAGATATATAGATGCTATGAATATTGATTTTAAGTAGTATACAAAATTTCTCTAAGAAACGATGCAATAAAACATTGTTTTGTGCAATAAAACATACACATTTATCTGTAATGCTATATTTATTTTGTGTTACTCATAGTATATATATAAAAAGTATCAAAAAAGTATCAAATTAGTAGTTGTGTGAATCTTCAATTAGATTTGTTGTAACTATAAGTTTTACATGCCTATTTATATTGGCTGACGATTTACAGAAAAAATATAATGTGAGTACTGGTGATAAACAATAAGTATACAGATAAAATGATTTTTGTCGCCTGTCAGTTACTTGCAAGTCACTACTTAGGTACATACACTACAAACATAATCACCGTATCAGCAATTAATAGAAAATATAATTTGTCTTTGATTCTGAAACAGAGACACTCCGAGGCTCTGTTTACTTATAGATTTCCAGGAACTTTTTCAGCCTCTTATTTAGTTTCCTACTGAATATGATAAAAATATTAGTCCTTTTCATAAATATCACAAACATTGATAGTTTGCTAGACATAAGCCGACCATTGTTACAATCTTAGATCCAACAAATAAAAGATCAAAAAATAAGTATTCCCTGTTTATCATAATAATATTTCAGAATGTATTTAATAAACTAAAGGTATCTCCCTTTTTACCTAAGACCGCATATCAAACAAATCAGACCATATTTAATCTTGAAGTTGCCTCTACTCCGTGGCATGACTGTGATTTAAAGGAGAAAGACACAAAAGAAATGAGGATTAAATTAATGTTATATAGTTTAGTATGATGCATGTTTTTATAAACAGATAACTTGTAAATAACTCCTATTACAACATGAGTAAACTTATAAATTTTTGATGCATGGTAGTAATCGGTAGATATTACTTTTTTAAGAGAAGAAATCCGTTTAAATGTTTATGGATATATCACACCAATGGTTAAACGGCAGGTATGTGTTGAACTCACCTAGTGCCTGATCAATGCGGCGCTGGTGATACTGCTGCTCTTCACAGGGGTATGATAGTGAAAACCTGCAAATCTACCAGGTAAAATCCACGCATCCACATTAGATCAAGACTAACAGGGGAAAGTTGTGACTTTTTAAGTTTCTTATCTAATTTTCACAGTTTGTCAGATTATCCAACGCTTTTTACGCGTATCTGCACTATCTCCGACGTTATAACCTTCACGATACAGTTTTATTATTTTATCATAGTGTTATCATAAATCTATGGATCCCAGGCGTTGTGAGATAAAAACTTTAAGTCAAAAAATAAACTTTTTTCATCTGTTATCAAAATGACTTAACAAAATTCACGTAATTGAACACATGGCTACTCGTAATAAACCTTTTCGTTAATGAAGTATTAGGGTAGCTTTATCTCGTTGATGATCCATCAAACATTACCCTAGAAACGGTATTAGCATTAACTGACCATGACAAAAGGATTATTCGCTTACCTTCGCTTTGTTATTGGGTAATTCTTCAGTCGACTCCTACCTTTGACGAGACCCATACAATTTATTTTGAAAAGAGGCTACTTACGAATTTATGAATAATAATAAACACGCTGCTATGTTAAATTTAATAGAATCTTACAGCATAGTATATTTTGGATAGGTGAAAATCGGAAATAGACATACGCGTTTAAATGTAACCAAAAATTATTATCAGAAGACAAAGACCTCGACGAGACATATTGTAATCAATATTTCACTACAATTTTGGATAGGGTGGAATCGGGAAAAAATTGATTTAAAACATATATAAACTCAAAACATTGACATTCACACTGGAATATTTAAGTTTATTTCAAGTCAGAAAAATAATAAAAAGAAACTAAGGAAAGAAGCATGCAATTGCATTAAAAAAGTTAAATACATCAGAGAAAACTGGGGATGCTAACTCTCTCTCTCCCTATCCTTTTCAACTCACGAGCATGCTTTCTGGTCTACGGAGTCACTCATTCGCTGTTTGTAGCTATGACTTTACGTACACAGAAGTGAGTCAAAGCCGGAGAGTGGGATTCCTTATCAACACACATATTCCCTCCTTCATACAACATGGATATCTGTAAAAAAAACATGAAAAGGCACTTTTTAAGTCAATGTGTTGGAAATGACTAAGGCAGTGTGTCGCATTCTGTACTAGCTATCTTCGAAAATGGACTCATCCTACTGAAATAAGGCCGTGTCAAGTGTAATAAAATTGTAACTATGTCCTTATTCTCCTATTTTAGAAAGCACACATTTATTGAACCAAAAGACGAGTCCATATTTACCCCACCTACTCTTTATATTCTGAATTAACTAAGGGAATGAGAACCATTTCTTCGCATTTTTGTTTCTAGACATGAATGTATGAAAACGTAAACGGAACAATTCAAAGTAGGACAATGTTTGTATTTTGTTTGTAAGGAATCGTTAATTGCCAAAATTATTCAGAAAGCTTAAGAAAATATTCCTAGATGTTTCAAGGCTAGCAAAGTATACGGGTTAGATTTGATTTATAAGGTCAACTCTATATATACGTTATTTAATCTAAATACCCAACCACCAATGTCCCGGCTTTCCTCTAAGACAAATTTAAATTAAAGCCCAATGCCTGAAATTCGACAGCATTGTACCTTCAAAGCAGCCAAGAACCGCCCGCCCAAAGGCACCCCATTGAGCTGATTTAATTAACAAGATATGAGTCTCTTTTATATAGACTCTACCCACTTTTTGGTACATTGGAGATTAAAATTCAATGAGCTGACAAGATTTTAAATAAATGTTGTGGCTATATTTTTACACGTTAATTAATTTTAAAATTAGTATACGTATTACAAACGATAAATAATCAGCGGTCGAGTAACATGATCGGAGAGATTTCATTTTTGAAGTCCGTAATTTGATTAAATTTCTGATGTGAAATCGTTTTTATTGTTCATTTTGTCCGGAACATTGTTTCCGTCGGCGTTCCACGTAAATTATGAACTGTATGTTTTGTGCATGCCCTCAGGGTGAGTCGTAGCACTGTTAAAACGAATTGAAAACCGGTAATCGAATGCGAGTGATGGGAGCTATGTCAATATTTTAAATTTAAATATCCTATCGAAACAAATGTATTAATATTTATATTAAATCTCATAACAAATGTGTTCTCGCAGTACAATCGGATGCTTGTGTTTTGATTTAAAAGTTAACTTTTTGAAATTGTTACTTTAATTTAAAATTAAGTACTTATACAAGTATGATTGATATTAAAATTATTTATCAACCATATAGGTTTTATGTTATTATATCTCTTTGTTACCTACATATTTTTTGTTATTGAACATATGCTAATGGTTTATATAAAGATGCCTCAAATTAATACCCATTTGCTAAGACTCAATAACAATAAAAGACAAATCTTGGCATGCCACCTATTTATGTGAATAAAAGTTTTATCTGAATTAAAAAGTATTAGGACAGGTTGATCAAATGTATTCGAAAAAGAAACGGGCATAAGCTTATTTTCTTAGGCACTATTTCATTCTTGAAATAATAATAAAAAATTGTTGAAGACAATGATTTGTCAGTATATAATATAAATATGTATATATTTGTCAAGAAAAAATGTATACCTAGATTTTTTTGTGGTGGTTGTTCGTCTAATTTTTTGAAAAATTATGACGATACAACTACTTCGCATTACCAACGAACTTATTTCACAAATAAATGTTATATTTCCTTAAAAATATTACTGCTTACATTAGGAAAGTAACGCTATGTTCTCCCTAACCTAAACCAATGTATCCATTATTTATTTCTACGATATTATAGAAAAAAAATTCTAACACTATGTGCACTGACCCTTATCCGAATATGTGTTCAGCGAATTTTCTTCGGTTCCTCGAAGGCGAGGCTTTTCTCGACAAAGGTTTGGGACGAAAGGGTAAAAGGTGCCGGATTACGTCATTAGGTAAATACATATCGTATTTACTCATACACTATCAAGATCATTAGCCATTATGGTTGGAAATTTATGTTATGGTTGTCTTATACCATATAAAGTCAATTTAGATCAAGTCTAGAATTGATTAACACATTTAATGCCCAATAAAAATGCCCATATTGGCACTGTTTATTAAATATTTTTTCCAATAAAACATTAACTTTTACGCAACATTGAAGTGCCGACTGTAACTCCCTGTGTATTCATAAACATCAAATTAAAATCTATTTAAGGACATTTCCAACAGAGCTACCTATATTTTGTAAATTAGTAAACCCTTCATTATAAGGTGAACACGGGAGCCGTGTCGTGTGCGTGGAATGTGTTAATATAATACCACTAGGTAAGCATCCAGAAGTATAATAAGTATATATAAGTAAAATAAAAATTATATATATAATAAATATTCTTATCTAAGTATTGGAATATTTAAAATTTCTGAAAACACTTTAGTGTTATATGACTATTTTTATAACAATTTAACAATTAAACTATTAAATTTTACAATGTTTTGGTTTGGGTACGTAATAAACACAATTAAAAAATTATCGTAATCTGCATACAAATATATCAAATATAAGTTTCAAGGATGTTTACCCAAAGGTTCAGTAGAGTCAACACGATCAGCTGACCGTTATCATTGATGATAAATAAGGAACAAATATTCTTTTTGAATTTGCCAAACAATATAACACATCATTCAGTACTCCTAGAGTTAGTTTCCATCTAATCGTTACGTCTAGATTATGTTTGCGTTGCTGTCATATCGTATGAAAACGATAGAAGCGCCACTTTGAGAAGTATTGTAAACTAACGCCTTTGGCATCTGAACGACGAAAATACAATAAAATGCAAAATCAATTAATTTCGTCAGAATTTAGGTACAATATACCTGTTAATACATGTAAATTCATGCCAATATTTCTCTCTGAATTTCAGTTCTATACAAAAATATACAATCATGCCCTATAGAGGACTCATCAGAAGAAATACATTTCGTATAACTATTTATTAACAAAATAATAATGTATATATGGTCTTTGTTTCAAATAGAACTTACATTTGGTGTACAGAAGTTTCCTATACGTGTGTAAAGTTTGTTTTAGAAATCGGAGCAAAATATAATAAATAATAAATTAAGTTCTTAAAGTAAGTTGCCGAACACAGTTCATGTGCATACGCTTTATTACCACATCCTTTTGAACGGCATTCAATGGCTTTAGCAACGGCTCATTATAAAACCTACTATTTAGACTAAAAGAAAATAGGACCTGCCTCAAACAAACTAACTTCCCTCTACGACTAAAGGTATAAAAAGTATCAAGCAATACTTACCCTTTATTTTAGATTATAAATCTTTATCATTTTCAATGATTAAAAGAAATAGATGTTTTTACGTCACGTCACAATGTGCAAACATCTTCATTCAATTTTTATTACCGTACTCATAAATGGTGATCATTAAAATATTGAAAATTTTGTGTTCAATATAAGAATAACACACAACTGGGAATTGAACCCTGGACCTCTAAATCTGAAGTAAGTGGTGTCAGCCACTAGACCACAGAAGCGGTTAAAATGTTTGTATTCCTTTTAATTCCACTAAAATAAACTTCACTCTAAGCTTAACTGAAACTCAGATCAAACTATACATACAGGAATCAAGTTGCTATGATATAATATAAAAACGAATTATATCAAGAACGCCAAGGGTGAGGACACAACTTTTTTAGTAACATCTTCCCTGGCGGTGTTGTTCGACAAAATTAAAGAAAACAACACAGCTGTCGACTTAATTAGAATTTTTCGAATTATACAACGGAGCCAGACTTAGACGCTCTTTGGGATCCATATCATTAAATTTATGGCATATATAGTAACTTTTTAGTAAGGGATTATTACTCATCGAAAAGTACCAGCCCGCCAGCGGGACAGGAAAAAAACAAAATGGAACATCATTACGATGCTATACGCTACTGCTTGGATCATACTTCTGCGAGTAGCTTTGCTAGATTAATACAGATTGATATTCAGAAATGTACCAGTTTATCCAATGATTGTCAGTTTTGTTGACTGAAAATGTATTTTGAAATATATATTATTGTAGCTCAATCAGTTTTTAAACAGACTACTTTCTTTTGCTCAGAAACAAAATTAATTATCCTTCATACGCTGGTAAAGCAAACAGTGCTCAGGCATATACGCTGACTCAATTAATTACTCATACAACGCAAACCCACACACACAATAGAAAACTTTTAAAATAGTAAACTTTTTTTTTAAGTAAGTCTTTTGGCTTTTTACGTAAAGAACAAAGAAGGGAAAATGTGGAAATGTTTGGTGTGCTAGTCAACAGGTATCGCTGGCAGGACGCCAAAGACAGAACCGACTCCACTTATGGACCGCACGAGCGGAGCTGCCGCTTACCATATTACTGGGCTTTATTGAACATCTGTGAATACAAAACGCAAGATTTATTGCTCGTAATTTGTTGTTTTGAATTTTGCAAAAAATTTGTGAACGATTCACGAAGGGGTATAAATTTAAATAAAGTGTTATTAAAATTTCCTTAGCTTCATAACAGAAACTAATAATGCGTCAACATTATCGATACATTTTCATTTCGTAGTTTTTGGTTTTACAAATACAAAAATTAAGCAAACATAATTTTGTAACATAAAATGTAAGAAATAGCGTGTTTACCTTAAATAAACTATGTACTAGTAGATATTTTGTTTTCCAAGTATTACTTCGGAAACATTTACCAATATTAACACAACCGTCCAAAAATGTAAACAGTGAAAAAATGACAAATTTCATTTGACAGTTTTTGACGCAATTGGGTTGAATAACTGTCAAATAGCAATACTTGGTTCGGGTGTTTAATTTTTTGTAGTAAGCCCTCAGAAAAATCTTGCAACCTACCTTGTCAATAAAAGTGAAACACTTCACTTAAGTAGTAAATTTAAAAGAAAAATAGAGAGGATCTTGGTTACCTCTCTCTTTTACTCTATATCTCTTGTAATCAAAGATCAAATGCTACTGTCTAACTATCCCTGATTATTTTATTTGAAATAAATTTCTTATGTGCGTGAAGTGCCGACGTCCAGAAATTCTTTAGTTGTCTATGAAGTTAACTAACTCGTACTTGGCCAGAGTAATTAACTAAACTTAATTATTCTCATTTAGGATTGCTTTAGCTCCTTGGTGGATCGTATAGACCTGGTAATTATGATGATATTTTTAATTATCACCCACAATTCATATACGTCTACACCGAGGGGATTTTTAATACTTAACATAAACCATAAATATACCAAAAATATCACCAGATACCATATACACAAATTAATAATGATAAAATTACATTAACCAACAATAACTTTCATTGACTTCATACGTTATCATTATTACCATCTCATATTCTAATATTAATATATATGTGTCGACCAGCTGCCATCCATAAACCTCTTTATATAAATTTATGTTTTGTTATTATATTTTTGACGTTGTATTGGTAGACGTAGATTGATTGTGCCAATAGTGATCTTTATCTTACCTGTTTATTATCTTTCCTTTTTAATTTAATTATACCTTGTTTTATCGTTTGCTTGTGGCCTCTTTGTTTTACCTCCACATTACAGTCCACAAAACGGTAACTATCAAACTATAATATTAAATATATTTTTCGCTATCTCATATAAATAATACATGTTATATAAAACACTTAATTTGGGAAAGATAATGTATGGTGTGTCTCTAATACAATGGCCTCGAACTGTACGAAGATGGTCGGTTATATTTTTCACTTTCAGAGTGTAACCTCAACGCTGAATGAAGAAATTATACAATACGAAATAATAGTCGTCAGAAAACTGCTGAATAATTTATACGTGCAGATTCTTCATAAAGGTGAAAAATTTCAGCACTTCACGGGCGAATGCAAGTTGCACACACATAGAAGCGGAGGTCTCTTGAAATTCATTTCAGTGATTTTTCTTTTTGCTTTTATTTAATTTTCAGTATTCCTTTCCATATTTTTAAATCACTGTGCGGTAAATAGGAGAGAAAAATAGATGTATTTTGAGATTATTAATTTATTACTAAATCACCAGGTGAACTTTTTATCATATACAAACTACCTCTAACGCCATCTATTAAAATACACCAAAGTAGCTATAAGAGAAATGACAGTTTGAAGAATAATAAGAATAACTTCTTTACATACAAAGACAGACAAATCGCAAGACAGTGTTACCCAAGAAATGTTAGAATGACTAGACCCAGTATTATAATTATTTACTTCCTAGTAAGGCCCGATTTATCAATAGATAACAATTATCTAGTGAATAATTTTGACGTTTAGAAATATATTAAATAGAAAAAGTATCAACTTGGCAAAGTTATTCCTTAGTTAAAAGTTATCTGAGTATTGAAAAATCAGCCATAAAAGAAATAAGAAATTGTGAAAAGAAACCTACTTTCTTCTAGAATCTTTGGAGTGGCTTTTTACTTAGCATTGACAAAGATACAAAATCACATATAAGTTATTTTACCATCATAAAACTTATATATACACAATGATTGAATAAAATATAAAAATATAATCCTGTTACAAAATTATATTCAGATAATTCCTAAAAAAAATTTGAAACTAATTGCGAACATTAGTAACTGGCGGTGAAGCCGCTTAGTGATTATAACGAACCATAAATTATAAATGACATCTAATTAATTGTAGAGGCTCTCAGTTGCAATTTGCAGAAATACTCACTAATTAGTGCAGCAGAAAACATAATACAAGTGGAAATATTAAAATTAATTAATGGGTTATGTTTATTCAACTTCATACAGATACTAATTTAAATGTCGAAATGAATATCAAAATGTTTATTTACAACTTTGAAAACAGTGATAATGACTAAGGTTTTCCAAGTTTTCAAATTTTATTCAGAAAGATTTACTTAAAAGTTGACGAAAACTCGTGACTTACATAGACAACATAACATGGTTTTTTCGTTTTAAACATTATAATTTTTCAGTAGCGTTCCTAGTTTTGTACTTTTTTTAATTTTTATTTTTAACTTGTATTTAACCAAAAGAAAACCAGTCAGAATTATATTACAATAGATATAGATTGTAGGTAAAAAACAAAGTATTTGAAGGCTCTCCGTCTCATTTATAGGTTCTATTTAAGCACTGCAAGCTTAAAGTAAGTGGAACCCATTAAAACAGCATTATTTTTTGACATTTAGGTATATATAAAACTTTTGCTTGTTTTATAATATTAAAAAATATTTCTGACATTCACAAAAATTATCTAGCCCTTAATAAGGATCTTTAAGACCTTGTATTTTGGATCCTAAATAATAGAGTAATGTACAGAGTAATATGTATAAAAACATCAAAAATATACTGAAGAAAATAAAGACTCGACTCCATGACTCGTAAACAAATATTCATTCTCATCTTACAAATATCTGTCTCAACAAGGGTTCGAAACCGCGACCGCTAAGTAGACACTCGGCCAGATGATCGTTATTATCTCTCTTGTATCCTCTATATCGAATCCAAATTACTACTGAGAATTGTGCTAATGTGAAATCTGAACAGAGAGTCATACAAGCATACACCTAAGTCTGTTTTTACACGGTCTTTTTGTACACGGTTTTGATATAACACGGTTTGAAAATTGAATATTTTTAATTTTTTTACACGATTTTATTCCATTTAGCACGATTTGAAATTATATAATATTCAATTTTCAAACCGTGTTATATCAAAACCGTGTACAAAAAGACCGTGTAAAAACAGACTTAGGTGTATATTATTCAGAAGACAGCCAAACAATCTTGTTAGTTCGTAGCAGAAAAGTTGCCATGATTTATCAACATATTAACTTACGTAGAACGGTTTTTCTTTGAGCGCATGCAACAGATAGGCCCGTAACAACAGGTAGGCTGGCCGGTCGCCAGGAACCTTGGCAGCTTGCCATTTTGTTTGCTTTATTTTTAAGTAAGTAGTAGTTTTGGTGTTAATTAAAGTGTAGTGTGAATACAGTGTTGTGTAGTGTAAATACAGTGTTGTGTAGTGTAAATACAATGTTAAGATCCTTCAAAGTAGAAAGTATTTATTTATTTCAAATGAGCAGTGTATTTAGATAAAACCCAAAACTATTATCAATATTTATTAATATGCACAAACAATAACTACAAACATATATTCCAAAGGAAATTTACTCACTTTATGCAACAAAACAATATGTAAATTAGGTATGGATATAACAATACCAACTAAATCACATGTATATCCTTAAAAATAAAACAACTTTCAAATTTAAATTATCGGATTCTATTAGAAAATAGTTGACTAATCACAGTAACAGTATTTTCTTGTATTTCTCTTATTAATAAAATTTGCACTTCAAATCAATTAAAACTATACAGAGACAAATAAGCCTTATCGCTTCGTGCACTTGACTGTAGTTGTCAAGAACAACATGTTGGCTCATAGCCAGCCGTTACGAGAGTTGCTACGAGGAAGACGCTACAGTCACGCTATGTACTGTAGCATTAGCACGCTACGTTCTGAGTGCTACAACATTCACTTGGTTGGTTCTAAAATATTTCATTTGTACGACTTTGTTGCATATTGTTTTCACTATGTTCGAAGTGAGAAATGTTGAATATTTATTTTTTCTAAAGTATGTACAAAATGTTAAGGAGTTCATCCACTTAAAATTTGAAACGGATCTAATGTAGATTTTCGGGGATTGGGAACGAAAACGTACTCAAATATGAGTTAAAAACAAATACGCACAATTAGTTTGATTGAATAAAAAAGTGCAGCTAGAAAGAAATGTAAGCAGTCTAATTATAATCGAAAAATATACCAGCCGCAGTGAGAACGTGTATTATGTAATAAGTCTTGCGGCTGTATTTTTAATAATGAATTCGTAAAAATAGACGAATTTTCTTAATTTGATTATAAACTATAAGTAAGGTATATATGACCAATTATTTTCGATTGAAATAACAAAATATGCTTATGACAATAAAAAGTCAAGGTTCCACCTCATTCTGTCACTTCACAGTTACAAAAATATTTACACTATAAATTAATTTGTACACATCATGGTTACGCATCATGTCGACCACAAAAGTAAACAATTTACATTATTAATTATTTAATAATGAAGAGAAATATTCAAACTGTTATTTTATTAAATACTTACAATTCATGCCCAAATTGTCTAGAAATTGCAAATAATATTAAATGTTCCGCGTAAATTAATTTAACTTAATTAATTAAGAAATTTTAATTAGATGTTACTGGTTAAAACAACCTTTACAAATTAAATCTTCGTGTATCAAAATTCACTGAAGGGCTGTATAATCTACCTTTAGGTTGCGATTAAGTTATTTTTAGGGTCATGTAACCAAATGACTAACCATTTACCACCAGAGTTTCGTCATGTCTGTGCTAAAAGTCTGTTCATTTAATTACAATTAATTTCTAGGTAAATAATTTCCCTCAACTTTTGCAAATATGATTAAAATACAACAATAACATAATACATAACAGTGTGGAAAGGAGTCCCCGTACGATCCATCAAAGACTTATGAGATGTTAAAAGTATCACAAGATATGTTTTTACATTTATTTCTAAAATAAATTATAAAGTTATTAATTTTTGACATATGTTTCTTCTTGCGAGAAGGAAATTACTAATTTCCATGATTTATAGAAAACTATGTAGTTGTTAAGTGTGGTCAACCCAAAATTTAAATATATTTACCCCAATTTATTTATTGCTCTTGCTTTGCTCCTTATTTTAACAATTACAATATAATCATATAGAAGTCACAGTTTTCCGATTCTTTTCGACTTTGGTGTTTAAGGGTCGGATTTTTATATAAATATAAAAAATTTCTTAATAAACTTTACAAAAAAAACATTATGGTTACATTTTATTTACATTATATATAACCCAAACAAATTAAGTCACGTGTACATTAAGCTTACAGTAACATCTGGAAAATTCTTGACTGGGAGTTCTTCATTTTCATGACTTCAGTTAATTTTTAAGAGGCAGCCATACGCGACGAATTGCGACTCATTACAAGACGTCGCGAAATCCCTGTCGGAGTTAAGCGGCCGTGTCATTCCGCCTACAAATTTTATTATCCACCCCTATTGTGGATTCTTTACAACGTCTGGAGCAAGCAAATTTAGCCGTATCACGAATATAATATGAAGCTCTTGCTCTTAACTTTAATATTAATTTTTAGAAAAAATAAGCTTATATATTATATTATTACTATAAATCTTTGAGCGTTGTGTTTTTGCTTTAATTCGTCAATAATTTGTAATAGCCATTATAATAATAATAATAATAATAATAACGTTTATTTATTCTCTCATTATCTAAAGATACATTGACAATATATACATGTGACACAGGTGCATAAGATAGTGGGAGACTGGAGTCTGAACTAGGCAATTATTTTGCCTGTATTTCAGTATTCTCTCCATCCTCAGCCATTCTCTCGATATTGTCATAAGTGAATATTGCATTCTTTCATAATCATACAGCTAAAATAAATAATAGTTTCCAAACATGGGTAGTGCCTGTTTGGTGTGGTTAAAGAAAGGAATCATTTCAAAGTACTATCAAGCTAGTTGCCCAATACATACAAAAATATTAGTCCCTGTTTCTTTAGGACGAAGGGAATAGGTAACCATTCCTGAGCTTGGTTGATTCAAAACGCCGGGTCTTATGTTATATTAAGCAATAGACTAGTTAGTTAGCTTTGATTCTGAAATAGCATAGATAGTAATTTGATTACGGTTTGTTATAAAAAATAGCTTAATATACGAACGAAGGGATCAAGCTTTACATCAAACATTTGTCAGTTTTTGCAGATTTTTAACGAATACCTATTTAAACGCGAATGAAAATATGAATGTAGGAATTAGGCAATAAAGAAAATTTGCGGAGTTTGAGCCCTAACACTATACAACGTTAGAACGCCAAAAACTGTTAACAAATTCTTTGTTGACACTTTTAATCCAGGATTAAACATTACGAGTTCGTTTTGAGTTTTTATTACAAAGCGAACTCGTAAAGTTCGAGTTGTAATAAAATTGTCGACCACTATGCCGGTAAGCTCACAAACTATTTTATTACATTTGACAGTATATTAAAGTAGTGGTAAATAAATTATTAAATAGGTGATTATAAAGTTATTAACATATTAATACGGTGAATTTATAGGTTAAGTTTATTAATAGTCACCTTAGGTCGAGTAACTAGTATTTAAACAATATTGCTTTAGGCGTAGTTAGACTTAGCCAGGGTTGGCAATTTTAATATAATATTAAAATGTTGATTTTTATTCATTACGCTTAAATTTAACTTCAAAATTTGTTACACTGATCGGTTTGTATTTGTAAAAATATTAGTTCGGGTGTTAGGATATAATAATTAAGACTTTGTGAAGTAGCTATTACTTAATGATATAAAACCAGAATGACTATAACAATTGTTGAGCTGCACAGCTACCAAAGTACGAAAGGTCATAAATTGAATTCTGGATATTTTATGGTTGTCTCGTCCCAACTTCTCTTCGCGACAATCTGAAGAGATTGGGACTGGCTGATGGACCAGTGATTGCGAGTCTACAGCGGGCAGTCTTGCTCGATATCAGAATTGTCCGTCGATTCCTCTCTCTGTCGTCCTGACCCTCGGCCATCTGGCCTCCTCTGCCGAGGGGTATTCTCCTAGATTCTTTCTCTAAAATAAATTTTAACAATTGATTTTTAAATAATAATAATACTAACAATAATCATTTCATTGCTATAATATGGATACAAAAGGTCTTAAATATTAATGCCGACATATTCTACTTCTTTTGGTGTGCAAACATTATTTAAATATGTAACAAAATTAAATTAATAAAAATGCAAAGTGATAACCCTAGCTAAGTTTTACCAAGTACTTAACTTTTAGTAACACAGATAGTGTTATGTTTACGTCAAGCGTATTATAAAGAAAACACACTTTAAAACTGTTAAGAACGTCGTGGTTAAAAGTGATCATTTCCTTTTGGGTATTACTGTTACACTGCGAAAGTTTAAAATTTTTCAGTATTATATATATTAATCAGTTTAAAAAACCTTTTTTTATGAGACAAATTTCCTCTTTTATGACCACCTTTCGAATAGATTAGACTCATGTTGGGATATTGTAAATGCTGGTGTTTTCCCCCATTTTCGCCTTCCTTCCCCATGTCATATCACGCTACAGTGACCGCTAAATAAACCTTTCCCCTTTATAAAAACAAAACTTGCTATACCTTTTGGATCGACTTACCCTACTTATTTTATTTGACAGGACCCAATCGTACCTGAAAAAACAAACAACATTTTAATAATATGCTTACCTTATGTATCACATAGTTATAAGAAACAGTAATTCTTTATAGTAACTTTAAAGAATAAAAGCAAGAGCTAATAACAGTCCATATGCAAAAGACAGTTCCTCCAGTGCCTCCAATTTCATGCCTCTTTGAAAGAAACTTTATTTACTTATATAATGGAGGAATTATGCATGGCATTGTGTGGGTACAGATAGTTTTCTTTATATGTCTCTTTAATTGATGCTTGTACCGCTGTAACTGGCCCTAGGTCAGGATTATTCTACTGAAGTTCACAGTCAAGATTATGGAACGTGAAACAAAAACAATGCAAAACAACCTATTGTAATGCGAGTTTAACATGATGAATCGTGATATCAAAGAATTTCCGTTCATTTTTGCTGACAAGTAAACATCATTTTCGTAATCCGTTTCTTGTGTATCGGATTATCTAAAATTCCAAAGACATTTCACCCATCGAATAAATTATGAGGATGAGCTCCTTGGTATGTTCGCGTTACCTTACAAAAGAAGGTTTTACAATGTCATACAAAAGGAAATGTTGAGTTATTTTTCGATTTCACATTAAAATACCTCATTAAACTCTTGTTGAGAGTTGGGATTACTTTAACTGTTTGTAAAGTTACACAACCTTATTAAGAAATTTAATTTGGAAACTTACGTACGATGATTAAGATATCAGAACTTAAAGTGAGTTTTACATATGAAGCAAATATTTTATAAATTATAATAACATTTTATAATTTCATTTTTAATAGCCTTCAATGACATTCCCCATGCGTTAGTTATCCTTATTAGGATATTTTTACAAATAAATAGTATTTTTGTATTTTTTCTTGTGATTGAACGTAAGTTGCAAAAGTATGCAATAAATTTACGTTACTTTAAGATTGGAGAAATTTTGAAAATATATTTAAAAGAAATACCTGGATTACATAACCACATTAGTCAAAGACCGTTGATTATTATTGCTATATTCAATAATTTATTGAAATAACATGATATATAATATATATATATATATAAAAGTACCCTTATTTAAATTACAATTTCTTATGTGATTGCACAATTCAGCAGTGCTAATATTTTTGATTCGATTTGTTTCTACCATGGAATGGTAAGCCTATCTTTACTATTTAATTTTAATTATTTGCTTATTAATTATTGGCTTTCTATTTAATTATTATGTGTGGCATTATTTTTTCATTGAGAAAATAATTAAAATGAGTTCCACATAAATTATAGAATCATTTACCAGAGCATCGTAGGTGCCGTACTTTTAAATAGAGCTAAGATATTTTTCATGCTTGAAACTTTGTAAAGAATTGCAGACGTTTATTTACGATAAAATCGCAACAATGTGAGAAACAAGCTTCTACTCCCATACAAATTAAGTACAAATAAGTACATCTAAGGAAAGTTGTTCGAGTCGGTCGTTTTATCGGGAATCTACGGAAAGTTTTTACGGTTTGATTTGTTACAAGTCGTGGACATACCTATAGAGTAACTAGATCGGATTATCATTTTCCGATTCGTTGGTCTTACATGTAAATGGTTATAGAACCGATTTAAGTCATTATATTAACAATGTGACACATGTTTCGTGGTAATAATATTACATACGTGTGAGAAAAACAATAGCTACACTGTTATATGCTGATTCATGTAACATTTAGATTTAAAATCGACAAGGCGAAGAGTCATGGACGGGAGCCCTTAATCTGTAAGGCATAAAAATGATTCTTAAAAAATACAAACGTGTGGTTACTGCTTTTGATATCAAAGTTTTAATTAGTTAGGATTGTCATTTTCATCCAAGTAACAACCAACTTGCAATATAAAGCCAAATCTTATTCTCATACAAACGTTACGTTAACGTTCTACAACTCATATTATTTTATAATGAACTTAAATGACTAGGACATAGAGTTTCCGAAGCATATCAAAAAGTAACCAGTCATTATACGATAAGAATTGATAATACATCCCTGCTTGTTTGAAATTATTTACAACCAGCTCGAATAGAACTATTAGCCACCAATTAAGACACAATCGAAAAGAGATAGTAAGAAAAAATATTAGTTCCTTAACGGGTTATTCGTAAATTCCAATGCCAATGAACAATTAAATTTTCGCGGGCAAAATTCTTAGATGACAGGAATGATAATTTGAATATTATGCAAAGCCCTAATAATTTATTATGTTTAGTTTGCGTACATATTACACTCTAATTACAAAGTCACGTGTTTCATGTATGTATTTTCATTATGAAATAGTCTAAGTGATAAATTATATATATATAGATAGATAAAACTATATCTAGACACGTCGATTTACCTGATCCTTAGATTTATTTATTTAAACAGCTTGTTTAAACGCCTTAAAGAAAGGCAACATTATGTAAATTCGTCATTTTTGGAACGCTAAATCACGTCATCTGTGTCGGTTGTAATGAACGTTTAGCACAAACTAAAATTTAATATTATTCCTTGCACAGCAGACTTGCGTCAATACCTATTTTTTTAGCATACTATTAGCAGTGTGTAAACCGCCTTTTCTTTTAGTGTCAGATCCAGTACCTTGTGCGAGAATCTCTGGCCGGTTACGGCTTCACGCTTTGTGAGTCTATCGCCTCGCTCCGTTTGAACTCCTTACTTATTTGGGAATGTTTAAAAAGTTGGCGGATTGCGAAATGGATTTTACGAGAAGAATACTGATATCAACCTAAATATTGATTTCATTATTCTTAGGGTTCTGATAAGTGACACCGATGTAGGCGGAGTAAGGATTAAGATCACGCTTTACCTATTAATACCCGGCTTAGGTCATGTTGCGTACTTATGTTGCTATAAGTAAATTTAGTTGAATGTAGAAAAATGTGCAACGCACAAACACAATAGTTATAATGATTAACGCAAATATACCTACAATTTCTCGTTTATATGTCGTTAAATTATTTTTTTACAGAAGATTTTATACATATATTTTTAATACAGTAAAATTCATCAGTTATTGAAAATTTAAGTACCATTTTATACTTATTGTATTAATTTTACTTTGGGACTCTTCAAAAATAGTTTTCGTATAGCAAATATACATACTTTTTGCTATTCAAATACAAAATACCTGGTAAATGATATTCAATTAAAAGCATTGAAAGTTGCAATACGTCCCATTAAAGCTATGTGTCAACGGGTCGTGCCCGTCAAATACGAAACGAGGGGGTGTAAATTGATTTCTGCGTTCGCCACGGATCATTTCGGACCGTCTATTGTACTCTTAATGACATTAGCGAAGTATTGGTACCAGGTTAGTAATATGTCTTGTTTGGAATAACTTGAATTGAACGCAATTTCACAGAAACTGAATCTAACAGATCGTTTAATGCTTCGAATATTTTAGCACTTCAATCAAGCTGCGGGTAGCCCCTCCAAATAGAAAACAGAAGTTGAAAGAGTTTTGATCCGAGTGCTAAATATAAAAACAAATTCAATGCGTGTTTCGTACACGCAGTGAATTTCAGGCAAGTAGGTTCTAAAATTCTTAAACTATGTGCCTCATATCCCGTAGTTTTTAAAAATTGTGTTTATAAACAATAGCATTTTCGCAGATATGAATTGAGTTCATAATAGATGAACGACTAGATAATCTAATACAAAAATATCAATAATTCACGAATAATTAAATTTTAAAAAATACAGTAATATACAAATTAAAGAAAAACTAGTTAAAATTCTATATAGAATTAAGTACTTGAACGTTCTTATAACTTTCATGTTACTCAAAAGTAAATGAGTTAGTTGGCCGTGCTCCTGAAAAATAAGGGCAATTTAGCTCTAGTACGTATTTCTGTCTCCTCGGTAGCACAGAGAGTATATTGTAACGACAATTTTATTCATTACTCTAACAGACAAACCTTTAAATTACATAATTGTGATAGAAATACTTTATACTCCTAATAGGGATAAGCAAAAATAATGTTACCTAATAAATTCCAGAAATTTATATTTTAAAATTATTAATTTATTTTGTAAAAAATATTTCGTGCCCATTAAATTATAAGAACAGCATACCTGTCCTCTAATTAAAAATCATTATTATTGTATTATGTATTTATATGTTAAAAACAGTAGCTTACATCAAGTTCATCCCATTAGGAGACACTGGACGTGTTAAACTAGATTTATTACACTTCGAAGGCAAAGCACTTTCGATATGAAATCCACTTATAACGTACAATAAGCGATATTAATCGGATCAACGTGTATGTAATTGCGCACGCGGCCATTATCGGACAGTGAATGGGAACAGTAATCAATTGACATCACAATAGAGTCGGGTCCAGGACAATAACGATGACATCACAGGTCACGTCCCCGTGCACAGCACTCGAAATTCCGACTTGTCACATTGACGCTTCGTGATGCAGCACACGGTGAAAAGGATTTTACTTTTACTTTTATTTTTGAATGGCAGTTAGTAATATGGTGGCCAATTTGAATATTTAGAACTAATCCGGCTTCTAGTTCAATAAATACCTAACTTGACTAGTATGTTACGCGTTTTAGAATGAATTAATTTGAAATGTAGTTAGTAGCCTTAAATCAAAATCAAAAAGTTCTGTATTTAAATGGACTCAATTATTAAGTTCTTTTAAATAGCCAAAATTTAACCCTACCACCGCTTTAACGAATAATTTTAGTGGCTTTTTAAGAAGATGCGGCGCAAGAAACTCCTCAGCTACTGAAATATTGAAATGAAATTTACAAATTAGTAATACCATTACGTCTCAATTTTCTTGTTAGTATTAATACAATTATTATTTTCATGAAATGGCATTGAACTGCCACGCGTTAGTGTCAATAATATATATATATACTATTAAGCGTTTCGCTTTTATTATTGTTTTAAGTTTGTTTATTAGCAAGTCTCTAATATCGATTGCAAATTTGTTGTAAAAACGTATACAACGTCACTTAAACGAATGCTCTATTCTGTGGAAAGGAATAGAATGTCAGACAAGATTATGGTAATTACTTGTATTTTGAATAATGAGTATCAAATAATTCATTGAAATTTGTAATATTTTTTCGTACATACATTAAGTTTACAAGTATATTAGATGGTGCAGTTAAAATGAACTCCTTGAATTTTTCTCTGAGTGAAACATGTAAGCCAAGTTGGTATATATATAACTCTCACAGCTTTATTTTTCAAATTAAAAATGGTATTAATTAAATTACAATGGCATTAAATACATAATAAACTATCAATGTAATGCACACAAGCCTAAATACTAAGAAATAAAATTAATCTAAACCTTAGGGAATCCAATTATTGATAACGTAGTGTTAATAAATATAGGATAGTAATTGAATGAAATTTAGATTTTGAAATAAGAACACCATAATAATAAACACAGAGTAGTCATTATAGAAACTTAAAATGGCCGTCAATAAACCAATGTCAAACATCAATTTCAATAAGACTTTAGTTTAATTAAATTTAGAGATATAATTAAGAACAATGCGTCAAGGGAATCCGAAACTAATATTCTAATGATGCTGCCATTCTATTAGCTTGGCCTTTGCTATCGCTAGCGGACAAGCTTTTAGAACAATAACAATCAATCGGCCGGACAATGGATTCTAGTGCGGATTAATAACAATGATGTCGGTTGTCAGTTCTCCGACAACTAACTGAAGAGAGTTTAATTGGGAATATAAGAATTAAACGTAAATTCCGGTTCTGTAGATCATATAACTGCACACCTCGTTCTATAAATATGAATGCATAAAGGACTGTTGAAAAATTACATATGATTAATTTACCGCGTTATTGCGACGCGATAATTACATACTTTTCTTTTAGGTCTCATCGATGATATGAAACTAAAATTTGAATCGGTTTGATATCTGAGTATTTTTTTTGATGATATATAGGCCCCAATTCCATTGTACACGAACTAAATTAAATTAAAGCCATTTTAACGTATGTCTTTCAAACCAATTCATTAAGATGAGATAGAATGACTTTAAGGAATGTCAAGTTAGTTGACAATTAGACGATCGATACACTTTTGACATATTTTAATCGGCATGTACTATGATGTGCATTAAAATAAGGCAAAGACGCTTAAGAGTCGCCATTTCAGAAACGTCAAATGCCATCTGCCTTTCCACCAGTCATCTGTCTTTTTTTGGTTGTATTGAACAGAAAGAGTAGTACTGAACTTAAATTTAATTTAGTGCACTAGGGAATCGGGGCCTATATGTCTGAAATAACCAAAATATTTTTGACTTCTTTATTTTATGATTAATTATTTTTATAGACTAGGGAATCTCTATTCCCTGGGAACTCTTAAATTTTGTAAGCACTGTATATCACTTAGAACTTATATACCTTCCACTATTGGTCGCAAGCCTTTGTGCATGGAATAATCAAATGAGGGGGTTTGATCCATATCACGAACCACCACGCTGCCCCAATGCGCTTTGGTTGGTGAATCATCCGATCTGATCCGATGGTCATCCAATCTAAACAGATTTGATCGACCCATCCAGGAGTCAACCATTGTGAAAGTGGATTTGTTTCGGTTATTGTCGTTCGACTCACTAAGCTAACGAGCTCCTCTCTTTAAAATAACAGTGTTATTACCTAAATTCTTCTGATCCGAAGTTAACGATCACAATCCGTGTATTTGAAACCACAAACGAGAGACGTAGCAATAATAATATGGTATGTAATCCTGTCCTATTAGACGTTATCTACCATGTAACGACAATAACAAGATATTGTTGTTCAATTATAATTTCTGTGCTTTGCCTGTGACAGTACAAATTCATATGAAAACCGATATCATGTAACTCACTTCTTTAATAAGTATTACTTTAATACTGTAAGTGATAGTCTCATCGATTACAATGTAACCTATGTTATATAAGATGGTACAAAGTTAGCAATTCGCCCATAATTATAAGACTAGAATTAAAATTCTGAGTAATTCTGAAAACTACCAGCTTTAATTCCTTCAATCCAGCTTCAATTCCTTACCAGCACACGTATTCCCTTCTTCTTATAACATGGGTTCGTTTAAAAGAGGCGTGAAAAAGCACTTTTTGGGCCGGCAAGGTGAGGGTGGCTAGGGCAGTATATCACATGCTTCACTAGCTATCTTCACATGTGGACTCGTCTACTGCTTATCATGGTGATGTTGAGTCATTTGCTGTGCTTTTTATTAAAAAAAAAACTGGTGCCATCAAACCCAAAATGAGTAAGTATCATTTTGATACAGTGTTAACAATTATGTCTTGGTTTAAAGATCTCCTTGGTGATAATATTTATAAACTAAAAGATTGAGAAGAAGATTAAGAATTTTATTTTGTAACTTTGTATTCATAAAGAGATTGTTACTGTACCCATTGCTTTTATCTTCCTAAATTATAATAACTCAGGAAGATAGCTAATTAACAAAATTATCAATTCGCGTATGATGATTAATAATCGAAAAATTAGTTGGTAGCTATCACATGTTCCGAAATTAATCATAATAATTGCTCGAGGCAATTAAACTAACAAGCAAGGTTCAGATGTCGACATGATAATTACTATTGCATCCCAAGTACATCTGCTATCGAACGACATAATCAAGCATCTACAAAGGATATCAGGTACACAAAAACATTGATATAGATTTTTTTAAGCGACAATTAAAAGACTTCGTGATACAAATTCCATTCTCAAAAACACACAACTTATATTAACTAAGGACTTCTTTAATTACTTACGTATAAAACGTTTGAAAGTTCTTAGTATTTTATCTGTTTTGTTCGAATTACAAATATTGAAGGTATCAAAATACCAAAAAAATACTTACAGGGATCATGGACATATTTAAATTTGTCTGTCCTTGATTTCTCTTCTTTTTTTGTTTTTTTTTTGTACTTCAATCTTAAAACTTAATTATAATGAAAAAACTTGATACAAATAAAACTATTTATGCTACCGAAAGCAAGGCGAGACCAATCCTATGTTACCAAATAAGCTTAGTTTCAACGTGCCGTTTTCGTATTCTGTATAACATCACATAATTATCATCATCATTGTGTATAACGTCTTTCATTATTATTTATAATATAATCTATACGAACAATATAAAAAGGTAATGTCTATGAGGTTGTACGAGGTAATATCTGGAACTACTGGATTGTCCATTTATCTGAGAAGGAAATAGGCTATGTAACATTTGTGAAAATTTGAACTCCACGCGCAGCCGCGAGCGGAATTTAGTATATAATAATGTGAATAATTGTATCTTCATCATAATTACAAACAAAAGAAAGTGTACTAGCTTCGATGTAGCATTCAAATGCAAGCCATTTCTGTAACAGAAAAAATAATCAGAAATAAATATTTTAAGCGAAGTACAATCACTTCCAGAAGATTCTTCGCTATCCATGTACGCTGACAGTAATACCACAGTTCTCATACGTTGGTTCTAACAGGCTCAAGCTCGGCTCCTACAGATATCTAGTGATACGAATTTCCTTTGAATTCGTATGTTTGCAACATACAATACTGCCGTAAATTAAATGGGTTCTCTGAAGATCTGATACAGATATTAATACGTTGAACCAAATTAATGTATATCCATAGTCTTTCTTGCTTATGAAAAAACATATGAAGAAAGTAAAACCTTTTATTAGGGTAGGACTGAGAGTCAGGCAATTTTTAATTTAAGAGTACCGCTCTCTCTCACACACACTCTCTCTCTCTCTCTCTGTCAGTGTGTGCCTGGAATTAGAAATAGATTTAGAATTGATAAATAATTTAAATTTTAATACATACCTAATTATTAATTACACATTTTCATTTTTATATGTCTTTATAATTTACACTTTAATAAATATTTCGACTAATAAGGTAGCTGGTGGAAAATTGAAAACACCATTATTAATGTCAGAATTAATTTTCAGCTTTCCTTTCTACGAATCGAATTTAACCTTAGATATAATGTGTATTACAATTAGACCCACAATATTGATAAATTTAACAATAACGCAACTTTAACAACTCATAAACCTGAATGAATACTCTCGAACAAGCAACATCCAATGCTGCTTGCATTGGATGTTGCTTGTTCGAGAGTCCACAGGAGTTCTTTAGTATTGGCCCCAACTCCGTTGTACACAGACTAAATTAAATTTAAGTTATTCGCATTTCTTTCGAACCAATTCATTAAGAAGGATAAAATGATTTTAAGGAATGTCAAGTTAGCTGACACTTAGACGATCCACTTTTAACAAAACACTTTTAATTTATTTTAATCAGCATGTTTTATTATGCGCATTAAAATAAGGCAAAGTATAAAAGTTGCCATTTTAGAAACGTCAAAAGATTACCAGTTTACTGTTTTTTTGGTTGTATTGTACTGAAAGAGTGGTATTAAACCTTAAATTTAATTTAGTGCGTGTACTACAGAATTGTGTTAATTATATTAAGATGACATATACATGTCATACTGTACATATACATATATATGATACTGATCACATATTAATGTTAATATGTTTTGCTTTATTTACTTTGATCACCCAACTTGTTTCTAGGCGACAGTGACAGTAACTAAAGCTATTTACTATTCATGATGATCCTAATATTCCTGTTTCACAATAAAAAATGTCGATTAATAAAAAAAAATTTTTAACGTTATAAATACTCACTTGGGTGTGCTGCGTGGCAAAATCACGTAAAAGTATTATAAAATGCAAGTTTTTAAATTCTAATGTGATATTACGTTCAACTTAAATGTGACTATATGTATATAAAATAATTATACGTAAGTAAATAAAAGCAAAGAAGTCCCTTTTCCTGTAAATATTCTAGTAGTATAGAATAAAGGTACAATATTTGTGTCATAAATAAGTTTGTTCTCAATATATTATAATATTCTTAATCATGTTTGTAAGTAAATTAAGATCAAAGTAAATTATACCTCAAAAGTATTAGGAACGATATAATTGACACATACAAGAAATGTAATAATTCTCATTCCTTTCCCAAAATAACACAATTCCCTCATTAATCTAATAAATGCCTTTCAAGTCGAAAAGACGAAACGCGTACAAGATACATTGTTCTTTTATATTCCATATCAATATTTTGATATTGAGAATCATGATATAGTTTGTCAGTTACTGTCAAAGTAAAAAAGAAAAACTGAAGGTGCGTTCACATAAAATAAAATTTATCTACGATCTCTACCTGCCTACAAACAATGTTAGCGAAAATTCAATCTCACAAAATAGAAAATATTTTTACGGTCAATGAATATGAAAGTGTGGATATAGGGAGGCATTACGTCGGCTTTATGTAATCTTAACACTAAAGTTTAGTGTACTACTGTGACGATGGCATGAGAAACGGCCTCGTATATATATCAACTCTAAAAATATATCAACTCTAGCACCCAATTTCAACATATTTCACAATTAGATAAAAATTTAATTGTATTTTATTTATTCTGAGTATTTTACGGATCGGCAATAAGAAACGATTTGGATTATAAACCTCCTCTTGATATGTACTACCTGATTCGGATCCGCTCTCTTTAGAGATCCTTGGGAACTTCGAATGGTCTTTAAATAAGGATAATACTGCATTACGAGATAAGACAAGAAAATAAGGTTTAAATACAGTAACAGTAATTCTGTAAAAACACCAGAAGAACCTTTTGCATGGATTTATCGATTTGTATATGGGCTTAAAAATACCTTCACTATGATTGGACGAATCTCTCTGGGTATTTAATTAAAAAACACAGTTACAGCGCCACCAGATCCAAGAATTAGGTGCTATTGTTGTGAGAGTCTTTCAAGGAAAATTTTAAATCGATTCCCAAGCGCTTTCTTCGCTGGGAAACCAATCCGCTCGCACAATAAGCTCGAGTACAATGTACCACGATGACGCGAATCACTCCAGTACTCACCGCTCACTGAAGGATTACGCTATTTACGTAGCGTACCTATTGGTGTTCATAGTCCACCTCTTTATGGGTCAGAGAAATGAAAATTCGACTGCTATTGTAAGTCTAAGCTTGATTAAAATACGAGATTATTTTCAATGGCGATCGACTGTGGATAGAATGTTGTTCGGTTTCTTTTTCTACAGTAATATCAATCTCGGTAAAAGAAATAATTACAAAAAGTTTTCCTTTTGAATTTGATAGACGGATTATCAAGATACCATCTCAAGGTTCTTTTTAAGGATTTAATGGCTTCATTTCTGTAGTACACGGAATAAAATTAAATTTTAGTTCATACGTCTGTAATGATAGTATCATTACAGACCTACCAGTTGATCCCATTGTCAACATGCTCTAATAATGGGATGCGAGGGAAATCAAGGGCAAGGCAAGACCCTCAAATTTTAAAATTTTCGTCGGCAATACAGACGGTTAACCGTATAACTTTCACCTTTTCAAACTACCACTCAAAATGGTGAAAAAAAGTATACAATAAACTTTCAAACCACTGAAAAGGCAAAAATAATTCAAATTAGTAAGTTATAAAAAATCAAAATAATTGTTTGTAGTTGGTCTTAAGTTGTTTACAGAAACAATAGATTGGATAATTCTATTCAAGATGAAGCTCTAGAATAAATATTAAACGGAAGGATAAATGTTACTGTTGGCTAGATAATAGGTATGAAGGTAAGATTATTGTAAGGTACATTATTATTAACAAAGTGAGAAGTGAGTGGCAAGTACGTCTAGATATTATCTGCCAATAATAGTTATTTATTTAATTTGATTTATAACAAGAATAGGGAATGACTCGTCCTCACCTGATGGTAAGAGCAGTAGGAGAAATCCATATGCGAAGCTAACTAGTGCATTAGCGACAACTGCTGCCCTAGCTACCTCCAGTTACCGGTCCATAAGGCGCCTTTTCACGCCTCTTTTAAACGAACCCATGTTCTATGAAAGAGAAAATATTTGTGCTGGTAAGGATTTCCACGCACAAAATCTCTTTGTGCGCACTGTCGAAGTAGAGAGGGTAAACGAGTTACTCCGTAGATTAATTTCTTATTTACGTCTGTAATGCAGATAGAAATGAGAACTTTTATATGTGCTTTCACACGTTTCTGTGGCTGAAGTACGGAGTTTGAGTCGCTGAGTGCGACTACCGACGCAATACCGTCATAAGTTTAATTTCCACTCTTATTTGAAGAGTTTCAGGTGTCGCTATTACCGTGTCGTATTTCCGACGTAATCATGACCCACTCAGACATTCGATTATGGGTAATGAGCCGTCAAATCCTCCACTTTAACGATCAACGACTTCATAATTCATCCTGTTCAGTCGAGGCTTATAAGCGCCGCGGGCTTAACGTCGCATTTTTTCCATTAACGCGACATCAGTGACGCCCTAGACGATAAATCGGCGACCTGTTGCCAGTTGTCGCACTGTCACATGCTTGCCAGTACGATGCAGCTTTGCGACATTTGCGATTTTTGCCTTTTTTTTATAAAATTTTAAAGACGCTAAAAAATTGAGGCAAAGTTATGTTAACAGCATTGGAAACAATTTGCTACACAGAAAGTTTTCTCACAGGATTATTTTATTTAGACAGGATTTTTTTTTCCTTTTATACGGAGTAGCTTTTGGCCATCCATTTACCTGATGGTATGTGATAAGCTTGTGGCTCAACATCTACAGCTATAGTGGTTAAATTTTACCGTTTACACATTAGACAATCCATTAATACTTTCTTTGTGTTCTTGTCGTGAGAATTATAAATATTCTTTTAACAGTGACGCCTAATAACACCTATATATCGATCTATCGATTTTTTGTAATTATCGAATCTTCTGAAGGCTTCACAAGTCAAACTAAATTGTATTACAAAAACTTACAAAAGAATATCAATAATTAAATACTTAAAGTAGCAGAACTGTTGCGCCATGTAAGCAATGTGAACCAATTTATCGAAGACCATGCAAATCGTTGTTTAGTTCGCTTCCAAGCTTACACTTTGGCACGAACCTTCTCACTTGTTATAAGTTAAGGAGCTTTGCACAGTCTATTTATTCCTTCCCTCGTTAGAAACACTGCATGTATATCCGAAGAAACTGAATTGTTTTAAAATTTTATTTCCTGCAAATATCAAGCGTAAACTTATTAAGCTATTTGGTTTATTTTTTCAGTAATAATTTATTTTTGGATAATTATGAACTCTATGGACTTATAAAGGTACTAATATATTTAGGCTATAAACTAAATGTTATAAGTCTCACAATACACCCCCAGACCATTTAATTATGGTAAGCGATTACGTACCCTATAGACATTTTAAAACTGTGATCTCAGACAGAAGTTATAATTTTTCAAATAAATTTGAAAAATTGTGTCTTTTATGATATATCACACTACTGAATGGGAATTACTTTAAAATTTTTGATTTGATTTATTTGAATATAATTTGACCTCATATAGGTCAAGTATAGGGGTATTTTACATTAGAATTTCGAACGCCCAATTGGGGCAGCACGTTAGAAAACGTTTACGGCCAGTTGGGTTGCCAGAGTTCAATGAGTATTGTGTAGGGAGGTCGGGGGATGTCTCTGTTACAATAATAATGTCGCAATAGCCCCAGCACCTGCCAATAAAACGCTTCCTCCAGCTTTGCAATTAGTAACCTTTCTTGTCGCACAAGCACAAAGTACTATATACAAACTGTACCACATTACTTAGTAGCTTGTAATATGGTGCTATAAAAACAGTCAGACATACGTATATATACTTATATATTAATAATAAAATTAAACATGCCATTAAGTGTCAATATTTATAGCTTTAATCAAAGTTTAATCAAGGCTTATATCGATTAGAAGCTTGTTGTAAAAACGTATGTATCGTAACTAGTCACAACTTTCTGAAAAAAAAAACAGCAAGATTTTTTTAGTTAAGCGTTATTTACCTCGACTAACACTGACAAGTCAATGTAAACACGGCTCCGCAAAAGTATTTTTTTTTTACATATACTTATCACATGATCCCTACCTTAAAATTAAATTGATAAAACCAATTTGTAAGAACCAAACATTTTCTCAAATACCATAAATTCTGAACGTGATCTCATCTGTCAATCTTTATTATTAGTCAGCCACTCTTCCCGCGTATTTATTTGACAATAACAAAAGAGAGCAAGATGAGAAGGGAACAAATAATCGATCTGGTATTAAAGAACCTTATTTTTCTTGAAAGGGAGGCGGCAGGCTTCGAAAACATCGAATGATACTCATTACTGGCTTTCAGACATAAAGGTTCATCTTCGGCTGCGTGTTACACCGTTGAGTTTTTATGAACGACGATGATGATTCAATTCAATTGTTATATACGTCTAATAGAATTTTAATGGATAGAAGAACATAATATGAAACAGTGGAAATTCTTAATAAGCTAATATTTCCTGTCTCATATTTATTCACATTGGTAACAGTCGAGTATTTTTAAAGTTTTTATTGCTATATCACTGGACTTTTTTTACATCTTTTTACACGTGCTCAGAACAGAAATTATTCATAAGAATTAGCATCACTCATCTAAAAAAAAGGTATTATAATTTTAAAGCTAGTCGTTGAAATAAAAAAAGTTTTTTTTTTACTTTTCAAAAAGCTCCGCTCAATAAAGAATGCAGAAAATACTGACTCATATTGGTTTTAATTTATATAGTAGTAATGTTCTATCAGAACTCACCTACCTATAAAAAAACATCTCTCGATCACTTAAAAATATACAAAAGTTGAGCATTTTTTTCAGTACATTTATTTTGTAATGAAAGTAAAGTGCCATCCCAGATAAGATTAGAATGCTGAATAATATATTGCTGATTATTTTAAACCACTTTCACATTAATTAAATAAAACATTAATAAGAGATAGGCACGAGTAATTTAAAAAATCTGCGTTACGAAGTAGTGTAAATACAATCTGAATTCTTACAAGCCAATTATACGTATAGATGGTATAAATCATTGCAACGTGAAATTCTAAGAAACTCGATAACGAGCTCTTTTATATCTGTTCTTTTTAAAGAGTTTTAAGTTCAAAATTGTCACACGAACATCTTGGAATGGAATAAAATCTTTTTATTGAAAAATGCGAGATACATAGATTCTTTATTGAGTATAAGGTGTTTTTTATTTGGATTACAGCGTCAGTTCCATTTCATATAGTTTCTTATTGTAGAATCATACTTCCTAGAAGTATAAAATTAGGCACCAGTTGTGAAATATTGTCTCCTAAATTACTTGTATGATAAAGTCAAGGTGTTGAGTTTTTTTTAAATTTATAATAAATATTTTTCATGCAAATAGTCAATATATAACTATCTACTTACGTAATCAAAATTTGATTTTAACCATTCCAATGATGAAAATCTTGTTATCTCTTGAAACAAGCAACTGCTAATGGGGTTCAAAATAAATCACACCCTTTTAAATTAGAGCACTAAGCTACAAATGGTTCCCTAATGAATTTTGATGGCAACCTACTTTATTATGCAATCGGGATTAACGAAAACTAGTTTCACTTTAATATTTATTAGCATAACAGACTTGGAGCGGAGCCCTTTGGCCGCACTTGTCAATGGAGAAACGGACAGGATTCTCCACTGATTTCCTACTTGGTGTCATAACTGAATTTTGATTAAGCTTGGTAAGATAATATGTACCTAGATAAGTAAAACATAAAATTGAATATTGAAATTTTCTTATTAATAAGTAATCGTGATGAAGTAATGACACATATAAGTCGACAAAATTTGCGAGATAGGTACTAATGGACTGATTAATTTGCAATTAAGACCATTTTTCAAACAACTTCAAAAAATTATGAGGTTCTTTGATGTTGAGGTATGATTTTTATTGTATGTTTTTACACGGTTTTCCGTCAATTGTAAACCGATTTTCAAAATTATTTTTTTATTCAATAAAGGTTCCCAGGGAAATCTGGGGAAACCTTAAAATCTAATAAATAAGTGTTTCATATCATATAACTTACCATCAGAAACAAACTTCTAGTTGCTTGCATTTTCTGGCAAAAAACAACAAAATGGAAGTAAATCTGAAATCGTGAAAATTATCAACAGTTTTATACTAAATAGAATGAACTTTTTCAAAATTCGATGTATTAGAATTTAAAGTCACGGAATCGAATTCCACGCAAGTAAATATTATTACGAACTATATTTTTTTGTTGAAATAAAAAAATATCGCCTCTTCGCACATTATCATCAAATATATTTCCATGAATTTTTTTAGGTAAATTTCCCGCAGTTCAGTTAAGCTTATCTTTAATCCTAAATTGATCTGATTTCGTTCCAGCGATAAATTGAAGTCGCGTGTCCGGATCTGTACTTTTAATTATTTTGAAAATCCTACAATTTACAAACAGTGCCTGCAAGTCTTCCCACAATTTCTCCTTACAAATCCCCACTTATTTTCAATGTTCAAAAGTCGTAAACAAACCTGTGTAGAACAAAGCCCATCTAAGATATTAACAATCCTTTTTAACTTACATTCGAGACTTGACAAATGAATATTTAGCTCAGGGTAGCAGGTGGCACCGGTTTATAAGACTCAGTCGGTGACTCGAAGTCACATAAATCAAAATAGTACACAACATTGCTACTTTTAATCTCAGTTTCAAGTTTCTTGAACACTTTTGAACAGTTGTTCGGGGTCCTGTTCGCAAATTGACGAGGTGCACCGTTTTGTTTTGTTTGGGACCGATTTGGGACAAGTTTAAGTAGGATCTTTACTGAACAGAACCATTTTGTTACGAGCGGTATTTCTTGTATAATGGCCGTCAATAGCCGTTATATTTATGTGCAGCGCTACTATTCTTAACAATCTAACCAGAAAAGTGTACCAATTATATCATTTGTCATTTCCAAAATAGTCACTGAGCCTTTTTTAAACATGCAGAGTATCATAACTAAGTTGAAACTGATAGATCGGCAAGGTAACTTGAGGTTAAGGTGAGGCAAGCTATATACTCGTAGTTTACGAGAATGACTAAAAATTTTATATATTTGTCATCCTTTTCTTATGTAAATTAAATACAAATAAGCGTTTACTGTACGTATCTGTATCACAGTAAAATATACAGTAACGATTTAAATGTATGTACATTGAAGGCGTTCCTGAATTTTTTTGTTTAATTATATTACGAATATGCACATAGCTATGTTTGGTGAGTTATTTCATGACCAATAAGCATATTATATTATATAGTATTGTATAAACAATGATAATATATAAATAAACAAATATATCATATATGAATATTTTTACCCGCTAACTACAAGTAACAGGGTTTTCGTTGATAATTTTCGATCATAAAATCTATCCAAGTTTAAGTAAGTTTAAGTAGGAGGTATGATAGAAATGCAAAGTCTTAAAAGTATCGACTATCTAGATTAAGGATTAACGTAGGGTAAGAATATACTTATTTTTATATGCATGGGCAATTGCGTATCTTAGTTGAAAAATATAAAATACTTGCTCTCCTCGTATGTATAAAATTTTTGGTTACCGTACTAACAATCAAAGTATAAACTCAATATAATGTAATCTAAATCACAACTTACCTAACGCATTCGTAAGATTTTGTTGTTTAACCCCAAAGTTTATCAAGTTTTATTACTAGTGTGTTAGGAATAAAAATTGCTAAAGCAGTGACAACCTTTCCATGCTATACGTTGTACGTGAAGGTAAACTGATCTAGACGCAGGTAACGTAGAACAAACCACTAAAATAACACGTTACTTGCCAGGACACATCAGGACGGTTAGTGTTGTGACACTTTACTTAGGCCAGTATATCGATTAAGTTTATGGAATATTATAATATAACGTCCTAAAATTTACTGAAATACTAATAAAGAGATAATCTTACCAAAAACGAGAACAAAAACCGTCCAAGGGCCTGAGTATCTTTAAGCCTTTAATTCAGGTTCGTTTTGTTCATTAAATTTCAATTTTACAAAATATGCCAAACAAAGTATTACCAATGTTCAGAATAAATATTGAAAAGGTAAGATTTATTGAGGTTCGGTAAATTTCCTTGCTGCTTTAATGTCGTATTATCGATATTTTAAATCAAAATATTTTAACTGTACTTTCTATGGATATGATATTTTAATCTTGGGTAAACTTTACTCTAATAAAATAAACTTAAAAATCTTTTAAACTGACGCTACCTTATGTAGCAGCAGTTAAATAAAATTAATTTAACTATACTTATTATTTTTATATTTTATAGTTAAAAAAAATACTGTTAGAAATTACTAAACTTTGGTTCGGGAATCCAATTCCATCTTCGGCCTCGTCTTAACTTACGCCAAGGCTAAGAGCTACCTCGTTAAGAATAAAAAATAATCTTTAAATAATACCTTATTCTTTAATTTATACCTTAATGATGATGAAATAAGTATATGATAAATATTATCATCTTATTGTAATAAAAAAAGTACTTATTAAAAACTTTAATAAAATATATAATAACAAAAATATACATTAATATTTCTTAAGAATGTATTAATTTTTCTAATTTAAAATTTAAATGAAACGTAAGCTGCGAAGTTTCTGTAAATTAAAATACACACATTACAAAGCACTGTTAACAAATCAACAGGTAAAAAGTAACAAAACAAAAAAGAACATGCAAACTCAACATTTAATTAAGACTCATGATTTCCAAAAGTTTCCAAAGTTTAAATCGTAAATAACGACAAAATTTAAGTTTAAACACATCTGGGACATAAAAAAACATCGCGGATGTCAAGTCGGCACCACACTAGAGGGCGGGGCGGGACGGCAGGCGATTAGCCGCGGTGTTTCCCGCCGCCTTGGAAATAGAAATAAAAGCGCCTTGACATGAGCGTCGCTTGCATTTACCGTGCCGCTTGCGCTAGTAAACTTGAAAGTGTCTTAAAAATGGCGTTATTCGGCAGTTTATTATTGTTAATTTTTATCTCACTAAAATAAAAGAAAACAAAAATAACTTTCTTTTGGCCATTTACATGATTACTGAGTTTTCTAAAAAAAACTAAAAGGTAAAGTACAAATAGCTGCTTAAAAAAATCTATATGTTTTATTAAAATTAAAAAATAGCTCAAATTGATTAATAAAAAGAACAAATTTAGGAAAGATACGTAATTTAAACAAACAACGTCTGCCAGCCTACTGTCCCATTCAAAGCGACTGCTCTCTCAGACAATACAAGTTAAACGCGCGGTCGTCCTCCCGAACGTGACCGCTTTACGTATTTATGCAAATGTCCTCCACCCTCCATACACGTTCCGACTCCCGAAGAAGAATTCAACTGGCGTCGCCGGTATAACAAACACACTTATTATTGGGACAACCGGAATCCGGCTTAGCGAAGATCAGGGACATTATGGCTACGATTAGCAGAGATTATTGGTTCACCAAATACGTTTTCTTGTGTGGGTACCTATATATTATATAGTATATCATGTGATTGCAAATGGAAAGAAATAAGCAATTTTATGAATATAACATTTGTTTCTCATAAGGAAAAAAGTAAACATAATAAGATCATCCTTGTGTCCCTCTGTCTTTCTATGACAGACGTATGTCTCGTGAACTGTGTGACGTAGGAATTTTAAATTGGACACGAGTCTTGGCATTTTACATAATTTGCATTCAACTTTTTTTGTATTTACAGTTTATAAGAAGAACTACCAGAAGTTTTGGCAGTTTATAAAATTCTAATAGCTCTATTAACCAGCTTGCAGCGTCGCGTTAAGCGTATGATTGGCGATGCAGATATGATAGCCTAGTTCCTCTGCAATGGCGTTTCGACATAGCGTTCCTTATCATCAGTTGTACCATGACGAGTGCTCAGAAAAGATTTTTGTCCTTATCCCTCCCTCTCTCTTCTTCCTCAGGAACACAAGAGATGGTCTACGGAGACACTGTTTACACGTCTACTTTACGCACGAAGTGATTTCTTTGTTGCACGGCCACACACTGAACTTACCGGCACACGTATTCCCTCCATACAACATGGGTTCTTTCAAAAGAGACGTGATAAGTAACTTTATGGACTGGCAAGTTGGAGGTAGCTAGGGCAGTGTGACGCATGCACTTGCTATCTTCGTATATGGACTCCTCCACCTGCTTACCATCACAAGGTGTCGAGTCATTTGCTGTGTTTTTATAAAAAAAAATAGACTATCACAGTTATATCGATCAACGGATCGTCAAAACTATTCTATTAAACTTTCTGTCGAAAACTTAAAATACTAATAATATTAGGTTGTCGGAATTGAATCGCTAATATAGTAAGTACTAAGTCGGCCCATTGTACATGTCTTTGTTACTACTTACTGTACATGTCTTTGTTACGTGTTTATATTAACAGGTGTACTTTAAAAATATTCTATATATATTTACAAACAAACAGTAAAAACAATAATCTCTGTACTGCAATCATAAATAGCTGAGATTCGAGCAAAATAGACTCTACTCACTATTGTAAATACAACGTACTATTACGTACAGGCTGAAGGCAATATCTAAGTAACCCTAGAACTAATGTAACTGGAACGCGCTTGCTTCTAAGTAAAACTGACGACTTTGAGAAGGTTTAAAATTCAGTGGATCGGATTGCTGTTTTAAAAGACGCACAGTTTAAACTACAATTTCGAGCTCCTGGCGAAACTGTCCTTTCACAACACGATGGACTACTTTCTCGAATCAACTTTCGAGATGAAATTCAAAATTACAATTTGATAGAACCCAATAATTTTTGTTATTCGATGATTTGGAAATTAGAATGGATCATGGATCTTTCAGAATGTCGTCTACACGTTAGTTAATAACGCAAAAGTAATTTCTCTTATATCTGTATTATGTCTGTATTACAAGTCTAAAATAAATCATATATATTTATTGGAACATCAAGGTAATGAAAACAGAATTTATTATATTATAGGCTGTAATATGTGCACATTGTGGACGTGTGCCATATGTGGACATATGTGTATGTGGACTCCTCTACTGCTTTATCATCAGGTGGTGTCGAGTCATTTGCTGAGCTTTATATATAAAAAAACAGCAGGAGAAATGATAGATTTGAGTCATTCAAAATTTGTGACTATTATTATTTGGAATTGAGTAGTAGTTAAAATTTGATTTAAACGTTTTTTCATAATTTCTATATTTTATAGTAGTGTAGTGTAGAGTTTTAGAAACCCATATAAATTGTTTAATCAAAGTATAAACCAAAATTTTAACTTTAAATATTATTTTTAAGTTAAATTTATTATAACTTATACACTTTTTTTTACCTACTAAATACGTAAATTTAATTTTTGTAGTAGCATTTGATATCAGTACTTTATTATAGATTTATGCTAAATACAAGTATCATAGACAACCTCACGACTAATATAAAAAATTAAATATTTCTCATACTCACACCTACCTAGGCTAAAGTAAGCATCACTAAGAGCTATGGTGAAGATGATTATGATGAAGTCACAAATAAGAAAATTATTCTGCGTTATAATTGAGATTTCATACTTCGATAAAATTGGTGTCTATATGTATAATTAGAATCAAGTTATAAAGTAAAAAATTACGCCATAATCATACATTTCTGTTTCTAGGAACACTAATGAAACTATCAAGAATATGTTACCTTATATTATCAAGAGTATTGAGTTATGAGCACCGAAGTATATCAATGCATTGTTTATTTACCATGAACTCTATGACCCTGCTGATAGATTAACGAAATAAGAAACAAGCTGAATGCTATGTGATTTTTATACTTTGTCTATAACGGATTCCGAAACTGCAGGTTCTTTTCGTAATGATTTTGTTTCACTACGTTAGTTTGAAATAAAGAACAAAGTCTCATTTTTAATATCAGTAAACTTTCAAAATTGTTAGAGGATATCTCGTGTTAGATAATTAGAAAAGAACGGGTACGATATAACTTATAACATACAAGCGTAGCATGCGCATACTCGTGTAATTTATATCCTCGCATGACCAGTCTTTAGCACTCAGCTATAATATTCAAAGAGAAAAATCATAGTTTATGTGTAACAATCTCTCGCCACAAAAGCTTCTTGCACAGCCGGCGAGACTTCCATTAATATTACTTACACTACAAATAAATTTCATTTCATAATATTGAATAAGAGTAGACAGTTTTATTACTTATTTACCATTCAAGCTGTATTCCGCATATTAAAATGTTTATTCTTAGTATTCTGAGTATTTCCTTTGCTCACCCCAATAGGTAGGAACGACCGTTATGTGGTTGTCAATATCAATTAGCGGAACTCCAACAACAACTCCAACTCCAACTTTACAATTGGACAAGTATTAAAAAATTTTCAGATTGGTTTATAAGTATTAGTCAAAATTTTAAGTATTTTCCAAAGGTTCAAATTTTCCATACTTAGATTAGTGGACAGTATTGTCAACTTGCCTGTAATTCAGTCGCTGGTTGAAAAACAAATAAACTTTCTTGTAAAATTGACTTGGTGACAATGGAACCACCTAAGGAATATAATCAAAGATGGTGTACACCTAACAGCAAATAAAACGCAGATATTATCTTGACAGTTATTCAATTACTCATAATGTGTTTTACCATGTAGCATACCTAGGCTGCTGACGACGATGGTGATGATTCAATTAAAATTTAAATTCATTCGAATCTAAGCGAGCGTTGCAATTGTCAGGTCACATGATAGAAATGATAATGCACAGTTTTAACATTTAAAGAGCACCACGTTTCCTCAATAATATCTGGAGATTATAACACGAAAAAGTGGCGTTATTTGATTGTGGTCTCTGCAGTAAGGGGGCGATAATTTCTCAGTCTACGCTTCTCTAAAAGAAATACAATAATATCTTATCTTATCTCTCCTGATGGGATAATAATCTGTGTAATAGGTACCTATAAACTGGAAAAAATTTATGGTATGTTAAATAATAATAAAAAAAATCAATATAACAAACTTAACCTCTTTTCAAGTTATCAATAATACAGGCCACTATTAAATCAAACCAGTTCCCAAACAAATTATAATCAATGAAACCACGATTACTTTAGAATGATGTTTGGCATTGTTCCACCAATTCTTGGCGTTATAACGGAAATATTATACATATCGTATTGAGTTTAGATTGTTTGTGGAATGTTCGCTATTATTTTTATGACACAAAGACAGACATCAGCGTAAGATCAGTGCCCTGAGTTTAATTTTATTTTCAACTCGCTGTGGTAACATGTTTCAGATGGGTTATGACTACAGAATAATAAATAGAATGTCTGATATACAATTATCGTTTCACGTCAACCTTGAAAATTTTCTTGCGATTAATTACTCTATTTATTGATTTGTTAGCACAGCCATCTGATTGAGACACACACTGAGACACAGCACACATCTGAGTGAGATTTTTGATCACCGAGAAAAGGACGATGCAAACAAATCTGATACAATATAGAAATAAAATGAACGCAGCTAAATCTGAGTGACCGTGGCATTATATTTTAGCTCTGCTCCTTTTTCTGGAAGATAAATTCAAAATGTTAGTTAGGAGGGAATCCGAAGAAAGATTGGTATAAAAAAAAGGAATTTTTATAATTGTCATTTAATATATTCAACCACTTACTATTAGATGTAATATACTGCTGTTCAGTTTTGTATATTCTTCACTCCAACTTCGCTTATAAGGTTCAAATTACCTTTCCAACATAAGCTGCAAATTTTACAAAATGCAATAAAGATGTTACAGCAATATTCTGACATCTAATACACCTTTATTAGTGAGCGCCGGTTATATGATCTAACTTCATGGTGCACGTCATTAATTTCAAAAATTGCATCTTTTAGTTTAATTTTGTGTTATAAAAGGTTTTTGTTTAAATTATACCGAAGCAATACATTTTAAAGGTTTTTTTTACTTATCTGACCAGAAGAAAAGTTATAGTACCTAGTTAAGTTTCCTATTTTAGTATAAGTTCAAAGAAATCAAATTTCTGTAAGAAAATGATAACGGTTATCACGCAAGTACAGGTTAGTATATTATATTTATTATAGTAATTCTTAATATTCCTAATCCTTTTTCTTGATAAGAGTTAACAAAAAGGAACTTGAATCTTTTTTAAAAAGAAAGGCATTCAAACACTTTTTCAAACAAAGAAAACTGTCTCAAAATCACTTGCGAAACTCCTAACAAACCTTAAATAAATCGACTGACGACCTCGAAATCAATCATCCCATCCTAAATCGCTTTCCCATTATCTTACCAGATAACCCTTAACGTCTCTACGGGACCACCCCAGGATAGGACCCCTCGTCGCCTTATTTTGAAAAGGGACAACCCTGTGAATTAGTCTGCCATCAGTAAGCTGTGGTTATACGAAAGAAAATAGTTACTCAGTTGACTTATCTCAAACAGGTCTAATGGAATTAAATATTTAAGTCCACATTTAGAATTTGTTATATTGTGTAATCCATTAGTCCCCAATCTTCACCATTCGTCGGGAAAGGAATTCGGACAGGTTGAATAATTTGACCCAAGTTTGTTTTAGCAGTTTAGTCAAAAATATATATAAGATGTGTAGAAGTAACACAGTACGATCTAGCGATCCTATGCAACAATCTCTAATGTAGACATGTGTATCAAAATAATTTCGATCTGCTTTTAAATCGTAATTAACTAACATAATTTTTATATTATCAATGGGTAAATATGATTTATAATAATAAATAGAAATGATTTGATTGCAATGTGCTCTCTATAAATACTAAAATACTCAAGCAGTAAGTATAAACGCTACCCAAGAAATAGGGTGTAACGAAAAACATTAAGAGTTAGTGATTCAGTCAGTATATGAACATCACCTGTTGAGATGGCCCAGAAGTAGAGCAAATAAATCAATCATCCAATAAAAGAGCCCCGTGGAGCCCAACAATTTGTCATGATGGGGGACCCAGTTTCACTCCACTAATGTCTGTAAGATTCGTAGTTTCGATGCTCTCTGAATAGAATTTTCTCACATATTCATGAACAAAAAGTGTTTCTTAGCGTTGCATGGAACCTGTAATATGATTGGTTAAAGGCATAAGTAACAAATATATATAAATCTTAAGAAATTTTAATAACTGGCTATAAGGTACGAATTGGAGATCTAATTATTTATACGTAATTAAAAGGGAGTTTTTGTGAAGTTTTACTGTTAAACATTTCTTTTGTTTAATAATATTGGTTTCTTTTTACATAAATTTTCTAAATGCAAATACATTTTTTAAAGAACAGACAAAGGGACAACAGAAAAATAATGATAACATTTTTCCGATATCAAAATTGTTATCGAACATTGAATCGTCACAATATGCTTTGACTCTCAAACATGTTGGTAAAAACGAAAATGAGGTTTAACTGAAATCAGTGCTTTTATCTTCCGGAATGCGGTTACACCACGCCTCGAGCAAGACAGAATCATTTCTATCTATTTTTCTCAAAATACAAACTTGAAATACATCTAAAGCTTTCCCTTTGTCCCTTTCAAAGCTTTTGTTTCGTAAACAAACCCCGATTATCCGCAGATTTGCTACAAAAATGATAGGTAAACAACAATATTTTAGGCAAACAACTTATATATCCCTGAGCCAACATTGGCACACGCCCAAGGGTCCTCTTTTGTGAACTGGGGTCCATCGCACAGTTCGTTACGCGCGCGGTAGACCATCTGTTATTTTTGCCCATTACATATTTAAATGCTCTCGAAGGAGATTTTCTTACCCTCTTTAACCGTTTCCAAGCCATTGGGCGACTTAAATGAAACATTTCAATGCAATCTTCAGCTGTGATCGTGGTTTCCTCAAATAGACTTTTAGTCAGTTTCAATATCTCTTCTCAGACATGGTAATGATTTTTATTATTATTGGAATTTATACTATAAAGTCCTTTCTTGGTAATGGGCGGTTTGTGTTACTGAAAGGGTTGTTAGAATTCGCATTCTTGTTTCGGGCCAACAGAAACAGGTCATGGTTCGTTTATACCAATTATTAAAAAGATAAAGTAAGAATCTTATGTGACTTTCGGGAACCCTAAAAATCAAATAACGTCTATCATGAGATCCATTTTCTCTTTTGTAAAAAAAATTATAGCCTTTGTTTTACTACTGAACTGCGCAAAGCAAATTGCCATTTTGTGCTGTAGTATTTGTTAAATAAAACTCGTAATATCCCAAATAATAGTAGTGTCGTAAACACAAAACCGGGTAAACGTAGTTAGAAATAGCTCCCCATACAGTTCAAGTATTCTACAGGAGCAGTGAATAAGAAATATATACAATGGATGCTACAATACTGAATATTCCATTTAAATAGCAGTACATTTGTCTCAAAAGCTTTCGGAGTCGGAGATCATAAGAAATGCATAAGGTCACAGGAAAGGCGGATATAAGAATTCCGGATGTAAATACTAAAACACGACAATGAATAGGATCTATACCGAAAGAAGAGTCAATGTAATACGAAGCGAGAGAGTAGGCTAAAATAAATTTACATTTCTACTTGTTCAGGTTATAAAATATCTGGTATACCTAAGTAATGAATTTATTCCTTCATACAATACGGACTGACATATTATAACAATTTTAAAGGTCCATTCACACATATCAGTGGTCACAGATCCGACACAGTACCGGAACAGTACAAAATATTCTTTCATACATTCTCTATGAAAGCATCCCCACTTGTCAGTAACTGTGACGCGGACGCATTCGTTGACAACGATATTTATTGTCCGATCACGGACGCCGCGGCTTCAAAACTAAAATGGATGGTCCATGAAAATAGGGTTTAGAATGATTTGTCTCATGTAAAGTACATTGATTCGTACTAAAAAACTAATTTGTGGAATAATATAGTGAAACAACTCTTTAAAATATTTCGTTTCTTCTCTAATTCTGTTACTGTTATAGTTTACATAAAAGTACCGTCAATGACAATTGTATATAAATTGTGTAATTATCCCGTGTATTGCCCATATAACATTCAAAATATAATAAATAAAAACTTGTTAACTTTTACAAAACACCTATTTGCACCAAGAACTAAAAAAATTATCTTGTAGCAAATGTCATTCAGCGCCATCTACAATTGCACACACGCACTTAGACGCTAAGGAAAGCATTGACTTCGATATGAACCCTCTGCTCACAGCCTTACAATCACGAATTCTTTGATACGCGACTCTAGCGCCTCTACCGTGATACAGTGAAAAAGAAAAGTTTATAAACCCGGCGAATATTTCTTCAGAAGTTATCAAGAAGTTTCGATACGTATCGTATCGTCTTCTATCAGATTATTCTACTCGAGTACTTTTAAATTATTTTATTGGGTATATTCAGAGTAACTCACGATTTCCTGCTAAATTATAGATGCATAATTGTTATTTACCTGAAAATAAATAAAGATACGTTAATTTTGTTTTACAAAACATTATTTATAGGTCAACATTTTTTTTAAATTGTTTAGCCTGGTAAAAACACTCATTTTATATAATGAAAAGCGTTAAATACGTAACAAGAAGATGCCTATTAAAACTTGTTTGTTCTTGTTTTCCAAAGAATAACTTGAATCTTGATCATTATTTGGCCACATTGATCAATTTACTATCAATAACATACCCGTAGAAATAGCCCACAAGTGTGCAGAGATTCAGGTTATTATATCGTCTAGCTTTCTATGCAACTCAGCAATAGACTGCCAATTAATTCGTTAACTATTACTTTAAATAAATAAATTAAAAGACGTAATGTATTTTTCTTCCAATTCTCGTTTGGCTTTATTTGTAATATATTCATCTAAATTTGGTGGGAGTTGAAACAATTGTTTTGTAAAACTAATACAGAAGGTAGCGTTCTCTATTAGTTTCTCAATTTTTTTCATCGTGTTATGGTAGATTATGTTAAGTTACCATGAGATTGTTATTAACACAATAAAGTTCCTTAAAATACTAAACCAAACTGAGTTAAACTTTTATAGGACGAAATGGCAACTATTCTGCATCGAAAAAACAAGAACCATGAAAATCGGATCAGAAATCTCGACGTAATCGGTGTACTTACATTAAAAAATAAACCAACCGAAAAAGAGTTTCTTCTTTTTGAAGACGGTTGAAAATATGATCTAATGTTCAATTCAGATTGATTCCGGTGTTGAAAAACATATAGAACCAAAGATAATTTATAACAACGTTCACCTTGTTATAAATTATCTTTGGTTCTCGATTCTTATGGGTCGAATTCTTTAACAATAATTTATATTCTACATACTACAATATTTTAAAGAGTTAACTTTGTTTGTAAAGGGTAATCTCTGGAACTACTGATTGGAATTGAAGAATTATTTTCGCATTGGATAGTACATTTATCGAGGATGGTTATATGTAGGCTATATAACATTCGTGTGAGACCGGAATACACGCGGGCGCAGCCGCGGGCGGAAGAAAGTAATAAAATAAAATAATATAAAGAAGGAAGACTCTTCATTCCTACCTAGATCCATGCTTTGCCTATATATGGCGTTATCTCGCAGATGGATACACGGTGTCTTCTTGTAAATTGAATACTGATGGGTCGATATGCACGATTATACATGGCCCCTAAAACAACAATTAAGGTAATGTTGGTAGTACTAGGTACCTATAATTTTAAATGATCTAGATTTAATGAAAACTACGTACTTCACATTAATTTAATTAGGAGACAAATCGCCAATACCAATACGTAAAATCTTAAAAGCCACTTAACGTAACGTTCATACTATAACAGCTTGTATTGATAAACAGTGCTTTGTCACGTTTTTTGTATGACGTTTCGGACTGGTGCAAAACAGACAAAACACAACATAACTATTTAAGTCAGAAATATGACAAAGATAAAGTGCTTCAGTGCTTACACCGAAAAAAAATGACACTAATAACCGCTATTCTGCATAATATAATAAATTCTGTGTAACTTGACTTGCTTACCTCTTTAACAGAACGGTCGCAAACATGTTCACAATGGATCAAAATTCAAATTGTGCCGCAATAATAGAATATTGATCTTGACCTCAGAGACATAAGCAACACACGGCAGCACTCTAACGCTAACAAACTATTAACATAGGCCATTACTAACCGACGAAATTGAAAATAATCTTTTCAAGAAACTTAAAGATATCTGAGATAACTAGCGATCTTATTTACCTATGCTAGTCTACTATTAGACTTAATTTTTATAATTATAGAATAATATTTATTTATTATTATTTAACTTGATCATTTTTTTTATGCTTCATCTATATACTTTTTGCTATAAATACCTACTTATAACAGCGTCATTAATCTTCAGGAGGTTTTGACAGGTCACTAGTCACTACCCGACTACGCGTTGATTGCTATCCTACAAAAACGAGTACTAAGAGGATTAAAATTCTTATGTGACTGGTTAGAGGACAATATCGGATTAATAGTCGTTTTCAATAATATTAGTTTTTCTCACTATACATGTTTTTCTTCATTTTTGTTTAAGCGTCCATACTAGAAACATTAAATAAAAACAAGCAAATTCTTATAATACATGAAAATAAAAAAAGAATAAAAAAGAAAAGTCAATCACACAAAAAAAATGTTTCAATATTTATATGCTTTGTACTATTAAGTTTGTACTGAACCAGCAGGATACCAAATCGCACTTATCCAGTGTTTTCATACTTAGGCATTGCAATCTGTAGTAGTACAAAAAAACAACTGCAAATTTCATCAATATAATATCAGTAGACGTCTCAAAGTAGACTCAACCTTCTGCGATATATTCCAAAAATTTAATATCAAATATAATTTAATTCAGACACGTATACTGTACACATATACGAGTATACAGTACCTACAGAATTAAACATTTAGACTGCACTAAAAAGTACTTTATTTGCCAGACCAAAAGGTCGATCCTAAGTTTACTACTACGGTTTTCTGGTAACGATTGTATATAGAGATTTGTTCCTTCCTCATCGCGTTCATATGTAATTTCACGCACAATGAGGCAAACAGGTGGAACATTAACTCTCGGGGCCTTCAGGAAGCAGTCAATAGAAATATCGGTATTTATTGTTTTCCTACATCATTTAATAGATATTTTCTTCGGAAGCCAACGGAAAAACATTTCGTAATGATTGAAAGGTGAAGATTATTATTTTTCTAACTTTTTCAAAGACTCAAATATATGAGTTCTTATGATGCATTCAAGGAAGGACTTCCATAGCCAGAGAACATGACATGCGCAAAATAAATCTGAGATTAAAATAGTTATAATAAAAGCATTGTAAAGAGTATGGTTAACAGAGAAACATAAAATTAAATTATCATTATTAATTACTAGTCATAGTTTTTCAATCATAATCAAATACTTGCCATTTGAATGCAAGCAGATGAAAATAAAATGAAATGGGCATGTAGTCTTTGTTTTTTAAAGGTAAGGTACTTAATATTTATTTAATTCAGTGTTATTTCAGTAACACGATCCCGAAAGAATAATTCAGTAGGAATTGCAAATAGTTCAATCAAATACTACATAGTTAAAGGAAAACAATTCTTATGGCATTGCAACAAGGTTATTGGCTACATAGGATTTTCTGTAATTCGCTTTTCTCACAGCAGGGTAGGTACTTCGTACACATTTCACAGATCCCAAAGTCCCTATTCGGCGCAAAACGCACATAAATAATGTACACTGACGTCAACAGCAGAGTTCCACTTGTTAGGCGGTTGAATAGTTATTGTTATGACCCGTTTAGACGACCTGCCACCGTAAATTAGGAAGCTCCGTAATAGCACATTTGTATTGAAATACAAATTGCTTCTTTGTACTCCAGTTTGTCAGAAGTAATTGGAAAATTAGACAGGCGTTTGTATAATACTTATTTGTTCAAATTATGGGCTACGTTTCGTTACAGTTACATAGATTGAAATTATGAACTACAAATCATTTTATATATTACCAAAAAAGTGAGCGATATCCAAAATATACGAAACGTCTAAACATCGCACTTCAGGGCTAAAACTGTCTTTCATTGAAGACACTTATGACTTTAGTTATAATGATTAATAGACGAATTTGACCTAATCTTGCGCTCAATACTAATTTGGCAAGAAATCGTGAAGCTTACATCTCTGTAGAAAATTATTAAAAGTGGCAAACCAAATAAGACCACATCACACTACAAATAGGTTTCAAATCTTCCGCAAAATAGAGAAACATGAAAGACGTTAGTTCCCGTATGGTCTGCGCTACGTAAGTCATTCGTAAATTTTCTTTTTTACGACACGTTCCCAGAGACGTATTAAATGAAGATTCAATATGTTGGGGCTTCGACCGGCGACACCATTAGGAAGTGCCGGCACGGAAACCCCCCGGAATGTTGTGCTGCGTTTAGACTTATTGATTAATAGATGCGAGTAGAAGCGAGTCAGTAGGTTCAAGTGGCGTACGAGTTGATAAAACAAACTAGCGGCTAAAAGCGGGTTAGTGCTAGTGGTTGTGCTGTAACAACCGAGACTAACTCTATCAACATGACAAAATAGTCATATGAAAATACGAAAAGGAGATACGTAAACGGAGACACGGAGACAATATTTATCTCTATAGTACTATGTAATAAATATAGTTATATATATTTTTTACTATTACACAGAAAAATATTTTATTAATTCTCAAATGTTTTTATGGATACGTTCTGAAATTGGAAATAATATGTGATTATTTTGAAAACAGTTCCAAAATCTATTTAATTAGTTTTAAGCGCGTCTTTAGCCCCTCCACCACGACGTTCCACCACGTTCGATCCCGCGTTTTTCTGATTCGGAGATGGCTCAAATTGAAAAACCGACACCCAAGCCCTTTGGCCACTACATAACAATATCTTTAATTTAAACAGAGCAGGCTTACAACACTACAAAACAACCTACGATAATTGCTTTATTTTTAGTTGCTTCTCACTGAATGAACTGAATATTCGATAAAAGCCCTAAGTCTCATAATTTCTATTCCAGCCGCTTTCAAAGAGAGCACGGGCACAGATTCCAATGAAATGAAAGGATATATGCGCAGCGGAAAGCTTTCGATCTGAGGTAGTGCCCTAAGGTGAAAATACACACCAAATCTTTTACACTACATAAACTTGAACAACGGGGGGACCGAAATAATACAACAGAGCCGCGAATATGTCCAGACAATATCTTGGTATTTTATGCTCCCGTGATTTATTTATATTCTGACCTTTTCTTAACGTTCCGCCGACTATTTGTCCTAAATCAATCCTAGAAAGAAAATTTTATTAAGACAGAAAGCTTGATTTGAAGTAGACTCTCCAAACCTAAATTTCAGTTCATCTCGTTCTACCAATATGATCGCAAAAAGGATAATAATCTTATCCCGCGACATTTAGAAATATGTGTAATAATTAAAATGCAGATTTCAGAAAGAATTTATATAATATTATCGATACGTTTGAATTTGCTCATTGTGGTATTACTTAATCAAGATTCTATTTAAACTACAAGTTTATTAAAGCTCAAATTACTACATTTTGCAATAGAATTATTGTGGTAACCGCTCAAAATTAAAGTTTCCGACTATGCTTATAACCCTAAGTACATGTTGCTGCAGAGAAAACCAAACATCGTAGAGTGTGTGTGCTAGAAGAAGTAGAATAGTAGTGACCTCAACTGTTATTATAAGCTCTTATTACTTACTGTTAGACGATGCAAAGTTGGTCCACCAAGCGTCTTTAAGCTCCTGAGGCTACCATAAAGCAATCTTTCTATAAGGAAATCAACATAATCGCAAAACCCAATATATTAATTTTGTTTTCTTTCGTACTGACGATCTTCGCAAATCGACATCTGTTGAAGGAAGATCGTCTCAAGGAAGTTACCAAGTACCTCGTTGTCACCAAATCCCTTCTAGAGACAAATCGGGGTTGAACTGATCTTTCTTTCAAGCCAATAGAGTACCATTGTAAGATAAAAACTTTATCCAGATATTACCTGATACCTTTAACTTATAGGCATATAAGTACTTGATGTGACAAATGTAGACCTTCGCACTTTAAACTCCACACCCTTCTTCGACGAGAACGGTGTGCAACCAAAATATAGCTAGTGCGTGTCGTACTTGAAGGCGATATAGTTAGTTGATGTACAACAATCCTAAAACTCACGCCTTGATAAAAAAATAACTTCAAAACACAGTGTATATAATATAATACTATCAACTATCGACTAAATGTAATCGCCCATTTAGATAGAACACTCCGATCCAACAAATTTGTACCGTCGAATGTTATATTGAGTAATATTGAGGAAACTATAAAACTGTATAATCGTAAAAGCAAAGTTGGACTGAAGCCAAATACATCCACAATGAAAAGTAATTCGACACACGCCCTCTCAATGGGCGAGACTTGGGAATTTTATTGCATTCCTGTATCTATAATAAATACATACTGTTTTAGACTGACAAATTCTGAAAGAGTTATCGCCACTATTCAGATAACATTTTGTATTTTTAGTTAAGGTTTGATTTTGAATATGGGGACCGGCCTAGCTTATTTTTTAACAACTAGCTTGCTTAACACATTAAAATTTATTTAAATTTAGACGAATAGTTACGTTCATCAAATGATTTACTTACCAGTATAATGCATCCAATTGATTAATTGACATGAGTAGTGATCTGAATAACAAAGCAAAATACGTTGGAATCCATGACGTAGGGTTACCAGATTATTGTTTTATTACCTATAAAATTATATATGTTCCTATTTAATTGCGCCATAATGGGGCTTATAATGATTGACGTATCAATAAATTCGCAAAAACCACATAAAAAAGATAAACCACATGCCATAAAAATTTCATACGGAACTATTTTTAAGAAACAGCATTTTCAGAGAATGACTGACTGACTGAGAATAGGAAGTGATCAATAAAATATTGTGTTTATATTTGATTGGACAAGATTCCTATAAAAATGAGTATCGGAACTCGTAAAAAGAATTGAAAAGTATTACTTTTTGTATTTACAACGTATGTCAATATGAACTAATATAGTTATAATTGATATCTAGGCTGGAATTAATTAAATTTAATTTTAACACTTTAAAAGGTAAATATTTAAAAAAATTATAAAACTTTTTGAGCAACCGAGGACTTGGAAGGGTTTCTGTATTACCTCTACCTTAATGTCGATAGGTATTATGAAATGTCCACATCTGAAAAAGTATTTATTTTTAGTTATAGAAGGTTATAACTACAACTATTCATATTGGGTATGAAAACGAAATTAAATTAGCGAGTCAGAATATTAAATTTATCTTATTAACATTTAATCGTTGAATTTAGCACAAACTTGTACCCCTAGTGTAAGTTTTCTAGTGTAAGTATCGTTAGGTGTTAAATCAAATGAAAAAACAGCAGCCGCCTTTGTTTTGGTGAACAGGAACTATTGATTATTTCATTTTGGCTACACCATCCCGTTATAGGTAAAAATAAAAATTGTAACCGTAGCTATAGATGTTTATTAATTATATTGTTTTTGAGAATTTACCAAGTATCTAATAAGAGTACCGTAAAATAATAAAAAAATAAAATTTTACGATATAAACAAATTTCAAAAGAAATTTAACATAGCGTGACAACCCTGGTGGTTACACAACGCTGGAGACAGGGCGCACAAAACCGAATGCCTTAATTTAATATAAGTCAATTTGGGCCAATTTAATTTCGCGTCCATGCTGCCGCTTGCCACAGCACATCACGCAATATAGCTATCCCTTTTAAATTTATATGTTTCCACGTCTCTTGACATTCGCTCTCTCGGGTTATTTTAGGGAACGTTTACACAAAGTTTGTGACCAACCATTGATGTTTAACTCAGTATCGATAAGGTTATAAATTGTTGACTCAGTAACCTGTTTAAAGTAGTTCTTGTGTTCGTGAAAAGAAGTTGTTTCAACTTGATAATGAAATTGTTTTAAAAATTTCACAAACTTTCTTATCAATTTTTTTTTTAATATTTTAATTCAATATATATAATATAGTTGTGAAAATGCAACGTAAGTCGAACAACTTACTCACATTGATTTCGTAAACAACATTTGTATTGATAGTTTATTTAGCTAAAAACCTGAAACAATCTCTAGTACGTGAAAACCACAGAAAGTACCATCGGTACTAGGAATAAAGAAGAGAAAGAAGTCTCACGAAATAATATGAAGGTTAAATTCATGAAATAAAAGCTAATTTCAAAGTAAGTTCACTTCAAAAAACAGACTTTGTATCATGATTAAATGTTAAAATTTAATGTCTTTTTATTATATCCAGTAAAACTACTGTCAATTTCATTAACATAAATAATTTTAATTCCCTATTAAATTAATTACCATTGACTGGAAGTACATTAATTTAGCCAAAGTCGTATTCCATGAGGATTTAGATGCTTTCATTAGTGGTTTGAAGTTTATCCTTGCGGCTTATGTAACAAGTCAACAAATCTACATCTCATTTATGTAAATTAATAAGTTTTCTCAATATCTTTATGTATTACAAAAATTGTGTCATTTATTTGATGACTATACACAATGATGTAAAATGCTCAGGGCTTTGATTGTTCATAAAGATGAATCCTCTGAGACCATGGATGAGGTTAAAATAGTGTATTGAATATTCAATATTGGCGACTTACGCCAACATATATTCTCTTTTAAGTTTATACTTTTTTATTATTTATTTTTTGTGCGTTGCTAGGTAACGCTTGTTATTATTGTTAAAATTATCTTGCAAAAGTTACAGTTCATTGGACCCTCAATATTTTTACAATTAAATGAAATAAAAAAAATAACAAACGTTGCCTAGCAACGTAAAAAAAAAGTATAAAGTTAAAAGAAATGAAGTACGTGTGACAATTATTCAAGCAAAGCTAAAATCTATATCTTAACACCTCCCCCATTTACACGAAGAAAATGAGTGCTCACCCCTCTCACTTGATTGGCGATCTCATTAAAATTAGAAAAAACTCGCCTGTTGCCCGCGGGCTGTTAAAAACTGTCCTTTATAAGTTGGACTTTTTCTCCGTCTAGGCGACTTGTTGAACTGACAATTAAGTTGGTGCATACTAAATATTAACGTAACCTGAAAGCGACTTTTATCAAACACCATTGTGACAGACGTAGCTCTTGGTCTTCAACTCACCTGATGGTATGATAAGGCTTATGTTTGGATAAATGGCTACCTTTAATCCAACTGACTAAAATAGACAAAACTGCGATAAGTTTGCAGTTAATTTTTGATTGCCTTGCCAATATATTATGTTATTCAGACTTTAATAAGTTTATTGGCATATCCAAATGTACAGAGAAATTTTTGTTATGCTTCAGAAGTAGAAAATATGCAAGCAGCTCGCTTAATAGGCCCAAAAAGTGCTTTTTCATGCCTCTTTTAAAGGAACTCATGTTGTATGAAAGAGGGAATAGGTGTGCCGGTAAGGCATTCCACGCTCTATTTGTGCGACAGAGAAAGAGTCACAAAATCTCTTAGTGTGCAAAGTAGACGTGGTGACAGTTAAGGAGTGACTCCGTAGACCAGCACGTGTACTCCTGAGAAGGAAACCAGAGGGAGGGATAAGGTCAAATAGCTCTTCTAAGCACTCTCCATGGTACAAACGATAAAAGGTACTAAGCGTCGCTATGGCTATATCGCGACGCAATTGCAGAGGTTCTAAGATGTTAAAAATAAAGCTGTCTAAGTATGAAATTATCAAGGACTCGAGAGGAAAATACTGCTTATTAGTCTGGTCTGAATATTAAGGGTTGGTTCATCGTAAAAAATTAGTAAGCACAAATGTACCGTCAAAATAACTCATATAACATTTATTTATGCTTCCGTTACAAATTATGAAAGAAACTGAACGTGAAAATAAAGTATGTAGCATGAAAGTTTATTTATTTCAACGCGCTTGCGAGTATTTTTCTCTCTATAATATATTCAATTCAAGTCACTGCTTTCGTTTTGAGATATGTTTTGACAGTCAATTTATTTGTATACTCTCCTGTGTATCGCAACTCACGAAAATAGGTGAACTACTAAAAAATTCCAATTAGTTTGACACTAATGTGTTTTAACACTGAAAAAATGGTACAGATGATGACTGCGTTAAAATAAACGAAATTAATTGGATAAGTGATTATTAAAATGGATTTGTGATTGTAGGTAAAATTTTAATGTAACCATTAAGACGAGTGATGAACTTTACAGATGGAACATAACATGAGTATGATATGTATTAAATACGAGTATATTTCATTCGAGTCGAGTTCCCGCGATAAGAAAAGTCGGTAAAACTAATCACGAAAGCATTATGTTTGGAGCAAGTGGACGAGTCTCTTATTTATTTCATTTTTATTTATTTATTATATTGGAACACAACATATTGAAATCGAAGTGAAACATTGGAACAAACAAAACAAGACACAAAAATCCAACATAAACCAATAAAGTACACAGATTATCAATATAATTAGACTAAATGAAAAACTATAACAAAGAAAGTAATCGGATACGCCGGCCTCAATATTCACAATGAAAGCGAAGAACTTTATTTTCATCGTTGTAACAATAAGTGCAACTATGGCAATGGTTATAACGGAGTGAAACTCATTATCTGATAATTAATTTTAACCAAATCTGGATGTTATTATTATGTTGTGATGTATGCAATTAAGAAAAACTATTTTAAATTGTAATTATAACTTATTATACCTTATTACACTGTAACTAACTATCCCAATGATAGAAAAAAGGTAATTTAACTCAGAATTCACTTAATTGTTTGCTTAAGAAATATCTGAAACAAACAGTAATTTTATTAATTTATGAAATATTTTCACCCATATTGGTTTTGGAGCAGATATTTCGTCATGGGTTTGGTCTAGTATTTTATATATCTACCTATAATTTAAAAACTTTTATATATTTTTTGTAAATTGACAATAAAGTAACAAAAGATTACGTTAGTTTGTAAAAATTAAAAGAAATGTAAGTTGATAGACACAAATATAATATACATAAAATATACAAATTAATACCATTATATTACAATCTCATTGGTATTTATTTAAGTAATAATTTAAAATCGTGAATGAAGGCTAGAACTTTGGCATTGACTAATTACAATCTGTAATTAGAACGCCATTACAATTATTCTCCCTCTGAACGTTTCTTGATGCTTCCTCATTCACAGCACCAGATAAAATGCCTTCAATAATTTATAATCGCGTTAATAATTCATTCAGTTGTCTTATAGCCACCTACACTTTCTAGAAGCACTTCGAAAAGTGGGTAATTATCCGATTTCCATTTAGGAGACCAGGGTAGGGAGATAAAGCATACATATTTAATGCTACTAAAAGAAGAGACGTTGATATCTCTTGTAGAGCAATCTTTCTTTCTTATATAAGACAAAATAACATTATTTGAAGTCTAGAATTAATTTCATTAAGTATAGAATATATCTTTAATGTAAATCAGCCGCGTAATCCGTCCGGGAACCTTTAAAAATCACTATTTTTCTACCCGCGTCTTCGTCCCGGGCCTGATGAAATAAGACCCTACTGAACTTGATAAACAGTATCCTGTTTCGTAAATCTCTAGACTATCTGTGTGCGTGGGCTTTCTAAATAAGTTCGTCAATTTCGCATGATTTAATAACAAATATCCAAACTTTTTACAACTTTCATATTAACTATTATTTATTATTATATCAAATGCCGAACGAACGATCAAGTCTTCATGATGTCATTACTTGTAGCTTAATTAAACTCAACATATTAAGAACGAAATAATTTTTTAAAATTATGTAGTATCAACTTAAAGCGTGCACTACGTGTATAAGAGAATATTTAAATGAAAGTATTTCTTATTCTAGTCACCTGACGGATCTGTCGTCGCAAATGGAAGAAGCGTACACGTTTTTTGGTAATTTAAATAAAAACTCCTGTAGATTTTAAAAAGAATCACGTGTTTCTTAGTTTTTAGACCTTAAATCGATTTTATGTACCCAACAAATGCCAAACATTTTCTCCATTAATTCTGTTCACCATGATTATTGATATGCACTTCATAAGCTAAAGTTTTTCTAGAGACCTATACACCAATACAGTCTTTCTGTGTTAAAACAAAATCCACCCACTGGCGGAACGCTAGCAGATTAATATAATACTCTTATTAGCAATAACCCTTACAAATGCAAGACTTGTTAACATCTTCACAATACAGTTAACAGTTGCAACGCTGATCAACAACACTTCGAATTAAGAATAATAAATCAAACACTCTTACCAAAAGCCAAGACGACCAAAGCGTTAGGTTGCTAAAGTTCAATCATAATACATGGTCATAGTCACGAGTAAGCCGAAATCGAAATTGAATAAAAATTATTATTTTCATAATATTTAAATAATGTTAGAGCTTGTATAAATTGAAATGACGCGAGCCGCACTATTCTAGTTTGTCTAGATGTGTAAGATGAAATATTTAAAAAAAATATGATTGGGAGCGGCAACAAAGAATAACGATAATGTTTTTTATCGCAACACAAAATATTAGAATCTAATTTGATTTGTAAAATCTTTGATTACCCATAAGAGATGCACTTGATACAATTTTACTGTTTACTTTACTTTCTTTCGACTTCGACTTCTTGCTAAATTTTGTCTTACTGTAAGCACTTTCATGTATATATATTAACTACTATATTATATTTTACTTTTATTTTGACGGCTGCGCTGGAGATTATATAATATTCGAATAACCACGACTCGTCGTGTTGTTTGGTTTTTTAAACATCACACTATACGCTCTTGTTTAGGTTACTAGCCAACGCATTTTCATTCTACGAAGTCCATCCAAGTAGTCGAATACAAACTAAATTACCCTTTGTCTCAGACATACCTTTATACACAATATGTCGTAACCCTTACATTCCAATACCCAATGATGTTGTTTGGAGGTCCACACTAAATAGAATGTTTTTATTGTATCTTTTAAATCCTCAATTCCTTGACTCCTGCATGGAAACTGTGTGTTTTGATCCGATAAGCTATTAGTATAAATGATGTATGTAATTATGGTCGTATGACAATGAATAAAATATATACAGAGTTATATAATGAATATATACAGATGGCAGTATAAATGGTAATATCTGTGATGATTTTTAGCAAAGTAATAAAGTAAGAATTTATAAATTCTCTCTATTTTATTTAAAACACTACGATTACATTCCCCAAAATAAAAATATCAATAAGGAACATTAATTTTGTGCTTGCTATTAAACCTTTGCCGTGCTTGCTATTAATTCTTTTGCTTTTTGAATAGGCCCACCGTTTAATAAGTTGCAAGAATTTCTCGTCATATATGCTTCATGATTTTCGCTTTGCCGCTTGCACTGTGCTTGTTTAGACAACTGGCCATTTTTTATCAGCTGTGTCATGAATGCCACGCACCTATGTTATATATGCACATATTTACTAAAAGCCCGCTTGATAAAATAGCCACAAAAGGTCGCGGTTCACAAAAATGTTCGTTATGTCATAGTGTAAAATATAACAGGGTAGTAGAGAAACTACTTATCTAAGTTCTAATCATTTTAGTGGTTTTCCCGCTACATTCCAGTTATTAGTTTTCAAATTTAAAAGACTTGGAATTAATTAAGCATAACAATAAAAAACGCCGAAATAAAATTACGTCACAATATTAAATTACTGATAGCCACTGAACGTAAGCTTTTAACTCTATGGATTAACAAATCGAGTCCAAAGACCGTTCAATCTTTATTATAGTCGTGTGATTTTTTCATACGAAACAATGGTCCAGAAATTCATCGTTTTTGGTTTTTTGACATTGACAATTAGATGAAGATAGACCACATTATTATAGGATAAAAGTGTAGGACTTAATTACCTGTCTTGTTTCTTATATAGATAGAATAATAAATGTATGTGTATTATAAAATGATCGATCGATATTAATAAATTAAAATCTATCGGAAAATAATACATTTTTCCGTTTTTATACTGCTCTAGTGAAAATTGATATAAATAAATTTCGCTTGCAAAGTGACCTGCATAACTAATATCATTATTCTCGGAGATTCACTACTGCGTTAGCTAATCATTGCACTATGTCAGGGTGTGGTTGTCAACCCATCTCAGTATGATTGATATAAATAAGTCTATAATAGTACGCGGTATGATTCAACCTTACTTATAAATGCTCATTAAACAAATTTCAGTTTATTTTATTATAGATATATAAATAAAATACGTGATAGCTTAGGAGTGAAGTCTTGTTAAGTATTTGTCTAAATTTATTTTGAAAGGAAAATCGTGTAATCCTGTTTCTTAAACGAGAAGTCGGATCACAAGGGTGAAAGACCTAGTATTTATAATATAACATTATGGAGTATTCATGACATCATTAATTCTTAAGTATCATAACTAACCCTGGAGAAGGTCTAATGATTTGTTTTGGCAAAACCCAGGTTCCCCACCTCAGAAGGCAGCGGAGTTATCCGGGAGTTTTAATGAGTATTCGGTAATGCATACACAGTGCCCTACGATCAGGAACCACAAACACGTCCGTATCGCTTAGCCCGTAGCGGGTAAGTCCCCTAGTCGAAAACATATTTTTTCCCATATTGCACATTAACACTTTATAACTTTTGAGTCTACTTTTTAACCTTTACCAGCCACTCGCCGATTCAAGTATTAACATCTATTGTCTTATTTTTTATTCCCTATTGTAATGTATACGTATATATTCAAAAATGTCTCTATCTATGTAACATCATGAACGGAACAATAAACAAAGCATTCCAGTATTGATTTTATAATTACAACCTAAACGACTTCTGGCCTTAACAAAATTGTTACAAATGTGACTAGTAATAATTATATGAACATGAATAAAGGATACATGTGTGTGTGTGAATTCAAACTTTTAATCCGATTAATACATAAAACCACCGCCTCAACTCCATCTATATTAAAACATTAATCAATAAATAACACGCAAATAAAACCATTTGAGCTATAATAAATAGTCCATTCATTCGTGTTATTTACAAAAAAATAAAACACAAAAGTATTAAAACGAAAAAAATGTTGCTATTGAACCATAGATTTTCGTTCCAGTGTCTCGAACTATCTGGTTGAAGCCAAGCAACAGCTGTCCGGATTAAATCCGTCTGCTGATGTTGAAAATATAGATTTTTTCACTATGATTACACACGCGACGAAATTGGAACGAGTCCGTGTTATTAATTGTTTACCGGTTATTTTTTTAGTGGTACGAACCTATGCGTTTTAAACGTCGTAGTGTATGACAGCAAAAGCGTATATGCACATGAGTGACAAATCAAATTAACTGTCTACAAAAACGCCAATAAACGTGGAAAAAAAATTATGTGGATGAAACTGTTAAAATCATAAATGCTTCGGGTCTCAATAAACAATTGGCTTTTTCAAAAAGTCTACCTATCACCAAAAGCATTGAAACATTCTGTGACAAAATAAGTTTTTTTTAAAATCCATTATCATGTCTGAGTAGTTAAACTTTAATAAATTTCAAATAAAGTAAGTACCTTCAATAAACTAATACTATTAAGCTATTTTAATAAAACACAAATATCTATTCCGCCTTGGAAAAACACTATTGAATAGACAATGACGACTTTGGTATCCCAATTGCTCTTGTTTGAAAAATTTCTTTTTGAGATGCTAAAAAGGATCAAATAGTGACAGTTTGATGTATGATCGGAACCTTTACTCTTAAATTTAACATGTGGTAAGGCAATTCCTGTGTATCATGACGCGAGATGAGCTTTGAATGCTATTGGAAAAGTTTTGGGAATACGTAATTTGTATTGTTATATTTTTGCTGTTAGCTTTTTGTACCTTAGTAAAATTAGGCATTTTATTTATTATTTGTGATTCAGTACTGTCATATTAAAATTATATCCATTCATTTGTGATGGATTTCAATAAGCTACGGAAGGATGATTGTGCTTACGAGGCGTTGTATTTTGATATTTTATGTGTATGAAATATGTCAAAATTTAACGTGTCGTAACCAAATCCATTCAGAGATAGATTGTTGCAGTGCAGAATTAATATGCTTATATATTTTTTAAAAGCTCAACAAATGTCTCGACACCACCTGATGATAAGTAGAGGAGTCCATATGCTATATTGCTACTAGTGGTATTATATTTAAACAAAATGTCAAAAATAGTCGTTGTTTATTGAAGCCGTACCAGTTCAAATGAAAACAGTACTTTGAAATCTACTAAGAACGGATTTAGGCCAAATCCTTTTAATTTGATGTCAAGGTAAAATTAAGATAGGTTAATGCTCCACAATAATTAAAAATACCGAAGTATTTTTGATAAAAAGAAAGCGTAAGCCATTAATCTGTTTAGCGAGAATCAAACATTTTAAGTGCTGTAAAATGCGGTAATTATGCAGTTGTAGGAAACACTCAGACATAAATAATGGAACAATGGGGCGGACAGAGCTGACTGACGGTAATGTCAACATTGAACAATTTTAGATCTTTGATCAAATGCCAGAAGTAAACCGTGGCAGTGTCAGAGTAAAATAGGTTACATATGACGGGTTAGAATTTCTGGAAAATGCACTTTTGGGTTGTATTGATGGAGTAATGTATTTTCGATATAGCTTGAAATTAAACAAAGAAATCGTTTTAGTGTTTATTTAATATGAGTACTGGAACGATAATAACATAAGAGATTTGGTTAACAGAATGATATTATTAGTGTTCCAAAAGTAATAAGAAACTCGCTGGGCTCGCTTAAAAAGGACTTTTAAAATTATAAATACATTTTTTCATTACAAATAGTGACAGTTTTTTTATTTGTTCAAGCGCAATGTACTCCTGGGAGTTTCTAGGCACTTAAAATGTTTTTTTTTTTAAAAAGCGACTAAATATGTTAAACGAAATAATACTATGACCACAGGCTGACATAATAAAAATGTGGTTATTCCGAGCCATTAACTACGTTGGCCGAAGTGGATTTTAATGATTGATTCATAAAAATAGAAATCATATCCCACTTATTATCGATGCATGACCGAACATAATTTTATAATGAAGGTTACATAAGCTGGAACAAAAATGTAACCAACACTGTTGGGATTTAGTAGTAGATACAATAGATTGTAGATAGATTTAGTACATTAAATTTAGTTACTTAAATTTGCTTGCGTCAAAGTGGTATGCACACGTGGCCTACTATAAACTGTGTATGTAGCGAATTTACAACTTCATTACATTGTAATAGCACAATTAACGCTGTAAAGAGTTCTTCGCCTAGTCACTAACATACACTACGTATTACTTCCCTATATTGTAAGGTCATTCCCGCCGGTCATTACTTGTATATACCCTTTTTAAATAATCGCTCAAGGATAATGGCATGTAAAAGGAAATCTTGAAATAAAAAAGAAAATTTTATGCGCTTACATTTTTTGATTTCCATCACTATCGACATCAACAAGCTATAAACGTGGTACTGCTAGCCCTCCTACATGGGAGAAACATTAAGAGATTGGGCCACTACGCTGGCCCAATGCGGATTAATGGGTAAACGCAGTTAATGTAATAATCAGGACGAACATTTCTCCTTCCGAAGCGCACTTTTCATTACAAATTTTGTTGACCCATCCGGTACCTTACTTGGCAAGAATTGCTGTGTTCATACAATCGAAACCTGACCGCTTAACCTCAAGCGAGCTTCTCTTCCTCTTATTGGAGTTTATTTGTCCGCTAAGCCACCTAAGTAGGATTCCTCATAACTACATACAGATGAAGATATTGAACGAGTAATTATTACAAGAAACGTTAGTTCAAACTTAGTAATGTTTTTAATTGACGTTCAAAATTGGCAGTCTTTTACATAAGTATGCAAATATTGAATTTGTTAGTAATCCGAAATAGAAATAGCAGACGGTACCGCACCACGTACAAACGCAAAATGGAATTTAAATGGAACAGTTATTGGATGTGCATCGAAATTATACTGTGTTATGGAACGGTGCTATCAAGACGATGCCAAGTCGTAAACATTCCGAGAGGCCGACTGCACATTGAATCGCAGAATCCGTTGTATATTTTAGACAATAAAATTTTATTTGAAGCTGTTTATACAATCCTCCAAACCAGATTATAAATTAATTAGAACAGCAAACCTATCGAGTTGCAAACAGAACGCGGTAAATTTACATCACGCAGGTTGTGGCACATTCGTCATGAAAATGAATGCATCCTGTCATATCCAATGATCTTGATACTTTATCACAGTTGTACGAAATAAATGTACTTACATATTAAACACGGAACAAAGTCCATTGAAAAACTCCACAAACACCAACTAAGAATACTGAAGCCGTACAAACTTTAAGAATGACTTTTTCAACCAGAGAGATAGATCGGAACTTTGTTTAATAAATTTACAAAGTAAGTATTACAAATTAGAACAAGCGAACAAATGAAGTTGCAGTGAACAAAGTATTCGGGCAAGATCTAATCCTAAAGTAATCCACTTAAGTGGAAACAAAGATTTATCTTTCCTTTAAGACGAGGGTAGTAGTTTTAAATCTGCTGTAGTGTTAGCGCTTTTTACATTGTCTCTGCTTAATCGTTTTGCCATAAAATTACATGCTAGCTAGTAACAACTAATTAATTACATTTTAGTCATTTTAATAAGCTACGGAGCTAATAGTTCAAGATTTGAAATTTTAGAAAAATGTGCTTTCTAATCCTGTCGGTGTCATTGACAAAAGCAAAATCAATTCTGACTGATGTGTGTTACTTATCTGATTACAAAAGATATAGTGCAGTAAATATTAACAACATTCAGGTTTTCGCTAGATTTTAATTTGAATGACAATAGTATAATAAAAATGAGACACCGCCCTTTCATCTTCTTCTGTGTATTAATTGAATAAGTAGTATATTGTCTGTAGGTAGTATAGTCAGAAGGTACACTTAGCTGCAGATAACAGCAACCCAAAAACCTTTGTGTTAAGATTTAAAATAGTTTACGAACAAAGCAAAATTTCGGAATCAGGAAATGAGTTATAAAGTAAACATTCTTAAAGCAATCAAACACACATGAATGTGTTTATGTGTGTGGGTGTGTGTGTGTGTGATCGCTATATTTGTATACGTATGCACATAGGCTGTGAAGTAAATAAGCTACGTGGTGACATCTCGCGTTTGACACTTTAATTTCAGGTATTGAAATTGGTAATCCACACCAATCCAATGAATATCTCATTAAATCACTGTAGCAGTGCTGTTTATTACTCTATTAACAGTTGCCTTAAACTTTAATCTGTTAAACTATACCATGCAATAACAATCAATCCCGGGAGTATATGTCGGCGCCAAAATTTAGTACAATTTTGTAAATATTACGGTATTTGATAGACGTCTCTTTTCATATGTCTGGGAAAGAGATAATAAACTTAGTGTTATTAAGAATTCAGCATTATTTTTTTTCATAAGGAAATAAAAATTGGAGCGAAACAAAAATATGTAGGTAATCTTCAGAAACCAATCATGTTGTTTTTTTTATTACATTCATACCTATATAGACGTTGGTGTAAGTAATCCCAGTTCACTCAGTTAAGAGGATTACAGCACACAAGATTCTTAAGAATTGCCGACACGGCCATTTTTTCTCGCCTACCACGTTTTCACTGTTAATTTTTCTGAGCTCTTCTTATAAAACAGATGTAGGCCGTAGGAAATAAGAAATATCCAGTTAATATATATCAATTGATTTTAGAAAGGAAACTGAATAATTGATAGGAATAGGAGAAAAGTGAAATTATCTTCTTTTTCTTCTAATACAGATGGAACAATCTGTATTTTAAAATAAGGTTCTATTTCTCTTTACAAATGATTATCACTCTATCTTGATTACTTTTCTAAGTTTCATGCATAAATATATACCATAGCAAACCTGTCTGGCTATTCTTTTTTATGTATATAAATTATTAATAGATTACATATCCCGTGACTTAACACAATACTAGACATCGTAATGGTAAACCAAACGACGACATACCTGAAGTAAATCACAAATATGAGCTAGAAAAATCTTAAAATCCAGATAGTGCATGAAAATTACGCCATGAAACTTGTAAGCTGTTAAAGTAAAGGCGACTAGGATTTCAACGAGAATCTTCTATAGTCTTATTTTATCTTCACAAGCCTGTTGCTTTTATGAGATGTATCGCCCGGATATTTGGTCGACAGCTGTTAAATGCATACTGGTTCAAAGCTAAAATCGCAAAGAGTATCAAATTCTTTATTACTGGCACATAAAAATATTTAATACTAATATTTATGTTTAAAAACTTTCTGAAGTATATGTTTAATCGTTATAAATGAAAGGCATATTTACGTTGCATTACATCACCCATAAACCCCTTTCAGCCAATATAAAAGCGCTTTCTAAACATTATAATCCCGGTGTACCAAAACTTCATATTAACTCTTTATATAAGAACCTATTTATGTTTTTGTATTTCATAATTTGTTATAAACTTGCTAATAATTATATATATAATGATCTATATAAACAAACTCGAAAAGTAAACGTTCCCAAGAGTTTATAGAAAAAAATGCGCGCGGAAAGTTAATCTTTTCCGCACTAGTTCCATTTATCTGTTTTCCTCTAGCTTGTAAAATCCAAATACATAAAGTAGATTTTTAATCAAAGAGTTTTACATACAATATTTTTGTTTGAAATGACTATTTTACAGCGTAAATACTAATACATGTAATACAAATTTAAAAAAAAATTATATAACTCTCAACAGTTATTCAAACTATGTGACAGTTTACAATTATTACCTGTGGATTAAACCCTTTTTTTCATTGATGTCTTTTCGTTATTTTATCGTTTCACAAATATAAAAAATGTTGTTAGATACACGTGCTGAATTTTCATTTCCAATCGTTCTTATTGTATTCACATACTTCCCGCACTTGTATCAAAATGTACTATTATTATATAACGAAGTCTAAGAAAATAAATGCTTGATTGAAAAGTACGTACGTTCCGCCCGCGAATTGTTTCCTTGTAGGGAATCCTATTCTTTAGAGTTAAGTACCTGTGTACGAATTGTTTTATTTCGATAAAATAACAAACTTATAAACATACACAATTTTATCTTAATATAAAAGTTTATATTTATAAATAGTATCTAAGGACAATGCCCTCAAGATAAAATCCTAAATAATAATTATGTCCCAAAGGCAATGTATTCAAATAAAGATTGAAGTTAATAATTCATTTCAATAAGATCATGTGCAAAGTTTCTTACAAGAACTTTGCAAAAATATTATTAATAACATTTCACTAAACAAATCTTTTGTTTCAAAAGGTGCAGTAAAGTCATGTATCCATTTACCGCGGCAGCGTAGACGTGAGCCATGAAATTCACGCGGCATACCACCTCGTCTGCAGCCCGAGACATATATCCAGCGTCCTGCCTTATTAATAACCGCTACAATTCTTAACTACGACAATTTAACACAATTAGAAGCTAAAATAGCAAAGAAAAAATTAATATCCGAACAGAATAAAAAATTCGAAATTGCTACACTAAAACGATAAAATGTAAAAACAGATTTATATTTAAAATTCTTACTGAAGAATGTTCCCCTTTTATGAACTAAGTAGAGCCTTTTGATTAGGCGTGTAAATTAATTTGCATTGTTAATTAAATACAAACCGAGATAAGGAAAGGGTTATGTAAATTATTTAAGCGAATTTTAATGATCACAAAATGAAAAAGTTTAACGTTTAAGTCGGAAAGACATTGTTTGACGTTAGGTATGTTGGAATGAAATCCGAAGTGAAATCAATAAGATATAATAATACAAATTACATTTTAAAATAATTTTTTAACATTAATAGTAAAATAAAAGTACTATTAGTTTTCATAACGTACTTACCCATTTAACGCGTGAACAAAATAAATATAATATATATATATTATAATAAATATTTTATGACATATATATCAATCTTAATCAGGCGTGTATTTTGCTACTTCATACCCGTATTAATACCGTGGAAATTATTTTTAATGTAATGTTTAAGCAACTTGCTTCAAACCATACATCATGTTACTAGTTTTATTTTTTATAGTTTTTTGCATAGGGAAGATATCTCCATGCCAGTAAACCTTCTAAAATAATTATGGCCGTACTTTTTCTGTCTTCAATCCAGGGGGCAACTATCATAAGAGTGAAAATTGGACTGTATTTTATGCTGGTATAATTATCTGAATGTTACAAGTAGCCCGATAAATAACTCCGTCTATAACAAGAATGTTTGTGTGGAAAAGTGTCGCGCGGGGTCTGCTCTGACTCATATAGGACCCCTTAGGTTCCTCGTCCCGCGCTTACCCCCGAACCGGCCCGTATAGTGCTGTACGTATCACTATAATAAATTGCAACTGGAGGAGTAATCCGTTTACTGGTCTTCCCATCAATGACTACGACGGGCGTGCTCTTTGCCTGTGGAGGACCTGGTTTCTTCTGAAATAGAACCCAGGTTATATACTAATTTGTATAGAAATCCACTTTAGTAAACATTAGTAGCTGATATACACACAAAACAACAGCATTAAAAAAAATAAAGTGTTGCACATAATCCATTAAATTATAGTTTTGTTTAATACAATTTTAGTGAAATATATAGAGTACAATGTACTTCAATTTCACTTTATAAAGTGTAAGGGAGATCGATAAAGACTTCTTTACACCTCGTAATTAGGAAGCCGCACATAACTAAACACTTAACTTTTCTATGAAGAGAGAAGTAATATTGTAACAACGTATGAGTAATAAGCGGTACAATATTTCTAATATAAAATTCAGAAGAATAAGTGTGTTCTTGAAATTAAAGTTTCAGTACGTCTCGTTCTCTCAATATGATCCTAAAAAATAAAGCTCTCTTCTCATGTGATACTTAAGAAAAGTGTATAATAATGCCGACGTAAATGATCGTATCAAAATCATGGTTTTAGGAAGCTTCTCCACATGTCATCTAAAACGGTCTATAGTTTCTGTAAATTTAAGATATTTTTAAACTGCATTTCTATATATTTGCTATGCTATATGTCAATGTATAAAACTAAATATAATACTGGAAATATTGGGATAATCTGATCTTTAGATAATGCATTCAATCAGGCTCAAATAGTACATAAATAGGAATTACAATTAGTTTTAGCTTTGCATAATATATCAATGTCACAAATACTTCAAACTCATATTTACAGAGAAATCAATCGAATCTCTGGCAATAAATAGTTCAATTGCACCAAAAGTTATAGTTTCCACAACGACTTTGTTTACTGTTCTGCCGGCGAATTTTTGTAGTGGCCTGAAGTAGACAGGCCATCTTGAACAAGTCCTAGAACTAACTAGACTTGAATCGAGTTACTACCACTAATTGCCGAAGGTCCAAGTCAGTTTATACTTTGTACATTAACTTTACAAACATTTAAATCAAACAAAAAACTTTATTTGAGATTCTAGATTGTTCTTTATTTGGTTCTTGTCTAGAAAATATCTAATATTTTTTAAATTTATTACATTTCGTTATAAGATTTTAATTTTTTTAGAAACTAATTTTAGTATTCTTTATTTACTATATGTATAAGAAAGTTAATGCATGAGTCGCTAAAAATGGGTCATGCCCCCCACATTACAATTAAATAGTGATATTAAGAAATCATTTTCCTATCAACATAGGTCTGTCTAAAATTATAAATACTCTGAGCTAATTCTAACACAAGTATAATCAAAGTGGATTCTTTAATTTCTAGGTTACATTTGGACACAATATTTTCCAATACACGAGGACATATTGACTTCGCTCTACGGAGCTTGACTTGCTTGGGTCAAAACTAAAAGTATTTTTGTGCTAAAGACTAGAGCCGTCTGGCCAACTAATACCAGACTGCGAAGTCACTGGACTCAAATCAATTTGCTGCTAATATTAGCTAGGCATTTTCTTAAAATTGTGAATGAAGTTTGGTTTGAGATATATTCAGGAAAGTGGTAAACCAATTTTTTATTGGTTTCTATGAGAAATCTATTAAAGAATCCAATTGCTAAGTATTTTTTGTAAACTCCTTGGTAATTGCCATTTTATTTCATAGAGTAATAAATACATTTAAACAAAATCGATGATCAGCAGAGCGTATGATCGTATTCCCTCCTTCTTATAACATGGGTTCCTTTAAAAGAGGTGTGAAAAAGCACTTTTTGGGCCGGCAAGGTGAGGGTGGCTAGGGCAGTATGTCACATGCTTCACTAGCTATCTTCACATATGGACTCCTCTACTGCTTATCATGTCGAGTCATTTGCTGTGCTTTATATATAAAAAAAACTGCGATATAATCGCTAAATAATTGTATCTTAATATTCAGCAAAAGTATTAATGATTATGATGAAAAATGTGACTAGCTTTTATGATGCCTGAAATGAGATTGAGAATACCAATAAAACTAATTACAAGTCATCTTTCCTAAACAAAAAATTGCCGAAAATAATTCCAGAGCGTCCAACACAACAAAGTTTAGAAGAATCTCAGGCAGAAAAAAACTCGAGCCAGTGGAAGTTAAATGAAAAAGTTCGGCTCAAATTGACAGTCCCGCCGAGCCATGGACCGAGGAGGTTAATAAAATTGCCTTCTGACATGGAAATAAAGTGTTACATTACTGCCGGCAAATATTGGAAGGAATTGGGTGCCTGTCGTTAAACGCGTGCAGCTTTGTAAAATACCGCTGGGGTAACTTTGCACACTTTAAAAGCATTTTTATAGTGAATATTTACTTAACTTAAACGTCTAATTTACGTTGATAGTGTTTTCTAAAAATATTACGATTTAAATACTGATAGATTAGAACATAATGTCGACTTTTAAAAACTGCCCATGATTTTATACAATAGGTTGAGATAGATGAAAAGTTTATTATCAATTCAGGTTATGAAACGATTTTTGTAATAAGTCACAACCAATTTCAACTCTTTTTGCGTGACAAACAACCAAAAGAGTATTAATTATGTAAATACCAAATTATAATCTGTGTATATTATACATCAATTATAGAATTATAAGGTGCGTTTCTCTATAATATTAATCTTGTTTATTTCAAACAAAAGTAAATCAAGAATCAAGTTGCGATACTATCCAATGTAGACATATACAATATAGACAATCTCACGCCATTACGCTCCAATAAATGGACATCAATTATAATAAAATAAAACCGATAACCGATATTCTCATCTCAAGACTCAAATCTAACAATTTCGATTTTCTTCCGTTCCTTACTAATTTATAATTCCCCGAATAATTTTATCAAATTACTTTGACGCGGAAGTAATTAATGAAAACTGAGTTGAAATAAACACGAAATTGATTTTCTCTAAAATGTCTCAACGTTTACTCTTACAGGTTTGCAGGTACAACATCTATACAGTACAAGTACGTGCGAGCCTATAGGAGACAACGTAAACCTTCATGTAGGTTTAGTAATTCTTTCTATTGGAATACAACTTTCAGCAAGAAATAACGATAACTAGTACGGAACAAGTTCATTGCTGTGCGTCATCATTATAAATGGAAATCTCAAGTGTGTATCAAATGTATTTGCAAAATTTTATATTAACTGACCAGTCGATCATTTTCTGGTTAGTTTCTAAGCATTTATGAAATTATCAATCTTTAAGCATAAGATTAACACACATATCCCAAGCTTAAGTACGAATGAAAAAACTTGAAAAGCCATCCTAATATATTTTTCCCAAAGTATCAAGTAAAGGCAATCTAACATGAGGAATAAAGTCAGTCATGAAAACTTTTTGCTATATAGACTTCCCGCTTGTTTGTTATAGAGATTTGGCGCGTAACGAGCAATAAAAAAAGTCTTAATACCCCCGAGATGGTAAACTGAAAGTTTTAACCATACTTTAAGAGCAATCAAGACTATGAAAAATTTATCTCGTAATTAAAAATGAATTTCTTAATTCTTGCCTTCAAGCTCATGAATACACAACAGAACGGTCGTGTAAAGTATTTTAATTTTGTTCTTTTTTAAATATTTCTCCCATATAGGAAGATGTGCCCAGCTGTAGAACGTATATAGACTGTAGATAATGTTATCAAGCAAGTATAGGGCTAGCCTGATGGTAAGCGGTTACTTTTATATTTAGACTCGAAACAGTTAAGATTTCAATTCTTTTGACACTGCTCTCAGTGTCAAAGTAAGTTTAAAAATAGCTAGCAATAACAAAACTAATAGCAGTAGTCAAAACTATATAGAATAGATATAGAATTACTATTAGTTTTGTTATTGCTAGCTATTTTTAAACTTAATTTGTTACTATTTTATTTTCATGATTCATTCAAAAATTGGGTACAAGTTGAATATATTGTACCTAATAAAAATATTCTTTAGTAATAACAAACTAAAACCGTTATCAAAATGAGAAACGTAAATACAAACGCTATTTTTATTTCGGAACGCTCGCGCTGTCCACAAATGAAAATAAATAAATGTCCAAAAGAACGCGGGCTATATAAGTAATTGTTAGAATTATATATAAGGGTGAGTTTTGTCTTCAATAAGTCGTCAGCGCAAGCATCATTCCGGAGTCAAGAGAGGCCACTCGCTTCAACGGGCAAAAGGAAAATTTGTGAAAAATCTTCCACTTAAATATCTTTTCAGGTCGGTCATTGTACTGACATTTTGAGGATTTTTTACTATAAATCTAAATCTTCCGTATTTAATTCTTTACAACATTATTGGGTATATTTGTTTATTGGTCTTCTTTAATCTGTGAAACCATATAATCCAGACACAATTATTTTTTATTATCTCGAGGTACCCGGGTCTATATTTTATCTTAATAAAATAAGAGTGCTTTGTTTGTGATTGTGACCTTAATGATTCAAGATCTTTGATCAAGAAGTTTGAGCAGTTTCCGTAAATTTACCTGCACATTCCTATCTCAATTTCATTTGGGTCAATTATTTGTCTCTCTCAGCTTCACTTGTGGATCAAGGTTCATAGTCATACAAGAGGTACGTCGGGGTTCCACGCTCTTATCCCGAGTACCTACAATACATCCAAAAGAAATCTTTATTGAAAGTGTAATAGACAGTTTGCAGTGGTCTATCAAAGTTCTAATTATTGCACTAATGTTATTGTTGCTTTCTTGTGTCATAGCATTTCGACACTCGTTTTACTTTATTCAGTACGTCGGTAATTGTAACAAAGAAATCGTTGATATGATTTATAACTTGAAGTTTTCTTAAATGCAATATTATTATTTTGTGCCACAATATAAAACTGTTATAGAATTGACATATCCTATTTACAGCATTTGTATAATTTATATGTAAATAGTAAAATATTTGTAAAATTTATGTCTCATTAAATGTCGTAAAAATATCTTACTTATTTATTAACAACGTCTGATCACCGATATTTAGTTACATTTCAATTACTAAACATCTCGCACCCTCGTAAACACATGACTGTGTAATCAGAGTCAACACTGGCCACCGCAAATTGAACTGGTGAGTGCCCTAGCGCAAACCGAACCGCCTTAGCTATTTAATTAGAATTCGTGTAGGTAGTTTCTTGGTTATTAAAAGCCAACCAAATAGTGATATGTTCAAAATCTGTCAGTTAGTTTGCCAAATGCGTTAATAATTAGAGCTTAAGATGATTTAGATATAAAGAAATTTATCTATATATGCCTCTGTTTGTTGTCAATCCAATATTTCAGGACGCACTTTATTATAGTTCGAATCGTAATTGTAACGTTGTCGTCTGCTAAAAATTTCATTCAAAGGCTAACTGTTGCTCGAAATGAGTCGATGTAATTCGGATATTGAAAATGTTCGTGCTCCGGGTACATTGGGGTACACGCTATGTAATACGAGCCTGCGTAAAACTTGGTGCCAAAAATATTGTACGTTAACAAAAATTAAGTAGACTAAATTGATTGATTGACTAGTCAGTCATCGAAAAACAGTATACCTGTTCGCTCAATGAGGTTGGTCACAATATATCTACTTTAATGTAAATTAAGAAAGGAAAACAGAACCAATTTCGACCCTCAAGATTACAACTAGATTGCAGAACTTTTAATGTTACTTACTTCTGTGGTCCATAAATTGCTTCTCGCTAAAGCATGCGACTATTGGATATAACTGACAGACAGCCATCATACATCATGCAGATAAAGACCACTGCAGAAATAGATGCACTTGCGCACGCTGACTGTCTTATTATGAATGATTGATGACCAGACTACATATTATATTCTTGTAAATATTACTTGCACTCTAATCAAAAAATCTCGTTAATAATAAAGTTTCATAATTCAATCTTAATACTTACAAATGAAGTGGTGTTATTAGACGTAGCAGATATAAAGAAGATAAAGATAAAAGAAAATCGAGCACCAAAATGATTAAATGTCGAAAATATAACACAGTGTTTGCTGTCTTAAATTACTGAACCAACAAGTTTCCTCCGAAAGGCAACAGAGAAGAAATCGTCGGAAAACCTATCAAAACTTGAGAAAATTCAATAAGGGCACTTTGAAAGTTTGTTAAAGGAAGTAACAGGAATATTCTTATGGAAAAAAGAATCCCAATTTGTGTCGCCGGTAAAATAAAAATAATGGCCCATCCCGCAAGGCATTTGGTGAATCGAGTTTGTTTTAATCACTTTGATGGGGTGTACTAGACTCATGAAGTTTTTAGTGATAATTAACAAAGAAATAAAAAAGGTTTTTTTATCTCATAATTTATTAACTGACCATAATGACGGTAGTGGAGATGCTGATTTTTTATTTAATTAAACAATTTTCCTCTTTTCTCTTTGATTTAAAATCATATGGTTACTAATAGGTTTGTCATTATAGGTGCAAGTCATCACCAAAATTAAAATGAGCTTTTTATATGACTTTTATTCAGAGACCAATAAATGTTTAGAATGATCACAAAATACTAAGAATATTGAGTCAAAGATAAATAAAGAACTTGAATTATTTTTATAAAAAGAATACTTTCTCTTTATTTTATTTAATCATTCAGAAACCAGTAATAATTTTGAGCAACTATTCATTAATTTAAGACATATGATACATACAAGATCATATGATGTTTGGTTAATATCTACAAATCAAACGTTAACAAAAATAACGTTCGTTTTATACAACATAATATTTTGCTAGAACTTTAACTAATAAAGATCGCTTTATATACCTCAGTAGATATTAATATTTGAAAGCTTCTTCGTAACCTTAGTTTGAGTCTATTCAAACATACAAAGTAAATAAACACTGTAAAATTTATTACAATCTACAATGTTTAGAATTTAAATTTAGAATATTGACTTCTAAAATACGTAACTTGTATAAAACATGTTAATTATAGAAGCTTTATCGTAAATAGGTTTTAAAGAAATAGGTTCTTCGTAGAAGTGTTGTAAACAGCAGCAATGAAAGTAAAAATAGATTGAAATGCAATGACTTCGCTAACGTAGCATTCACCTTGCATCCAATCGACATGTCTATGGAACGTATGGTGTGAATATTATTAATTTTAAGAAGGATCTGCATTATCAGAAACTTCATTTCTAAGGTTTATTATACTAATCATTATGACTATCATTTGAGTAAAATTAAATAAGTTGCATGAGTTACGATTATGGTAAGTTATTCACTTACGGAATGACGCTGCAATTGCGGCTACCTTCACCTTTATACCTGAAATCAGAGACAAAATTAAATAACTTATGGTTCCAAATATAAATATTTGAATTTTTCTTTTTTTTCATTATCAAGGCAATATGTAATGTAATTTGTTATTTTGAGTGTAAAACAAAAAAAACAACCGAATAAAGACCGAATTAATTAACTAGAACGCATGTGATGAAAATTTTAGTGTGTTAGGCTTGGCAGAACTTTCAAGCTGTTAACTTTTAAAGTTGTCTTTGATTTCTTTATAGGCTGACTTTTAAATTATTTTACATTTTAAACACTGTAAAATCAGCTGGTTTCGCTACACCGTTAACTTATAAACATATATACTTACTACTAAAATTTCAGTTATTAATTTGTAAATAATAATAATTTGTTCTACGAACTCACTAAGTATAATATTTATATTACTAGTTAGTGTTACGATAAACTGGCAACTTACTGCATATTTGGTTTTGTTTCTACAGTAACCACAACGCACAGAGCTGAAGCAAGCACCAGCGACTGCTTTGTACTTCGCTGCCAATATAACAAATTTTCAATTTTTACAAATTAAAATTGGCCAGTTCAATTTTAATTTGTTTTTTTTGTAATTTATCTTTTTTAACAATCAACTGAAGATTAAATATTTATTAGTAGTTTATTATCGGAGCCTTATTGAGTATTCCTAATAACATTTTCGTTCATTCGATTAAAAATTTTAAAGTGTAAAAAAGTGAATGTACCTAACATACAAATGCACTTGCGGCCAAGATATTTTTATTGATGTTTATGTATAATTTATACTCTGGTATACTGTTTACTGTTGTATTTGATTATATACACGTCATTTAATGTCTATTATTATATAAAACTTTTACATAATATAAGTTGACGTAATATTGGTAATGAGCTTTAATGATTATTATTTATTTGGTGATGTATTTTACTTTTAAATCAAAAGTACTAAGTGAATTGAAAAAAATAATAAGACAATTGTTACAACGATAAAGCTGTGATTTATAATCATTACGAGTGCTGAAAAGCTTAGCAGATCTCAGTAGTGATGCACACTGTATAGTCCTATCGATATCGATGAACGTAAAGCATGGGTTATTTGCCGGCTATATGACGCATCTCACCATTAATAAAATCACAAATATGTGGCTTAATGGCAGACTAATTACAGTTTGTGCGAATCACCGACAAACAGTCACTGTAATTGCCGCATTAAGTGGACTGTTGGAACGCTCAATGTGGGATAACGCTGATTACGTATCGTATCTCAATGCGGGCGCACAAAAGTTTCCCAGTTCGATTGTCAATCAGTCAGTTCCGTTACGTGTACCTAATACCCACGTAGTAAGTCAATGCACTTATTTGTAAACAGCTTCTATTGTTAAATTAGTGACGGTAAACAGTCCAAGTATGTTAAACAATTAGTAACATCTTAACAAAAAACTTCAATTTACAATCATTAAACCCATTCTTGTTTCTCTTACTCATGTCCACCATAAAATCAATTCATCTAGCAGTCGATTGATTCTAACGGCTCGTGCGTTAATATTCTATATACAAGAGATGTTAATACCTCGCTTTACTTGTTAGTTTATTACATCTCTTTGCTGTTCAAATCGAAATAGAACTGCTTCTCGGACAAAATAGATAAGGTGGTGATACCTACTCAGATTCAGTTGTTAACGGATCTATTGTAGACGGATCTATCACCAGTAGCTATTAACTATAAAAGAATATATAGTAAGCTAACAGGAAATATTGAAACTTTATTGCAAAATATTGTATTGTAAAATATTATAAAAGCAATTAAAATATATTAAAACATAAGAAACAACAACGCCACGACAAATATCAAAAATCAGTAGAAAATATGTTATAAAATACGGGTAGATAAAATAACCGTCACACGTAGTACTTGGCAACTTCCAAATCAGCGATTTGATATGAGTTAGTAACTTTCCTAGTAACTTCGACAGAAATATGTATGTGATTGTATATTATGACACCCAAACAAAGCGTTGGCGGCTATTGTTCCCCTCCCTAAGTCCACTTCCCTATCTCTTCCAGTTCATTCGTAACTTCTAGAACACTCATGCAACGAGGCGCCCAGCTGACTTTATCAGGTCAATCTGTCGCATAAGTAATATTCATAATAAAAGATAGAATAGATAGAATATTTTTTATTCCACGCCAGTCAACCTAAATACAGAAAGAACGAACGAACGAAAGTAGTAAAAAAGACATATAAATGGGCAGTCTTAGTGTTTATTAATACTGAAATAAACCACTAAGCTTTTGGTTGTTAGGGATTTTTTAAAGTCCGCTTTGCTATCCATCTTATCTTAGCCAACCTCCTCAATAATAATAATGGTAACTGGATTGTTGTGTTCCGGAAGTTGGAGATAAGATTTCCTGTTACTTTGTGGTGTGGAAATCCAGGTATTGCTCGATTCTATCTTTAGCTTTTTATCATTTATCGTCAGATGTCATGGAGGCCAAAAAGCGATACTAGTAGAAGTATTTAAGTAAGCTCTGTGAAGAGTAAATTAAAGAAAAATGTGATAATTTTCTCAATTCATGCTTAGAAAACATCGAGAAAAGTACAACACTATGTAGTCCGACAAACGTAATCTTATACCGTTCACTGCTCCCAGAGGACTCATAAAAGAGGTGATAAAGCGTTGGCTCCCACCTTAACGTTTACCTCTGAATACCGGTTTATGGATCTTTATCCACTATCCAAGCGCGAATAATGAGCCCCGGTTCCATATTTCACATCAGTATTCATAGTACAATATTGGTTTAGAATAGGAAAACTGTACTGTGATGAATTACATCCGCGCAGCGTGTACCAAAGACCTAATAAACTTGATAACTTCGTTATGAAATGATATAAAATACTCAACTTTGATCTTGATCTTCCTGTCGGTGTCTAGCGGTGTTTATCCAAAGCCATGACCATAAGGTCAACAAATCGATTGGAGATGTATCCTTGGAGTTGCGTTAAAAATATTGAAACTAATTTTTCTCTGAGACAAAAATATATTCTTGTTTGTAAGAAAATACTCCTAATGAAGTTTTATTGCTTTTCGCATCCTGTTTACTTTTTAATTTAACTCCTATGTCTGTGCAATAGTGTTCAAAATACTATAGCGTTAACGTTTATACGTGACCTATTAAATTGTAAGCCTATTCTTATCAGAGCCGCTGCATTGTACTAGAAACAATGAACTGGATGGAAGTAATTACTTTGGTTAATTTGATATTATCGTGAGTGAGAAGAGCAGTCTAAACAATTTAGCGCCAATATATTTGGAGTATCTATAGCAAAATTAGTAATACGGAGAGGAGGCATATTAGTCATCCAGTGCCCGGTGCATGAAAGTGTCCCCGTTCAATCTGTCTTCGGGCAGTTTAACAAACTATGTACCAAAATATAAACCTCTATTCTCATTCGGCTCGTATCTCGACACATTAACAACCTAAATGCTCGGCTTATATAGGGTGATTACGAAAATCGCACGCTCAATCTTTCTGATACCAAGAAATCTAATACAATATGAATAGATCTTACTGTGTCATCATAAGACACACATTGTGCGCTGATAACTTAAGATTTGCATTCAGTTCTTAGTACTGTGTAATTGTGTTTAATAATTAGTAACATTGTGCGTGTGACCTTCAAATAGTTTCGTAAGAAATTAAGCAATGAGATAAGACTGTGTATAGAATTAAATTATGCTTCAGCAGCTTTTAAACTTTGAGGAAAAAGTAATATTAAGTATGCAAAAGGTTCCTTTCCGGTTAATTAAGGCTTTAATCTTATTTGTTATTGAAGCACTAGCTTGGTTGCTTATTTACCTCGCGGATTTCGTGCAATTCTTGTAGCTTCTACATCGTATTTAATATTTAACGCACGATGACGTAATCTTATATAATATTTTCAAACTTTTGCTTTTTCGCATAATCTAATAATAAGAATGGTAACACAAAGTACACCTAATAGTAAATAGAAGCCATAAAACATATGTTACCTATAGAAATCGTCAAGACGACTATCAGGAAAAACACAATGATATTAATGAAATTAGTCTTTCTGCCGTATACTTTATCAAGTATTTTTAATTGTCATTTCTGATACAATTAGACAATGACTATTGTGTTATAAGACCAAATTTTTAAGAATATATCCAGTTCACTAAATGAACTTTGTATCGCCTACTAACTACCACTAACGCCATCTATGAAAAGAAACCCGAAGAAGCGGTGGAAGAAATTACAGTTTTAATGTTTACTTAAAATATTTAATCAGTTAGAAGACTTTCAAACTAAATGACAATTTTTCAGTTGTATATTTTTAAGCTTTTCTTTAGTATTTACCCAGTTATTTTTATTTTTATGTCAAGCCGTTCTTGAAATTTAGCGAGACTAACGAACATTAATTCATTTTTATATATAAGAGAAGAAAAAGATTTCAATTGATAAAAAGATCACATCGGCAGTAAAAAACGTACAATGACCCCAATCCCGTTGTACACAGACTAAATAAATTTTAAGTCATTCGCATCTCTTTCAAACCAATTCATTTAAAAGGGATAGAATGATTTTATGTGATAGTATAGAATGTGAAGTTAGTTGACACTAAGATCATCCATACACTTTTGACGCATTTTAATGAGTAATTTTTAAGACACGCAAAAAAGCTTTAGAGTCGATATTTTAGAAACGTCGTTTATGACGTCACCGTTCATCTATCTTTTTTTTTCTTGTATTATATTGTTTAATTTTAATATAATTGGATAGAAAACTGTATATGTCATACAGAAAATAGAGTACCGAACATATCTCCACAAGACTGCTAACTTTAGCACGCAAAGCAACAATGCCAAAACAAACCGGGAATCAAAATAACCGCTCAACAACATTCAGAGTAAATAGTGCTGGCGGAAAGCTACTTGCTTATACGAATTAAGGTCAACCTTAGAATATTGCAGGTATACTGCAACAAATATATCTTGTACAAAATTACAAAAAATAACTCAAAGACAAAATCCTTGTACTAACAAAAGGAAATAACAAAATTGAATAAAACGGCTACAATTTTAGACGTAAAAGATAGAAAATCAAACTCTCTTGTGCCTTTTATCAAGTGGAAACCCAGTATTGGAATGATGTTTTCGAAAGCTTTTTTTTAAATATACCATCTAAGCAGTAAGCACTGCACATATCACTATTAAAAGGTTAAAACATGCATTCATTGCAGTACTTCTGTAGTTCTGTAGTATGTAATTACAAATCTTTAATTAAATGTAAGCTGTAGTAGAAAGGAAAGTTTGACATTTCGGAATAAAGAATTATTATATGAATATCATTACTAATATGAAATATTATCAACAAACCGAACATAGAAACATATTAAAAACAAATATAGTGACAATCTAACGTCAAAACATAAACACAACCAAAATATAATAAGACATTTTAGTTACCGACCTCATGGCCAATACATTCGCTGTAAAGAATGCAGATTAAATAACTATGTATTAACATCAACAAATGAAGTTAATATGAATGTAATTTACTTATACAAAAATTATTAAAAACTAATAACCCATGTCATGTTTCATATAATAATCAATGTTATGGTTTGGTGCTGCTTTTTAAATCTTTTATCTGCTTTAGATTGTTAATAAACTACTGAAATCATAATTACATGTCGACACTATTTCTCTTTCCCTTTTTCATATTGTCCTGACTCTATTGAGTATGCAATTGTTTTGAATGAGCTAGAAATACAGTTGAAATATATTAGCATTACGAAAAAGCCTTTAAAAACTGATACAGATTACTGCAACTTCAGCGAAAAGGGTGCAAAAAAACAAGAAACGCAAGCTGAAATATTCTTTATTCGATTGCCACAAAGTCTTCTTCTGTCCACTAACATAAAGCTGTATTATCGCGAATAAACAAATAAACTCGCGATTATATATAAACTGTAACATTTCTAGATCATACATTTTTCTATCTTTTCTTATTTCTTAACGAACGAGTTCATTAAGTAATTAACAAGTACTTGACACTTCTAATTGGCTTGTTAGATAGTTCCTGCTGATGTTTTCACTTTACGTTTATCGTATATCTATAAATACTTCTTGCTCTTAGCAACTTAGGTGGCCATATTTAGATTCGTATTTAATATTACTTTGGTTTCAGTAAGCTTATTTTCATACTAAGGTAGGTACCCGTTGTAGGAAAGGCTTAAGACATCAAAATTAATTAGGAACACGAATATCCCAATTAATTACGATGTGTCAAAGAGATGAAAATTTATTAGGAGCAGATCCTTAATTCTTATTAAAACTCGGTAGGTCTTTATCTCTTTAAAAGTAATAAGAAATGATATCAAAAATATATAGAAATGGTACAAAATATTTACAATTTCCGAGTGAAATCTACTCTAAACAAAAAGTTATAATTGCGGTTCATTATTATGTTCAAAGAGACATGTTTAACAGAGTAAATGTATCTTTAATTCATTATCACGTTACCTCTTCACAGAAATCACGCAACAATATACAAGGTAATTAAAAATCTTAGCATATAACTCATGCTTATCATGCACTGGGTTTCCTGTCGCACGGAGCAGCAGAGAATAAATGCTATTCGAATAATTAATAGTGCTTAATGCATGGATATCTGAAAGTTTGAATGTTTCTGCTTGAATACAAACTAATAGTGGATGGTCAAAGAGTGTGTTAAGTGTGAAAATATTAATATCGTTTTTGGATATTAAATGCATAATTAAAACTATATATTTTCTAAGTTTGGGAAAGAATTGAACACGGTTATTTGGGTTCCGGATTAATCTGAGTAAACATCAAGCCGAATTTAGCCAGCGTGGTGGTATTATGACACAACATCCTCATGTGGATTTCCCATGTAGGAAGACCTGTGCCCAGCAGTCAGCAGTATATTTGATAATGATGATTATTACTAAAATCAATATTTATATTATAAGTTGGATATGTTTGCACACGTTGCCTAATAAATGATTTTAAAGTCTCAATACCAAGTAACTCTCGTTGAACAAGACCGGGTAAAAAAATCAGAAAGTTTTACTTAATTCTTAAAAAAAACTATTAGGACATAAATAACTGGTCATGGTAACCCTGCTTGAATAATATGCATTTTTTTAAAAACTACCCTTCCCTTAGTATTGTATTAAAAGAGTATCTTCAAAGACGCTACGGATTTTGAAAGAGCAAATCTTCTGAATGCCCTAATTATTGATAGATACATGCAAGCAATTATTAACTTTATAAAATACAATTCAATACTCAAAATTACTGACCGCCGTTATCTGATGCCAGCTTGTAAATAACTAGACATACTGTATTTATTGACTGTAGTGTGAAAAAGGTGCAGCTTAACAGAAACAATGAACCACCAACAAAGTTCGGTGCATTCAATGTTCAACTTTAGTATTCCGTGGTTTGTACTCACCACAAGAAATATACACCTTATTCAAATATAGACGAGGTCCAGTTTGAAAAATACAGGCATTTGGTAATGAATAAAGCAGTGCTTATTTCAGTGTCTAGTAATATTTAATAAAAAGCAATCAAGAGCAAATCGGCCTACGTCTGCTTTTCTGTTACAGTACTGTTTTTTTTTTCAACAAGGCTGGCAAATAAGCACCAAATACACTACCAAACCAAATACACCAAATACCTAGTGGTGTTTTTTGTAGACTAAGACACAATACACATCCCATCCATACTTTTCCGAAGTGTTAGACTCTTTAGATGGTCGTTTTAGTCGGAACATTAAATCTTTCCTAATTTAGCAGTACATTCATTCTTTGACATAGTTTGTCAGTTCTCTGACATTTGAAAAACTTACTTCTTATAAAAATCAACCAGTTGAAGGTGACCTCACATTGTTCCGAGCAGAACACTTCTTTATTTTTGTACACACAAATGTTTTACTTCATCTAAAAACAATTGAGTACAAAATAACTGTTTATTTCTTACGATATATCTATTAGCAGCCCTGCGACAAGAAATATGTGAGCGAAATAGTGAAAGCGCCTAAATAAAGAGAGGAACAATATATACTAAAACAAAGAATAACACTTCTTTTAACTCTCTATAAAAATCAAGAAAAAGCGTTGCAAAAATTGTTTTTGGAGCATTGCGTAATCGGAGAACGATTCTTTAATGAGCTTTGTTGACCTTGATCACCATGGTAACACAACACTACAAGGCGGCAGTGGTATTTGATTGCAATATTGTAAATGGTTGAAGAGATCCAGTCGAGCACTAGTGATAATATAAATATAAAAATGCGTCTCTTGCTCCAGCTGATTCTTAATAATTAATTTCATGGATGAATACTATATCAACTATATTATATACATCCTAATCAATTCTTACAATTTTGCCATAATTTTTACATTCCACCTTTTAATCTTAATAGTTTGTTCTATTCGCGCGTTCTAAACGCCCTCAAAGCGCATTGGCTCTGTGGTTTAGCTACATTAGCTCTAAACAGCGCCGCAAGCTCATTAGCTTAATATGATAATAGTCCTTCATATTTCCATGCAAATTGGCCAAGCTTTTGCTCTAAATAATGAAAGTCTTTTATACTTATTTTCATTATATTATAAACAGTTGAATGAATGATCTGTATTGATTGATTCATTATTGGGTTGATAAAATTTAAATTTAATGTGGATTAAATTTATAAGTCAGCAATTTTCTTATTAGATAATAGAGATAAAAAATAAATAAAAAGATAATCCAATAAAGTTCCTCAAGAAATATGAACCGAAGTAGAATACAGCACGCACGAACGACAACAACATAAAATTAACTTTGTAGGTTACCAACATTAGGCTTAAATTGAAACGTAGGCTCTTTAGGTTGATACGCTGATAGCTCACAGGCACTCAAGAAATATTAATGAACATTGTTCAACCGAATCTTATTTCCTGTTTTTTACTTTCTTATGTTCACTTGCGGTATTTAGTTATTGTGATTACCTTAGACTTATAATTATTTTATGAGGTCGTTTTTCAATTAAGTACAAAATATATTTCTGTGTGCCTTTTCTAGGAATAAATAATATTTATTTATGATTTTAAAAAACTTCAAGAAACTTCTAAATCAGTTGCTTCACATATATAACACTCTTAAATAAAAGTCTAAATGCTTAAAAATTGACCCCGATTCCGTTGTGCTCCAAGCTATTAACATATATTTTATTGAAATTCCAAATGAAAGAGATATGATGACATTAAGAATTTCAAGTTAGTTGACACTTAATATATGCTTAAAATTTAGAAATGTCAAATGACTTGAATATCAATATTAATAAACAAATGCATAGACCTTATTCATAACCACTAATTGGATTCTATAAGAAACCATTGTACATCCTTATTTAACACAGATATTATTTTATATAAAATATATTGCAATAAATATTATAATCATTTTCACGATTTTTTAAATATTAAATGTCATGTTCTGATGATTGTTTAAATTTCATTTTCACAAAATTCAGTAATTAAAAACTTTTTCATTTTATATTCAAATAAACATTGAAATCAGTGTCAGCGGTTTACAGCTGTAAATGTCATAATAAGGAATTTAATACCGCGCTACTTATTTTACCACGAAGTGTAATATTCGTACCGATACTAGCAAGTCTGTTTGTGAAAATGGCCCATTAAACTTCATGGAAATGACCAAAAGTCTGGTTAAATAAAACATTTACTAACTACATTGTCGCTTTCAGGAAAATCTTGCAATGTATCTTGTTAAATTTACGAGAGTAAAATTACTTTATTATTAAATTACTTTAAGTGTAAATGGCCAAACAATTTAAAAAAAAATCAATATTCAAGGCCATTCAATGGCCTTGAATATTGATATTTTTATTGACACAGTGGACTATTTAAAATTGTATCAGATTTTTAGGACATCCAACCAAATCTAAATAGTTCTTCTTATATCAATAACAATTACGTGTATTAACCCAGAAAATTAATTTGACGCACAAATGGTAACAATTAAGAGTAACCAGAGAGTACTATGGTCACTTTCATTGTTTAGCCTGCAATCCGTTAACAGGCAGTACAGTATCGCTACTCATAAACAATTTCAATCGTCTTTTGTTCCGGTTTCTTGTAACTTGCGAACCATTGCTTATGCCGACGTGTCTGCGAGCATTCATTTTAAACTGTCTGTGATACATTGCTCGAACTGTTCCCAGATTGAAACGTCAAACTGGAAATAGTCGCGGAATGAATCAATTTTACCGGATAAACAGTCGCCAATCGCAAAGTGCAGGATTTTAACGCGAAAATAAACTTCGGAGAATACGTAAGTTGATAGAAAAAAACGAAGAATAGTTTGGTGTCAGATGCAAAGCCAGTTCGCGGTACGAGTTTTGGTAACTTTAAACACTACGGAGAAACTTGGTAGCTCTTAAGAATCTTCGTCCTCTAGTCTATAGTAGTTATTTCAGCTATTATATAGAATGAAATGCTATTAATGCTGTTATTGCCATAGTAGTAACTATGGCAATAAGACCACATTTTGTCTATATGTTTTTTTCTTATTTTCTTCTTTCTTGTGTCCTTTTGTAATATAGTATTATCTATCTATATCTACCTATTATGCATTATTTCATTTTGAAAACCTCACTTTAAACACAAACAAAAATATTATATATTCATCCATTTTGAAATCATTTTACCGCATGCTTACCTGGTAATATAAAATTTAAATTCAAAAACAATTCTCCGCATAAATAATAAGCAGGCCTCGTCAGACTGAATTGTGAGAACGTGACATTGAAACTTACTGAAAATGTACATTGAACGCACGCTTCAGGATGTTACACCAGATTCGGTCTACACACTACGGTAATAAAGTTAAGTTTACGAAATCATTCAATGATTTTCACGCGTCGAAGATAAGTTGCTGACGTGAGAAGCGTTAAATAGCCGGTTTATTGTTTATTGAAATTTGGGTTGTTCCGCATCAACGATTGGGTCCGAATTCGTTTGGGACGGCAAGATGTTTATTTTTATTCAAAATGCGATCGTGTTCAGGGCGGTGTGAAGCGAGATTTACGGCGATTGCGGAATAGGCTGGCTTGCAGTCTGGCCGGGACCCGAGATGCGTGGTTGCTTACTCTATATGCATGGAAGCACTCAGGAGACGCGGGGAATGTTAATTGTGCTCCATTGAGAGATTCCAACGAGGCGCGTCTTTATTTTTGAAATGCAAGACTTGTTGCTCACACCTACTCGTGCGTGGTTGACCGTGATTCACTTTTGTTTAGTTAAGCAATTCCTTGGCAATACTTTTGTACAATTTACACTTGACGAAATCTGGAAACTGTCATGGTACTATTGAGCTTTGCGAACTGTAATTATAAGCGTTGCACGAGTTGGTTGATGCAACAGAACTCGCATAGCGAATGAATAATCGAATGTGTGCCAAACATAATCGAGAGTCGTAACTACCCATTTATATGCTCCATAATCGTAAATATGAGTTGTGTTTCCTAAGATCGCAGAAACAGCAATACGATTAGTCATTAACGTATTTAGCCAGTCAATAACAAGACTTTTTGTTGTATTAGCATTTTGACATTTTATCATATTAAATTTATGAGTCATAAAAGCATGACGCATCCACTGTCACAGTATATTTTTGTTCTCATAAAACTTAATTGAATTCTAGCTATCCTTACAAATTGCATTATAAAATTGATAATGCTTTACTGACATATATAGTAAATCTCAGATTATACTAGATTATATTAGATTTTTATTATTTTTTTTATTATTTATTATTTTATTTACATTAATAATAGGAGCCAATGACATTTGACGAACGTCCCGACATCGCAGTCGTGACCTCTTCATCTAAATACGATTAATATACTTCCTATGTATACAAATCAGCACATATTATGCTTTTGAGCTTGTGTTTGAAGTTGTGTTGTTTGTGCTTGTGCTTGTGCTTGTGCTTGTGTTTTGTGTTGTGCTTGTGCTTGTGTTTGTATTGTTCTTGAGCTTGTGTTGTGTTGTTCTGAGTTTATTGTGCTCTGTTGTATACAATGATAATGAAATTTTATTGATGCTTTTCAATTTACGGATTCGGGTTGAATGATAGAAATAATATTATAAAAGAGTGCAAAATAAAGTAGAATGGAATAGAATAGAATATATCGTATAGAATATATCGCTAAAAGCGATCTCTTCCTGGTAACCTTAGGATGGGCTGGATTAGTGATAAAGTACTTAAGGGAAGTTGGCGACGTATAACATGATAAAAGTTATTACATACAAATATTAAATATACGTACATAAGTACATACTAAATAAAAAGTATTTCTATTATAAATTTATTATTATGTTTTATGTTCAGAATCAAGTCAACGCGAAAAAATGTTCAATTGGGCTGTTGTGTTGTAAAACTAGGGTTAAAATAGATGGATAAATAGAAATACTTTATTTTTTAAATTCACAAAGATACATCGACCACAATTTGACAAAAAGGCGGTTTTATCGCTACAAGCGATGTCTACCAGTAAACCTAAAGGTACTTGTTTTAAACGTGACGGTGCAGATGCAAAATCAAATCTTTGCTTTTGGTAATAACAAAAGACATTATGGGAAATAAAAAGACATTTTAATAAATTGTCTTTTTATTTATATACACCAAGGAATTCTCACAAAAAAGTCACTGGAATCAAAATGGCTACATCCAAGTCAAGAATCGAAGTAAAGGAATTTCATTAAAAGGGTCATTGGTTACATTGCAATTGGCTCAAAGTATATCACCGTGCAGCGTTATATGGAGTTAGTTGTTAAATAAATTGTAGAATTACGATTTTCTGCGGAAATTACGCAACTTCTACTATAAATAAGTAACGGGGTGGATTTAAATCTATTTATATTATCTGGATGTTATATAAAACACAAAAACCATCAATAGAAATTACTCCATCAGTAATAATAGCAATGCTAATTATTATTAGAAGCTCCTTCAAGTGCTCTTGGCAATTTTTTTATATCAACTAGAAACTTATGCGACTTTAAGATCTATAATTGTTTAAATTAAATTTTGTAAATATGAAACTGTTAGAAAAACGTAAACTTTCTATCTGTGCATTACTGTGTCATCAAAAAATGCTTTCTTTATTTAATATCAACTGGTACTAAATTCCTAAAACGTTAATAAATATCACAAGTCATTTAGTATCAATAATAAAATTATTTTCTGTATTAACTGATTAGTGCACAAAGAATTGCAATAAGAAAATATAAAAAAGAACAAAGTAACAGTTTAGATATGATATAAATCATTTGGGTGTACATAAATAATAATTATAGTCAAGAACAAATGATGTTCCTTACATCATTAACAAATACCTACACATTTTATATGAAAAATCCTTTAGATTGCTTTCCCTCACTTGAATCTATAGGAGTCTTGGTTTTGATTTGTTTTCCCCTTACCAACAAATGGCCTCTTCACAACTCATCCAGACGTCTCTCAACTGAAAGCTTGATATATCATTTAACTTAAACAGAATTTTATCGTAATCAAAGAAAAACAGATTGAGATGAAAATTATTTATGATATAATATAATAGTAAATATTATTGAAAATGAAGTTTTTAAAACGTCAATAAAATTAAATAGGCCAAAATAGAAATATTGAGTATAATAAGCATCATAAATTTAATTTAAAAAAATCTGAATATTTTTTATATTGACTCTCTCGTCAAAGTTAATATTAAGTATAATAGTCCATTTCACTTAGATTTATGAAATTTTGAGAGGTTTCTGTTGTATGAAGCCTTTTCTACTTTGATTAATTCTTGCGGAGTTTTGGTGTAATACACGCTTATTATAATTACTTTGGAAAACTCCTACAATTATGTTTAATATTTTTCGTACCACCTGCGCAAAAATGGCATATTCCGTGTTAAGTAAACTCGAATTAAAATTTGTCACTCTTGCCGTTACTTGGGGAATTTGGTATTGAATTTCAGTCTATCCCTAGACATAAAATTTGTTTGAATTTATATGTCCAAATGAACGCAAATATTTATGAAGCCTGTCTTTAATCTATTATTTAGAATACATAATTACTTTCATGTAAATTTATTTTAATTTTCTCGTACTTCGTACGGAAAGCAGTCTATCCATCGGAAAAAAGTCTTGGGTGTGCTTAATTCCATCGCTGCACTCGAGACTCTATTCTTAAATCCCCAGTGTACACCCTCGCTGCGCTCGTAAGTTAGCTGTAGTCTTAAAATTATTTTATTTTATTAATCATTAAATTCTACGAAGAGAAGCAAATATCGTTAGTAAAAGCTATTCTGCTCTCTTAAACCTATCTTAAAATGGCTGACTGACGGCCGTCTGGTGGAGTGGTCAGCGCCCCTGTCTAATTAGCCAGAATTCCCGATTTCAATTCTCGGTAGGGCTAGATATCTGTTTGAAGCGTACGAATATTTGTTTACGAGTCATTAATGTTTGCATGTTTATTTAGTATATTTCTGATATTTATATACATATTGCTGTTATATTTCTCTGTTATCTAGTATCTACAACGCAAGCTATTAATGATGCTTTCTTTGGGCTAAATGAAAGGTGTGAGTTTGAAAAACCTTTATATTCATCCAAATGATAAAGGCCTTAGGCAAAGAGTTTAGGCACTAACTTCCCACTGTGGTTTGATTTCATTTTTAGTGAATGAATATTTAATAAATTGGGTTATACACTTAAAGCTTGTAGTTCTTATAACAACTATTTACTCGCCATAAAATAGGAACATAAAAATAGTCAAGAGCCTGTCTTTGTGTTAGAGAAAATGGTTCTGTACCAGAAACTCTTTCAATCGTGCTATGACATTATTAATCTTTCCGTATATAAATTAGCTAAGTATATTTTCCCCTTAATTTGAAAGTATTTAATTTAAAAGTATTTAATTAAATAACAGATCCTGTAAATATTGCATTATGATATTGAGTTTTATTTCAATAATTTTGAAATTATGGGCAAATGACCTAATCAAATAGTGGAAAAATAGTTATAAAATTTGCACAAAATCGATTCCGTTCTGTTTGTTCCCTCTGATTAACGTTCGTACAAAAGAAAACAGAGTTAGTGAGCAGCCTGAGAAATAAATTCCTTGGACACACTACAAAACTTATTTTTATAAGGAACTGTCTTCTGGAAGTAACCGTCTCTTTCATGGTACAGCAGATAATAATTCAGTCATAGAATTATAATTTATAATATACTGCTGAAGGAAATGATTATTTTTTCGGACATTATTACGGAGCCCTAAAGATTTTCTTAGTAGCTTCGAAATACAGCTGTTATAAAGGATGCTCGTAAAAGAGTTATCATGACAACATAAATTGTGGAGACACAAATAAATGTTCGGAACAAAGTTATGATCAAACAAACTCACACTGATTTCATTTGATGGGCAGCAGCATTGTAAACATAGCAATCAGGACTTTTTACTACGCCAACTTTGGTTATTAAATTCAATGAGACGTAAAATACTATTTACCCCTATTAATTGTAGAAGGAAAGGGTTATGAATGCATCTTGATGTGCTAATAAAAACAACAACGGTTATCTGCTGGATAACATTGGAAATTTTAAGTGAAATAGTACTATGGATATTTGATAACAATATTAGTAATATTTACACAATAATTATTATTTTTAATATCAGTAGTATAACGAAATAAATAAATCTTATTAACTCTACTCTTGCAGGGAGTCGAATCAGGAATTATTGATTTAGACAAGGTTCACTATCTACTTCGCCAGTAGATTGTCCATAAGGCACTGAACCCATTGGGTCGGTATCGAGAGATACCTATAGACCATGTCACATAGAAAATAATCGTGGTGCTGCTACCTGCTAGTTTCAAAGTTTATAGATACATGACAAATAGAACCATTCTGAAATTCCCGCTTATTGAAAGCTATCGGTACCACATCAGTGGGATCAGTGCTTAATATGTTACTGGTCTTGCAATATTCTTTGGCTTCGGTAAGGTTTTAAATTTATGTGGTTAAGTCCCGCTAAAACTCGGAGCACACAACTTGTTAATATTCTGGCACAAAAAGTTTCCTAGCTGTTTACAACAAAATAATAGTAAGACAAAAAAATTAAGAGGAAAATATACTTAGCTAATTTAAATACGGAAAGATTAATAATTATATAGTACGATTGAAGCAGTTTCTGGTACAGAACCATTTTCTCTAACACTAAGACAGGCTCTTGACTATTTTTATGTTCCTATTTTATTTTAACTAAATCAGTTCGTGGTGACAATTTGATTTCTTCCGCTAATATTACTGTCGAAAATAATAGTATAAAATGTGTAGACCTCTTTCGCCTGCAACACAGAGTCCCCCATGTGGCAACACTTAAACACTGCAGACGAAAGTTGTAGTCACTACAAAATGGGGAAAGTAAAATAAATTATTTAAATATAAAATTCATACAATGACGATGTGAAAATAAACTAGTTTAATTGCAAATTATCAATAATCCGGACGGGTCCTTAAAGTTTTCAGGCTTAGTGGCTATATCTACGTGTCACAATGCCAAGTGCTGAACCAAAATCTATGAAATTCGTCTAATTCCCCGAAACAAATTGTTGTCAACACTCAGGACAAGTTAACCCACTCCCAAGGGCAGATACGATGAGCACTTTAGCGGTTGAAGCATCGGTACCGAAGTGGGCAAATATTCTTTGACTGACCAAAACTACTGATCGATGAATTTCAAAACCTTCTTCTAAGCAGGTTTCTGTCAAGTATTTATAGCAAGTGAGTAACTGCATGTAGGTAGGTGAATCAAGTAGGAAATAAAAAGGTGTAAAAACCATTAAATCTGCATTATCAGAACTGGAGGACGAGAGGATGAGACCTTGTGAAGCTCCATGCAGATCAGCACTGATTGACGACAACAAAGAAAATACAATGTCAGCTGTGTTTGAATAGCATCCTCCTTTGAGACCACGTTAATAAATATATTCTTTAAAGTGGAGATTCCAAACACAGTCAATCTTACGACAAATGATGAGAATACAGCACGTTATAAAACTAAGGTGAATAAACTTACGATAAATATATTATTTCATTGAACAATATGTAGTTTTCTACGATCTGCTTTAAAGTTGAGATGTTTAATCTGGTAATTTAAATTCGAGTGAAAATACCAATACTAACTACGCTTCAAAATCCTAAATATAAAGCGTCATATTTAAATGGCTATTTTTTTTGCTTTAGCTACCCATTTGTCGCTTCAGCAAAACATTTAATTCAGACATAAGCCCGTCCCGTAATCAAGCGGCGCCGATCGCTCCACCGTCAACTTATCATGTGGATGATAAATTAATTACCCACGCTATCAATCACGCACGAGCGACAAACCCGCCCGCGTATTTATTTACTAAATGTTGTTTTAATAAACCTTAATAGACTTGCTTTAATAACTAAGGCCATGAATAATAAAAAATTTAAATAAACACCAAAATAAGATAAACATAAAGACAACTATCTGCGACTACCTAATTCTTATAATGGATGTGATCGATTCTGCTAACACTAATTATGATTAGCTAAATTTAAGAAACATCTTTCTCCCTCGCTTTCACTCAAAACCAAATATTAAATGACACGAGAGCTCTTCATCAAATTACTATTAAAAGTTAAAAACTATAAGTTAATAAAATAAGGTCGAAAATTAAACACAATAATGACAATTCATTTTACAGTTGACCTATTTTGTCGTCAACCCGGGAAGACATATAACTACCATCCATTAAATAATTTTTAATTGATGTTAAGCACAAAGATGTCTTTTGATAAAGAAATGTTTTTTTTTTCTTGTCAATAATATTTAGCCACAATCAATAAACATTATTTTAAGTCGATAGCGTTTAATGCCAACATTATAATTGGTATTCTCAATAGCACCGCTTAAGTTCATTAAGTACTTACGTACGTACGACTCGCTTAAGCTCTTACAAGCCATAGTTTGAAAGAGCTTACGTGAAATACGAATTTCATTCTAAATTTCCAGACGCGCAACCATATTAATAATTTACGCATGTGTGGAATAACTTTGTTTTAAACATTGACTATGATATTAAAACGGATTCGAGTCAGTTTGTTAGTAAGCTACAGTGTAAGCTAAGTTGTGAAATAAATATAAATAAAGGACATAAAGATAAATTGCCCGAAGTAATTAATGCATTTAGTGATGAAAACGTTTGACAATGTTAATTAGTAATTAAAACAACTCGCTAATAGGGAACACGTCTCAACGCTGCATAAATAATAAATCAACACTCGTCTGACTCGAATTTGCCGGTATCTACAACGACATATGTTCATTTGCTGGACACCGGTTAGTTTATTGCAGTCTATAAATTTAGCATCGTTGTGATTAATATCTAAATAATCCTCGGTTTTATTAGGGTTGGCGGTTACAAAGCTTTAAATGTTACTTTTTTATATTGCTAGATAGAAAATATCAACAAATATGAATTTGAGGGTGGAGAAAAAGAAGCATATATTGAATATTTAAGTCAAGTGATAAAGCTCTGTATTTTGGATAAATGACTGGCCTCTTCAAATCAAAAAAGATACTTCTTTGATATGAAATTAATTAAAGATTTTATATTTAATGATGTCGATGTTAGTAGGCAAGAACATTCAATTCCAATACTTTTCCTGTGTTTGTGGTCCTTTTCGTCACAGCTCATTTACATAGACGACATTACCGATGCATATAAAATTAATAAAACTCCTTTAATTTACGTAAAACGCCCAAATCAAGTATCACATTCATCCCACTTATCGAAAGTCAGTCGCCAAGGTGTCTTTGGCATAAGTAGTTGGCATCTGTTATTGTAAAGTTAATAAAGTGATTAACGGAACAAATATATTTAATGTGACTCTTAAAGTGACTCTTAATCTGCCTTTTGTTCGTAGACTTTCTGCGAGCTTATAGCTAGAGGCATGATCCCGTTGCTGTAGGAATTTCGGGATTTCTGATCAAATAAAGCAACAAGTAGTTTTGGCAGTCATCTCTTGATGGTAACCTGGCACTGCCTAAAGAATTCTTAAGAGACCCAAACACAGTAGAGATCAGAATCGATGGTTCTGCCCGAAGGTAAAAGCTCATAATGAACAATGCCCTTCCAATTCAACCACAGATATAGCATCACCTTATTACGAGTTAGCCCAGGGTTTGCTACAGTCTATGAAGCCTGACCGACCATTGACCATGACCTTTTTCGCACGTTCTTGTCATACACGATCCAATTTTCATCACCAGTTATCAATCTCTTTAAAAACAGTTCGGTTTCATTATGCCTCAATAAAGAATCGCAAATGAGTACACGGTTCATTAGGTTTCTATCAGTGAACTCGTGTGGCATCTAAATCTCGAGCTTTTTTGTGAACAAGCTTTTTCAAATGGGTCAAAACTGTTTTGTGGTCAATTACCAGTTCTTCAGCTATGACGTAACTGCTGATATGCCGATCTCGATCCACTCTTTCGAAAATAGAGTGAGGTGCATATTTGAGATCATAATTCCTGGATTGAAAACGCTTACACCAACTTTGTGCTACTCTTACTAACACTGCATTAGGTACCGAAACGTCATAATATTTTATCGCTGAGTGCGTGTTGCATTTTTTCTTTTTTTGTAATAAAATTAATTTTCGTAATTAAATCTTAATTCTTCCTTCGATTCACTTATTTTCACAGGAAGAAAAATAGTGGGAAATAAAATTTTCTGAACTTGATTCTTGTTTTGAAATGTCACCTTTTTAATGTCATGAAAACCAGTCAGATAGATACCAATAGTACAGACAGATTTTATTACTAGTTTATACATATAAAACAACCTAAGAAACAAAAGTAAATTTTAAATTCAAAGAAATTATATGTTATATTTATTCACCAAAGCAGAACACAAATACAAGAAAAAGGAAAGATTACTTTTTGTGACAATGACTAATCACGAAGGATTGACGAAAAATAAGTTCCAAGGCGAAGCGTTACTTACAATATCCTTCAAATAACCTGGGAGACAAAAGTTTGCCCGACAGACCCAAGTAACATATTTGTGTTTAGTCAACTATTTAGTTGACTTATTCAAGATATACAAAGAGTTGCAATAGAGAAAAATAACGGAAAAAATAAATGACACGACACTCTATAGTACGGAGTTGAGAGCCAAAAAAATTATTGCATTTATATTTTTAATTTTCGTATAGAAATATCAGAGATACTGTCTTAACTTATCGAAAATATAAATTAAGCATTTAATAGCCCCATAAGATTAGAATGTCTTTTTATTTTGAATATTCATTGGTTTTAAATACGAAGATAATAAGTAAATTTCAATTAAAAACAAATTTTAAATTGATGTTTTTAAACTGAAAAGAGTAATTAATAAAATCACATTCGATGAACAAATACTATTATTAGAAATTTTTATTACATTTGAGATAATTTAATAAAAATAATATCAAAACAATTTATAGATCCAATCTATTACTACTGTATCTAATTGGAAAACCGAAAGTATAAACCATTACAATAACATTCGTTGAAAAATATAAGCCAATCCTTTATCATAGCGTTTGCGATTAAAAACAGTAAAATTTAATTAATCTACCACCCCTATCCGTCTATCAATTATGGATTCAATATAAACGTCCCTAAACAATTGATCGCTTTGTCAATAAATTATTTATGCGTAGAGCATTGCAAGCATACGGGCTTGATTAAAACTAATGGCGTGGCTCTTGGGAGCTTCGGTCCACGATATTGCTACTGTTTTATTATTAATCATATCAGAATCTTAGCAATCAAGTTAAACGAAGTTCTGACCGTTTTTATTGCTATGTCCACAAGCAATTGGCTGCTTATTTAAAATAAATTGATGGTCATCAAAATGGTAATAGATATTGCAAATGAAGTACTAGACACCGTTTTTTTGTCTTTCACGATACGTCAGCGTATTGATGAGTTACAAAGGAAAAAAAATATTTAAAGAATTCAGCAACGATTTATCGACTTCAATATTAAAATTATGATGGTTACATTATAAACAATGAAGCGAAAATGAATGGTAATATGATGTGATGTTGCCGGTACAAATTGCGACACAATATTACCGTGATCACAAGCGACGTCCGACTGCGGAGGATATGACTCTCAATTGGTTAATATTTGCGGCACACCTAACAATATACTAGAAGTTATTGTCAAATGGCTGGCATCATTTATAATAAATATAGAATCTATATTTATTAGTATACTAGTTTATTATCAAGTCAACAAGGTTCAATTCAATATTTTATACAAAAATACAGATAAAAGTATAGAGTAGATTGATTTCATATATGTCTCTGAGGCTGTGATTCATTCACTATGACAGTAAATAGGTTACGCGACTACTAACACGTCCATCATATACACATCCAAATATTAAACATGATATGATCATGATAAATAAATAAATCATTCATTCATCAAAAATCAGAACAATAAATTACAAAACCAATACACAATTTTGATATTAACAAAATTTCGATAATAAAATTAACAGATAATTGTTAATGGCCGTCTCATTTATTCAAGGTCATGGTGAGTCTAAGATGTCTCTGACATTTAGATTATTCAAGTGCTGGATTTCAAATTTCACATAGTTATGATGGCTAATGAGATAAATTTCCGAGGTTTCAAATACCAACAATAAATTTTAGGTTCAAAGTTTTAAATTAGTCTCCAGATAATACTCCTAATAAAAGGCATTAAGACCTTTTATTAGGATTATTATCTATCTTTGTTCGGTTTTATTAAATTTGAAACTTAGAATCACTTTAAAATAACTAACACATAAGTTATCAATGAGAAAAAGACTGTGAGTTAATTCACTGTCTTTTTTTCTGTATTTTGGTTATGATAATGACTAAAGATTATAATCTGTCAATACTGTCATCATATTTAATTGGCTTCAAACTTTTGGATGATTGTTTTAGTAGTTTTTGCGAATGCAAATATTCCAAAGTAAGGAAAAGGGTTCTATTTTTCAAAAACTAAATAATTACGTATAATCAGTAAATTAAAGCATTAAAAACTCCAATAGCATGCAACATGAAACCATAGATAAGGAAATAAACGCTTAAATAGAAACGGCATTTGTAAACAATACGTGTAATTGAATAACACCTCAGCATGCCTTGAACTTATACGGTAATTATATTTCAGTTGCTAAAACATTTAAATGTAACATTTATATGTAACAACGGCACAAAAGCAAAATGAAATTTAGCTTTACTAAAAGCTATCCGAGAGTTTGTTACAAATTGGTTAGTTCCATTTCAGTTAGGTTTCAAAGAAATGCAATAACTTTTACTACGAGTTCCAACTTAATAGAATCGAGTTTTAAAATTCTCCGTGATACTACTCAAGCCAGCACAAATGCTTTTTCTCGATTTATAAGCGTATCGACATCCTGAGTAATTTAAAACCTGTAGTAAATACCACTTTCGCTTGTAGTCATTTCGCATTCATTTCCGTATAAGCGCAAGTTCAAGTGCGAATGGATCCATATCGCTCGCGAGTGTTAACTCTGTTTTTGTAGCTTTTTTATATAAGAGACCACATTAATAACGTGTTTTGGTAGCTTTATATGCCCATTATCGACATTGAGGTAGTTTAAACCTGTTAAATTTATGTTCAAGTACACATTCACCTTAAAATTCATAATTGTAAAACCCTTTTTACTTTAAGGATTTAATAAAACATTACATTTTTACTTTTGAGGTTACGAGGTGAATAAACTATACATTTAAATATTGAAATTATAATGAATTATTTCAAAAAAAAAACCGAATAAAAGAAGCGGTAACCTCACAAAGGAAGCTTAGTAAAGATATTGTAGTAGAGGTTGACGCTACTTGTGATTCAGCTCACACTGTAGCCGAAGTGGGCGGTCGAGCAACAATAGTTGAAGGAATAGCTCCCCGGTTAACACTCATTGGGCCACATGTTTCAATTGATTCCTCGGCTTCGGAACGCTCTTCAAATTGTACCCCACTGAGACTACTTACGATATTTCATTTTCTTCTACCAAAGACGTTTTATTTTGTTATGAATTCCAAATGCAATTTTGTTTTGAAGGTTTGTCGTTATATGCGCAATATGGTAAAACCACGTGGTCGTGGTCTTTGTAATAATATTAGTCATGGCTAAGGTTATAAATAATGCGAGTCATTTTTTTATATTTGCGTCATTCCAACACAGACAAAATCTACAATATTTAAGTCACACAGCTATTCTGCGATACGTACGAGTTATTTTGGTATATTAATTTGTCATTTCTTATATCCAATATACTTTACTTTTATCATGAGAATGTCATGTCGCCATCATTTCAGACATGAGACGCCAAAATCAATCCCTTTGACTACCGAATTATTAAAATAATTAGATCTTTTTTAAATAGGTACTGAAACGATATGTATATATTTGATTTAAGAAAAGTGATAGATATCTTTTAATTAGGTCAGTACTTTTTCCGGTTTTAAAATCTAATGTAAAAAATTAATATTAATTCTGGCATCAAACATATTTAAATATTGATACATGCATGCAGTTACTATATTAGCATTGACTTCAAAATATAAGCAATATTTATCGTTTTTTAACTAAATCTATAAAATAACTATAAGTTTTGTTGTTAATGTTATGCCGTCATTTTAGAATATTTCGATAGATAAACGATTATCCAGGCAACAAGCGCAATCTAACTTAGCAAAACTTCATCGGCTCACTCCAATACCGTTTGAACATAAACCAATATTAGTATGTTCTCTCCTATTTGACTATTTACGACTCCTAGGCCAAAGTTTGTTCAATTTGAGTTAATATTCAAAGCAACTAATCATATAAAAAAGAAAGAAATAATTAGAAAAAAGTCAAAACGATCTGGACACTTATGATTATCGTTTGTTATTTTGAGCTGTCCAAATTTGTTAAATTTCCTAACAAACAAATACCTATACACATCTTAAAGTTACTAGCTAAACAGATTGAATATGAATTAACTATATGAATAAAAATTATTATAAAAATAAGCGAATAATTTCGAATTGGTTAGAAATTGTTATTTAATTGAGGCATTTAAAAATTACGTAACCGAGTCTGGAACAACCAATATTTTTGAGAAGACGGTAACCAGCTAAAAAAAGACTAAAGTTTTAAACAGGTAAAAATTAAATGCCGAGTCAGCAAACCACATCAAAGGCCCGAATTAAAAACTGTAATACGAAGTCAGTCTTTAATGACTATCCACATATCAAGAAGAAAAATTAAACAAATAAAACTCCTCTTATGTTACATTTAAATTAAAAAAAGACAAAGATGGTACTAAGAGTTAATACTTTAGACAAATTTCATAATAACAACTAAAGGGAATTGCTCCTGAATGATTCATAACAGTACCTCCTCAAACTCCAAAGTATCCATACCCAGTATTCGCATTATTCGGATATTGAGTTTGAATCATTCCGTGGTTCAGGCTTTTACCTGAGCACTGTTGTGGGTCGGATTAATTGATAAAGCCATTAGAGGGTCATGTTATATGTCATCTGTTGTAGTGGAGGTTTAAAATGAATTATTAATCACGCTACTAATAAATATCACCCTGGATCTCAAGCTGGGAATAGAAAATACCACAAAAGCACTTATGGTCTATCTAATCTTCTTATGATCTAATTCGGTCTTTCTCCAAATTATGTTTATAACAATCTACAACAGATTCAAACAAAAAAAATCCCTTTTCTTCAAAATTCTCTTATATTGAGCTCTACCAAGAGGCGTGATATATTTTAAGGAACTATTAACTTCGTTTATAAGACGTGAACGTTCATCATAACTAATGCGACAATATCTAAGGCATAGCCAATTGAGTGCAATGAATTCGACCTCGCGCTATTGTGGTCGCTTGGGGGCTTGCTTGCTCGATGTTACTACGAAGAACACTCGTATATTATATATAAAACTACACAGTACATCAGCTAAAGATATCAATTCTTAGTATTTCATTATAAATTAATGAACACTATATAAAAATTCTTACGTAGAATGTTGCAACAAAAAAGTTTGATCAATTCTGCAGAATATGAGTTTTTTTTAAATAAATAAGTAATAAGGAAAATTAATAGCCACAAAGAACCAGCAGTACATATTAACAGCATTTCTCAATAAGGTTGAAATATAAATGACGGATATGTTTTTTTTATCAAACGAAATAGTAATAAATTGAAACTACTACTATTGAAACTATGAAATTACCATAAATTGAAATAAGCCTTTTTAAATATCCTTAATAATCATCATCAAGAGTCTGCCCCGAGGGAATTGAATTCTTTCCTCTGGATCTCAGACAGCTGATTCAAAAACTTGACCAAAGAGGCAGTTAATTTTAGAATCAGTATACTAAACTCTTTTCACTTAGTTTATAAGCACCCTTGTGTAGGTAGTATGTGACACTTTATTTTTATTTCTGTTGTATACTTTTATTCACACATTTTATTGTTCGTCGAAATTCACCATTATACTCTGAGGAATTTTATTCCATATTTATTAGAATTTTTTTACCACTATCTCTCCCACTCATCCAAAATATTGATATAAATATTTGAGCTTAACATTTGTGAATTTGAAAGCTTATGTCCGAATTCACATTTATTGAATTTACGTTTAATTATATACGACTTTGAAAGGTTCGAGATAAATACGATCGTTATTTTATCATCTCAATGCCAATTAATTAATTACAAACAAAGTGTTACTCGGCCTTTAAAGATACAATTTAATTGGTTTCTTGAACACCAATCAAACTTCTTATTACTTAATGAACTATCATAATTGTCTTAATGTTCGTTTCAATAATGACAGTTATTTTCAGAAAATTTTAATCCAATTTGTAGTTATAATTAGCTTTGTAATTATAGCCACCTTAAGCAAGTGTGGTTCTATTAATTAATTTTAATTTGGTTTTTCTTTACGTACCTCATATTTAATTTATATCACCACCAAGTTTTATTCTACGTACTGATGATAAATCTTGTCGATAAGAAATATTATTTAGAAAACTCTTTAATTTTTTATTTTCAATTAACCTCATGTTATTAATCTCTCTCGTACTTCTTATCTCTTCTGTAACATCGTCCATATATTTTATGTAATTAAATGAATTTGACTCATAAATTAGTTTGTACAGTGAAGCTACAGTTCCAGGATAACTTCTAGTATCACTGCTTCAAGGCAACACCACTTCACCTCTTAATACAGAGTGAAGGCTTTACCAAATAATCTTACACGTACACAAATAGCAAGCAAAGAAGAACGGTTTTTAATTCAAAAGGAACTACGTAAAATCATTTGTCATGCGCGATTTCCGTCTTACCCCAACCGCCCATGATGTATGGCCTTGTCCTTTGACCTCTTGGACGACGTCTTTAGAATTATTTCCGAGGGAACTCACCCTACTTTACGCACCGTTTACTGTTCTCCAATTATGTGATTTCTTTAAGTGGTCAGAAACCTCCCCCCCCCCCCCCCCTTTCGGGTGATTCGACACGAAGACGATTTATTGAAAAGTTGCAAAATACGAGTGGCTGACTCCGTTATTAAATAGGCACAATTTTGTCCGCCGCGTGAGTGGTAATTAATTTAAAGGTATAGATTTTTGTCTGCTATTAGTCGGTTTCGTACATCATTTGTCATTTATTTTTTACTTTTTCACAGTTAATATACCTACTTTAATCTATTTGTTCTTGATTTAAGAGGTATTTTACATTTTAAGTACAAAGCTTAGTATATTATGAACTGTATGGTGATAGTGCTAATAAATGTCTTATCTTAATGTCCTTTCCGTTTATCATTACCCTATTACGTACAAAATTTTATTTCGGATCATACAACATAACACAGGCACATACTATTCGAAAAATATAGATTCATGTAGCACACTCAATTTTCATTATTTATTTTTTATTAAACGACACTTATGAAAATCAAAATAGCATCTATATTATTCCATCTAACAGAATCAACTATCAGAAATATGCCATCGAATAGAAATAAGGCTTAGCAACAATCACCCAACCCCAACCCGACCTGTCACATCAAAGACACATCCATAAGCGTTTTACGAACGGGCATAAAATTCAATTCAGCCAAGCTCATTGCGGTTTAGACATCAAAGATAGTTACGTATAGAGCCAAGTGAGATAATGAAAAGGGACGAACTGAAACGGAACCCCAAACAGAGCAATGGCCCGCGATATGAAGAATGTTACCACAAACTTTCCCTCGTTAAAGTACTCGCTAATGACAGCGGATCTTTTTGCAAGAACTTGGTCATTCATCTTCTGGTACAGGATGTGTGCACCAATGTGTGGTTTAGAGACTTGAGGAATATAGATGATATTACGGATAGTTTTTATCATTAAGCTTTCTCTTTACTTTTCACTGTTCATTAAAATTATAAAACCCATTTTACATTTTACGAAAAATATATAAAATAAATAAAACCATAGAGATAGCGTGTGTTGTTATTGTTCATCTTCCAAGGTGAGTGCAAAAGTTTTAAAATTTCTCCCATCATCAAAAAAAGCATTTATGACTGATGCGAATGGTTATCATATATATTATTAAGAGCGAATCTATAAGCCGCAAAACATACTTTTAATGGGATTCACTAAATAGTGTGTATATAATTATTATAGTTTTAAAACAGATTAAAAATTGTTTTACCAACATTTCTCAATTCTAAAAAAATTATTGTGTCATGAGTGATCCCGTTGTTATTTTTCTTACCAAAATGTAGGGAGTGTATTTCGAAAACAAACTTTCTCTTGTTAGGCCTACAAATTACAACAGACCTTTTTCGAGCAGTCGCGGTCATTTCTCTTCAGAAAGTTAACATGACAGTATACTTGATCTTGGTCGTTGGGATTAAAAACAGTACATAGATTTCCCGAATTTTATTTCCATTAAAGGTTATTTAATGTCAAGTAATAAGATCTTTAGAAACTTTTAACTCTTTGTTTCTCCAAGATTTTTTGACACTTCACTAATTTTTCTAATGAATTAAACAAAAGGAATGCTCCAAAACAAATTATTGACCTTCCTATTAAGGCGCTACTAGGGACGCCCTATACAGCTTTCCTTCACAATCAAAAATTTAAATGAGTTTCCTCCATCCAGGAGAAACGTTTTTTCTCGTAATGCCATTTGGGCTGGCATTACTTCTAAATGAATATTCATTCAGTGCGAAATCGTTTAAGAGATAATAGATTGAGGTTCATATTAGGATCACGATGAATTATGGATCTCCATTTTATATGCGAGAATCCGATGCTTATAAATGATTAATTGTTATGAGAAGGAAGTACTTACAATTGAAGTTTACCTGAATCGATTTTCTTAGAAATGTCGGGATTTACCTGAAAACAAATAACAGCAATTCTTAAATTAAAATGCTAGTTTCCGAGATTCCTTGACCATGACAATAAATTTCTGAAATTTTTTATAGTAGTGGACCACCCATCAATAAATTTTAATAAATAAATTTAATTGTTAATTTATCCTCGTAATTTTTGTGCTAAGCTTCTGTTTCAGTAATAAATTCCGTGATTGAACGGACACGAATACTCGTAATAACGACTGAAAACCTTACGGCTGAATTTCATTTTATGACTTTTATTAGATTGAAGTCAGTATTTCAAAACTTAATTTATTTTTAACGGGCAAATACTTAAAGCGTCTCAAATGACCATTATAAATATTGTAATAAGAGATTTTTTTTTAAAGTATATATCAAACTAAGCACTCCTTAACATTTCAGCAGTTTTATAAGTAAAAGATAGTTTGAGTATTTTGCCGTAAGGTTCCAATATTATGTTCAGTCAATTAAAATTAACCTTCTCATCACAAAGCATACAATAGTTTGGTGATACGACAATTTAAAGAAAACCTGACTTTATGGGCACTAGACAACCATTTGAATAATTATTTATGAATTTACTGAAACAGATAAAATTAAGGCACTGATTCGATAAAAAATATAACAATAGGTATAAGTATCGAACTGAATGATTACCCTTGTTAAGTGTTGCCTTTAAAACGTCGTTAGTACACAGCAGAAAAGGTGTTTTTAGTAAAGAGCTAATGAACGTGAAGCGTCGTTTCTCCATCGGATAACACTCGTTCCCTTGAGGAATACAACTGAACGACATAATTGGAAACGTTATTTCGAAGAAACGCAAAATAATACGAGTGTAGATATATTTTAAGATAATTTCCCGTGGGCGGCTGTCGAAAAATATTGTTCATTCGTTACTTTACTCTGCGATAACTAAAATACGTTGATTGCAACTACTAAAGTTTCCATTGCCGGGTATTCCAATGTTATACAAGTTTCATAATGGAGCCAACTGGAACAAAGGTGGGGCAAGTTTTCCCACCGTCAATTTTATAGTGTGCTATGTACAAATTTATTATAAGGTTAAACAAACCGACTGGACTGTAGTACAGGAATAGACGAATTGTTTGAAATCCATCTCCTGACAGGTACATGGAGATAATAGTGTCAAAGGTACTTAAGAAGTATTGTATTTAGGAAGCACGATTTAATAAAGATTTAAGCATCTGGAACTGAAAATGTTACAGATATATTTTTACGGTTTGAGTTAGTAATTTTAAATTATTATATAACTTATTTAAAATTGATAATGGGAACATTTTAACACTACTTATAGTAGTGTACAATTCAGTTCATTTGTGTTTAAAACTTGATATTTTTTTCGATTACAATATTAAGTAATATGCTTATACAATTACGAGATATTTGGAAGTCCATTTTAAGAAATAGTATTCATATTTAAATTACTGAAACATAGCTTTGTATGGTATTAAAAGAATTTCATATGCAAATGTAGGTTACGCAACCGCGTGAAATTACATTTATCTCTATTCAATGGTGCACAGTTATTAGGTGGCAATTATGCAAACAGCCAAACTCAAACGAATGTAAGTATAACAGAATCATGAAACTTAGCGTCTTAAATCACTTCCGAGATTTTAGGGAGAAGCTCGTTGGAGTGATGGTTCAAGCGCTCTGCGTTCGATTTCGAAAATAAAGCAACTTTCGCCATGGTTGATGCATAGATGGGTCAATCATAAACCTTGTTTCGAAAGGAACATTAAGATGTTGGTCCTGCTTTTATTGGGCCTGCGTGATAATGATCCAAACTCTTTATGTGTTTTTCACATGTTGGAAAATCTGCACCCAACAGTGGGACATATGAATAGTTTTAAAAAGAATCAAGATTTTCGGGATTTAGCTTATACTATAAGTATGTATCAGCCATTGAATTTGATTTTTATTTGAAACCTTATTTGATATTATAAAGTTAACGCGAGTTAACTCCCCAGCGTATATGAGTCTCTGCAATTGCTTTTATTAATTCTGAAGTCCAGAAAAGTCGAGAAAAGTTTAAACAAAATAAAAAAGTGAATTTTTGCATCCTTACGAACTATTACGAATGTGAATATAAATAGATTGCATGTTTTGACAAATTATCTTTGTCTTAATGAAGTTCTACGACTACTTGTTACTTACTACTAGTTATAAGGTATCATACAATTTGTGAATCAAGAATTAATAAGCAAGATACAGAAGATATATTTTGCAAGAAACAAGATTTTATAGGCAACACAATAGCCACAATTTCACCAAATGTTAAGTGCCGATGTGTCAATGTGTGAATTTCTTTAATTGATCTATCTTTAAGAATGTATTTTATTTAACATATTAATCTTATTTACAACTTTGCAGCATTTCCCAGGTTTCGAGGAACTAATAATGAAAATAACGCCATTTTCTGTAATGCCTAAGAAGAAAAAGAACATTTACGTCATAAACTTCTTTAAGACCTTAGAAGAACTAAAGCAATGATTATAACTCTTACATACAAATATCAACCTCCCAGACCTTATGTTTTCACATTCAGAGTTAATTTGGAATAATAGTATTTTCTTTATTGCCTTTAATAGACTATTAGACAGATTTTCTGACGTTACACTCTATTATTTAAGGGATACTGTCATGAATCTATTGCATTTTACTTGTATGTTAATTATAGCAACGAATACTACGGTCAGTATAATAGGCGTGCATCTCGCATCAAATCCTCTAGTGGCCGCGTGTCGCCGGTTGATAAGCAACCGATGGCGATGGGCTTGTCTAAGGCGATCTAAGGGACGAGCTGAACCGAAATTAAAAACATTATTATAATAAGGCCGAGTCTGATGAGCATTTTGTAGATCTGTTTAAGTAACCCGATCTATGCGTAAACTGATGCTGATCTATGTTGAGGTGATCTGAGTTCTAATAACAATAGCTAAATTTACGAAAGAAGATTACTTGTTATTGCTAAGCCTTTTTAAACTTAAACTATGTGGAAATTACATGTACAGAACAGTATGGCTTATGAGTGTCTAAAGTGATCACTCAGAATATTATGTCCCTGGGAATCCCAATGCCCCTCGGGAGAACATTCTATATGTTGCTGAAGCAAATATGCTCCAGAAAATTCCTTGTTTTTCCAATTAACTATTGCTGAGGCTTTTGAAAACTTAAACTATCCGTGTGAAACTCATTACAAAGCCAGTAAAGTTTATGAGCTGTTAAAAGGGATCACTTACTGGTATAGTAATATATATACGGTGAAGATAAACAGTAAAATGGAAAGAAGTGGCACACAATGGTCCATTAACAAGTTGTTATCGTTAAAGCGGTCATAACTTGCACCGACATCAAATAAAACTCCTAGCGACAAAAGCGATGCTTCGTTAACTGACCAATGACAGTTTCGGTCGTCGTATCCCCCACTGTGTAGAACTAATAAAAGGCACTTTTAAGTCACTTTCACAATCGTCCTATTTTATCTGCAACAATAACATAAAAATGCTGAGATAAATTATGATGTTTTATCTTATCTCATTAATGGTGTTTATAAGCAATGCGCACTATGACGAAAATTTTCAATTAAACAAAACAAAAAGCCTTCAAGGTTTTGTATGGCGCGACAGTTCGCAATGGCGCGGAATGGCATGGCGGAAGTCCGGCGCTCGAGAGGCGGATGGTGGGAACGGTACTCTCGTAAAAGATGAGGCTAACCCACACTTTTAGAATTTTGAGTTATCACCATCAAGAATATTATTTACCACAAAGGAGTAGAAGAAAAAAGGGAAATGGAATTCATTTTTAGAATAACACAAATATAATGAATAATACTAATTTGGTAGATGGTAATGAGGTAGGTGCCATAATTATTCATTCAATACAAATCCTAACAAAATACCGCAGATGCTGGTATTCTGCAGATACCAATATACCGCATACAGTTATGTGGATTTCTATAAGCAAATTAAATCTTTAAAAAATTATAATAATGTAGTAATTTAGGCGTTTGAACATAATATCAGTAAATAATAAGACTTGCAATAGCTTTACTATTTTCTAGTAATTACTAGATTCACACTAGTCAAACATACCTCTCACTTCGTACACAAGAGAAGGAACTTCATGAGTTCTTACCCTTATACCACCATCTTAGTCAATGTGAATGACGGGTGACATACAACAGTTGTCACAAGCAGGATCAACTAATTGTTATTGGGTGACATTTGTTTTGTTTTTGCAATTACAAGCAAATGCTAAATAAAAACATTAACACTTTCTTCGTGAAAATGAAGAAAGTATTTATTTATCAAACAATCCTGAAATTCGTTTGGGTATAGATTAGGTTTTTTTTCGATTCTTACTTTTTGCACTTAGCCCCAATCTCTTATCAAGGGCAGAATGGAGCTTTTCCCACTCGCGCCATTACGTACTTACTCACTGCGTGGCGAGATTACAAGTGATATCACACAGAAGTAACGCCTTAAAACGGCTTCGAAGGAATTAGATCGCCGTTCCGAATAAAATTATGGTAGAGGTTAGATTAAAGTAACACTAATTTATCAAAACCATGTTACAGCAATGAAAATACCAACGTTGTGCCCAAAAGCTACAGGTATCGCTATCTGCCAGCTCAACCAACTAAACTCTCTTTTTTACTTAAGGGTGCGTAGCTCGATTAGGTGATTTATTTAAAGGTAAGTAGGACTAGGTATCATCATCAACAGCCAATTTGCGTGAGCCTAAATCCTGTGCCCACTGCTGCCAAACTGGCTACAGACAAATTTTATCATCCTAATCTATTAAAATGTTAACGCCTTAAGTCAAAGATAATCTTACTAATCCAAAGAATTAGCCGTCCGGATCAGATCATTAAAAAATTAGGAATATATATTTGAAATTTGATACAATAAGAAAAATCTTAATTGGTAGGATTAGTTATTAGTATAAGTTCTTTCTTAAGATATTTATAAGATTTCCAATTTCTACTGCAATAAAATGATGAGGAATTTTTAAATTCCTAAACGCATAAGTAGAATGTTACTTTTGTAGAGTTGATAACAATTTATTTTCACTAATAATGATGTTATGTTGTTACCGATGTGATGTGGTTATTATTAAAATAAAAAACACAGATTATGTAATATCCAGGGGCAGTGAAGGCAGGACTGCCAATCGGAGAGTCGACTGCTCATCAAAGAGACCATGTAAGTTTCAAAATAGTTACCAGAAACCTCAAGACTTAAAAAAAATATCAGCTTTATACGGCTTAACATATTAATGTAACATATGAAATAAAAAAAAAACAAATATTTTTTCTTCTAAGAAGTTCGTAAGTAATGTTAATCTTTGTGCAATTTTATACATATATACGCGCTAGCTGGTAGAAAATAGCCTGATTTATCTATATTATTTTATTTCATTTAATTGATTCTCAGTAATTAATAAACGATAACGGTCACGATTTGCAGTGATATTCCACCCGACTTCACATCTAGATCTCAAAAGTTCCATAAACTAAAATCAAACCATTGAATACATTTAGGGAATTCGGATACACAATTGGGCGATAAAGTTTGCAACAATCGCAATGTTGTAATACGTTGTTTTGAATTGAACAAAGGTTTCCTACAATCATAAATAACTATTATAATGCAAAAAGCGCAGACGCTGCTACAAAAGCATTTTTGTTTATTAGAGAGGTCTCTTTTACTTGTGTCATTAAGAACTATGATTAAAGAAATACTTCGGCGGCTACAGTAATGTGATCTGACTGTGGACATAAAATCTAAATTAAACCAGCAGATGTGCGTGGATAAGAAATCGAAACGAATGCCCCAAAGGATTTCAGCAAAAGATATTTTTCATTTCATATTAAATAGAAACATGTACTACCTTCACTACCATCTGAAAGACATTTTTAATGCGAAAGCATATCAAGAATATAAATAAAGGAAATAGACTCAGATCGCAGTTAACCGGTGAGAACGAACTTAAATATAATTTATATAGACTGTCAATATAATATGCTGATGACGTGATCAATGATGCTGATAAGTTAACAAATACAATAATAATTAAGAAAAATAAAAATTGCGGCACCTGAGATAGCTAGATAAATTTAAAGGACCACTCATATTATTTTTTGTTTTTGTAACATGTGGACTTTTGACATACGTAGTACAAACGAAATAATAGTCGCTTTTTAAAGCATGTAATATTTAATATTTATTTTTATCAACCAATAACAAAGTGCGAAAATTAAAAACTAAATAAAAGACGCAACGCTTGATGTTTACACGTGCAAAGCTAAAATACGATATTCCTATTAGAAACTCAGCATGTAAATACCTTTGTTATCGATGAATGAAGACGAGATACTATACCGTAGATAAAAGCCCCCTCAACCGTGTCATTTGAAGGAGAATTCTACCACACGTCATAAGCATGACATCTTGTACCGTATCAGAGTATGATACACATCTCACAGCAGACAAACGTGGTACACCCCCGTTTCCTGCACTGTAAGTAACGTCACATGTAGGTACGCAAAACTAATTTTGTAACTCAAAAGAAGTAAAAAGACTCTTATTTGATTAACACTAAAGTCAAAACTCGAGTAACATTGTCTAGTTGAGGGGCAAACCAAAAATTGGTGCACAGCGTCAATCTACGGCGAGTGAGTGAGCGCTATTTCGGTCTGCACAAGCATACAAGCAGTCTTTGAAATTTTAATCGTTACATTCACCCTGTCCTGATGGCACACTGGAGTCACTGGAGACTTACCATGTTCATCACGTGAGTGTAAATACGATGTAAAAAAGGTAAAACATGGCGCCCGTGTCACGTGAAATATTCACAGCTATTTTAGTGTTTAGATACCTAGCGTGGAAGGTCAGACGAAATCGAAAGTAAATGGCCCAATTGTTACCATAATATGCCAACAGCAATTAAATATTAATTTATGAAAAAGCAAAATGATAAAAGAACGTTCAAGAATATTTAACATTGAGGGCTAATGTTTTGAAATAACTTTTAATTATAATAAATATAAATAAAATTATCCTTTAAAAGTTTAAATTTGACATTTTGACGGTTACTATGTAGCAATAATAAGTTCGTCGTTAAAATCGGTGACTCACAAAAATCCTCTCTCAGAAAAATAAAATAAAATATTTTTATTTTCCTTTTATAGAAAAAAGATTAAATCTATTCCTTATCTGCAATCCGTCATATTTATAAGTTTCTTAATAAAAAATCGGCTCCTAATAAAAAGCTATTCAGATCTATCATACCGTTCGAAAATACCCTAAACCGCTTAAAAGCGTTAACACGTTTATAACTTGTTACCCCTTTGTGCCTTTTAAGACCACCCTCGTTTATACAAGTTTTTGCTCTATTATCCATCTCTATATTCTGCTAAACATATTGTAGTGACGTTAAAATATTCATATATTCAAAGGGTGTAGGGTCAATTGAAATATTTTCAGTGAAATATTTGTGGAATAGGATATTTTTGGGATATTATGAGCTGATATAAATGTGGGTAGTACGAAGAGTAACGGCTTCATACAAGTATTTTTTTTATTATTTTGAGTATATTTACCTTAGAAAAAAATATTGACGAACAGTCTGACTAATTGTTGAATAAATAATATCTGACTGTTGCTACAATGTCACTGTAGTATCTTAACCTTCTATTTCTTTCTCAATTTTAACAAAACTTCAGCCCGTGGTAACTATGGATAGAAAAAAATAATTATTTATTACCAAACATAGTAAACATACATATTATTCAATTTTACAAACTATGCTAATTGGCAATTAAAAGGCAACCACTCAGCATAATGTCAAGACCATGTGGAGCCACTACGCTTATCTGCCGCGGATACCTCACACAGTAACATTTACAGAGCGCGCTCAGAAAATATAATCTGTTAACATTATCATGTATTAAAGAAACAAGCAAACAATAACCATAATAAACAAGTTTACCTATCTATCAAACAAGAAAGAAACAAACTAATGGCGTTACAATACAACTATAACTAAGTTCTCTCTACTGATTATAAAAAAGCATTAATTTCATTTATATTTATACAAAATATTCAAACTTGATTACGATACGTACACCATAATTCATAAACATATTTTTAATATCACACTACAACTAGAAAGATACTTTTTTAAAAATCTATAACACTCTGTGGCCAAAACAGCATCCAGTCTTCAGACATTAAGCATGTATTTGTTTCAATATATTTTTATTTGTAATGGCAAATGTTATTAACTGTGTTTCCATCATAGTTGTAACACTACGATTGATTAATTAATTACTAAATTAAACATTCTGCAATTCAATTTTCTATTCCACCCAAACGTATTAACTGGATTTTAGTTACAATCGCACTTAATAATGTTATGCGGACCGTAAGGGCTCGGGTTCCTTAGCTTAATTCAATATAACCCAAATCTCACCTGCCCCCTATATACATAACATGTCATGTGATTTCATTGGGGTAAACATAGCACCATTTCTCAATAAGAGACAACTAAAAACGAGTTGGTTCAAAAAAAGTGAAAGTCTGAAGTTGCAAGATAGAGTTCTACAGAAAATCAGATTTATTTGGGAGTTAATTCTGAAACTGGATCATATTTAGGCAGCCACCTCTTAAACGAAATATATTCAATATACATGAAAAGAGGTCAATTTAAAAAAAAATACATTCATTCTTAGATGGGCTATTTTTACCTGGCTTGTTCTTGTAGTTTGAGAATTTATGTTGTAACACATGACATTATCCTAAATATTCATATAATCCTATTAGATACAAAAAGAATTAGATACAAAGAAAGAGAAATAAGGATTAGGATTTTAAGAATTAGTTACAAAGTACGATAGCAAAGTGAGTAGGTTGGTATAAAAAGTATATAATTATACGGACTCCTTCTATCGCGCTGTCGAGTCATTTGCTGTGCTTTTCATAAAAAAAAATTATGCCCATATTTCGAGCAACGTTGTTTAGAATAGTTTTATTAACTCTACATAAAAATATATTTATAATAGGCAATACGAAACAATTTTCAGGTAGGTTATATTATATCATAGCATGCAATGGTAGTCCTTAGTCTTGCATTTATAATCAACACTGCGACTGTTTAAGCTGATACAATAAACGTGGCGTGTCTCCGAACATTAGCAAACCTTATTACACAATCATAATAAAACATTTCAAATTGACAATACAAAACAAACATGAAACTGACATTATAAATATGCACTTTTGCTTTCACGAAAAAGTACTCTGGCGATCCATTATACGTCACATTCTTAATTATTTACGATCTCTTCGTAAAAAACATAAGAACATATTTTTTAATGGAAAACGTTGTTTTTAAGGGTATTTTACCATTACCTATTCATATAGGTCATACTATATTCATATATAGTTTACTCTTGTTACCTAGTAAATAACAGTTATAAATTTAATATCCGAGATCATTTCTTAAATTTCAATGAACTCAGAAAAATATTTATAAATTTAAAATGCATATAATGTAAGGGTGGACTAAGTAAAATAATTTTAAAATCAAAGTATTAATTTAAATACAAAAAATATTATGTATATTTGTACAATTAGTTTGAAACAACATTAACCTGTATAACTACAACATACTATAATAGAAAATATATTCTAGGGGATCATTACAGATGATGAAAAATATCATTCCAGTGCCTACTTATTAGTATTGGAGTGAACATATTACACTTCATTTGACTTCGACTGTACTTACTAATTTCAAATGACTCCTGGTCTTTGCACGCACGTTTTTCCATATGATTTCTTATCCTAGAAATCTACACCGAAATTGCATTAAGAAAAAATCTACTCGTAATGTAGGTTAACCCTACGCTTGCTACTGGTTGCCACAGTTATTGAATTTTATATTCAGCAAGCGGAATGTTCTATTTTAACAGCCCTTTTAGGGTGACGAAAATAGTCCCACGGAGACTACAGAGTTAGTTGCCATATTTCGGTTCCCAACTCCCAGGGGGTGAATGTATACAGGCTCTAAATTTTAAAGCGAGTAATTTATTAGAATTCAGGAAGCCGCTATCTCTTATACTTTTGAGAATTTAATTTAAAACTATATTTTGGGTGTGTGTGTGTGTGTTATCCAGTTTAACGTTCAATGAAAAATCAATAATTTTCATTTTTCTGGTCCATTTTGCAAAAAGTCTAATTGTGGTTTTAGATATAAAAGCACAATTAGGCTTTGATAAAGTTATAATGATTATAAATCCCATAAGCAAATACATTTGTAATATTATGTAGATTTGTGCGGCAGCGATATAGGTCCTGAGAAGACCTATGACCTTTACGATAAACATTCTAATTCTAACAAAGAGTCTTCTTAAAAATGACGTATAGATATCAAAAACTTAAGACATTAATTACATTGATAAAATAGCAGCGTTCTCCGTAATCAAATAGTATTAATTTGAAAGTAATTCATATATACCAAACTAAGACGATAAATTCTCAATTACTATTAAAATTTATATCATACTATTTGTTTAGTAAGTTCATTAATCTATAAAGAACATTAATCTCTAAAGAACATTCAAATCGATAAAAATGTGTTTTATCTGTTCACTTAACTACTGATTAATTTTCAATGATTACATTATTTATTAATACCTTCCATAAAAAAGTTCATTAAATATTCATAAATTGATTATCTTGAATGCGAGCGTTCAGAAAGTGTTGTTACATTGTATGTAAGTTACTACGTACCAATCTTCAATTTAATATTTATACTTTGATATCAATACTATACAGTACAAATATTCTTTATTTCATCACAATTAATATGCCTAATATTATTATAAGAATAACAAAATAATAAATTTTCTTATTATGTAATACGCACCAAGTATTTCTATCAGATAAGTGCCACCTAAAGTGAATTCAAAAGAGAAAGTAATATTTTTGTACTAGGTATCTAATAATGTAATAATTAGGTGTAGGTACAATTAAAAATTTTTGCGTAAGTAACCCCTGCGTAAATGCCTGTAATTTTGAATACGTTATTCTAATTCTTTATCCTTGAAGTAGCCTTACTTGACAATTCCCTCATATCGACCTTGTTCATCGTCCATTGACTAAAATCTAACGATCATTACCATAACAAATAATAGCCAAGCCAAATGTTGGCTCTCGACGTCTCGACTGTAAAATATTTGGATAATGAGAGGCCTTGAGGTTCATTGCGGACATAATAATGCCGACCGAGATGTCTCTTATTTCGCATATGAAAGACACTCAAGTACGCACTGATACGAATAATGATTTGATTCATTATTCGCTCAAATCGACTCCCATTAGAATGATAAGTGGGTTTTGCATTTTTCAGTAATTCGGGTGTTTTGGTTTTCGATTTTAATTTATTTGAAAAAACAACAAGATTCAAATAATAATTGATCGTTTGTGGTCCAACTACTACAGAGTTGACAAAATATATATTAAGCGTGTTATGTTGCAGTAAACCGCTACCGCAGGATTATTTGACTGTCGTGTCGGAGATGTGGCGACGTCCGCTGTCATTCGCTGTCACTGGATTATTTAGCCTAAAGTCACTTTTTTTTCGAATAATTTGACAACATGTGAACAGAAGAAAAACGTTTACCGCACCACTGCGTGGCTTTCAAATGAACAAATATTGTAAACTTGTTATTAGAAAACAAATAAAGCACTTTAGTACAAGTAGTAAATTTATTTAAATACAATTCAAATAAATTTTGTGGCTAAAGTCCGAATAACTTAATTAGAAATTTTAATAATTATAAAAAAAGAAAAACGTTATTGATACCAGATTAGTAATACAGTGATTATTTAGCGAGGACAAACATATTAGGTTGGGGAAAAAGCCTTTTCGCATATAGTATGTATAAACTTGTAATAAAACATGTTTAGCTGTACTATTTATGTAACTCAAGTGCCAAAAAGAGTTGTTTACGTTTTATTGACCATTTTTCTTTATTCATTGCGAACTATTGCAGTTGCGGTGTAATAATTGAATATTTACACAACATATTAATTATTAAAACAAATTTTCTTCGCTCTAAAGAAAATAAATAATTTATAGGTTTCTAGGTTTTAGTTTTAGGATTTAAATAACTATGACAAAATAAAAGGTGTAAATAGGTAGGCAATAGAAATGTTTTATTTACAGGAAGTTGTTCCAAATATATTTTTAACTTAGCGCAATTCTCTTTAAGCACAATTCGGTTACTTATAATAATATAATCTGCCATGAATTTCAGACTAAAATTCAGGGTGATCTTCGCGACCCCTACATGCTACAAAGTAATTTAGGCCTTATCACTCAGACAGAAGGTATGAAAGTACATGTGCAAAAGTTGTATATATACAAAAGCATTTGCCGGTTCACTTGATTGAATGCGCTTTGTGGTTTACAGTCCGACCAAACACCAGGTATTATTCGCAGTTACGGCAAAGGTTAGCTAGAGGTTGAGCTCATTCCTTTCTGTTGTGTTGAAGGGTGTCATTTGTTTACCACTATTTTACTTTTGTGACATTAAGACCCGTGTTATATTAAAACCAGCAAACTAAAGTAAAATGTTTTTTATTGTTTCTAAATACGAAATAAGTCTTGCACACATCAAAAGAGGTCTTCCTTCTAATGATGAAATAAAACAATGATGACACTATGACATGCATGCTATACTTAAATTCTCATTGCGCCGGCGCCGTCGCGCCGCTTCCTTTTTCATAACGTGATGTCCCTTTCCTACCTGTCATCCATAAATCCTAACTAAACTTGCAAAAGAATTCATTAAATGGTGGTCAAGTTACCGATAATCATAAAAAACAGACAGACCGACGTGGTATTTTGTATGTGCTTCTAGAGCTTCAAAGTTTATGTTAAGTTGCGTAAAACAATAATGAACAAAATAAAATATTTGAATATCCACATTTTGCCAGGTCTAACTATAAAAAACCCTTTCAAGTGACAAATATAGATAATATGCCTATAAAGACAATTAATAGTACTTGACCTTCTCAAAATAAGTTCCTATAAATAGCGGACAGTGACCGTAGCACCTCCTCGGCATGTTCCATTTAGTCCCGTCAACACTTCACGGCCGAGTGGCGGATGTCACCAGTCGCTTCACACCTTCAGTTCACACTCAATCACCGACTCGACAGCATGAAGACTTAGCTATGTTGCTGTGAATTAATTCTTATTAAAAGAGACATAAGATAATGTAAGGGATGTATGCCTGTTCTTATTTGTTCTCGTTGACATTTAGGAGCAAATAATTATGACTATACAATATAGGGCCTTAAACGAATGATGAATAAGGTATTAATCAAGCATAATTAGTGTTAGAGCATTTATTTTCTATTTATTTACTTTAAATGACAATGAAATATATCAAAACGTCAAAATAGCGGTAATGGCTAAGACAGTCATTTTACTCGTTTATTATTGGCTAGATGAATATTCGAAAAATTATCTCTGTGTCTTATTTGTGGAACAAACTAAATGTTCTGTTTTAGTTATTATTATTTTAACGAAACTCGCATCTATTATTAATTTTAAATGGCCTCCTACCTCCACTGTTTTTAATGGAGAAGCCACATATATAATGGAGACTGTGCTGTACGTTCAGTTCCATAAGCTCGATAAAACAATTATTTTGTCTGACTCCAAGAGATGATGGCAGGCAATATTATCTAAACCTCGCTGTATCGAAATTGCCTGCAATTTAAAAGATCAGAGGTATTCTTTACCGATGCCTTTAAATAATAAGTACTTTAAATAAGTACTTAGTTAAAAGTTCATTATAAATTATTTACCTAGAAAGCGGTTTTCAGAACAATAGAAATTTAAGCAAGATATGACCCAGTTGTTCAAAACTGATTATCTCGTAAGCATTGAACAAAAGAAAGTGAATTGGAAGGCGCATACAAAATGTAAAAATAAATAACTGCACCAAAAAATTGTGGATATCCCGCTTCGGGCAATAACCGGTTCCGAAATGTGCTCGCCGAGCTCAGGGTGAAGGTCACGGTTGTCTGCCATAAATATTGTTGGCGTAACTATCTCAAATTTTGGCAATATAGTTCAAGTCCAAGAAAGATCACTTTTAATTTTATTTGATCAAAAAAGTGTGCTCTATTATACTATACACTATAATACTCTATTAGTACCGATTACCGAATGTTTTAGATTTAAAATTGGTGATTTGAATAGAATACAAAAAAGGACATTAATACCTATCCCAATAATTCTTTCAGTCATGCAAGATCAGTACAGATGGATACTCAATAATTATACTCAATTATAATATAAACGAATAAATATTAGGTCGGGGAAAAAGTCATTTCGCATATAGTATGTATAAATTTGTAATAAAATATCTTTGGCTGTACTATTTGTATCTGGCTGGTTTTCATGATATTAAAAAGGTGACGTTTCAAAAAAGAAACAAATTAGGAAAATTTTGTTTCCCACAATTTTTCATTTGTTTTCTTTTCTGTCAAAATGAGCGAACCGAATGAAGAAATTAGATACATTTTAATACATTACAAAAAAGGAAAAAACGCAACGCAAGTTTATGGACCTAATACAGTGTCAGTAAGAGTGGTACAAAACTAAAAGAATCCCAATGAACTGTGTACTTAATTTGCGATTCTTTATTGAGACGTAATAACTGGTGATGAAAAGTGGATACGTATGACAAGAACGTACGAAAAAGTGGTCAATGTCGGGCAGGCTTCACAGACTGTGTCTATGGGGGATTGGAAGGGTATTGTTCATTATAAGCTTTTATACATTTATCTATTAAAGGAAGGCCTGTATTTAGCATTGGAACGAGCTGATTGAGCTGGGTGTGTATAATACATCGAAAAATTACATGTAAGTGATTACTTAGATATTTAAAAATTCTTAACGCAAAACCGACAAGGAGTAATTCGATGGAACTGCAGTTTCAATTTTTTAAACTATTCTTACATCATGAACACACATAAAATATGTAAAATTAAGAAAATGTATTATAGCTGGTACGAATCATAAGGCTTGCTATCACAGATGAAATAGGGAAACTATTGAAAACGTTTCAATTTATTATCAAATATGCAAAGCGAGTGAATCGTGTGCGTTCCAAAGCGCGTTCACCTGTTCCGGCGGAGGTCAAGGTAATTTGCTGTCCCGATCCGAACGCAAATGTTAAAGTAAATATTGTAGACTTACCGCCATCTTGAAATTGGGCTCGACCGGTTTAGGAAGAACAAGTTGACGCCGGAATGTCGACGGTTGAACATAGTTTTATTTTTAAGTAACACGGAAAAATTAAAATCCGGTGCCTGTAACATTTATTGTGCCACAATCAACAGTGTGTGTTAAAATAACCTTTAAAAACCTTTAAAAACTATTAAAGTTAATATTGTATTATTTCGGCAGCATAATGCTAAATTCTCTAAACGCCAATTTAATTTTTGTTGAGATTAACCATTTTTGAAATGAATTTACTAAAATATTGATAACTTATCATGATTTCATGAACTATTATAAAAATTATATTCCAAGATAGAAGATAACTAGCAAGTAGAATGCAGAAAATATACAAGTTACGTGTTAAACAGGGCTAGATAAAAAAAGATAATGAAATATTGTAAAAGCTTTCATTTATCTTAATCGAACCTTAAGACCAAAGAAAACTCGTTTATATCAACTCAAATAATTTGTTTTATGAATAAAAAACGGTCACTTATTAAAAAGACTATTGTGCAAGAATTCAAGTGTTTTTGAGAAAATCGTTTCTGTTTTTATTTAAGTTTCAAATATACTTTAGAATATGAACTATTGAGATTCTAAAATATTATCGCTAGTGATATAATTATTAAAATAAATATATATTATATTGTAACCTTCAAACATTGTAATGTGCATAAAGACAATGAATCAAGGTTTTTTTTAAACCAGTATTTTAATTCCGTTTCTATTTCCTTGACCCGTAATTAAGCTGTAAATTAATCATTACGACCTACAGTACCCTTATAATGAATACCTAAAGAAATTAAAACTCCTCCAATGAGACTACAGGCTCAATAAACAAAAAATATACAATCGTAGCTTTGTGCTCCACCAAACATTAATTAAGAAGAAAAAGATTTTCTACCGAATGTAGATTTTGTCCTAAAGTAGATTTTGAAAAGAAACTCTGTCTTTTGGGCGTTAAGTGTCAGAATCGCTTAGACATGTCTCGTACGTATTGAGCAATGGTTTGTTTGTAGAGCATTGTGGTTTTAGATAGGTCGGTATCGGCCCCAAATCATTCGGAATTAAAAAACACCTTATTAAAAATATCAGAGAGAAATAAATTCTCATGAGAGTTATTATATGTTAACACAGGAATCAAACAGAAACTACCAAATATTTGAAATATTAAAAGAAGAGTATTTGTCAATATTTGCCTTTACGTCAATACTTTTGACTGGATAAATACGGAAATCCATATTATCTTCGTTTTAAATAAACAATTTGTTGGAATTTCTAAACCGACTGACTGACAAAACAATCAAAATTAATAACTTTCTTTGTGAAATCGCAGGAACAATCAACAGATCCAACCAACAACAACATAACATTAGGTACAGTTTTGTTACCATCTACGTACCATTTAAGTTCTTTTAGATTCCATACATCATAATCATGAGAAAAACGGTCCCAAAGATATAACTAATTATATAAATCAAAATATAGGATTTCTTGCAACAAAAAATTTTTGTCAACTAATTGTTGTGTCTCACTAAGTTTCTTTTCAAGAATATAAACAAGTGCTGTCGCTTCAATTTAATATTCATTTGAAATTACATCATCGTTAATAATATAATTTGGGATCTAAAATTATCAATTTTGCCTTGATGGATCAAGACGATATTATTGCATTAATTGTTTAATTATCATCGTAAGTTGTGATTCTAGTGTAAGTTACAAACATGGATACGATAGAGGTAAGTCTTTTGATCGAGTTGCGTTTAGCTGACAAATGAATCTCCAAAAAGTGATCTCCAACACTTCACAACATAAATAATCATACTTGAATGAATATGTTTATACTTAAATAGGATATTACTTAAAATATTTGACCACTTATAGCAATAGCAATTCTTGAGGTTCGTTTTAAGTTTATAAGGTTTAGACGATGATGAAATATTAATTTAATAAATCAAATTTTTTTCCTTAATTCAGAAACTCGAAGCATTGTGTTGCCCTAGTAAACAGACACACATCGATTTGCTAAGAATGATTTTTCTTGTGAACTTTAATTGAGATACGACACCGGGTTTGTTGCGAACGTAGTTTGATAGCGACCAGCGTGTAGGGTGCCGAGTTACTAACGAGGACAAAAGTGCCTATTTCCGCGGCGTAATGACCACGCTGCTGTGCCCGCGCAAACATTGCGATGCTATTCTAGACATTATATATCAGTCACAAAGATGTTTATCCTGTTTTAATTTGCAATTGGTTCTAAACGACTTCAATGTTAATTCGTTTAAATTGAGAAGACAGACTGTAGGTTAGGGAACGAAGTAAAAAGTACAGCTAAACAGTCCTAAATAACTTTAAAAATAGTCTCGTGAAAAATATAAAGGAAGCACTTCACCGTAAATATTTTTAATCGTGATATATTAATAAGATTATAATATATACATTTCGAAGAGCGAAATAGTAAGGGTGTACATTTGATGATACAATTTTATCGTCACGATTGATTGAGATGTACCCGCGCCGCTTGTAGCGCCGCCGGCCAACACTTTGTTGTAATTAATTGTAAACGTAATATTATACACAGTATAAATTGGGCTTATAATCGCATACCATAATAATTTTACTTAACATTTCATAGTTCACTGTAGTAACACATAACGTATGTACTTTTCTATGGAGGAAATTTAATTATAGATGACTTTTAAAGTTCTATTTTATCATCTGAGAGATAAAATTATTATTGAATTAAAGTTTAATTTGCTTATCATCAATCTAAAGAGTTGCAGAATCTGATTGGTTCAAGAAAATTTGGCTAGTCCATGCAAATTTATCCTAGACTATATAAGTTTATTGTGTATGGTAAATTTGATATCTGAATACTATCCCTGGGTTTTATGTGAAATTCTCAAACAAAAGGGGATTAGGATAATCTATGTTTAAAACATAACCTTAATAGAAGCTTGAGGCTCCATAAAAGTGTTTTTGAAAAGTTAAATCAAGTCATAGAGATTTTAAGGGAGATTTTTGCTGAACTTTCTAACAAAAGAGCCAGATGTGAATTTTAGTTAATAATTTGTATCCACTTTCTAAATGCTGATACCTGATTAAAGTAAGGTATCTACTTAAAGCTGAGTGGTTATTTTAATTCATGAAAACGCTGAAAATTTCGAAATAGTACTTATTGTCGCGTGAAAAAATGTAAAAAAAAGAGCGCAAAGAATAAAAACACAGCCTCGTGAACTGTCATTATCGCCTGAAGCGATGTTGCCGCTTCATTTTCTACAGAAAGTTTTTCAAAACAATATACACGTTTAAATTTTGAAGGACTGAAAATTTGATTCTAAATAACTTGTATATACGTGAATATAATTTCTACTAGGAACATAAGATATTAGAGAGAAGATATCAGAAATCATTTACTATCAATGAAAAGTATGATAATTTTTATAACTAACCCGATCACAACATAAATTTAAATTGTGAATTAATACATCTAACCAACAACTAAAATTCTCATACGAAATAATTAAGATAACATAGTTGTGACAATATTCAACAGGCAATAAAATTATATGTCAAATGAAACGACAGTAACAACACGTATAACTTCAGTCCACCATGTTCCCAATTTTCTTGTCGTTAGCAGCTATATAATGTTTTCGTGTTTAAAATAACACCTCACACAAATTACAACACATAAATTACCAACCAAAGCAAAGTTCATGGTCGAGGGAACTTAAAAAAATATTTAACGTCACCTGTGACAAAAAGTCCGACATATTTCAACATTTTCAAAGGTGACACGTATCTTGTTAATTTTATACATGGACGAAGTTTTAATTGGCTCTAAAATACAACAATAATTAAATCGGACTGTGGATTTAAACAGTTGAGAACATCGGATTGGTCTGGACCCCTGTCGTTGCCAAGAGATTTATTTAAAAAGTTACCCACTGGACGGAGCAGAAAGGACGCGTAACACAGACACGGCGATAATGATGTGGCATTTAGATTTCATGTTTTATTTTTGAAATAGAATACTTTAAGAACAAGATTCTGTAGTCATGTGGAATTAATGAATTTCGGAACAACGAATTATTTAAGAATAATACATTTCAGTTTTTAAATTATGTAAATTTCTTTAGAAATTTTGTAAGTTATCTGCAGAATATTCAAAGTACTGCTCCGCTTCAATCTGCCGCACCTGTAACCCAACAAAATCCTACATTCAAAGGATTGACAGTAACGTTGCACCCTCGGACGTCGGACATTGAACTGTACTTAGACAAACAGTTTATTCGATGTAAATAGATATAGTCATTGTTTAACGTTTTCAATTGAAAATAGTTCATCAGTACAGGGTTTTGCTTTGTGATGTATCTTAGGATTATTAGGTTATTAGGTTAGGTGATGTGTTTTTGGGCATGTAAATCAATATGAAAACTGAAGAAAGAACAATTAGCGATCTAGAAATCTGTAGAAAGTGCATCGCATTGATTTGGGAGTTACTTTATCCTATAAGTGGCATTTCACAATAGATCTTTAAGGTTTCAAAATAATATATATTTATAGCAAAACCGTAAAAGTAGAATGCGCTCTTAAAATTTAGCTTTGTCTTTCAATTTGCTGTTTATATATAATTATGTATCAATTAAGTGTTGATTTGTGTGCATGATAGCACACAATACTCATAATTCATAAAAAAATTCATGTAATGGAAAAATGTAGATATTTGAATGACAATAAATTCATTTTCAGTACCTAAGTTAACTACATACTGTATGCGAAAAGACTTTCCCCGACATTGTTATACAAGATTATTTATATCGGTACGTCTGTTTCCATTTCAATAATATTGTCGGCCAATGACAATTTTTAGAATTTTGGGTTGGTCAAACTATTCACGGCCCAACCCAAACGTGACATCGTGTCGGCTTTAAATCAACCGGAATATTACGTAAATAAAAGTAAAATACCCGACGACACACTTTTGCGGTATTATAAATAATGCTGTTGTTTTGACATTGTGTAGTTGTTATTCTAAATGTTTTTGGTATTTTTATTTTCTCTTTATTCTTTATTCTAGTATTCTTTTAGATACCATTGTAAAATAAATTGAACCCAATAAAATGCAACCTATGGTTACTATTAGTGTAACAGTTATCCAAAATCGGTAATATTTGTATGACAATTTCCGTGGGCTTAGCTCGTTTTTATTTATTTAATTTATTATTGCACATATGACAAAAAAAATGAATAAGTAGGTTAGAAAGTAAGAACAGAGGATCTGATTATTTCGTAATTAGTAATACTTTGGTAATTAGCACTATGAAGATAAATTTTCTCCTTGTGTATGAACATTTAAGGGTATGATCATAATATATATAGTTCATCAAGGGCTTTTAAATCAAATCCATTCATCATACTTAACTAAAATATAACTGATAATAATTAAGTTAAATAAAGACGCCTTCGTAAATAAAGATTACTTTCAAATATGATGTGTTTGTGTGATTACCGCAATGAATCCAAGGGATGTGATGAATTGAACAGCGTGTACGTACGTTATTGTATCTTCATAATAATTCTCTATCTGAATTATGGTATCTACGTATTTCATCTTCCATTAATAAAAATACAAAGCAGGTAGGTACACTCATAACTTCCAAATAACTGCAAATGGGATAATTCTTTTTTCGTTGTGTTCGTATTGTCATTAATAGATTTGTGATGAAATTTTTTTTAAAGAAAACAGTGAGGGCTGCTATTTTATTTTAAAAAGTGGTAATCGCATTACCAAATTATTGTTGTGAGTTACAAAAGAGACCGGTGCGATTGGGTCCAGAGTCCCGACGACCGACACTTACATTATCCCCCCGGTCCATGACCCGTAAACTTTTGGAACTACAATCCGTGGGCGTAGCAATAAATTTTTCTAAACTTTTGAATTGTAAGAGTAACCCACTGGATCGGAAAAAGTGTATCGATTAAGTAACGCTTATTATTGATAATAACGTCGGATTATTCCTTCACTTGATTATTATAATTTTTATTGAACAAAACAGAATTTCTGTCTTATTATTGTATAGATTAACCTTTTTTAAGATCATTTTTAAAGGATCTAGATATATGAATCAACAATAGTTTTACAGCTGATAATAATAATACGCGTCGACAGCCAGCTTCCTTCTTTTTCCTAATTGAAACCAGTAACCCACGAGGTCCTAGTTTATAAAATCAATAATATTTCTTACACTCTTATAAGTAATATTGTACCGATTTGTTTTAAAATAATATAAATTGTTATTCAATTTTATTAGAAATTCAATCTTATAAAGACTAAAATTACTGCGCTAATTTAATTTTATAAATAAATTAATTCGAGAGATTCATTCCGCCTCATTAAACCAGATGATCCCCCAATTAATATTAACCCCTTGCTGAACGGATTTACCTAATAATAGCATGCAAAAGTAATTATTTGAATTTTAATTACAAAAATCCTGAGTTAATAAGTACTTCCAGAACAATTTCAAATTCCTTCCTTATAAATTTTATTTATATATAGATAAAACTATATACTATACACCTATACCTATATAAAGTTAAAACATTTCAGGTAGTCATGATAAAGTAAATATTTTAGGGTTTCGGTGTGCGTTATAAAACGGGACTGAGTGGTAACGATACACTAAAATACTTACTTTACCATGAATAGCTGAACTGTTTCAACAACAAATCATCTGAAAATTAGCCACTAGTTTTGTGCTCCCATTATAAAGGAAGAGTTTCTAACAAATGAATTTCCAACAAACTCTGCATTGAAACGCAAACTATGAACGCTAAGTTGAAAACGGTTTCAACGAGCCTGATAAAATGCGAGAATTGGCAGCGAAATAAGGCTATTTGTATTGAAATAATATTAGCGCGAAGTTATCTTTTCAGTTTCGCTGCTTAGTAAACATTTACTGAATCCCAAATCAGTATTTTAAAATCATATGCAAAATAAATTATAAGACCTAAGTGAAAGATGAGAAAGTTTTTGTTACAAACGAAGTTAAGAGAAACTTGCATTACACATCAGACGAAACAACACGATATCGTGTAGCATCTCGAAAGATATATGACAGGACTATGAATGAAAAATGGAGACAGCTACAGCACTACACCAAAATGCGGCACTCAATCAACGGAATGCTCCTCATGAAGATTACTGACAACAACGAATGAATAAAGTAAGCTTGATTTTTTGCGACCAACCTAAAAGGGTATCTTAAGTACTGAATCCCGCAGACATTATCGTCAAAGTATAGACCCTTCCCTTAAGGTGAACACTTTTATATCCCCATCAAACGTTACGACTACAATAAAACACGATTGTTTTCCATTAACATGGACGTCCACAGGCCAAACCGGTGCAAAAAAAATTAAAATAATCAATTTCGGTAGCTTGTCATGAAGTTGTTGCTAAAGAAATGTCTATGGGTATATTATACTCATCAATGAATTGTTCAGGTGTAGATTTCAGTAGACGGTTTCAAAGATTGATATAAACATTACCAAACCAAAATGTGATCCAGCGTTTGATCCAGATATTACTAAATAATACTATTTCTGGTTAAAGAAAGACGTTATGAAAGAAATTATTAATAAACGATCCGATTCCGTTATAATTATTGCTAATACTTTGAACATAATTAAACAAGAAACTATAACCGAAGCATCAGTTGGAACAGTTTTTCAGCGAATAAAATAAATTTGAATTTCAAAGTGCCAGGATATTCGTCAATCGTACTGCCCGGTAAGCGAACAAAACGAATTGGCAATTTTACAAAGAACTGAGAAAAGACTCTGCTTCACTTTAATTAAAAGTAAATTGTTTGTGTAAAGTCCATTCGTTCAACGATACCCTGAAAACGGTTCCGCGATTACGCGTACAAAGTAGTTACAGCGCGATAAATACAATTGTAGCAAGGAAGTTTTCCTAATTACGCACAACAATGGAGTTGCAGTTATATTTTCAAACAATACATTTATTTGGTAATATAAGATTCGGGCAACATATTCCAGCCGAACATTCTTGGTTCATTTCGATATGCATAATCCATAAGTACTAATTTTAATTATTAATTGTTTATTTTTCTTGTAAAATAAGAACACTACTGAGCACACATTCCAGGATGATTCCTTTTATGAATTCAAACAATAGCAATAGCAATAGCTTTAAAACCTTTGTAAAGAACAGGAACATTTCAATTTTATGTCCGAGTATTACATTGTATTTATAGATAATCTTTAATATCAGTTAGTACTCCACTGTTTCTCACATTCGATTCAATTATGCAGAGCCATTGTAAACGCACTAATCAGACATCGATTACAAGTTAATACCAAGTACTAGTGGCCTATTTAGCAATATCTGTATGGATATGAATACGATAGTAATACGAATGAAGTCTTACATATTAATTTATATCCAGGAGTGTGTCACCGTATATCATCGTATCATGAAATGAAATCGGAATCATCACTAGTAAAGGATTTTTGCCCTTGAATAGTTAAATTCTTACATACATTACCTACATTACATTATTCCTACATTCTTGCTGTATATTCGTATAGTAGCATATCATATACAATTGAATTTTGAGCTCATCTTACTGAAGATCCAAAAACATGTTAAATAACACCAACAAAAAAAACAAACAGTTTTTAAATCAAACAGCTTAATAATAATTGTACTTTGTTTTTCAGGGGTGACATAAGTTGCCAAATATGAATCGCATTAACGACAGTTAAAATTATATATTATAGATATATATCATAAAGTTTATAAAGTTGTTATTTACACTGAATAATTTTAATTAAATGGGACCTAACTACTGTTGCATGGAATTTAAAGCGGTGATTCAATACTATTCGCTGTGTATTTTTAACCCTGACAGTAACCATTACCTTCTCGGATTCATTCGCCATTCGTAAGGTAAGTTCATTTCATTTGAGTGACAACCGATATATTCTTAAATATAAACCTATATAGCAAACATTTAGTCTATTCTAGCAGAAATTTGTATTAGTAACGGCATATCCAAACTTCACCAAGATTCCGATATTGTTGCGCCCATTGACACAGCGATGTCAAAGATGGAAAAAATAGGTGAAGTTATATCTTAAGAGCCTTAGACCAACTCCAACCGGTTTGTTGAGACACGGCAAATATTAGACTGAAAAGTTGGAAAGTAAAAGTTAGTAATTTGCACACAGAACTCGTTACATCTCCAGACATAGCACTTACATTTAGAGACAGTCAATACACAAAAGAATACATAGATTTTTATACAGAAAGTTTTCCATAATCGTTTTTACATATTCATCGCAATGTCGGGGTGCGTTTGTGACGCGACGACTGCTACGAATTTGAATAACAAATGGCTGACATCTGCATTATTCCGTTGGGATATCGTAGCTCCCTCAAATCCAGATTCACAGAAACAATATAGAGTCTTAAATTGATAGCCGTGACGGCCGTAGCTTATGGTTTGGATCAACAAAACGGTGATAGTAAACAGACACCGTATTTATGCCAGAGACAATAGTTAGAAACCTCAAGCTTGTTTGGTTGTGTGAGTTTGGTCTACTGTCATTATTCCTCAAGAATACTATATTCTCTCTTTATGATCCAGTATTAATCAAGTTAGTATAAATTAGTTATATTTTTAAAAACGCTTCTGTTAAACTTTGAGTGTCATTATTGAGTCAGCCAACGACAACGTCCATGATTTTTAAAATGGTTAAATAAATACGATACGATTCCTTAATAACTTACTGACTTAAATCATTAACCAAATAGAATAAATAATTGTTTGTAACACCATCTTGGAATTTGGGTCATTGGACCCCAATTCCGTTGTGCACGCACTGATTAAATTTATGTTATTCCCATCTCTTTCATTCTAATTCAATAAGAAGGAATAAAATGACTCTTAGGAACTTCAAACTAGTTGATACTTCACGGTCTATACACTTTTGACTTATTTTAACCTGTATGATTTAATGATGTGCATTATTATATTTTTTCATCATCATGGCAAAGCTCAAATTAAAAACGTCCTAATCTTATATTATAATAATCATTAACATTTTAAATTATATATTTCAAATATTTTTTGAATAGTTTTTAGATTAAGCTTCGTCATTACAAACAAAGATTATTCCAATGCTTACTTGTACTATGTCGGAAATTAAAGGAATCTTCATTGTTACTTTTTAACATAAATTATATCTCGAAGCTATTACGTCCATTCCCCAGTAACTATTTTTGAGATATAATCGAAGTAGCAAGTTGTAATCCTTCTCAAAAACTAGTCACATGGACTGGAAGTCATCATTCTATTCCAATACTCAGTCATTGCGTCACCCGATCGCCAGACGAACGATACTTGAATAATAATCAGGTCCACTACCTAGACAATAATTAAATTTTCCACACGCACACTCAGTACGGAACGAATTCGGAAGGTTTTCGAACTCTGGCCACTTACATAACATTTCAAATATAACTTTTGTTTGCATTTTGATACTGATTTAATTCAAATTAAATTGATAATCTTCAAGTTCCATTAATATCACGATACAATTGTCATGATGGTGTTAAAAACGTTTCACATCACACGCTGACTGAAATAATTGAAGTGACGACACAGGTATAATGAATGTTCTAATTGTGTGCAGGTATATAAGTATTCATTTAATCAACGCATGTTAAATTCTTCAAGATCACTAATAAATTCTTGTTTTATGTGTCATATATTAAATTACGATTCTTTAAAAGTACTTTTCCTTATAATCATAGAAATTGAAAAAATAAGGAACCCTTCTGGTTTAGTTATTAAAGTTAGGGGTAATAGGCCACAAGAAATTTATCGTAGCGTAACATTATAATCAGCAACATACCGCTTCATGATATCTTGATTGTATTTATTATGTAGTTATTAAACTTTATACCTCTTTAAATTAATGCAGATACAGACAGATAAAAGAAGCTGGCTGAAAAGACATTACAGTAAAAGCTAGCAAAAATCTAACTGCTTCCCGTTTCCAAACTCATCGCTAGTCAAGTAATTTTTAACCACTACGCATAAAGCGGGTTGTATAAATTTGACGTACCTATCTGTGTGTCAATGAGTCTATCTGTTTCATCGTAGTTTCTAGACGAATACTCAGATTTCGAAGCGATTTTTGTTAGAAGCCATCTACAGAGGTTAAGACATATTCAACTAAGCTATAAAAACAAATGAAACAGAATCGTACTTCCATTTGTAAAATTTTCATCTTTTTTCATCTACACATCTATTATTCCAATATCTAACGTCAACCTTGATAGTGTGGTGGCATTTTCAAGGTACACAATTTTTCACATTCACAAAGAAAAGTATGCCAATTTTCCTTTTGTGCCTTTGAATTTAAAGCCATCCGAGATTTCAGTGTGGTGTAAGGCTCGAGTCGTGTCGAAAGAGGTCCCCGCCTCTATTTTGTAACATTACGTCTGTGATGAGACGGCAAATTGCTCATTTGTCTACAGCGACCGACACAAGTGTTGCCTATAGCTGCCTAGATAGAACAGTTTCACAAACCTAAAGTTCGTGAATTGCAGAAGGCACATTGAGGTAATTACCACCCTGTGCGACAATGGGTACATACCTATCAATACATATCCATATATTTTATGAGTCTTAAGTATAAAGAGAGTCTACAAATTGATCTCTGATATTCTTTAAAATTATTTTAGGTATTCTTAAGATACCTTATTTACAATCTAATTATGCATGTTAAATTAAGTTTATTGATTTGATGATGACGAAGCTCAATTCCTGTGAAACTCTATTTTATTCTTTTATATTTTATTAACTTGATATTTTATGGAGACATTTTGCTTAATAAAACACAAATTTCATATTTCAACAAGCATCATCCAGTTTACCTAATTGGCAAGTAAAATAAATGTCGGAAGTAGCGAAATATTTTCCCTGGAAGATATCAGCTTTATTATATTTATTAAGATTACTTTAATGCTCTTCCTGAAACAATGCGAAAAGGAATTCTGGATCAAAATGTTACTCGAACGAAAATGTGCAAAATGGCGACGGAGTAAAATATAAAAGTTGCGACAGTAATATAAAAACCGATGCTTAAAGACGGCTTTTGAGTACCCAAGGTTTTCAGCCATCTTATCCACGTGGAGTGGTGTGACGTCACAATGGCCTGAAGCGACCGTCCTGAAAAACGTTAATTGCACGACACCAACCATCTCGAGGTGCTTTCTATCTCACATTGCTTCCAGAATTCCAACAGTAATGTACTCGAGACCAATCTGAACTTTATAGAGAATACTTTAGAGTCCATTTTTGATATATAACCTGTCAAAAATATATATAATATATAGTTAGGTAATGTAACTTAAAATGAACTTTAACAGCGAAGACCATGTCTCTTTACAAATGTCTGAGGTGTAAAGAATCATTACACTATTGCTACTAATATTGCAAAAGGTCTAGGTCGTGAAAAGTTTATTTTTACTCTCAAACAGGTATTCCGTACGCCCGAGGACAGTATTGATGTAAATTATGAGTATATATTTTACGTTAATTAAATTAATTATTTATGATCCATTCGATGCAAATTACGATTTTAATGAGGTTTGGTCTTATGTTAGTTGGTTGTTGATAGTTTAAAATCAAACAACTTCGGTACATAAACGCTTGAGCTAATCCCATTACTTCTGCTCACTTTCAAAGTCACGGGAAGAATTTGAAATCATCAAGCCAAACCGGATCTTTTCTTGACCGGAAATTGCGTATGAGTTCCTAAACGATAGAGGCTCAACGTGGTTTGAGTGCTAATTTTAACTAATACATAGTGAATTAACAAACATATCAAATTGTTTTGGTTAAATGCATTGAGTATATTTTTTCGACTAACTCATTAACTATTTGATCAACGTGTTAGATTAACTTGTCTTGACTTGGTTTGTCTTTACCATTATTCATATTGAGTGTACAGATAGCAGAAACAAAACTTTTTATTATTTATATTACAGGTCATTTTATTTGCTAATTATTATTTTGTATAATAAATAATAAATAAAATGTACTGTACTTCAAACTGAATATTGTGGAGAAAAAATAAAGATTATTATTATTGTTATTATTCTTGCTTGTTGTTCAATTAATTTGAGTTGGTGTTCACCTAGCAGGTTATTTTAAGAGAATCTCGACCCGAGCTCGCAAATTCGGGATCACGTTAATTAAAAAAATTATTTCAAAGAAACCAAAAACCTTTATTCTTTTATATTAGGTACTAAACTAATTAACAGATTTTTTTATTAAAATAATCAAAAGAAAAAATATATCTTAAGTAAATTAGAAAGTAATTACGGGTGATTTTGGGAAAATCTTCTTAAAAAACAAAGAGAATTAAGGGTGCTATCTGCTTAACGACATCTAATGTCCGTTGTAATATACCCAGCTGCTGAAAATGCCCACTCCAACTCAACACTGGTTGGCAGTAGTGTGACTAAGCAATTATAAGCAAACGTCAAAAATATCTCCCTTGTTCCCCCAAACTCAAATAGATCCATTTCTTTTTTTATGAATGACGAATTTATCTAAACTCCTGGAAACATGCAAGAAAGGACTTTTTGAAACTCTCAGAGTCTCTTCTAATTCATCTTGAAGTGAGTCGATCTCGAACGAGATCTCGTCATATTATGCTTCGGGATTGAGCCGAAAAATGTCACGAGATCGACATCGGAATTGCATTCCGCAGTTATTTTATTGACAAACAAAATATAATGACAAGCTTTGTATTAGAATGAAACGATTCAGTTAGTATAGCTCCTAAAGGTACATATACGAAAAGCTTTAATCTAATATGGCAGTTATCGAACTAGTATCCTATACCTATTTATCCTTTCAACAAACGGGCTTCGTTAATAAGAGACAATGAATTAAACACAATAAAACCGATAACCACGATGATCAACCAATGTATAAAACAGTACGAAATACTTCTAAGAAACCCTAATATCTGGTGACAAATGAATCAGAACTTAATCCTAATTACGATAGGACCCTTCATCGTCCAAGCGTAATAAGAGGAAAGAACGACACGACAGATCCTCGAATATGTTCTCAAGCTCACTTCGAGTTACTAACACTAGCAATTCATTTTGTGAACTGAATAAATTAAGCTACAGCAACAGATAAAGTACCTTTTAAGATTGTAAATAAGGACCAATATCAAGGTTAGGCACCTTCGTAGAAATAAGTAAAATTGCACGCTCAAAACTCGAACGAAACTGAACTCTATCCAGATAAAGTAGAGTTGAGATTCATTGATTTATAAACGGTATTTTTACAAATACTAAATCGTTATCGTATGCAAGGAGAACAATGAATGTGTTCTTTGTATTGAAATATTACACTGTCATAAAAGTAGTATATTGATCCTAAAGAACTTTTGAAACTTAATTTGTTAAAGTTCTATCGCTTACAGGAAATCAAATGCTTTTATTTTAGATTTATGTTAGGTACTAGATTGTGATCACGGGTTGTAGTGATTACGGGTGGTAGTTGTAGTGATTATAGGGATAATTGCTAGGCCCACTTTGAATAAGACCTATTCAAAGTGGGCCTAGCAATTATCCCTATAAAAGTGCTCAAGATCAGCATTGCCTTAAATTTTACAGCACCAGTAAATTAGTTTATAATAAGATTAACATCTACTTTTATCGACAGTGCGTTAAATAAAAAACGCACTTTTGTTAGCCATACATGTTTTATGTTCAAATCGTAACCATTACAGCAAAATTGATTTCAATTTTATGGTTTCTACTCCCCTGAATCCAATCATTCTTATCGGTTTTGTATGCCATTAAAATATAATGAACTCAAGCAATTCGAAAAACGGTCAAATAACTAATTTTCTCGGTCTTAACTCAAAGAAAACTTTTAGAATGTTTGATAACATCGATTTTTATGTTTTATACCTATGAAACATGTAGTTAGAGTACTTTAATGTAAAACCAATTTTATTAGGTACGCAGATATCTATTTCCCTATGTATGAAAATTACTAAGCAAAACATTTCCTCACTAAAAAATTAAATATTTTAGTGTCGTTTCTATTGCAAATAAAACCAATAAATTTATTAGTGCTTAGTTAGGGTCGACTGTTATTGATTTTGTCAAAATCTATATATAATCGTATACTACCCACCGATTAATTTTTCAAGCGAGAACTTACTTATGAGTACCTTAATATTGATGCCAAATATACGCAATAAAACCTTTTAAATTGTTTTTTCGATCAAAGAAACATCGATAAGACTGGGTATTTTAAATTATGCACACATTATTTAAAGATGAGTTTATTAGTATGTTATCCATTAATTATCAAGTAACTAAAGTAAATATATAACTTAAGATTCATCCTGAAAGATTTATGTTAAATTTAAATTTCCTATTACACCTACCGAAAGTTAAGGACTATGTTCAGGCCGTAGAACAATATTCTAAAGACATACCGAACAAGGATGATTACGTATTATCAAGCAAACACAATATCTAGGGGCACATCTCACTTTAACACGTTTACGCAGGCTGACGTTCAGATGGCTGGAACACTCGTGGACTCGTGCCAGATACTTCCAGCAAGACATTTGGTGAGTATATACATATACAACTACATGACTGCTAATGACTACAGAGGAGCCTCTCCAGCTGTTGATGATTTGGAATATTTAGAAGATTCCTGATATTGATGCAATCGATCTCGTTTTAGCTTATAAAACAGACAATTTATGATGATATATTGATTATTTTTATATTTTATTGCTGATAGTCAATTCAATATATTCAATAATCAATTGGATTTAAAAATTAATTACACAAATAAATAAAATAAACCTGAATGGACATAATATAATATTGTCATCACGCTAGCGCCCGAGGCCCAAGCTGGCAGTAAAGTATTTCTGTATGGCGATCAAGTATTAATTTTATAAAACTATATTGTTCAGTAATATAATTCAACTGTTGTGATCTGAGCTTTCATGATCTCTTTTTACTTATATGTATCATTAGAAACCCCTATTAATATTTATACTTACCAAGTAACTCGTGAACAAATATACTATTTTAATATGTAAGCACAATATGAGCAAACCTCAGTAAGCACTATCGATCATGCGGCTTTGTCCTGTCGCATTGCCCTGAGGGTATACGTAGCTGTCACAGTTTCCGTCTGTCGTACAGTCAGCAGCTATCGTTGTACTGCGAATATCAGCTATACACTTCAAAGCATAGAGCACACCAGATGCGTAGGAAAATGGACATGTGTTTACATTCCCACACAGGCTTGAAACATGCAAGATCTAAATGTTAAGTAAAGAATCATAAATATGAATAACATATTTGTCTATAATATAATATACATTAAATGGTAAATGTTTTTCTCAGTCTAAAAATGTTCTGCTTCCAAATAAACACATATAAGGGGTACTGACATTTTGCATTGATGCGAAAAGATGCATTATATAAGGTGTTCCGTAATGAATTAAATTGATAAAGCAACTCCGAGTGGTCAAAATATTAACACGAAATTCCAATTGCAAACACTGGGTGGTTTTTTAAGAGAGACGAATAACAGTATACCATGTTTCATCCGAACTTTATTTCGATAAAATTAAAAAATAAGTGTGTTGTTTTTGAAGTTCAGACGAAACATGTAAAACGAAGCTTCCAATCAATTCAAATCTCCTGTCACCTCACCTGTACGCTGTTGTGAGAACTGTGATGTGACCAGTCAGCATGTTCGGATGCAGTATCGATCAACCGTCATAAAGGATGCTGCTCCAATACTGAGCTGACCCAGTACTGTCTGTCTAGGCATTTACTATTCACACTCGATACAATAAGCGTGGTGGAGCATTGGTATGGGTTAGACATGGGTATGTTTGTTATGCCTCCTTCATCAATAAGTTGAGATCTTATTAAGACATCAAGATTACAAATTCAAAAGCTTTCTTGATGTGTAGGAAAACTATTCAATCATGAATCAGAATCTGATTTAGGTTTATAATTTGTGTTGCCGATACCAACCTTTTTTCTACAAATGTTTTCTTTTACTTTTTCATATTTCTATTTTGATTTGTCAATTTTGATTGTTATTTTTCCATTATAATATTAAAAAGTGTTTTTTCTCTTAAGTTGTTTTTTCGTGCTTAGGACAGCTATTTAGCGCCTCAAAGAGCCGACGATTAATTTAGGAGAGAGATATATCTAGAAGGAACAATCCAAAACAATTGCCTCAGGGCAGTAACTTGATTGAACTGATTCCACGTCTTCTCATCCAATTTCGAAAAGGTGCGATTGGTATTACAGCCGATATAAAAAAGGCATTTCTTCAAATCTCTGTTTGCCCCGAAGATAGAGAATATTTAAAATTCTTATGGTGGCATGACATAAAGGACAAGAAAAAAGGGCTTAAAATATTTCGGCATTGCCGAGTTGTTTTTGGTGTGACAACCAGTCCATATTTATTAGCAGCGACAATATTATATCACCTTGAAGGGTTTAGTGGTGAAACTGCAGACAGATTGCGCAGTTGCTTTTATGTTGACAATTGTGTGATAAGTGTGAATAACGAGCAGGAAATGAAGAAGTTTGTAAGAGAAGCTAAGGATATAATGATGGAGAAGAATTTTGAGTTACGATGCTGGGTAACAGGCCCAATCCTTACAGATGGAGCTAATGAGCCGGTTTCTGTATTAGGTCTAACTTGGGATCCAGAAAGGGATGAGTTATACTGCAAAGTTCCATTTCTTCAAAAAATTGACGTTAAGCTTACAAAAAGAAGTCTTTTGTCCATGGCTCAAAGTATTTTTGATCCGATTGGCTATGCTTGTCCAGCAACGTTAATTCCAAAATTGTTAATACAAAAGTGTTGGACCATGGCAATTGGCTGGGATGACAATCTTCCAACAAATATAGTCAAATTGGTTAAAGAATGGCTTGAAGAGGTTTCCGCGATAGAAAAATGTCGTATACCAAGACGCATCTGTGCAGTTAATTTAGAAGAGCGTGTTAATTGCACTTTACATATTTTTAGTGACGCCAGTATATCGGCATATTCTGGATGCGTATTCTTGCGTTGTGAATTTAATGGTATGGTGACAGTGCAGTTGGTGATAGCGAAGTCGAGGGTGTCGCCGATTAAGCCTGTTACGATACCAAGATTAGAATTAGTTGCAGCACTTATGGCCACAAGACTGGCATCAGAAGCAAAATCAGCACTACAAATTGACTGTCGTGAATACTATTGGTGTGACTCAAGCATTGTGATCGCCTGGATTAAACGTCAAACTGGGTTAAACACGTTTGTACACAATCGTGTTAAGGAAATACTTTCAAGGACGAATGTGCAAGATTGGAGACACATACCTGGTGAAGACAACCCAGCGGATCTACCATCTAGAGGGTGTACGGGACGGCGTTTACTTGAAAGTGTTTGGTGGGAAGGACCAGTGTGGTTAATGCGCTCAGAGTCAACGTGGCCGTTTAAAGAAGTCATTCCAGATGAACAGGAAGTTAATAAAGAGATCAAAAAGAGTTGCATTACTGTTCAAACGAGAAGTAATTTTTCTGATAGATTGCTATATTTTAGCAAATATACAAAAATTGTTAGAACCGTAGCATGGTGTATTAGATTCTTTAAAAGATGTCGAAAGATGTACGAGAATCAAGATGAGATAACAGCAGAGGAATTTGTCAATGCGGAAATCAGGATTTTGAGAATGCTACAAAAAGAAGAATTTGGCTGCATAGAAGAACTTGGTGCAAAGTTACGAATGGAACTGTTAGAAGATCACAATGGTCTAATACGTGTAAAAACAAGACTAACACTAAGTAACGATAGCGAAAGTTTTATTCTGCCAATACTTCTGCCAGGCAAAGTCTCAAATAATTTAGTGCATAGATTGGTAAGACAAAAGCATATCATGAATCTACATTCAGGCAGTGAAACACTCATTAGCACTTTACGTGAGCAGTATTGGATAATAGGTATAAGAAGGCTTGCTAAGAAAGTTATAAGAGAGTGTATCATTTGCAAGCGCTTTAAGACGAAGGTTTGTAGTGTACCTTCAGCACCGTTACCAATAGATCGTGTAACGACAGGTATACCATTTGAAGTCACAGGTGTTGATCTGGCCGGGCCTATGGTTTTGAAAAATGAAGTGAAAAACTGGATCGTGATTTTCACATGCGGAACCTACAGAGCTGTTCATTTGGAGATATGTAGTATGCTGAGTGCAGAAGAATTTTTATTGACATTAAGAAGATTTATCGCGAGAAGGGGGAGACCTAGAGTCATCTACAGCGATAATGCAACAAACTTCCATGGGACCAATAATTTACTAAACGGCATCGACTGGGAAAAAATTTCTACGACAACATCTATCCAAAAGATTACATGGCGCTTTATACCACCTTCAGCTCCATGGTGGGGAGGATGGTGGGAACGAATGGTGAGAATTGTAAAGGAGATATTACGGAGGGTCCTTGGAAAAGCAGTCGTGAGTGAGAAAGAACTTTATACTGTAATATGTGAAGTGGAGGCTCATATTAATTCTCGTCCGCTAACATACGTCTCAGATAATACAGAATATCTAAAACCACTTACTCCGGCCATGTTTCTACAACCGAGTTCTAGTACAGACACAATTGATTTAGATAATTTGAATCATGATAGGCTAACTGCGCGTTACGTTTATTTGAGAAAATTATGTAATGATATTAAGCACCGATTTCGGTGTGAATATTTAAGTCTTTTGGTCCAAAAAAAGTCAACTAGAAATCATGAATTCCAAGTGGGGGATGTAGTTTTAGTGGGTTCAGATGACTTAAAACGAGTGAATTGGCCTTTGGGATTGGTTACTGAGATAGTTTCGGGGTCTGATGGTGCTGCTAGAGTGGCAAAGGTTAAGACGGCTCACGGAGAGAGGTTAAGGGCGTTTCAACGCTTGTTCCCGTTAGAACTGTCACATACGCAACTTCCACAGTCATCGGTGTCCAAGGTTGAGAATACTCCTCCTGCAACCATGGCTCCTAATTCATCACCACCTAAAACCACGAGGTCTGGTCGTCTCGTTAAAGTCCCGTCGAAATTTTTGTAATGTTCAGTAATAATATGTATTAATGTACGAAAGATGTTAATTTGAACTGTGTAGTAAGGTAGGTGGTTCTTGCGCATCGCATAAGTTTGTTTTGTTTATATATGTGCGCATGCGCAAGGCGGGCAGTATGTTGCCGATACCAACCTTTTTTCTACAAATGTTTTCTTTTACTTTTTCATATTTCTATTTTGATTTGTCAATTTTGATTGTTATTTTTCCATTATAATATTAAAAAGTGTTTTTTCTCTTAAGTTGTTTTTTCGTGCTTAGGACAGCTATTTAGCGCCTCAAAGAGCCGACGATCAATTTAGGAGAGAGATATATTTAGAAGGAACAATCCACAACAATTTGAGTAGTAGCTTGTGGTCCCTTGCAACATATAGCCTTGAAGGAGAAGGAGGAATTTTCTCTGTAACTATTTCAGTTACAATTCGCGTTTTAAAAACTCAAGAAAACACACGTCTTGAGTAAGCAAGTACTAAGGAAAAGCAGCTATTGGAATAGTTGCGTTTAATTTAAACAAATAATAATAAATAAAAATTAAACCACTGTATTGAAATCTAGATTCCCTGATACAACTATGATACAATACCTCCTAAAATTATTTTTTGGAAATTAATTAAGTTCTCACCAACACAAGACAATCAAGTATTAGTTGGTCCTTCTTTCCTTGAATAGAAAAGGGTTTTATTGAACCGTCACTTGTTTCTACAAGTGACGGTTCAATAAAACCCTTTGCACACATAAGCCCCTCTCATCGCTGCTTGTTGAAAGTGGCACTCGACTCGCTGCGAGTATACGGCAGTTGTCGTGCAACTGCATGAAGTGTCAATCATATTTTATCTCACGAATGGTCCATTCTGGAACACGCTACGCTTGATGACGTCATGTTTTGAACTTTAATTTTTAACCTTTACATTTGCACTCTATTCGCCGTTAATTTAATAGAAAGACCATTTTAGGTAGATGATTTAGTACGTGTTCAGATAAGTTTTGATAGTGCAAAGGGACATTTTAAGTATTTAGAATGAAGCATTACAATTACTTAAATATGTAACAAGAGTAAATTTAGATATAACTTTTTACGCTTACTGTACAAATAATAAATTTAAAATAGCTCCAGTTAGTGATAATCCAGTAATCTCAATTATTATTTAATAGTAAACTTGAATCGCATTAACGAATATTCGGTTATTGAGTTTTCGCCGCTCATAATTTAATTAGTAAGGAAGATTAAGTTCCTACATAATGTTGTAAGCCTCTTGTGGCTTGACCTCCTTTTCGCTTACACCGTATCGAATCAACCGCTTTATTTTGAACATGAAATATATTTTAGAAACGATAAATTTCAATCAAAAAAAGCTCTTTATGTTATTTACTCTGATGGAAGTCACCTAAATTTCGTTTTGTGTTGAGCAGATTTTTTAATAAATAAAAAGCCCTCATTTATTTGCTTCCGAATCTGAAGAAATTTTAATTTCACAGAAGCTGCGGTATCTATTGTATAATGCGCACTTGGTGTATAATTCAAAAAGATGTTTTTGTATGTTATGAGATTTGCGTGACATTCTTTTATCTTCGAACAATTTACCTGCAATGGGAATATTGCAGTAAACAATCCGTGCAACGGCATTCAGAGTCAGTGAATGCACCGAAGCGCGTAGCGGATCGCGTCATTACTACACACAATACAGAAACACACAAGTCTCCCTATAGTACCTACCAAGAGCTCACTTCTGTCGTACACAGACAGACATGTGCACGCGACGTGCGTTACAGGTGTAAAGGTTAAAACTTATTTTTTTTTCTATACAAATAGCTAATTATCCACTAACGGATTTCAATAATATATCTACGGAGAGTTTTGCTTACGAGGCGTCGAATTCTGTCATATAATGAATGTGAATTACGTTAAACTTAAAGAGTCTCTAGCAAAAATAAACGGTGTATAGATTACTGAAACCCACCTTAAGATATATTCATCTAAAACGGCATACAAAGGACTTCTTTTTAACAGATTTTTATATTATATGTTGTAATATAAGCATTGACAGTTATACTAATCAGCTTTGAATATATGCTAGAACCTTTAGTCGTAATTACCAACGAAAACTTCACAAACATTCATAATTTTATTCATTACAGTTGGAACTTCGAGAATATAGCCGCTGAAGTTTATTTTATTAGGAAAATTTACTGCATATCTGATTACGACGATTAGTCTCCAGAACACTTGGTTCTTCTTGTGCGGATACCGTGAATAAAAGTTTCTGTTCTTCTAACAACTTTCACATAATCTTCGGTTGAACTATAATAATTTAGATACGGTATGGGACAATCTCAATCAATAGTTTCTCACGACTTGGTACTTGAATCTATTATGATAAAGGCCTAGCAGAACTCGTATTGCATCTTAAGTGTGCACTTAAATAAAGCAACGTGATGTCATTCGTACAGTTACAGTAGTTTACTAATTCAACGATGTGATGAGTTCACCCTACATCTTCTATTTGTTAAAATAAGCTTAAGCCAATTATCGGCCGATACTTGTACGTATTCACACACGCACGGAATTATCTAATGATAGATGCTACTGAAAAATTTTACTTCATGACAATAAAAATACTAACAGATGAACCGAAGCAAGATCTAGTGATCAAAAGGAAGAGACTAGATATTAGAGCTGAACATGAAACTTTATTAAAATAGCAGGCACAGTAGGACTTCATTTGTGTTTATTTGTTGTGAGAATTTACTCGACAATTTGTATCCATTAACGAAGTGAACGAAGGCTCAATAGGTGCTCGTAACCAGGATTTAACGTCTTAGTTCACAGTGGGAGCGAGACGTCGGTTTCTTGCTCCGAGAATTTTCCCGAAACATTTCTGGACACATTCCTTACAAAAGTTCTCTATTTATGAATAAAATATCAAAATAATTTTGGATTCACCTAAAGACATATTATAAAATGTTTTTTTTATAAACACCGAAAATTGTTAGTTTAAAATATTACCCGTTGACTAACATTAGGCGATGACGTTGAAACACGCAAAATGACATCATCGTTTAAGATATTTGCAACTGAGAGTATAACATCAATTATTCACGCACACGGTAGTGATTACTCGGTTTCGTATAAACGTCAACAGAATAACATACAAAAATAATAAACAATCAGCTAACAACAGTAGAAAGGAGGTTATGTTGTTAAAGACTTAGAACAATAGGTAATAACATCATTATATCTGTCAACATCATTGCGTAAAAACGATTTATGCCCACTTGAATGTTTTGTGCAATCCGTGACATATGATTTTTATGTCTCCATCGTAATGTTTCTGTTAGGTATTTTAAATTATAGAACAAAAATTCAGCCACTCCTACAACCTTGTCTTGAGACAGATCACAAGAACATTAACATTAGATTTCTGGTACTTTTTATTTCTTAATATATTACCATAATATAGACTAACTTCAGTGATTAATATCTGGACTTTTAAAAAGTAAAAGTGCAGATATTAATCCAATACGCGTTAGATCTGTTTGAATTTGTATTCGCTCCTGAAAGGAAGACAACTATTCCAATCCCTGCGATGATTCTCTCTTCGTTTCCTGACATTACTGCAAGAAAAATATTTTAGTACTCATTGCCCTCGTAGACGTCTTTAGTCTAAGTTTGCGTCCACATTTTATGCCTGTTGAGAAAAGTAAATAATACTTCTACTAAAAATTGTAAGCAATCTACCTTTGAAGATATCACTGTGCATGTTTCAGTTATAGATAAATTGATAAAATTGTCAGAGGATATTTGTATCACTGACATTTTGACAGCTCGCATTCAGGTGATAGGTAATAATTCAAATTGATGGATAGGCGCTAAATTCGATAATGTTAGCGAGAAGTGTATTAAGATATTTTGATAAACTTTTTTTTATGGAAGTCAACTCATTTTTCTCAAGGTATCTGAAACATGGGTGATCTAAATAATAGACTTGAGCAATTATATGATTTTTCAGTTTTAAAATAGATAAACTATCCCTGTATGTTACTAAATTATATGTTCATTTCCTGTTAACTATGGAGTAAATGTAATCGATTGTTGGAAGACTTCCAATTTTTTTTCTAACTATATTCTTGCGGCTGGCACTGGTTATCAACGAATGATATTTGATTCCCTGTACAAAATTAAATCTAATTTTAGAACGTTACATTCACACTTTTTTTAGGAAACATCAAATAGGTACATAGTGACATTATTTTATTCGTTCCTGCATTGATTTAGCGAACATGCACCTTATTGTATTATTTTTATAATCGTTTTCCAAGCTTTCGGGTTAATATTAGATGAATTATACATATCTTGAAATTCAAAATTATTTTAACTTATTGAAGATTGTCTTAAAGCTCGACGTATTTAAATTATATTTTGCATAGACTTTAATACAAATAAACGTTTTAAATGTAAATAAAATATAGACATAATATAACTGGGTGCTGCACAAAGCATTCAGTTAGAAATAAAATAAGTAAATAATACTAAAGTAATGCGACTATCAAGTTAATGTAAATTAAAAACAAAAAAAATCATAACTATTGGCCGTTTTTCAATCGTTTTGTACATGTATAAACATACAACATACACACATTTAAGTAACATTATTTAAGTGTATTTTTACTTGTATAACAGCCAATTGTTACGATTTTTTTAGTTTTTAATTTATATTACCTTGATGAAAAAAAATGATTGCAATAGCCTGAACAGATTCATCTGACGTGGAGTATCTATAGGTCTGTCAGGAACTCTAATAAATACACAAACGTCGGCCATTATTATAAGATATATAAGATAGCATACGAAGGTCACCTATCACGTGGAAGCAATCAAATTCGGACATATACCGCTACGCTCTGATACTCGCATTACATCTACTAGTATTTATTTATTTTATTTATATATATTGAAAATTACAATTTAAATATGTCGAGCTTTAAGACAATGTTATAACGATTGTAATATTAGTTGAAATAATTTTGGAGGTTTGAGATTTGATGGGTATCTGTAGTATTATTTAGTTGGCATTTACTATGCCATCTATCCCTGTGTTATTATTATCAAACATTTCCTTATTTTTCTATAACCATTTAGATTAATAATTTTAAAAATATCGAGAGCTTATATGCTCTTTAAAGAAGACCATCGATCATTATTAAGGCTGTGGTGTGTGTGTGTGTGTGTGTGTGTGTGTTTGTGTGTCTTTAGGGAGCTGGAAATTATGTCGAAAATGTTAACGAACTTTGGCTTTTAAACAAGAATGTGAAAAGTTATTGCCAGTTACAAATTAAAATGGGAAGTGTTAATAAATTGGAGATTATGTTACATAAATTCTACTGTCTTAAATGATTGATCCAGCGAATCGAGAATACTGTTAAGTACCGCCTAACTAGACGTGAACCGTCCAAGTATCAGTTTAGTAGTTACTAACTAATTTACGTCAGCGTCGTCAGAGGGCGAGACGGGCGTGAACCCGTGATCGCTTCTTATACCCCCAATTATAACTTTGGACGCATTACATTTACACCTTATTATCAGGATTCAACGACTCTGAGATCATCTGTTGAAAATTAAGCGGCTGCATTTTTTAAATTCTTTATTTTTTCATCACACTTCTCTTCCTTGAGTTAATTATACCGCATTAATCATACGTAATTATTCGAACAGCAACTGATGACTGCATACTCGTGAATGGCAAATGGTTTTTTTTTGTATCCTTGAAGTAACTTGCGGATTAAGAATTATTTAAACGTAAAAAACTACTGACATGCATAGTCCTAAGATTTTTCTTTTAGTTACGGTTGTATGAAGCAATTAGGTAAATAGAAAATGTTCAACGTCAAATCCAGGAATGCTTCAAACAAAATCACGAATATAATCAAACAAATATTGGTGCTATTATCCCCGACTTGAGGAGATTATGTGTAAGAGCGTGTTAATTGAGTCGACCTCATCTTATCTGGAGGTCCTATATAAACAATTAGAAACTCAAGAGTCTAGGTATGTATTCAAGATCAGATTTTGGTCTTGAATTATCTATAATGTACAAAGTTCTCTTTCATATGATACATTAGAATAAATATTAGACTTAGATGCTATTTTTAATGTTCAATGCCATCAAAATAAAATGTTTTAAAGTGAATCGATAAAAGATTCCCGATTTTTATAGACGACATTTTCTAACTTGTTGGGTCGCATATTAAATTTCAAGTACTGCTTTCAATGGCGCGTTGCTCCATTCTAATGTGAACTGAGATTTATGGGCACCACACACTCCATAATATCAATGCGGGCTTAAGAGCCCCGCACAGTATTCTATTAAAAGTACGCTTTTCGAATTGAATGTAAGTGAAATGAACAAGGTCCTTCAAATAGGTTTATTTTAATAAAAAACTACCTATAGGTATAAAAAGTTTCCTGAAAGTAATTGATAATTACAATATTAGCAAAGAAAATCATAAGTTAGCACAATTTTAACTTTGATTCCAAAAAGTATTGACCACTGTTGACATTTTTTTACTCTTATAAGAGAGTAAATATATTGTCAAAATACATTAGGATTTGAAGAGACATGAATTAGAATAATTGATTACTTATTTTTATTGATGACTTTACAATAACACCAGATTTGTGGTCTAAATGCATGTGAGGTTCTAAAAAGTCTAGACCGTAGTATTCTCTAGTCTGCTCTAACAATACCTTGTTTCAGTGACTATGCTCGAGGAATAAATGCGATTTGAATATATTATCGGGCGCATTACGTACGATTCGCTTGAGGCGCGTATCTTCCCGAGGCTGCTGAATTCAGTCGCACACATTTCCAACTTCATCTTCGGCTTCGACAAAGACTTCAGCTATATATTTGAGTCCCGGTTGTTCGCCAAGATACGAACGCAAAATCAAAAGAAAATTTGGCCAAAATTTAAAATTGGCACCCAACATTCACCCGCGTTTGACTGTAATAGTTCTTTAACAATTGTACTAGCCTAATGAAGTTCAAAGTATTCCATCGAAAGTCAAAACACTGGAGTCCGAGCAAACTACGCTTAGTTAACTTCAATCGAGTAGCACCGGCGGGGTGAGGGCGAACCGTAATTAATTACTGCTGTTGCTGACAAGCGAAGGCTGCTAAGTACATGTCGCTTCATAAATAATCTAGTAAACTCTAGATATAGCATCCTAATCGAAAAATTATCGGCTTCGTTATAGAACCTCTATGTTGGAACTTCATTACAACACTAAAACAGTTTCGCTCTGAAACTATTTATGCACATTGTTAGGTGTTCTTTATTTGATAAAATTATGCAGTTGTGTATAGAAAATTTTATGTAAAATCAAACGATTTTTCTTATACCTAACCATGATTTGAAAATAAACATTCTTGTTTATTACGAATAAAATCCGCTCCGGCAGTAACTCAAACCCGGGACCACTAGGCCAACCAGCAAACCAGATTATTATACTCCTATATATATATTATTATTACTCCATTATACTCCAATATATATATATATTATTATTAAAAAACATTGCAAAATTTCTGAAAATACATAATTTAAGTTGTCGATTCTAAAAAACCTAAATTTTTTGAAAGATTCGTTGAAATAAAACAAAAAATGTTCCTGATAATGCATTTTAGTAAACTGAATGAAATTCGGTCTTTTCGGCAAATGAAAAAATGCGCGAAAGCGTTATCGATAATACCAACCAATGACAAAGTCTAAATTACATACATGAAATGGTATCTAAATCCACACTTATGCCAGTAAGACTGAAGATGAAATTCCCAAGATTTCAATCAACCATAACCTTGAAGAAAACGAATACCGTTTAAATTTGTTTTAGTACCGCACAAATAATACTCTATTCATGTTCACATAACCTAAAAGTGATTTGAATCACAATTCAGCTAAGCGTCAAGGTGGGTCAAGGCAAACAGACACGCGTCCTATCAAAATAGGGATTGTAAATAAATTCGGTTCCGCCGCAACCCACTCCCCTCAAATCTCTTTATCTCTTAAATTCTATTTATAAACGTTGTCAAAAATCTGTAACCCAATATAAGACTCTAACACACATGTATAAGGCAAATAATTCTTTGCTACACAGTAGCAATGTGTTCAATTTTCAAGTAGCTCTTTGTATTTGGTAAAAATTACAAGTCTTACATAGACCTTGGAAGTCGTAGCGCTGCCATTTAGTCTGATCGCATAATAATACGTATTACTTGTTTAATACACAATGTTGTCTATCTTTCATTACGAAATCAGTTCAAAACGTTATAAACTTACCTGCTGCACACGCGACAAGCAAATAAAAAAGGGATACTTTTTTAGGTTCAAAGAGAAGTCAAACGTTGGCCCCGAGTTTTTATGACTTTTTTTACACAATCCTCATATTACAACAGTGTTTAACACATGAGCAGTGCAAAGGAATATTTAACTATTGATCATTTAATAAAGCACTAGTTGGCTAAGATTTCTTAAATTCCTTTTCTTTGATTAAAATTAATATAAAAAAAGTTTTATTTAAAAAAATTTAATTATCATTTATAAAATTTGCAGATTCTACAATATTCTGATTGAAAATTGATCGTAAGTCTCATTACTCCATGTATTTTATCCGCACCATTAAATAAGTGATAAAGAGGATACAGTAAAGGAATCCATTCCGATCGATGATATCACAAAATAAATCTGTCTGCCTGTGTCTCTACGCGGGACGCGCCCGGATCCGGTTGTTAAGCTAATAGAAACTTCTATTTTTATTACAAGATGTTAAAGCGTCATTCAATGATCAGTTGCCTTTATTTTCAATTCTTTTAAGTTGGGTTTATCTTTATTAAATGCGTAAAATTTAAACCTTACTTCAATGAACTGTTGATACAAATGTTCAAGGTCGTCACTGAATTTAAATAGAAATAAACGTCATCGAGGTTAAAGTACAAATCGTAATGTAATAAAAGTAAATTGAAGACTACCTACACTTAATGGTACAAACTGGGAACGGATATAAAGTTAAATGAAAATATGTAGAAAAATCTATCTAGATTAAATAATAGAAAACCAATAACATACATATTATCTCTCTTATGTAAATACAACGGCAGGGAATAGAAACTGTTCTGAACTTGCTCATTCACATATTTAAACAAGCGAAGAGAGCTCAGTTTAGTTTTTGTTCGAAGTTATATGGACATTGGTTCACGATGTGCAGTTTCTAAAGTGTAAAGTTTGCTAAGAGTCTCGCAAATGTTTCCATGACATTTGACCTCGTCTGTGAACGGAACTTAGATTCAATGGATGCTATTAATGACGATGATAAATAATTGCCTACATCGTCTGCGATTTATGCAATGCTACGTTCAAGGTGAACAGTTCGTGCTATTGACGATTCAACCATTCTCTAATAAGTATAAAAATCTTGAGGAGAAAATAAAATTTTAATACAATTCATTATCCATATCTAGATAGTATGCAGATTAACTACGATTAATATGTTGGGTTTCAATGAGCTAACAAGGGATGGTTTGCTTGCGAGGCATTAATTATAATATCTATACTTCACATAATATTATTCGTTTTATAGGTTACTGAAATACAAAATAGAGGTAATGGGTTAAAATCACCACGTAATCAAAATCTTGCATAAGCTAGCGTGAAAAAGCTTTTATAGCACAATTTATTTTTATATATTTTTTGCAAATATTAGATAGACGCTCAATTGATTTGGTAGATGATCAGACCAGCTGTAACCAGTTTAATGTTGTAAATATTAGTAGAACAAATCAAAAGAGAAGTCAAAAATATTTGTACTCATAATGTACATTTAAATTAAATTTATTTGTTGGATCACAAAAGTGTAAAACAACCTCGTCGATTATTGTATCTGTAGTGTTATTAACTCGATTACAGTTTGTCTTTTGTGTACGTTCAATTTTTTTTAGTTTCAAAACGAATTTTAATGGTGTTGTTTTTATAATTTTAGTCGATTAATGCTTAGCCTTTGTTGTTTCTGTAATGTTGAAACTGTCACACTCTCAACATTACAGCAACACTCTTGCTTCTCATACTTCTGTTTATTAATTTTAACATTGTTTCAACAGCATTCATTGAACATACAACATATTTTATAATAAACCAAGTGTTGCCTTAAATTTTACAATATACATCTAAAAATCAAAAAGAGAGAGACTTGTAGTAATTAAGAATAAAACTTTCAGTCATTGCATGTGAAAGGATGTCTTATTATATATGGGCGTATATTTATTTATGCGCGTGTGTATTTATGTATACGCGCGTACCTACATATTTAGCGTAGCTAAATATTAAAAAAAATTACTGCAGTATGTAACTTATTTCATGGTTCAGATAACTTGTTATTTAATTATGTGTACTCGATCAATTTAATTAATTTTCTTTATCGGATACAAACCCTCGGATATGTAATATGATTTAGAAATTCAATTTTGCTGACATCGGTGCTTAATAGAATTTCTGCCAATAATTCTAACATACAATAAGAAAGAAACGTGAAACATAATTATGTTGTAAGATAACCATTTTTTTACATAAAAATTAACTTTAGTATCAGTGCTGCCTTCAAATCACTGTATCAAATAGAAATTATGTTGTACATTAAAGAATCAAAGTCAATAAAGTAAGATAACATTACAATGCTCGCAATATTTGTTCAGGCTAATCATTTCGTTCCATAGTGTGGTTGGCAAACTTTACTTCAAGCTGAATAAACTGTAGGACAATATGTACCTATAGATTACTGTAATATAGGCGAAGAATTTATTATTTCTGACTACTTTTATAAATTAATGACTTAAAGACAATAATTTTATGTGCATGACTAAAATTTTTGTATATATAATTAAATGATGCGGAAAATTATTTTGTAGGAAAATTTAGCCGGTTTGATTATAAGGCTTTACAAAACCAAACAATAGAATCTAGTGAAGAAAATATACTAAATTGTAATTATACTCAAATACAAAAGCAACAGTAAAATTATAAAATATACAGATTTGTTTATGTTTACATAGATGACATTTGATCTCGTCTAATTAGGGTTTTATAATAAGGAATCTACAGTGTTCTCTTATACCTCATAAAATCTTTTTACCTCTTTGTTGTACTGGCTTCCTAGGAAATATAAAAATAAAATATCGTTGGTTTAAGACAGTGGCAAAATTTTTTCACAAAAATCAAGTCTGTATTACTACCTAAAATTCTGTCATTATGGAAGAGTACAGCAGGCATGAAAGCATGCAATTTATTTGTATTGTGCTATGAAATTTTAATGATCAATGGTGCACATTAAATATATTGTGATTCTACGATGTTGCCATCAGGCATGACATTGTCTGAACTGTAATATTAGTACACGGTAATGATCGATAAATTTCTTGATCGTTTTTATATATTATATATAATTAAATATTTCTCTAAGTCAATTAATATGTTAATTAATAAATTAAGTTATGTAAATTTATATCAAGGAAAGAGATGGTTTTAATGCATCCATATCATGATATGTATGGGTGGTATCATTTCGACAGCATTAAAATAATTTAAAACACAAATAGTAGAGAATTATATTATTTTTTAAAATTGTAAAATTTGGGCCCGAAATGTCACGATTTATATGCTGTTGTCAGTATAAGACCAGCGAACAAAGTGAAAACTACATTATTACAAAATGTTGTTTTTAAGAAATCGTCAGTGTTTGAGGAGTAGGTATATATTTCCGATCATTGAAAAATAAGAGTATAAACTAATGTGTAGTTTAGTAATTAGTGGAATGAGACAAAATTGCGATAAAAGTATTATAGTCAAGTTACAAAGTCAACCCTTTAGGTCATTTCCTAGAAGTAAACTTACTTTAATCTCAAGAACTTATAGCACAAAAGTTTATACAAGTAAGTACGTCTCTAACAAACATCAGAAAGTTACGCAAAGGACTAGGTGCGATCATACCTAACTAAACCACTGGAGGAAATTATAATACTTTGAAAAAGTTGAGAGCTTAATCTAACTACGGTTAAGTCATATTGAAGTTTGTAAAAGTTATAATCAGGTGATTTGTTGTAAGCCAAGTTGTAGGATGCGATCAGTGAAATGCGTACTTAGCGTTTTAAATAAATAAATATTTTATAAATATTTTTAAATAAATATTTTATAAATATTTTTAAATAAATATTTACTAAAGTTTCAATCAAAATTCAAATCAAATATTATATAAAATATTGGTATTTTTTTATGTATACCATAGACTAATCTGAAAACAACATGTAGCACTTTTATGGAACATCGGTGCATTAAAACTATGATTGTAATATTATTATTAATAATAATATTTCTCACACTTACATCTTTATTATCTAGCTCCAACTAAGCATCATTCATGTTTGTGTTATGGACACTAGATACAGAGAAATTTTGATAATTATTTATATATAAAAATATTAATTAGAAATATACTATTTAGTAAAAACATCATAACATAAAACAACATAAAAATATCCATGACCTGTGAGCAAATATTCGTACAAATACAAACACATCACATGTACATCATACAAATGTCTTCTTCGATTCAAACCAGAGACCTTTGGAGTAACATTCTGCAATTAGATAACATTATTAATAGCTAGCGAATATGATACAAACACGTATTTAAATGAAAATATATATTTATTTAACAACAGTAACAAATCCTTCAGAACACAATATCAAAACTGACTCGTGACATAACGAGTCATAAAACAAAGTATTTAAAAATAGAGAATAGTTTTAAAAACATGGTATAAATATGTGCTATTCAGCCAATTTCCAATAATTATTTTTACTTTAAATATAAATATATTATCTTTTGTAACCATTGCTAACTTTCACATGGATTTCGTATCTATGTTTATATTCGCCTTTATAAAAGACTTGCCAATTAATAAATCTTAATTAACTATAGGTTAGGTTGTAGATTGATGACAAAAATCCGTTTCTGGCAGTCGCCGGCCGTTCACAGACGGCATGCTTACTTTATTGTAGTAGAATAGTACCGGCTTAAGAGCCGGTACTAAGGGGCTAAGACCATAATCCAACCCTAAGGGGTTGGATTATGGTCAACACGCTCATAATAAACTTTTAAATAATTTCTATTCTGTTCTGTTCTATAAGAGTTCAAGGTCACTGTGAGTGCGTTGGCGTAAATAGAACCTACTTGTTACAAACGTCTACTTAAGTTTCAACCGAAACGGTACTTTTCCAAATCTAAATATAAAAAAGTATTTTCATGTAAGTCGCTGCTGTTATTTTCATACGACTTAAGATATGACCGCAAACATAGAGTCGGTTCGATTCGATAAAACCTTACAGTAGGGGTGTAATTTTAATCGAATTGATTTTCTTGTTCATTTAACATTTAGTATCAAAAAATAAGCATTTCCACAAAAGTATATTTTCCTACTCTTAAGTCAATCTTGCCAATATTCCCTTCAAACGAATCGCAACTTTTTTTTAAGACAAGCCGTTCATGAGATGGCAAAAAGCAAATTAATTTTTCCATCTTTTTTTTTTACAAAAACAAAGCAAAGGTCTCGATACCTGATAGTATTGTAGTAAAGTAGACGTGGATACGTGGAGACCAATACACGTGCTCCTCAGTAGGAAAGAATAGGGAGAGATAAGGGCAAAAGCACCTCAGAGCACTCTCCATGGTACAACTGATAAAAAGCAATCTTGCTGAAATCAAAATTTTGCATATCGTGAGTCATAGTAATACTGTTGTTTCAGCAATCGATTCCAATTATTTGGAATAATCAAATCTCTTCTTCCATAAAATGCTGATAATATAGCAAAACATCGCCCGCATTTTTACTCAATGCCGATCTTGATAACATTGGAAACACTATAACTGAGCGTACCAAAATACCTTGCTTTATTTATTGTAAGCCATGTCTACTCGTTTATTTAGTTAAGACCTGCAAAAATGTGTGACTTAAAATATTATGCGTTGTATCAATAATAGATATATAGTATTACGAAAGAACCGCCTAAGGAGTTACAGTAGATATAACAATAGATTTTACACGACAAAGATTCGCAGCATGCACTAGAGGCATTGTAGAGGTGTGTCCAGCGTGGACGAAATAACGGCGGGCGTTGGCAAATGTTGTGAAGGAGATCATCCTTCACAACATCTCCCTTCCGTCTATCATCTCGGAGATAGTCGAGAGAGACAGGTCATGCGGTCCTAACGTATTGTGAGGTAGGAGGTAGGTAGGTAGGAAGGGAGGAGGAGGCAGAACGAGAGCGGAAGGCGGTCTCCACCTCTCTCATCCATCGCCAAAGAACGGGGAGGAGAAGAACTACCTTGAGGCACCTGATGCTACAGCCATAATACCTCAGGGCTCCGGGTGCGGTTGGGGATACGCTCGAGTGACAGAGTTAGATTTTAGTTCATAGTTATGTGGTTATATTGAAATTTTTTATACATGACTATTATTATTTTTTTGACTATGAATTTAAAAATTTTTAGAAACGTAATAAAAGATTAAGGTTTTTATAGTTAGGTGTCTAAATTTAAATCTACCAGCACGAGAACAATGTTAAGAATCTGTTCGCAGTATTTGTTTCAGGGTATACTACAGCTTCGCTTAACTATGTGATTATTTTTATTTTTATTAGGTAGGCACCTACAATTTAAAATGATCTGAAACTGTGAAGTGTAAATTTTGTGGATTTTGAGTTAAAAGTGTCGGTGTTATTATGAACAATATGGGCATCATTGTAATTACTTGATTTAAATAAATTCATAGACTTTCACAAAATTTAAATAGGTAACTGCATTACAATTCAGAGAACGTATTGGTAGGTACTTAATAAACACTACCAATATGTAAAAGTAAAAATGTAATAGTAAAAAGAAAACCAATAGTTTTTGTTTACTAACAGATAAAATAAAACTCTACATTACCGTGTTCCTAATTAAAATCAGGTTTGTAGAAACATTAATATCAAAGAAAATTACCTACCTATTAACTAAACAACACATATACATATTTGCATAACAACGAAAACTGGGTACTACCTAAACAAACCATCAAGAATCGTGTCGGTTTTTTCCCCTTCAAGTTCATCTCTCTGTGCGAGTGAGACAAAACTTCGGGATGTATGACGTCATTCGATAGACACTCGAATTCAAAGACTGGTTCAAAAACTGACCTCGGTGGAACGAGATACAACCAACGAAAGCGAAGATGCATTTCTTTACAGCCAGTGATTTATTTACTCTAGGGTATATACCCTAGAGGTGCGAAGTTCCACCTTATACAACTCCGAAACTTATCTGAAATTTAATTGAGACGAACGGTAAATAGAGAAAGGAGTAACCTATCTATCTATGAAAGTAAATAATATTTTACATTTAAAATCAGCTGATATTAGGATAAAAAGTTTTAAAAAGTTTACGCCGTAAAAGTTTAGAAACTGTTGTAAAAGTCGAAAACTTGTTATATTTGCATATGTCAGAACAATACGATTGCTGCAATTTATAAACTGACCTTGTAAAGAAGTTCCGTGCGCGCGCAGGTAAAACACCGAAATCCCACAGGTGAACGTTATCCACGATTCAAAAATTCACAATTGTTTAAGTCACTTCTTGGTAGTTGGCGCGGAACCGGCGAACACTCGTGCGTTTCCTATTAACGGCGCACCACAACAATAAGCAACAACTGCTTCGTCTGTTTGTTTATAAAATTATGAGCCACTTATTAATAATTTCTTTGGTCAGAACTGCGCATGCCCGTGCAACACGCGCCCAGTTTCAAATAGGTTATGTTTTAAGTTGTAAGCACGTAAATACTTCACTTACGCACTTCTCACCACTTTCCGAGAAGAATCCTATTGGAACAGAACCGCGCGAACTTTTTCCACTTGACACAACAAACTTTATCAGTCGTTCCCACAAGAATAACTTACTTATTTAGCACTGTGACTGACACTATCTCAACTTTGCCCATAAGCCGGCTCTACCTGCTGTAAACGAAGGCCTCGTATGTACAACAAACACTTCAAAACTCCGGAACCGGTAATAATTTGATTCCACACGTGATATTGACACTGTCAAAATAAAAATTGGTTGTAAACAGCGGCACTGGACTCACTCACGGACGACACATTTCATGTTTAAACGCCCTGTAGTCCGAGCGGCAAATTAAACGAATAGAAAAGAAAATAAGCGAAGAATACTAAAGTCGTCGACTGCGTAGCCGCGCGTCCGACACTCGATGAGCGCTGTACTAACGCGAGACGAGAGGCCGCGCGACCGCCCGCCACCCGCACCCCTTCGCCCCGCGCCTACCGACCTATGAGAAAACTTGTCATGGAAAAAATCATGAGTGCATGCAACAGATTACACTACTTCGTGCCGAATTATCATGAAATTCCCTTGAACATTTGTAGTGGAATTTGCGTCTTTGCTGTGTTTGTTTTGTCAGTTTTTGCGGAGCCGGTATGCGGAAGGCGGGGTCGGGCGGCGGAAGGTATTCAATTAAGCTCGAACGCCACGTGCGTGATGCACCCAACCCCACAAAACTAAGGTTAATAACATCAGATTCATTGATAGAAACAAATTGACTTACCACATATGATTTGTTTGTTTGTATTCTTTTAAGAATCCTATTCTTGTATGAAATCTAAATCATATCTAACCGCTTACAAGTTTGTAAAAGTTTATATTTATTGTTTTTTAAGAATTTGTTTGAGAGCGGTATATACGGTTATTAATATAAGTTTGTAAAGGAGTTTCTGATGTAATAATTGCATAATTTCACGATACTTATAAAATTTGAACTGTACAAATTTCAGAACGAACTTCAACACTACATAATTAATCATTATTGATCAACATCTTCATCAGTGTAGAAATAGATAAATAAAATACCCGTGATACGATACAACATATTTAAATGGAAGAAACCTTAAAAACTCGTGAAAGAAACACATTTGAGACCCTGTTAAAGTAAATATATCCTTAATTTAGTTAATAATAAAGGTAAATTAATAATTTACGTTTATTATTTAGATAAACAAAATGTTGATGTGACAAATTCGAAAAAGTATAAACGGTGATAAATAAAACTTGATAGAAAGAAAATATATTAGTTGCGTAAAAATAATTAAAAATATCAATAATATCCAAAGAGTAATAATATCCTCTTTTACTACGAAACAATTCATTACACTTGTTACATTATATCCATTCTCGATTTTTCGTTACAGTTAATCCTTGGTAATCGTCGGCGTAAATAAGATTATGTAGCTCGATGTATCCGCACTTTTACGAGACTACTAGACAAGGTTTGAATATGAAAGCTATGGATCGGGGCTCTGACAATTATATTGTACTTAGATATTTATTTTTAAAGTAATGTCTTTGATAATCTAAATATGTTAATCAAGAAGAAACACTACAGTTTCTAAGGTGGAATCTACTGAAGATGTGATTCCCAAGGTGAGGCTTAAACTTGAGATGAAACTCTTGCTCTTGCTCTACACATATTTTAAAAAGAGTAAAGGTACAGTTGCTAGAGTCGCCTGCAGGCCGCCTTTTTACGTCTGGTTCAACTACTGAGGTACTGGTCGACTTCTATTCACTTTCTGCCTACCTACTCCTTCTTCGCCGTCACTTTCTTAGAATTTATGAACCACCTGCCACCATCTAACTACAGCGGTCGAGAAGAATAGGTTGTGGTTGTGGCCACCTGCAGTCAAAGCTCACCACTCCTCGGTCCATACCTATTTCATTACGTGTTACGCTCCCTCATCAAGCCATCAGCCGCAATGGAGGCAGGTGGCAATCGGTTCCCTTCCAGGTATCTGCCCTGAACCGTGCTGCTTTTCCACCCAGGTCGCATAGCAGCATAAGACAGCCCTTAACATTATTGTGAATCACTGATATTATGTATTTCCTAACATATAAATAAAGCATTGTATATCAAAATAATAAAACTATATTCTTGTCTTAATAACAAATTACTTTCAAATAAGATTGTTAGGTAGTTAACCGTGAAAACGAAGCCCGTCCAAAGTATAGGTGGTTTTGTTCAGGTTTATTATTAACAAGGATTATTATTTGATAAAGGAAGTAGCATGCAATCAAATTTGACAGGCAGAATTATTTTTAAAGTTATTTTCATTAACAATATCGTGAGCTTCCATCTGACAGGTATAATTAGCGAGGATTAAACAGTAAATTGCTTTATTCCGCTTTTGAACGAAAAATGATGTTATTTTATTTACTGTTATAAAAAAACAGAAAGAAGTTTGGAATACCGAAGACATGACACGTCGTGTCAAGGTCATAGTAATTTCTTTCAAAATTAATAATACCAAGACTAAATCTTGTCTTAACTTATAAAAGACATCAAATTTTACCCGAAATATAATTGAATATATTTATTAAATAAGGTATTTATGTATAATGACTAGTTGACCTAGTGAACTTTGTATCACATACAATCAACCACTAATCGCCATCTATTAAAAGTAACTAGAAGTAGCAATATAAGAAATATTTTAATACTTAGTATATCAGTTTTTTATTATAAAATAACAATTTTCAGATGTATATTTTTAAGCTTTTCCTGATTATTTTCAAGTTATTTTTATTTTTTAAATTCCCTTTGAATCAAACCGAATAAAACACATTGAAAATTATTTAAATTGGTCTAGCCGTTCTTGAAGTTTATCGAGACTAACGAACATCAATTAATTTTAATATAGAAGAAATAATAGATAATAAAAAAAGAAGATATCTTTTTTTTATTTCTTTTTTTTATTCCTATAATCGTAAAGAGTATTCAATCAATTTGATTACATATAATCAAATTGATTGAATACTCTTTACGATTATAGGAATAATAGGTTAGACCATGTTTAGGGAAGATGCTGGGCTAAGTTAGTTTATTGTATACTATGTACGTTACCCTCTCGCCGATTCAGGTATGTAGGTGTATCCCGGGTCTCACTTGGTAGGTACAACACTGATGGCACTAGAATAGCACTGATGGGCACAGAAAACGGGACAACGAGGGCAACGTGGCGCACATCGCGGGTACCTATGTCAGTCAGTCAAGCGTCGGGAAGGAACTGGTTGATTGATTAACGTAATGAAATGAGCGGGTCAGGTAGCTAGGCATATACAGGTAGGCAAATATCATGCGTCCAACGAGACTTTCCTAAACAGACCAGACATAGTTTTAATTTCTAGGCAATTGAAACTGCAAAGATGATCATGATAATAAAAATTTGTCTTCTCCACAAAACTGAAACAATAATTACAGTACCTGACGGATGAGATCCTTATGATTATGACAGTGTAATATATCAATTGGAATTTGGACCTTAATTAACGTGATAAAAATAGTTGCACATTATTTAGTGCTAAAGAATATAGTTCAAATCTGCAATCTCAGAGTTTCTTGGGTCCACTAAAATGGTTTTGAGTCGAATGCTTGCCGCTGAACACATGGAAATAAAGGTAGCGTTAAGCGAGGCCTTAAGTTCTTATGAAACTGTTTGAAAGTTTAGTTTATGGATGACTATACAAAGGAGAGTTTTAAACCATTAGTTTTGATTGTAAGTTTGCTGTTATAATACATATTACAAAAATCGTGCAATTCTTTATCAAAACACTTTAGTGTGAAGCTTAGAAGACGAAAATAACCCACTCACGTTACAATTTTTTTTTCTAACAAATAAATATTTTTTTACATCGTAGTTACCTACTTTACTACAAACTTTAAATGCAGCAAAAATTTCGTAAGGATTCTTTAAGGGAAATACACAGTTATTCGTCAACGAAATTGTCATTGTAAAATAGATCAATGACGCTTTTTTTGGCAGGAATTCTTTGTTAAAATCTGATAATGTGGTGAATTAATTACAACCAGTAAAAATTTTAAATATTTTATTGACAATCATCATCATATAGTAGTTATACTATGTTGTAATGGTTACTCAGCGTAGTGGTCTAAACGAGCATTCTAGTTTCGAAGACGCAAATAATGTCACTTTAGCCATGATTGGCCTGCGCGGATAAGTAAATCAATTTTTATCTCAAGCTCATGAGAATACATATTATGCTGTTAGTCTCAGTTATCTCTGCAACTGGTTTTACTCACAAACCCTCACTAGGCCAGCGAAGTAGTGTTATAGACTTCAATGTGTTTCTCAGAAATAGGCAGGCCTGTACACGGCTTTAAATTGGAGTCTATGTAAGCAATCTTGACATATGAAACTTATGTTTCGATACTTTACTCTTACTTACATTCGGAAATATAAAATATTTTGGCACGTATGCGTTTGTTTTGTTTATATATTGAGAAAAGAGGTTACACCATCGTAGGATAAACAGCCACATCGCTTTGACATTGCGTTTCACTGCTTCTCAATCGTTCGCTTCGAATCGTCTACGTGGAACGATGCCTAGAGTACTCCTTGCCTGCCAAAGAAGCGTTCCAGATACAATATTTTTATTGCTCTGCTCCTATCGTATAGCTTTCTTAATCCAAATCAAATTCGGTAGAAAATATAGCTACCGTATAAAATAAGTGTATACATAGTATTAATTAACTCTCACATATCTGTAGACTAATGGTGTATTTAAAACAAGTGAAAAATTCAAAATTGCTTGTTGTACTGTCACTGAGTCGACATAAAAAGTAGGTTACGTCCCGAATACACTAATTGAAAAATGAAGTTAATTAGTGAGCCGCCACTAAAACACGCTAACGATTGTCTGTGGTATCTAGCCGTTTTATTGAACTGTTGCAAAAAGGCTATTTTTTAAAAGATATATTGCTTAAATTGGTGTGAGTCTTTTTAATGATAGTCCCTCAATGCATGTCTATATTTTTAATAGATGGAAGAAAATAAATTCTCTGAGTCTAGTGGCTGATGTTGCGTCGTATTCGCTACACGACACTCGTATCGAATTCAATGACATCGAGTGGTTAAATTGGCACTTTTCAGAGCTATAAAAAGCATATATGAAGTCCTTCATTATTAATGGCTTCAACTTTATGGAACATGAGGATGCGTCTCTCTTAGGAATATCATGATTTACATCGAAAACCTGTTATAGAAATACAAAGTTGATCAACCCTCGCACTCTTAATATTTCAGTTTAGTATTTATAGTAATTGTAAACAGTGTAAGTAGGTTTAGGCTGACTGCCCGTCTTTTTTGCGGGGAGAATCTTGCGGACAATTCCACTGCCCTATGAACATGTTAATATGCGCCCATCATCTGATGATAGTAGCTAGGAATACTAATGAAATACTCGGGAACTCCTAAGTTATTCCAAGATTTGAGATAAATGAAATATAGACTACCTATCATGAAATTCCATTGAACGCAGATAATCATGACAGATTTCCTTGGTACCTTCAAAGCTTGTAAATAATTAATTTTATCCCAAGTCAGCGAGTCAGTGTTCTCCCAATAATAGAATATTTATTGCGTCTGGTTTCTGGTTACTACACAGATGACCTAATAGATTTTTCTTTCATAGTTCTAGTGCCAAATGGGTCATTGTTAGTTTCTGATTCCAAATGCCACCTGTTGGATCTTCGAGTATACTGGCTTCCAATACTTAATTAAAAAAGTTATTAGTTCTAAACCTGTGTAATTATCTTCTTGCAAATTACTTCTGAAGTGCTCATTTAACGCATTTACACCTTGCATTTCGAACTGAAGTTGTAATGGAATATTTAACTTAGGTTGTTCACATAACATTTATGAACCAATTGTCATTATACTAGAATAACCTCTTTTGTTTCTGTACAAATTCATTCTTTACATAAAATACATTTCAAGTTACTGTTTAAGCAGGATCGTGAATAAAACACGAAAGCTAAGACAGTAATGTATAGATTCCGTGGAAAGAGATGTCCTATGCAAGTAGTATCTTAAATACACAAAAAGTCCATATTCTTTGAAATGATGATTATTATAATAATAAATTGTTCCATTAGATAGCGAAGAATTTCAATAGCCAATTTTTTTAAGCATTAATCACGTTTAATCACTTTTACACATCCTTAATTGTAAAAAATAATAAAACTCATGTTGCCGAATAATTCCTTTTATTATTTACTTTACTACAAATTCTAATACTTAAACACTTAAGTAGTATAAAATATACCAATTATATATTATTATCTAATAAGAATTAGTTGAGGTTCCTACACCTATCTTACTCTTTGATTTATAATCCGTTTATCAACAGTTATTTGCTTAATCATTCATTTTGAGAGACAACACAATCACTGACAGTCATTATTTTATTTATTTTTAGCTTATGTTTTGAAAAGCATTAACTGCCGCCAGTAAGTTCGTCAAACATACTTTTATTATGTGCAATAAATAAAAAATTAATAAAATTCTGAAAACGAATACGCGATTGATAGACGGCCAAAGTAGTTCTTAAATTTTATTGGTCCAATAGCGGATATACACTTTGAATCTCTCTATTGAAAATAAAAATATTGATACCAAAATTAAATACTGGTTTATTGACTGCAGCAGCAAAATGCCAGCTCTTTTTATTTATTACAAAGTAAACTAATAAAATATTTGTTTACTGCGATGTACCACTTGTCCCTGAAGATACATATCATAAAGATTGGCTCATTTAAGCAAATTTATCGAGCTTTACTCCCTTAGAGATGTGAGTTCGGTATAATTCAAATTTTATCAAGTAGATTGCATTGCTTATTTTTAAGTTGGCCATGCATGAGTTGGTTGCAAGCTTTGAGGTATTGGCAAGCGGTAACCGCCTTGAGGAATCAAGTGCCCTTTATATGCACTATTATTGTGTAAAACCCCCATAAGGATATATTAAGTGTAGTTATGAGCGAGAACTAGATTGAACGATCTAATATATTCTAATAAATTCAACATTAAAAATAAGCCTCAAATATTTTGCGCTACATAAATAAACATAAATTAAATAGAAAGATTTCTGTCACTTAACGGGTATCAAATTATGAATCAGCACGTGAAGTACCCTGGGATTTCGTTACGTAAAATAACATATACACCACATATCATCACGCGATACAGTTATTAAAAGTATTCAAGCAAAAAGTGACGGGCATGAATCTTAAATAAGTTGAAAAATTTAGTTAAAGGAGAACATTTAAAAACGGTTCTAATTAAGTAAATTGCTTTTTTTATACATCATTATACATATTAGATGAAATTCTCACTTGAAAATAAGTAGCCAAAGGTAGTCGTTCCTCATATTATTTACTACAGATCAAACATATCTGATTTATGAAATTGCTGAAAATCAGTATTGCTTTCTTAAAGGTGATGACTACGATTTTACTCTATATCGCGTCACAACATCTTCGTGTTAACCACAATGAATAAAACATAACGGGACATCATGTGGATCCTTACTTTTCACTCTCTTGAGCTGACCAGATTAACGAGAAATCTTTCGGCTTTCAAATCAAAACAAAGTTCATGCTTAAAATCGTTGAATCCTATATATACGGAGTTCAACAAAAACTGGGCATTGCGGGAATACTAAATGTTAAAACCACGAAAAGAGTAGGTGTGTAAATTGATTGGTTCGGTGTCCTTGTTTTCGATAAACTTTGATTAAGCTTCTATACGACTCCAGTATAGCTTTGTAGAGGAATTTTGATAAAATTTTCATTAATCGATAGGCTTTGACTGTCAAAGACAACAATGAACTATACTAGACTTAAATGGATAGGTTATAGGCACTAGTTGTCTACTGTTCTAACTTTTAAACAACTTCGTATGCAGCAAATGATTATTTTGTGACGTATACGTATCACCTAGGTGACTTAAATAAGCACATAGCTCCTTATGAATTATGAAAAGATTATGATTTCGTAATGGCCTTTATTTTACTCTGTTGTGTTAAGTTTATACTTGGACCGATGGCCATTTCACATTTTCAAAAATGTATTAACATTATTAAGTACGTCTTCTAAGTATAAACGTCTTTCGACACCTTTCTTAATGATGTGTAACTAAAGGTAGAACTCGTTTAAAGATCAGATAAAACCAACTGTATCACCACACATTGTGTATACAATTACGTTAGGTGAAACAACGTCAAAATTAGGTTTACCTTTTCCGTTATTAATATATAAACGTTATAGCGTGAGTGTGACAAATAATATTATTATGTATAGCTATATTCAGAGCCCCCCAAAACCTCGAGAAACAATGTACGCTTGGATACAGTCATAATGTAAATTAACTTAGTATAATGTCTCACATTGTGATTAACATATCTGCATACATACAGTTCTTTAGAATAACACTCATAAGGACTTAAATTAATACTGGATGATTTGATTGAACTTGATGCATTAATCATCACCAGCAAAGTTATAGGAACTAAAATCAACGAGATTACTCCCAAAACTATGAAAAACGACAATAATACCTCAAATCACCTGCATTTTTGACAACTACCGATTTACCATCGCATAGTATCTACAAAGCCAACAATGAAGTCGCAGCGGGGCAGGGGGAAGATTAAAAATCGAGCGACTCGCAGGCACAATGAAAATGTTTTTTTCGCAGGCCCCTTTCAGAACGCGCTTTGTTTGTGAAACGAAGTTCCCCGTTTCTCTCTGTATACGGCTCATCGCGATTTTCTCTTAGGGGAAAATATTGCGTAATGAATACCGTGATGTGAGTCGCAACCAAATGCATCACATCGTTAATTTGGGCAATAAGCGAACATGTTATTTTTGTATAGTAAATTCAGTCAATTTCCGGTGTATTGGTTTGCTGGTAGGAATATCATATTAAATGGGTTTCTGATTTTCGCCTCTGCCCTGAATTGTTATATAGCTTTCATAAAACAGAATTTAAAGACGTTTTCCATCGAAGACCTCATTCTAAGATCTTAGATGTGATGTAGATCTTGTGTTACTATTTATCAAAATTGTGAGAAACATAATTTTGTGGAAACTAATATAAAATAATACCCAAAATCTATTGGATCATACAATAATAGTGATGGATAGAAACACGTCAATAAATATTGAATACTGTTTATTTCCCAATGATTGACAGGGTAATGGATAAGCTTCACTACAGAAATAATTATTTGGAAACCAAACCAACCAAAACAGCACCCTTAGGTGGAATTTAAAAATTAATCAATAAGCAATACACAGTATAAAGTTATTATTTGATTTCGATCTAATTATAGCTATTGCATATTTTGAGCTAATATTTACTACATAGAAACTAGTAAATCGTTCATAATCTAACAAAGCTATTTGATCTTACTCTTCATGGAAATTATAAACAAAACAAACTGCATGATGGTTGTACATAGGTCGGGTTCACCTAAATTATTATATTATTTGATAATAACCTGGTTCGTCATTTGGTATTCTATTACGAAAGAATCTTTTTTAAAGCTATGCTATAGTAGCAATAGAACAGATGTTTCTTCAGGACCTTTCATCTCAACACACAAGTCCCACATAAGTCCCTCTGCGGGGCACAGGCGTGCCTAGAAGGAAGAAACACACGAAGACTTTACATAACACCATCACCGTGGCCCAATTGGCTAGATAGGACCTTACTTAGAATTAAAATATACGAGAATGTTGTACTATTGCCATGAGTCAGCTCTGCATCCCATAAAATAGCAAAGGGTAAAAGTTTTATGCGTAATAATTAGCAGCACGTGAATTGTAAAAGTTCTGTAATGCGATGTGGCAAGTAGAAACTGTAGTCTAGGGATTCGTCTTTCATCACATCTTATTGTACTAAAAGGTGTTCAACCAAAACTTCAACTTCTTTAGAAATCTTTTGATGACACGAGAATCGAACCACTCTGTCTGATCTATTGAAGGAATCAGACCTTTTTCCCAACATTGTCAAAAATAAATGAATTTATTTCAACATTCAATTACTCTAATTATTATTGTACTAGTCTTGTTACATATTAGACAACATAACATAGTGAGTTGATGAGAAATGCGTATAAGCTTTGAATAATTTGATCCGTACAAACTGTAGCAAATACTTATGGAACATGCCTGTTTTACTCGTAAATTTGCTAAAGGCACAGTATAAAGGCCAAATTATTGTTATTACCTTAGCAGCAGACGGTGGATCAATATTCAAACGCAATAGTGATGAAAGTTCAGGTGCGTACCTAAACTTATGCTATTATCGGATTGACGGGGTCCTTATTTACTAGCTACGATTGAACTCGGTTCAACACTTTGGTCTATTCAGTTTCTAATATCAAGAGTGAAAACTACATTTGTTCAATCAATTTAATTAAAGTTTCTACTTTACAGATTAATATCTCTTTTGGTATGACAGTCTACATCTATTGGTAGTGACTTAAAGCGTTTTACCGTGGTGTGATCACTGCCAACAATATGATGTTAATTTTAAAAGCGGGATATTGATATTTGGGTCTCATTATAGCCCCTAGAGCTGACTGTAAAAGGCTTAAATCGTCAAAGGCCTTTTTAAGGAGAATAATGTTAGACATTATAAAATTAAGGGGTGGTAACTAATTCAAAGTCCAAATAAAATAAAATAAAATTCCTTCTGATACATATACACTATATGAACATCGATCTAAACCATCTGTTCGGAAACCTAGTTGGGGGTCTTGTACTGAGAAGAATAGGCATGAAACAGCCAAATTTCTTCCCCATTTAACACTTCTTTGAGAATTATTTGAAAAATGTTAAAATCCACAGTAACTAGGTCCTATAGATAGATTCAATATCAAGAAATCACTATTTATATTAGAGGTGTATTGAGGTTCTGGACAACTAATGCATGTTCTTTAATTTCATAATTAAGAATGTCCTCCCGGATTCACAGCCTATCGATGTATCACTGGCCTTGTGGTCTTTTTCTTTACTAGGTTTATACTGCTACGTAAATTAAAACGCATAAACCCTTTAAGAAATAAGTTTTACTCGGTAGTCCTCGGGAGTCGAAGATCTATGAATAAAACATGGTTGTTCTTACGACTATCAGTCTTTCTATGTAAGGCATTACTTCTCTATGTTTGAGGGTACATATGTAATATGTCAGAGGCTTCACTCAAATATGATAGACATTGTAAACGGTTTCATTGTTAGTCACTTAAAGCTCATTGTTACTTAATTATTTCTTTGTTAGAAGCTTGTTAGAATTTGATATTCTTTATTATAGGATTGTCTCGCTATTCTATTCCATATTTGATCAATCATCCTTACTTAAAGACAACACGTCGGCTTTTTAAATCTAAATATCTAAACTATTTTATGGTACATGTTTGGGTTAAAAGAAAACAACCCATTAGCTTAGAATAATTAAAGTTACCTTTAAAACCAGAACCAAGATGTAAATGTATATATTTTATACAAATAATACAATAATTAAGAAAATGTAACATTTTTCATATAGTGAATAGACTAATTTATTACAGAATAAATGAATATTTGACGATTAAAGTTGCTCTGCAAATGTAAATAAGTATTTCTGTCCTTTTTAGCTGTATTTTTAAGAACTAAATGAACAAAAGAATTGGCACCATTATTCTCAGCAACCAAGCAAGGCAATCGTTATAAAGTAACGCATTTTCTTTTTGATAAGTCGGTGCTTACTTTATTTAGTCCAAAGCCTTGAGATTAAAGTTACAAACAATAAAAAAGATGGAACAAAAACGAACAGGGAAATCCCCCGTGGGTCGTTCCTTGTGGCCCCAGTACACAGTTAATATCATGTATTATTGTTTTCGGGGGAATATTTTATGTCTTCATGTGTAGTGTATATTAGCCTTAATACTTTTTCTTTTTCAGGTACACAATGCCGAAGGTGGCCGGAAAATATTGGGAAGCTTTTGTTGTCCCTGCAGGATTGATTTTAGATTTACATTACCTAGTGTAAATACCCTTTTTTATTTGAAATAAAGTGACCCAAACTCTAGTTTGGGAACAATTGGTTGTCCTCTTAGTCGTACCAGCTTTATCATATTTAATGAATCAACTTATTCAATAAGTGGGTAAAATCACTGCACAATTTGAATTAGGTATATGTTTAAAACTTTATGGATGTAGACAAATCGATATTGGTAATACATATCTAAAGCGGCAATCTAAAACGACTTATCCTAAATAAATTTATCGATTTGGCGATCTTAAATAAATTTATTTTAAAGTTCTGTAGAAATAAATTAAAAATCTCTGTAAATTTGAGGGGAAATTATAAGAAAAATTATAATTTACCCTCAGATTTACTGAGTTCCACTGGTGGAAGTACCTCATAACAATTCATAATTAAATATTAATGTGGTGAGTAAGATCGCACATTGAGCGATGCATTATTTTCAAGGAAATGGTCTTCTTTAGGGGCAATATAGCCAGCCATCCCACTGAAAAACACGAGTACCTTGTTTATCCCATTTAATAAAGGTGGTATTTCATGTGGTGGACTCTTAATTGCTATATCATTATAATACAATGTCCAGTCTATTTGCCTTTACTTGACATTGAAAGGAATTTTTATATTAAAATTTAAACTGTCAAGCCCTACAGACTAAACACTATCAATTGTAAAATTGAAAAATTGAGAATTGTTTTAAATAATATTGTAAAAGTGGGTATTTTTATAATAGCTACTTAATCATACTATTTCTAGCATCTGAAGAAAACAGACTCCCCATTTTTATTTCGTCTAAGTATTGATTGATATTTATTGGATCAAGAAAAGGTAATTCACCCGAGACCCTGTAATTTAGGATTCGATGCGGAATCGAGCCGACGATGCCTTATTTACGATTAAATAAAATGCGATCATTTGTCGTTTCGTGATAAAAACATTTTGGGGTATCTTGATGGAGAGCTTGAAGAGCTTTAAGAATTAAACTTTAAAATTTGATATCAATTGTTTTCTTTAATTACAATAACGTTTGAAAGTTTTCGGAAAAATATCTAAACTAAATATCTCCTATTACCTGAACCCACTCTGAACTATATTGAAGTAAATTAGGCACTTTTACATTTGTGAGTACCTTAATTTGTTGTCATAAGGCCCTATTTTAAACAGACGCGTTATGTTTGCGATGTGGCCATCTGTAACGATTGTTACAAAGACCAACGTTGAAAGTTTGTTTAGAAAACTTCGCTACATATGACTGTCTATTGTTATTACTTTGTACTTTGTTTTGTGTTAAATATTTGTTATACAGATGTATACTAGATATTTTATATAATAAAAAGATAAATAAAAAGTTTGTGAAGTATGTATTCAATACTATTTTGTAGATATGTTTGTTTCGATAAACACGAACCATTTCTTCACAAATCATAGATTTTATGTGTGTAAATATTTTAAAAAATCTGTTCTTAAGATTCATAGCTATGATGCTCATGTTGATAGTTCGTGCGGCTTAAATCTCTAGGAATTTACATATATTTCCACGTAAAATTATTGGTATTTTATAATATAGAAATAATTTTTAAATAAATAACAGTTTTACTTCAAAAAACAAAGAAGAGCTAAAAATTAAACTAAGCTTGAAATTAATCTAACTGCAATAGCCATAGAAAATACAGTGCTCTACTCTTACGATTCATATTGTAGGTGTTAACCACAGCCATTTCGAGTCATTTATCATTTCAATAAATCGGCGACCATTAGTGAAATGTGCTTTACGAAGCACAACCGGGGGTACACTCGAACGATTTAGCGGGCAGCTTAACTCGAGCTTGGGGTAACCATTTTTATAATATTGCATATTTACTTGCTGTAGTTTTTAACTATTTCAAAAACTTTCTTTATACTCGTTCTTTGATCATCTTACTATACTGGTAAATGTGATAGACATGGTTAGAAGTTCACCCCTTGTATTGTAATGGATATCAGATTGTGTTTTATCACATAACAGGCGTCGTAAAGCGTAAGCCCTTAACGTTAGCCAGTGTCTTCATTGTCATCTTCAGCAGTTGTAAGTTAAACATCCATTAAAAATTAAAGAGAAAGTATTATGATTAAATAAAAAATTACTTTGAAAAGTGAACATCTAGTTTGTAAAACCCTTTTTTTATTTAAAGAAGGTATTAGGTATCTCACATATATAATTAAAAAATTGAAACAGGCCGATGTCTCGACATTAGTTAAAAAACATTCACACACACACACACAAGGCCACGTACATTATGTATATCATTAAGTTAGAAACTACTTTAAGCAACCGTTGTTTGCCGCGTAATTAAATTTTAATTTAAGTAATACTTGTCAAATAGTCTTCGGCGGTTCGAAGTCGTAACAGGTATTTATATAGATATTTTTACTTAGAATAGGCAACAGACTCACAATAACATTCCTTTTCAAATTTGTCTAAGAATGTCAAATTATGCTATTTGTTATGAGAAAATAAAGATTTATTATTATAATAAAAGGTATCGAAAAAAAAAACAAAGAAATCTTCAGTTTAATTTTAAAATTTGTACACGTATCACGCAAACTCTATCGCATGGAATGGGATGCGTTGAAACTGATGTTTCGTTAGAAGTCAAACTTAAAATTTAGGCGCCAAATTTATGGCAGGAATGTATTATTATTATAATAGTTATAGATCTTCACGTGTTCGTCGCCATTACGGGCTAAAGCTAGTTCGCTTATGTTATCATTCCAATTCGTATATAGTAAAAATGCCTAACTATCAACTCTAATGGTTGTCCCTCAAAGAGCCTTTAGCCCTCATCTCACCTGATGGTAAGTGTACTTAAGACGTAGGAAGAGAACTACTCCCGGATTTCTCAACCACAGATGAACTAAATACCTTACCACCAACGTCTGGTCGAGTGATTATTATGCCAGACCCTTCTACTAAGCTAGAGCTCGAATCGAGGTTCGAATCCCTATAGAGGAATATATTTGTAAGATGAGTACAAATATTTATTTTAATCTATTGTTATTTATATTTCTCCGTTATCTAGTTTTCATAACACAAGCTCTATGACGTTTACTTTGGCCTAGATAATAGGAGTAAATGTAAAAAAAAATTAGGTTAAATTGTGGTAGCTTTCAGGCGGACTAAGAAAATGACATCATCAACCTGAACATTTCAGATGTAAAACTAAAGTCCAGACCTAAAAATTGGCGTGTGGTGCAGCCTTAACCATAGAAGAAGTTTTTTTTAAATAAAGCTCAGCAAATGACTCGACACTACATTATGATAAGCAGTAGAGGATTCCATGTGAAGATGGTTAGCGAAGCACGCGACATACTGCCCTAGCCACCCTCTCCTTGCCGGCCAAATTAGTGCTTTTTCAAGCCTTTTTTTAAGGAACTCATGTTGTAAGATGGAGGGAATACGTGTGCTGGTATACGTTAAAATTTTAGCACTCTTCCACTAATTTCAATAACAAAATCGATTACTTGCATTACGGTTGTTAAAAGATTGACTTTTACCTGCAGATAGCGAGAGGTCGATCACTGTTAAGAGACTATTATTTTTAATCGAATTAATAAAATGTAATTAGAAACTGGAGCCTGTAGATAGAAATTGGAAAAGGGCATAAGTCTTTAAACACAATCATATTACAAAGCCTTACTTATTTTTCGGACATATCGTCCAATATTTATCACTATTTTTTATACATCCAGTTCGAAGTAACTTTTCTGCTCCTCTTAAATTGGGATATTGTCCATGTCTAAAACTTTACTGTATGTAAACTACAATACTGTTTTAGTACACCGCAACTGACAATGTAAACATTGGTAATCCTAATGGATTTTAAAGCGGATTTTAGTCAACTATTGGCTCGTAAAAATAGATAAAAGTTGGTTGGGGCTAATGGAAAAAAAAAGTATAAAGCAGAAACCGTGCGAAAACCGGACGATAGCCGGACGCGGCGCCGACAGCTCCTGATAAACTGAACATCGGACGTTCATTACAGAACAAAGTGGATAAAAGACAGGAAACTAGCAACCGTATATTTTTTATATAAGAGTTATGTTCTATAAGGATATTTAATTATAAATAAATGAAAATTGTTCTAGATTTAATTGGCTGTGATAGCAAATTAATAAAAAAAACTTTATTCAAAAGAACGTTTAGACCACCTATTTTCAAACTAACAAGGGTGTCAAATCTATAGGTGTGTAGTTGTTGACTTAAAGCTATGTAATTTGGAAAGAAGTATAATGTCTTATATCAATTCCGCATCTATATGTTGATAAGGACTGTGTTTCTGCACTATATCTAGTTTCACAGGGGAACGTTATAATTTAATTATTATAAGTTAGAATAGAATAGAATGTATCTTTATTGTACATCAACTAATTAAAAAATAAAAACATACTTTACCAATTAGAAATTGATGTTATTTAATTCGTTTCATCGTGAAGAAGCTTTTAGGCTATTTTTTACACATGAATAAATTTTGTCAGATACTCGGAGTTATCTAATGCTAGTTGCGTGGATTTTCACTATCCTTGACGATATGTTATTAGAAACCTATCATTACACGGCTCCTCTCTTAGCACGGCAACCGTACAAATACTCTTGTAGATACACTTTATATGTAAACAAGTAAATCTACAGAACACGAGTGTGAGCCCAAATTTAATGATCGTTCTGTAATATTGCCTACCAAGGACTCCTGGAGCGATTATCTCAGTGAGAGACTTTAAGGAAAGTTGTATTGGAAGTAGGGAGACTTGTCTCCTATGCTGACGATATAATGATTCCTCATTAATTTAACATGCTGAAAAGTACTATATTATCAAAGAATAAAAAGTTGAAATTGTTAGAAAATTGTGACGTCATAGCGAGAATCCTCACTTTACCACTTCACCAACAATTCATTTTCTGAAAACTTGATAATTGGGTTGGGGAGTACCTCAGATATAAACATTGAATTTTTTTAACTTTACTGCGTAGATATCACTTAGTACGAGTACTGGTGCGGGCTTATTATTATTTTAAGTTCAGTACATCCCGCTCTGTCATTTTGTTATAAGAAAAGAACACGAAGAACTGTCAAGGAATCTTCATTAAGAGAGATTTAAAGGAACCATAGACAAGAATTATAATGTCTTCTAAAATTGTGTAAATAAAATTTTTTAAGGTTTTAGTTTTACTATTCAATGTTTAAAATTGAATACACCTATCTTAATGTTAAGTGATATATAAGCTGTTCTTGTATAAAATTAGAAGGTTTAAAATGTTTACTTACAGCACGCCTATTAATGTAGATAAAGTTCTTTCATCGACGCTTAATTTGATGTAATATTTGAATCCCCAAGTTACTTTCAAGCATTTCGAGATTCATGGAAATATTGACAATTGCGTTGCCGATATTTTTAGAAACCCGTGTAGGCGATTGTTAAATATACGCTAGCTATACTTAACAGTTTCTTTTGATTTCGTCTTATTTGAATGTACCTATTACATTCAGTCAGCCTCAAAATAAGATAAAAGCTCTACTTCCTTTACACAACTACTTTGCGTTTAATTTATCCAGCAGCGACATACTCCCGGTAACGCGACCGACCCATTTAAAATTAAATTGTGTCTGGATTGTACAGAACCTAATAGTAGGTTGTTATTATTTAATATTAAATATTGTGTTTGACATGATATCAAAGTGTTAATGTACATTTGAGACCGATTGTACATAATAACTTCTGACTGATTATGCAAGTATTAATTTCTCTGAAGAAATATTGTTTTTGTTTATCTATTTATTATGGAAATTATGTAATGTTGTTAATCTGTGGGATTTTTTGTGTTAAGTAATACTTGCACACTAGGGCGCTTTACGTAACGAATAATATAGGACTTGAGTATACATATGACTTGACGAGATGTTGATAGTATTTCTTGTTTTAAAGTATTTTTTATTATAAATTTAAAAAATCTATTTATCGTGGCATGCCAACAGCGTCAGCACCCTGGTAAGAGACGAGAGTTGAAAAATTAAATTGAATAATATAGAAAATTATTCACTATTATAAATTCTAATAATGGCACTTACAAGACGACTGAATATACAAGACAATATTTTAAAAGATAACGATAGCTGTCGTAATTAATAATATTACTAATGTTTAATGTTGCGATGCATGTTCAGCGGAGCGTTTCTATTTAATTAACAAAATAAAGGCGTTGTTATAGACAACCGCTAGTTAAACCTATTTTAAACTCTCAAATTGCGCTGGAGCTGAAATAGTGATTTGAGTGGTCTGGTTTGGTTACTTCTGGTCTAGTCAATTATATATATGATGTGTACGAATATTTGTTCACGGGTAATGGATTTATGTATGTCACTTTATATTATTAGGAGTTTTAGATGAATACCCACTTCTAGTACAACAAAATAGGTGATTTGTTAATTTTCTTTGACATTGACAATACCTACTTAAAATATTTAAGACCTTAAATAAACGTAAAAGTATACCGTTACAATCTTACTCATTAAAAAGTTTTCCGTCAAAGTCGAAGTTCAGTGTAAATAAACTACAGATCCAATCGAGTGCGATCCTTCTGGAATAATATGGATGGAAAAATCATGGAAAATCCAATAAAACTTTGTAATGAGTTTCAATAAATTATTGCGAAGGTGATATTGCTTAACCTATTTTTGTGCGACCTACAATCTATATTTACAGTTCTTGTGTTGGTTTGTATAATATTTATGACATTATTTTGACTATTCTAAAACCCATATTATTTTGGAGTTTCTAAAATGGTTTTATTTCTTACAATATGAAGTACTATTCGGAGTCAAGTATTTTTTAATTAAGAATAGGATTGTAATTGCCAAAGATTTTTTTAATAAAAAGCTCAGCAAATGACTCGACATAACTTCATGATAAGCAGTACAGGTGTCCATATATCAAGACTGCCCTAGCCACTTCCGCCTTGCCGGGCCATAAAGTGCTTTCTCACGCCTCTTTTGAAGGAACCCATGTTGTATGAACGAGGGAATACATGTGCCTTCGACGCTCTGGCCTTGCAACAAAGAAAGGAGTCATGAAATCTGTTTGTGCGTAAAATAGACGTGGAGACAGTGAAAGAGTGACTTCATAGACCGGTACGTGTGCTCCGGAGTTTGAAAGGAAAGGTAGGGATAGGGTCAAAGAGCTTTTGAGAGCACTTTCAAATGGTACAAACGCTAATAGGCAGCAAGCGATACTATGTCGTGACGACATATGGGTTTCGATACCTTTTCAGTACGCATAGCGCGACGTTGTAGCTAATTGTAAAATCTTAAACATGAAGCTAACTTTACTTCAGTGATAGCTAATATGCTATAAACTTGATAGTAAAGTAATAGTTACTTTCAAAAAATTTTCAAACCGTAAAATCAAGACACTATCAAATTTTATTTGTCTCAAGCTTCCCGGTAGTGAGTATATCGCAGGTCAGTAATTTAATCACCCTATGTGGAATACAGGCTCTAACTACGTTCATTTAATTTTACGTTGTTTTTGTAGCTATCTATACTGGAAACATAACACCGCAATTCCAGATGTATAGTGAATTTCAAAACTCAATCTCAAGGTCTATTCTAATTAGCTATTTCTGCATATAAAGTTTAACAGCCATAAGTAAAACTAATAATTCTAACCGGGTTATAGATATGTTTGTTTTAATAAGACAAACGAACTACAGATTTCTCCACTTTATACCAGATGTATTCATCTAAAGCAATGAATATACGAAAACCCAATGAAGCCTGGAAGTAATCCCATTGTGGCTTGATAAAGACGTGAATATTTAACCTCTACAGTCTTATTTGGAGCACTGTTTACTATTGGAGTGGTTTAACATTAAGTATTCAGGTAGTGTCAGTAATTTATTGGGGTACTCTTTCATTTGACAAAATCAAAGTTTCACTTGACTTAGAGGCTTTGTGAAATTGAAATATATAAAGTCAAAATTAATTAAAAAATGATACATTGTTATTATATCAGCTAAAAGACGTCTACTGATCAACTTAGCCCTTTTTTATAGCCTTTTTCAAAGGCTTTTCATAGCCTACATTATTTATAGGTATCCCATTATAGCAGGGTTACTTAAACTTTTGCAGTCACGGACCACTTTCACAATTTAAACAATTCCACAGACCCCCACATAATTACAACATTTTACAAATGAACAAAATCTTACTTATATTAATAAAAAATACTGTAATTGGTACTTTCATTACACTTATTTACTTACTAAGTTAATGAGAAGGGTGCTTCTGTTTGGCCTTCATCAAACCGTTAAATTGCGGGATTGTCTTCGATAAGGTAAGGTGCATGTCATCTCCGACGTTCAATCGATTGCGTCTTTTTGTTTTTATTGACACCAGAACCAAAAACCCTGCCTCGTAATAAATGGTATCAGAACGGACATAGGTCGCTTGACATGAAAAGGGTAAAAGGAGGTTTGAATCAAAGAACACCAAAGCTTTTGCGTGAAATTCAGCTTTCAAAACTTCTTTAGATCTTATGACAACAAAGTCATGATATTATCAATATCAATTAATAATGGAATCCGCAACCACGTCTCTTTTTCAAGTGAAACTGCGGACCCCTGATACACATGTTACGAACCCCTAAAGGGTCCGTGGACTCCACTTTAAGAAACCCTGCATTATTGTATAGAAAAAGGATAAAGCACAGAAGTTTTATTCAAAATTACATAGCACCATACTTAAACTTGACATGTTCAAAATGTTTGTATGATGGAGTAGACTTCTTTAAACGTGTTTTGGAGGCACATAAAGAAAACATTCAACGTCCTCAAAATTTAATACCTTTAATAATATCTGTCCTTTTGGCAATCATTGATCAGTCAGTGAACGAGATGCTGTGTGAAAATTTAAGTGTAATTAGTGTGTATTTTAGGCTAATTTTCTAAAAACATTTAAGATTAATGTTCTAGGGCGGGGTTGCAGACAATCCTAATTTATTGAAACCAAAGCTTTTATTTGCTTATCTTACTTAGAATGAATATGTTTGTATTAAAACCACTATATTGTTAGCCAGTCAATCAATCACTAAGTTAACAAGAGGAAGAAAGAAAATATTTACAGGTATATTTCGTTGCCAATGTTAACAATCTCATGGGATTCACCCAATGGTACAATATTTCTTCTTCTCAATCATCACTGTCAGGTATTACTTTATAAATAAAAATAACTCACTGTGGTGTTTGGACATAATTTAATTTACACTTATACACATTGAAGAAAGCTACTTAAAAATCCATTTTAATTAAAACATTGCTTGATGTAACGCACAGACAAGCGTGGCTTTTAACTTCTTTGTCTGTTTGATTTCAACAACATTTCTTTTCATTGATTTTTATTACATCTATATCTATTGTCTAGCACAAAGAAGGCATGGTTAAGAGATTGTGTTAATGATACTGGATAACGTAAAAATATAATTAATATTAATATATTATTATATTATAATATTAGAAATATATATATAATAAAATATAAACAACCATTTCTAAATTCTCTTATCTAAAACTTATAAAAAAACACCATTATAAACGCATATATATTTAAGCAATCAAACAATTTAAGCAAACTATCATTTAAATGATATACCTAAGTGGCCTATGTACTCTCTAGGTATTTGCTATCGTCTATTTATTTTATTCAATCCTCTGACAGGCCAATGCCAACAATATCTATGTGAAATCTATAATACGCTTACATGGAAATATTTATTTCTCGTTATACTTATCCTACTTTTAAAATCACTCGAAACAATTTAAAGCAACTTGATGATTTAATTTTGTCATATGATCATGAACCTTAAGAATATGTATAAAAGCATAATATGTGCGAGCATGAGCTAGGTATATTTTACATTAAGATCGACCTGTACTAAGACAAGATGAAGGCATGAAAAAACTATTTTTAAGCCGGCAAGGGGAAGGTGACTAGGGCAGTATATCGCATGCTGCACTAGCTATCTTCACATATGGACTCATCAACGACTTCAAACTTGGGAGCATACTTTGATTATTATCTAACAAACTTGCACATACCAATATCTAAATAAATTATTAGAAAGTTTATGTTCACTCTGTATACAATAAGTAATAACGATAATGTTAACAGCATTGTTATGTTCTGGCAGTTGGAGGTAATAAAGCTGTGGTTGAAGAATCCGAGTATAATTCGTTTCCATCTTTGGCCTTATCTTCACGTTCTTGCCATCAGGTGAGAATAGGCCATGAGTCACCCCGTTAAGAATAAAAATTATACCTAAAAAGTCAAAATAAACTAACAGCATTCTATTACTATAACATTATTTGTATTAGTTATATGTTATCTGCCTTTATAATTTTAGAGTTAAAATGACGTTTTTATTAATGACCTATTTAGGTACGCAATAATTTTCATTATTAATTTTGTCACTGTGAAGTAAAAATGCTTTAGTTTTTGTCAAAAACATGAAAATATCACAAACATTATAAATAAGGGTTTAAAAATATTCAATACGCCTACTGTAGATTTATAGACAATCATTGACAGAACACATGGAATATAGAAACGTAGGAAGGAAGGTAACTCTAAATTCGCAACAGTCAATTGTTAAAACCAAACCCATATAACACGTGCGGAATATTTATATAGCAGAGTACGTATTCAGTCGGAGAGGGAATCAGAGTAAGCTCGTGATTTCTCAGGAGATCCCCCGTGAATAGCGGTCGGTGGGCTACTGTACCGAACACAACATATGGAAAAAGACTCACTGAATATTTATATGCTTTAGTTCTTATTTCTCTTCAATTACATCATTATAAAACAGCCAAATTGTCGATATTTATAATAATACTCGTTCGGTGTTGATATTTAGAATTAAAAACACTGTTTAGTCGACTTTAACTTACAACGTAAAATCAAAACTACGAAAAGGAATTCCGCGCTTTCGTCGCCGGGATTAAGAAGATTCTATTCCCGCCTTAATGTATTTTCCAATTGACAAAGCTAAATTTATCAAAAGGATAAATGTCATTTTGAAATTTACAAACATAAAATGAATTGCATTTGTTTCGAGTTTTGCTCTCAGTATTCTCTTTGTTGTATTATATAAAGTACTTGAATTTAAACATAATGTCTGGAAGTTTTTGTGTTGAACTTATCCATAAAAAATGCGTTGAGTAGAGTCTATTTGTTATGTATAATAGCATGTTTCAATACTTTATTATAACATCAATAATGACATATTGGGAAACTGTTATACATATACTAATGTTATACTTATACGTATCAATAATAGACCTTTCTTGTAAATAATTTAATTTATCACAACGCTACCAAATCATTTACCTATTTTTTTAGTTCCAAGATAATCACAAGAAGGTTATTGTTTTATTTTATGTTACGTTATATGTTTTAATTCTAAAATCAATTAATAGGGAAAGATGAAAACACCCCGAAGAACCCTAAACAGAACCTAAAATTGTAGTAACTATGGAATTACCTATTGGTAATTTACAACGACCGATCCATTCTTCAGCGGAAATATGTTTGAAAAGACTATGAAAAAATATATTGTAATTTTTACCAATGGTTGAATGAGCGCTAATGAATTCAATAACGAATTTGAGTACAAATTGCTTACAGGAATGAGACAGAGGGTGAGCTAAATGTAAATTTTAAAGTTATTTATAACTTATTACATTTGAATGAATGTATATCACTGAAGAAAATTCCGAAGTGTAAAGCTAACGAAAATTGGAAAATATTAATGGAATATCCTCTTCAACGCCCAAAATCAATTAAAAGGGTGTAGGAGGTCGTCATTTTTTCCTTTTCGGGATTTCAGGCTGTCAGTGGCGCGCTGTCGCGTGTTTCTTTTTTATTTTTCTTGTTATACTTTACGTTTGGGATGAAATGAATCAGTGTACAAGTATCTCTAAGTAAGTAATCTGAGTATTTGAAAACATTACATTATAATAAGCTTAACAAATGACTCCATATGATAATATAACTAGTACAGTGTAAAATATACTTCTCCACTTTGCCTGTTCATCGTTCTAACGCAAAGTCATTTATATTTGACACTCGTTTCAACCAAGTAACATAACTATTTTCCAGCTGTGTAGAATATTATCGCCTAGGAGAGTAGTTCCATATTAACCGATTAGCCAAAACCGATTTATGTCTGCGTAGAGTTGACGTATTTAAATATTAGAATAAAATTAATTCTGTTATTTAAATGGTATTTTGAAATAAATTGACGGAAAAGCATAAACACAGAACATACTTGCGTTCGATCTTCTATGCTGATAAAGTCTGCGAAGTCGGAAAACAGAAGACAAAACCCACCATTTTGAGCAAATTAGGTGCGTCTTACTCCTTCTAGTGATCATTCACCCAAGTCCTAAGAATAGAATTTTCTGAAACACTTCTCCATAATTGTAAGCAAGTAGAACTCCTTCTTAGTAATACCCCATATGTTAAAAGACGCTCTATCAGGCAGTTAATTTCGTAAAATCTACGAAAATTTCATTACCCTAATGAATCGAAATAAATTTTCTATACCAGACCAATCAAATTTGGTATAAATAGATGGAAATAACTTTTTGTCATGAATATTTGTTTTGAAAGATGTATTTACTATTGGTTGAATCAAGTTTTAGTGATAATGAATGTTTTTGAGTTTTTATACATACAAATATTATTACATCTTCATGCATTAAATTTAAAGATGCAATTATTTAAAATTGTTTTAAGTATCAAAAATAAATGCGACAGCGTTGCAAGATTTATCATTTACTTTATATGTACATAAAGAATATAATAATTAGTTTTTCATAAGCAAATAATTGTTAGAAATTCGCTTCCAAGGCGTTGGCGTTTAGGGCAAACCCTACGCCTTGTTTAAAAAGAATAAGTTTGACGCAACTAACAGGTTGTACTATTTTAAACATATTATTTACTTTTAATAATATTTCTGATATCGATTGTTGGTTCGGTTCGTTCACCCCACAGAAGAGTAAAATCTATACAAGTAGTCCACCAACTAAGTTATATTGAAGAGGTTTTTATCCTTCTATATGTTTGGCAATTGTAATTAGTTATAATATTTTTTTATTAATTCATATAAATTGCCTACGAAATTAGGCCGACTTACGAGTCGTTTGCTTTACTCAAGTTTCACTTATACTGGAATTCTGTTTCCTCGGCTCAGCCGGATCATAGACCCGTTCTGTGGCAGACGTGCTTTGAGCAGAAACTAATTGCAAGAGAGCCAAACCACGAAGATGTAGAGTCAAATAAATATGGCAAATAATATTACCTACATCAAAAAGTAACATAGGTACACTTAAACTGTTCAACTGATATTATGTATTTTTATTAATATACAATCAACGAAAGAATAAATTAGCATTTTTTTATTTATAGATAAATAGTTGATATATAATAATTTTATAGGTATTGGTTTTGTACATTGAATAACACGTAATTGGTTACTTCGTGTATAGAAAACAAATTAACATCTTGTTATTACAAATTATTACCAATATGTTGACTGAATATTCATCGAAAAAAAAACAAATTTTCGCCCGTCTAAAGTTAAGCTTGACGGGACCTGCTTTGTTATCATAATCTAAAACAGCTTTCAAGCCCCTAGTCTATTGTACACCGTAGTGTAAGAATATAATACTGTATTATAGCATGTGCAAGCAGCGACTCACTCGTTCACGGCTGGTTGCTCAACACTCATGTGAAGGCCGGCGTCATTTAAACACCAATTGGACAAGGTTAATTGTCAATTATTGAAAAAATAAGCGCAAATATTAACAGATTAACAATGTTTATCTAAAAACCCGAATCTATATTAATTAATTCCTAAAACTATTTACAAAATGCTTGTGTTCTTATAAGCACTCAGATTCTTAGATATCTTCAATACAACTTTATTTCAAACACTTTTGTGTGGAATACTTTGAGCAACATAACGTTTTAACAATTAATAATATCTTTAATATTTATCACCAGGCACCAGAGACTATAGACTTTTACATTTTACAAATATAAAATGAAATACATATTTAATTTAAATATTGACAGTTTGCCTAAACTATCCAAGATCAAGAATATGAATAGCAAATTTTAATGTTAAATTTAATCTTTTATAAAATAACATTAAGTAAAACCTTTTACTACACAGTATGGGTGGAATTTACAAAAAATAGGCTATGTATATTTGTTGCTATTGGATTTAAAAAGTATATAAACATTGTTGCCACATTTAGACACAAAGAGTCCGTGTCCCAGACCCCTGGATTAAAGCCAAGGAAGATGTTTGCTGTACTGTTGAATAACTGGACTATATGGCTGTATTCCGTTTGCAATAATACCCGAAATAGGTGGTCCGTCGTTGTTGTATGACCACTGTGATTACAGTTCCTTTGAATCGTCTTCTGTAGACAGGTGACTGTAAAGGTCTTCATAGACACACGAAATAAGGCTGCCACTGAATACGGAACGACATAGATTCAAAGCTTCTGTAGTACATCAGAAGTACATATTGAAATATGTATCTGCTTGTCAATATTGTCCTGTTTGATGTTAAACTTCGATTTAAGCGCAGCTTTAAAAGCTGTCTAGAAACAAATCAAACAGCTCGTTTTTTTCAGTTCTATTTAATTTTTTTCTTTAAAAACTGGCGTAACAAAATTAATTTTTGGAATTTTTGTTAAAAATACTTCACTGTGTAGGTCACAATCGAATCATGTAATTAATTCGATTGCATTGTAAAGATTAGTAAATATCATTTTATAACTAGAAAATATAATAATTAATTTAATAAATAATTTTTTCCAAAAGTTTTTGTTAAAATTTTGCAATTGCATTTTTCAAGGACTAGGTTGCCTTATGGCATATTATTGTTTATTAAGCCATAATCAGTTATTAATACTAAATTTATCCTATCTTGTCTTTGTTTATAATTATGAATTTAGTTAAATTAAGAAGATGGCACTTGTCTCTCTTACTTCTCATTCATTCTCATGCTGCCCTCCACAATTACTATTTCACTAGCTTTTTGCTTGGCCCGTGTATCCATCGAAAACTTTCATTAATTAACGTTGGAAGTTAATAAATCAAAGATATAATACAATTATATGTACCTACTTACTAAAAAACAAAAGATAATGTACTTTAAGATATGTAAGTCATTGAAAGAGAAAGAAACAGAAAGAAAAACAAATCATTAGACAAAACTACAGAAATCATAAAAATCACAACTAAATTAGATACTCGCTTTTTGTTTGCTTATCTGTTAATTTTTTTTACATACTTCAGTTAAAAAGCTTTATAATTAAAATGAAAGTCTATTCATTAAATAATTTTTTTGGAAATCATTATCATCGACGCACTACAAACTGCTCCAAATCGCCATCCTTTCTGGGTTCTATGAGTATCCTCATTTCTCGATACATTACGACTCTGAATTTTTCCTAGGTTTCAATAATCTATCCACAGATAGTTCTGCTTATCAGGCTTTGAATTTTGTTTTATTAATTCTTTCTTTAATGATATAAACCATAATGTTAAGCTTTATATTACATCTAGGTAATATATATAATCCTCAATTTTAATCTTCCCGCCTCTATTAATTTTTACTGAGCTTTCGTATCATTAATACGGAGGTGTGTAAACTAAACTTTGTATGCGATAATATAACCTAATAGCTACCTTTTTAACAATTATTATTCTAGTTTTTATACGTGAAGCATTTTAACCATTTTTATCTTATGCAGCAACTTCCTAAGTATACTTTTTGGACACGTTCTTTTAGTAATTACTGATTCGAAATTTAAAGTATTCATGCTCCAAAAATCTTGAAAAAAATTTAAAATTTGTTCGTGTTACAATTCATTTTATTGCTTCTTGTAACTTGTCTACAAATCCTTGTCTGAGATACTAACACATTGCAAGTAAATGTCACCGAGACACCAACAAGTTTACTCCTGCCGCGTGTTTAACAAAGCTTTCTAAGGGTGGTAATTACTAGCTAATCCTCGCTTTCGCCGACTTCACCAGATTGCCTAGTATTGTGTGTGTACACACTGTTTACCCTTACATAGTTAAATCATGAGAACACCAAGTAAATTAGAAGCAGCGTTTAGTAAAATTATAGAAAATTTTTAATCTACTATGCTTGGCAAAAATAAATTATTGGTAAATTTTTCTACTTATCATATACCTTTTTTCCTATTATTAACGGTTTTTCAATGGTTCATTTACTGAATTATGAAAACACATCTCTTACCTTACAGATGCTACATGGTACAATGGCCGACGTATCACAAAGTTGCGATTTTTCTAAAAACCTTTACTTTCTTACTTTTCATAGAAAAAAATCTTCTTCACATAAGTCTTAATATACCCTAAGTAACATAAGTAAGTATTAAGAATCGAATTTAACATTAAATTGTAATTTTATATTTAATTAATTGAAAACTAATTTACAAAAGTCAAATCTATTGCATGGTGGCGTCTGTGGCTGAGACCACCTACTTCAGATCCGGAGTTCAATTCGGAGGTAAAATGGCTAGTTCCTCTGTGGTTGAAGAATCCGGGTGTAGTTCACATCCGTCTTCGACCTTATCTTCACTTATAATCAGGTGAGATGAAGGTCAAGAGCTACCCCGTTAAAATTTAAAAAAAACAAAATAAATTGTAGTTTTTATAAGTGTATTACTCTAACATGTTTTGTTTATAGAAACTAACATTCTATCTTCATTAACTATTAGTAATTTAAAAAACTAATATCTCACAAACTTGATTACCAAACCAATTCAAAGTTATCATACTGTTAGGGCTAATATTTAACACTACAGTCGTAGTTACATTATCAGAACATTTATTTATTGTGTGTGTTGAGATGTACTCACTGAGTAATTGTTTGAACAAGGCTAGGGATTAGGGATTCGTTTGTGCTTCACTTCTTATAAGTACAATCCTTGAGTATTATCTAGTCTTCATAACAAAGATTACATTCAGAGGATCTATTTCCTATTAAGAAAACATGAATAAAAGAAATTATTTTAGTTCCTCAAATTTAGAGTAATCGCCTGGATTGTGAAAGGTCACGGATTCGCCCTCAAACATTTCCATATCAAAAACTTCTAAAAAAATTAATATTTTAAAAAGGTGGAAAACAAGCTTACGTCCTATCATAACTTGGTTTCTTCACACAGGTAAACGGATTTGGTATCAAGATACAAAATCAAAAAACGAGAGAAAAACAGACAGCTTTTTCACACGAAAATAAGCCACTTGATAGTAGTTATAATAATCGCCTAAAACTTAGAAAACCGTCACTGTATAATTATTTTAAACATTCTATTGCAATAGACTCACTGCATCAAAAGTAAAACCTAACAAACATTGGAATGAGTCGTTTTGTTTGAGAAGTAATTAAAAGTTTGGTTCCGTTACGGAATAAGTTGATATTTCGATAACCTGATCTGATATTTCAGTTCTTTCTTGTTTTTGTCATTGTCGGGATGTTGTGGGGCCACAAATTTCAGCATTTATTTTATTCGTAGAAAGTAGTTAAATTGAATATAGTTAACCACTAGAGGACGGGAGTAGACTAGAAAATTGAAGCTTATGACCGTAGTTGTTTAAGGCTCTGGTTTTTATTACTATAACAAAACAACTTTCGCTAGTTGATCGCTCGTTAAAATTTTTAATCCCGATTTCCTCAGTGCGCCAGAAGGCATTTTAAACCGCTGGTCCAATTTGTTTTTTTTTGTGAAGGCATTTTAAACGGCAACCGTTTCATGCACCTACCTGCATAGTACTAGAATGGTAATATTATGGGGCAAGAGCCTAATTTTGTTGCTGTGCTGTGGGACCTATATTGGCTGATAATGATGATTGATGATGAATCAGTAAAGAAGGAAGTCATAATTGAAAGTTTAGTGATGTTAGTGAACAAGCCGGACTCCAAAAAAGTACCATTAATACCTTGCGGTAGGTTATACATAAGACAACCAATACCAGGTGGTATTGGTTTCGAGGTGTGACACAACGTGTGACGTTATATTACCAAAACTGTTCATAGCTACGCTGGAAGATGTGTAAGCTTTTGGATTTGTGAGGATTTGGCATCAACATTAACAGTGAGTCCACGATCCACCTTAGTTTTGCTGCTAATATTGTAGTCATGACTGATACCTTGGAAGACCTGGGCAAAATGCTTCGCGATCTCAGAACAGCTTCAATATAATTAGCACAAGTGGTGTTGAAGATTAATCTCTACCTTTTTTCTATTATACTGTTCGCTCTTGCCCAAGGTTGCTAGGTTATCTGTTTTTGATATTGATCTTGTTATTACGCTAAATTTACAATTAAAATTTATCATATCTGTCCGAACCAAACTATTATTATTTAAATACAGTTTATACAGTCCACATTTCTATCGCTAACAAGTGGGTCTTAAAATAAACACGGATAAACTAAAGTTATGTTGAATTCCCATGTCGCACCCACGCCTGTGAAGGTTCGAAATTCTTCACTGGAAGTTGTAAAAGAGTATATATATAACTAAGACCAACTTGGTAAATACACTTCCCAGGAAGAAGTTAATCTACAAATTCAACTAGACTGGGCAACGTTCGGGATGCTTGGCAGCATATTCTCGGCTCATTTACTGAAGTGAAGTTAGTGATTCAAGGCGACAGTCTTCAATATGTGTGTGTTACCAGTGATGACAGACGGAACCGAGAAGTAGGTACTTTCGATGGGCCTCAAAAGAAGGAAACTAAGTAATATCTTGATTTTTGTTGAATTCCTTAGGTAACAAGCAAGATAATGCTTTACCATACATCAGGTAATGTTTTTATTTATTTAACTTAAATTAAACTTAATTTATAAGTTATATATAATTTTGTTTAATACACAGCGGGATTGTGGCTAATTTAACTAAATTATTTAAACTTCATTTAACTGTTACAACATGTTAGTTTTACTGGTTCATATTTAAATACTTATATATAGTATACGCTACTGGTACGACTTATTGAGAGTGTAAGTTCAGGATCTCAAAACTAGGGTCGCCGAGGTATCCAAGGAACTGTGAACCTAAATTGGCAATGGGCAAGGCCCATTGTAAGGACGACTGATGGCCGGTGACTGGTGTCGCGTACAGGTCTCCCACAAGGTGGTAGGTCTCATGGCTGGTATGATAATAATATAATAATGTTAATGATTAACAAAATAGAATCCAAAGTAATTACCATAATGCATATGTAACTACCTACTGTATTAACTCACTCAGTGAATGAGTCCAGAAAATGGACTGCAAGATTTTAATTATAACAGGGTGTTCCGCGAATTTTTAACGTATTTATTATGACTACGCTGTAATTTGGAACGGGCTAATGTTCTTTTTATGAGTGCTGTGCTGTATTAAACGGAAACTTTGATGTCCGTCTACTACCAGCTGTTTCATTGTAACCGTTGAGCTAATGTTGTGTCATGTATTCCTGGTATTTTGAAAAACTTATGCCAAAGAGTAATAAATATTTATAAAATATATTTATATAACATAATATTAGGAAAAGACTCGACACCGCCTGATGGTACGCAGTAGAATAAGACCAGATGTTTAATACTACATTTAGGCTTTGCGTTCTATGAGGCTTAGGATGTGGAATCGATCCATCATCAGTACTTTACACTTCTAACACCGCTACTTTCACCTGTAATTATTAGACTAAATGAGACAATACATCAAATGGGATTATACATCATCTTCAAGAAACAGGAACGTCTTAGTTGTAACATGGGAGAAAGTCATTTAGGAGTTAATGTTTTCTTATATCAAAATGTAAACAGCACGTTTAGCAAAAAAGATCAGAATATACTACTCCATGAAGCTCACTGGATCGACGCTTTAGTATGCGTTTGACACAAACTCGACCTCAGGTCGCCGATCACAATAAGAAATCAATATGAAAAGGAACATAAAGTTTTTCGGTCTTGTCAATTACCCTTCGGTCAAATGTCAACTTGATTGGTAGATTGCAGCTGACATTTGAAGAAATTTTCGAGTACTTTGAGTTATATTATTTTTCACCCCAATTAATCCACTAGGGTAGATAGGTGTTTGATATTTTCCCTTAACTTTTAAATATAAATCATTTTATTTTAATGTAAAGCATTCATAGGATATATATTTAATGCATTTATTTATTGTTTGTGTGTGCCTGCTTAACTTATGCGGTGAAATAAAATTGATTAAAAGTATTTGTCTCTCAGACTACCTTCTTTACGTGACAAGGTGAATACTTTTAACAAATATAGTTGCTGTTATAAAGAAAATTGAATTCAGTATAAAGAAATAGAATATAATATAAAATAATTAAATGCCTTTTTTAAATCAAAAGCAAAGATTTCGAAGGGTTAGTTGTTAAAGGGTTGAACTTGTAACACGCTGTTTTTCAGCCATTCCCTGAATCCCAATATTGTGGGGTAGTCGTTTAATGGAAAAAAGGATCTAATTACAATAATAATAAAGTTTACTTAGCTAAATGAACTACGTGCACAAGACACCGCATGTGCTAATTATTGACTTATTAAATTAGCTTGACCTTAAATTTTAGAAATAACCATCGCAATTGTCATAACACCGAAATGGCTAGAATAAAATAACATGATATAAATAATCAAAAGTTTTAAGTAAGCTTCATATCTTCACGCCAAATAATAGCTTTTTCTGTTCAGCTGCTAATTAGTAAGAAACAAAATATAATATTTACATGACAAAACGTTTAGGACAACAGAGAAGCAAAGAAGAACGACGTAAAAGTGACTTCATTCCTTTTCTAACTGGGACTTATTAAACGACCGATTGAAATATAACTGGATACTAAACACAAAATGTTATCCGAAGCTTCGCAAGATGAGAAGCCGTAATATATTACGATCGTCGTAATTTTTTTACTGTTGTTTTTGGTCTATTTCTGTTAACAAAAGCAGCTACAAGCACCTTTATGTCAGCTTACGTAAATGTGTACGACGTAAAACGACACGCTGTGAAATATGGCACTCCATTCTTTTAACAACCAGACGTCTAATGAAAAAGTATCTGTATTTACGACTACATTTTTGGATTGAGGAAATGAGTCAGCCTCAAAGTGGTGTTATAAACTTCCTACTTTAGTGTACTCTTTTAAATTACTCACGAAAACCTACGCACTTTCATCGCATTCTGACAGTGTAAAGTGATTGAATATTAAAGTGCCAGAATTTATCATCAACAGTGCTTACAGAATTCAGTTTAAGTTGAATATCCTATTATGGTACTTCGTATTTTTTATTTTGGTCTTCTAATAAGAGTGGGTATTAGTAATAATTTGTAATAATAGAATATGTCTATCGCATATCGTACAAGATCGTGTACGTAAGTGATGAATAATTTGATCGCTTCCTTCAAATAGAACCATCAACAAAGATTAATATGTGTAATAACCGTTAAATGCGATTATTACGATGCCATTATCGCGCCTACGTATATCTGAAATAGGATGATTACTTGTTAATTAAGATTCTATTAGCTTTCTAGTTTTTGCAAGAGACCTGCAAACAGTTATTTTCTCTTCTCTATTTTATACTTAAAAATATAACATCTGTTATTATTTTTCAAGATTTAACTTGAGAAGCACTAAACTGATTTAACGGAGCTTTTTTTATCTACTTTAAAAATCGTTATCTTCTATGGCTTAAGGAAAAAATGCAACATGATTTTTACTTACATATGTCGTAGTTTCCCAGAGCTTACATTACTTAAACTAGCTAAATGTAGAAACATGTTACAAATCGTATACTAGAGCTAGTCTTGGCTTCAAACTGATGCCAACACTTTTCACTTCTCTTCTTTTAACAAAACACGACGAAATCTGTTTTGAAGCGGGCACCAACTGTCATTAAAGAGAGAAAAAGAATAGTGACAATTTCCATATGAATTTAAAAAGTTAGACTGGAGAGCACTCGTTTCATAAACTGCAGTGGTTCCTGCTGTGACTTAGTTCGCTCATTATTTAAGGAGGAAGTATTGTGTTGGATATTTAGGTATGAAGAGATTAGTCTCCGATCGACATATCGCTTCATCTTGAGGTTTACAAGGTAAGAAAAGCGTGATCGCCATGGCTACTTTTTATTTTTGCCATCCACAATCACCAGGACCATATGCTTTTTCCCATCTATTATGTTTAGTAATAGAAAAATCTAAGCTAAAAGTTTAGAAGCACAAAAGTTGTTATCAACCCCTTCTTGTCAAGTGTCACGTGCACAAATTAGAAAACATCTTTGGATGTCATCTATCGGTCTCCCCGCCGGACACCGCACGTCGGCTCCGTAATTGAATTCCGTCAGCCTCCTACTTGTTGTATGACAAATGACGGACAAAGACGCGGGATCCAGCCCCTCTAAGAAAATAATTGTTTCCAATCGAAGTTCTGTCTCGTTCATACACTAGTAAAGTAACAATGACAGATATAGGCTTTTGGGCACGTTTTTGGTTTACTAAGGTAGTCATGGATTTAGGATTATACTTGATTGATAAACGAAGGGAAAATGAACTACAGTTAACAATTTTACAAAAATTTATTATTTAAATAAGAGTAATATTTTGTCGGTTTTATCAATGCATCTGAAAAATGCCAAATATCGAGAAACATAACTTTACCTTTTGTATTGTATACTATATTAATACAAATCTTCTAGGCAAGAGATATGTATTTCACATCTGTCTTCAATGCCTGCACACACAAGTTACCATTCAAAATCAATGGGAGAGACGTTTGTTCTACAGTCATCATAGGCCAGTTGTCTAAATATAAGAATTAAGGTTTTTAATATATGAAATTATTTTAATCTAAATATGCTTAATCTTAACAGTTTTAATCTTTAAGCTTTCAAGCTTAACCCTTGGATTTTTTTTTAACTTAAGTAACTTTCTAAATTGAGGCGTAATATACCTGAGACAATTTGTTGAACTATCTGTTTACTGACGCTCATAAATTACAAACAAATATTAATTTTATCCGCACACCCATACATATGCTGCTGGCATCTGCAAGCACGTGACGTCACTTGCTTGGAGTATTTTCTATTTAGTTATATGGACGACAATTCCTCAAACACGATGTAAGCTAGAAACATTTCATTGCAGATGTACTATTAATTTTTAAATAGTACTTTATTGTTCACATGTCTATTATTTATTTATATGTAAAAAAAAATCATACATAAAATTGATGAAAAAATTGTTAATGATATATTTTTCTTTTTTTATTTCAATAATTTAAAATAACAGATATTTCAGCTGGCTCGTTTTATCTCGGCATACGCTACATAGCTACGAGTGTTATTTTAAACTAATAGAAAACCTTCATTAACAAAGAAGTTTTCTAGTGAAACTATCACGCTTTTGTTGTAAATTATTTTTACACTAACAATACAAGGCACAACAATATAATACCCGTGGGGTAAAAACATATATAAGCGTTAGTTACCCTTTGATGTATGCATTTTCGCACCCATCTAACATAACAAACTGAATTAATTTATAAGTACTGAGATTGGGACATTCAAAATTTAATCAAAAACAGAGAATTTCATGTTTCATTTTATATATATATTTTAAAGGAATTAAAAAATAGGGTACAGTAGCAGTATCTACGTGCAAGTTTGTTACAATACTATAAATACATACGAAGTAGTATGGCAATTTTCTAGAAATAATAATACAACAGGAATATTGTTCGGTGAACTTTCTGTAACCTCTGAAACATTAAGTGGGTGTGTGTGTGTGTGTGTGTGTGTGTGTGTAAACTAGCTAGATGGTTCACCACATATCTAGAATTTAGTTACTCATATAAAAAATATTAAACATTTTCTGGATAATATTTCGAGAAAGCCCCAATAAATCAGCTCGAAGCCATTACAGAAGTAGGTAATTATTATAATCTTGGCAATATCAGAGACACAATGCTTATTGTTTAAGCTGTTTCGTTTCAAAAGAAACTTTTAATAGGCACGAAACTTAAGACAAATTGAATGAAACCAAGTAATTGTTATCAAGGCCGTTTCATGATGTTAATGCATATTAATTTGCGAATCCAATTTAAAACTTTCGGGAGCTTATATAGTAACTTCTGAATTATTACAAACAATTATTGCGTCTTTAAAACATTGACATACAAGTACTTTTGTTTCTAACGGACGTTTAAATTTAAAATGCCGTATTTTATTTTCAATTAAGGAACTTAATGGTGTTTAAAATCATTTGTTTCGATTTTAATAATTATCAAAAAAATCCTTAATCAAAGACCTAATCGAATCGAACTTTATACATAAGCATTGTATATTCCGTTTATATAATAGTGGATACTTTAAAATGTAGTAATATCACAAATAAATAGGTATTAAAGGTTAGCATGGTTGAGTATGAATTCACTGAGCTCAGTCATACCGTGGCCAGGAAAGGCTTAAAACAGTTGTGGGTAAATAGACAGAAAAGAAAACCTAGTGGAGTTTCCACAAAAGTTTTTTTTCGACCCATTATTATTAAAAATTAAGGTTGTCATTCAGTTCATGTATTAATTCTTTCCATTCAATAAGGAGTACACTTTCAGTTATCACTATTTTATTTTATTTGTTTATTTTTTCTCATACATATTCCCTGTTATGACGATTTAAAAGAATTTAGTAAATGAGTCTATTTAAATAAAGATATTTTGACTTTGACTTTGACTTTATCTAAAAACCGGCTGTTTCCCTGCTGGTCTCTGGAAGGTATTGGTATTGTTGACCATATTTTCTGCAACAACTACAACTTTTCTGTGCTTGTGTTATGTTAAGTGTATTTGATTAATTGATATTTCGAAACTGGTGCAAATTGTGTAACATCCCGTAACTATAAACAAGGGTTACAACATTCCATTCAAACCACCAACCCCACACATAGATGTTGGACTGGGATATTTGTTTTTTATAATTCATTAATAAGAAATCGTGTAATTTCAAAAACGGCCAACGTCTGACTTGTTTACCCAGGCATATGACCAACTGAATCTAACTCCATAGAGACCATGGCACCGCATAACAAAACGGCCGGGAATGACTGACAGGTTGTGACAAAGTTTTCTCATAGATAGAATAGTTTGCATTTTGTAGTGTTTGAAGAAAATGCTTTGCTTTTATTTAGGTACGTAAATACAGTTAAGTTTTGAGATTTGAATATTTAAATTTTTCGTCGACTCTACCCCATCCTTAGCAGCACCTCAACCGTACGAGAAGCAATCCGTGCGTGCATTTATGAACGTTGCAAAGTTTCTGTGCGCAAAATGAGACACTGTTATCTCAACCTACTGAGATCTGGAAGACTGAATCAACTTGTGCAGAGTACGAGGTCTTTATTTATGAAGCATTTTTAAGTCCTAATTTGTTTGAATCAAGAATAAGCCATTATTATAGTTGCACTAAGTATCATCTTGTTAGTTGCGTCTGCTGTTAATGTGGACGGGATATTTTTAAATCACGTTTTAAAAACATAATGGCCATTACTTTTGTATAGGTTAGTTAACCTAACCATATACCTTATATTCTAACCTTTCTACCTTCAGTTTCTAGTGGGTGGGTGGCTGTTGAAATAATTTCTGGTGAAAGTCTCTTTATTTAGTACCTAAAAGGATAAACTGATGAATATTATAAATTATATTCAAGCTACAAAAAGTAAAAGCTCTTTCCTTTTTTGCGGAATAATGGGGTATTGCGGTAAGAATTTAATTTTATTTGCTTCTTCCTCAAGTTATTCATAAAATTTTCGTAAAGTTATGTTTAAAGAGCACAGCACCAGCAACATGAGCGGTATGGAGAAATAAATGAAGTCAAATATATATTAGGTCTTTCTTTGAATGTTTTAATTTTTTAAATGCTTAAGATAAATTGTAATAATTTACTTAGCTAAATGAACGAGTACAATATGAGAATTATTGTGTAAAGAGCACCTAAATTACTGCTAGCGCCATCTAGTTTCATTCAAAACGCGTCAAAGAAAAGCACTACACTAGCACATTTCTCATCAAGTTCTCCAGACTGTACACAGGTGGCTCTTTCACGAAAATAGTTTTTTTATTGTAATACATAAATGTTGATTAAATTATGTTTTAATGTAGAATTTTCTTATCTTTAAAGATTAATCGTTTTATTGACTGATTCTAACTATTATGTAATAATACCAATTATTTTGATTTAATCAAAATAATGATGTAATCAGTTTATTAGTTTTTTACTATTTGATCATTTAATGTCTCTTATTAAAATAAAACAATAAAGCAGACATTTTATTATTAATAAGATTACATATACATATACCTATAAAGTATTCAGGAATTTTTGAAGTAGGTTCCTAAGTACCTGCAAATTCTCTCGTTATTTTTGTTAATTTTTATGACAATATAAATGCAATAATAATAATAATAAGATCATACCCGTCGTAGTCTCAACCAATTGTCTCGTCCCAACTTCTCTTCGCGTCTGAAGAGATTGGGACTGGGTGATGGCCCAATGATTGCGAGGATCCAGCGGGCAGTCTTGCACCAGAATTGTCCGCCGATACCTCTCTCTGTCGTTCTGACCTTCGGCCGTCTGGCCTCCTCTGCCGAGGGGTACACTTGAGCCGTCGAGGGACTGGGAAGTGTTAATATTGATTTTTAAATAATAATAATTCTCATAATATATTAAGCATTAATACTAATACAAAATATTAGAAATATAATAAAATACAACAATAAATTAACCACTATCCATTACTTATGAACAAATATTCGTACTTATATACAAATATCTAAATATTTGTATATTATATTATATTATAGTATATTGCTCGAATGTCGATATCCCTATCGACATTCGAGCAATATATATTCGAGCACAGGTCTTTTGGCTAAGTTGACAAGAGTATTTAACAGAAAATTTCACCACCGATTCATTGAATATTTCTAAATATTAACATAATAACCACATGTTCATCGGACATTATAAGCAAGCAGAACTATATAAATAGGTACGTAGGTAGTTACTCAAGGTAATCAATCTAATTAGTTTCTCAATAGACCAAATAAATTATCATTCTTGGAAATACCTATATGTCTGCTTTGTAATTTGATAAAATAATTAATTATGGGAACTTTATGGTTTCCATACTTTACTTTTACCACGACTAAAAAGTAGATTTTCGTAACTCCAATATATTTTGATATTAATAACTCCTTAGTACCAATCAAGTTTTAGGTACTATTAAGGGGATAATATTAGGTTGTCTTTAACGGGCACGTCCCCGATTTCAGAGAATTAATTTTTCTTTCAGTAGGTACGGAATTATTAAAAATTATGGGCCTTATATCTTATAATATTTAATTGTGTTTGTTCTTTATTTGTTTTCTGTCTTTCCTCGTAATTTTTTGTTATGGAACTTGAAAACTTAAGATGACAATATGACCCTTGTTTGTACTTTCATTTATATATTTTTGAAGCTGTCATTTCTATAGTATATTTTTGCTACTATCGTGTAACTTGCTAACAATGGCTTACATCAATAAATTTGTGAATAAATTACAAACATTACCCCAATCAATCTGGACTATAGAATCTCAACAAAAGCGTTGGCCGAGCTAATATTTTATAAAAGCGCCCGCCCGGCTGCAGTTTGCACTTTATTCCCTCTAACAATGTGCTATGTGACGTTGACAGATTGTACCTCCAGCAGTCGTGGTTTCCTGAAATACGAGAAAATAGGTCCTCGTGAGGATGTAGGTAAAAATGAAATATATAAGTGATCGAACGTCTATCGCTTATAATTAAATTGCTTTTCATGTGCAAAATATTTCAAATTATTCTAATATTGGGGTCTATTAAGGTACTCTCAATGCTTCCCACTGCTGGGCACAGACTTTCCTACTTTGCTTGCACAATGCCATTTACTATTATCTAACCTAGCAAGCATCATTAAGAGGCTGTGTTATGGATACTAGATAAATGACCATAATTATTATAATATAAGAAATAAACATTCATAAATATATTAATAATTATGACACCGGAATCAATATTCATGTTTATCAAGCAAACATCTATCCTGATCGGTAAACCAATCTGTAGCTACAGGCAGGTTGCTCCGGATACTGTCTGGCCACTCGACCGATTCGATATTTTTCCCTTACCTTACTTACCTTAATGCAATACACATCAAGTAAAATGTTCTTGCCTGATATGTCCTAGTCACAGATGAGCTGCATTTGTGTTAGGCCAAACAACTAAATTATTAAAAAAGATAAATGAAATTTTTTCCTTACTTGATGATATTATAAAATGTGACCATGTGTGCAATAGAAGCCAAAGCGATTAGGTAATGTAGAAAAAGGTGGAAGTACCTCGTAAACCATTTTATGGTGTGTCCCTAAATAACACGAGGAAATATTGATGAATATATGCGTAAAGGAAGTATCTATTTATCGTGCGGGTTGTCAATAATATATCTAATGCTATATAAAAACGTGGACCTATATTCGTCTGAGTATGTTGGTTTCCTTTGAACGTATTTTTATCAAATTAAAATATCTTTCTAATATGTGGACTCAGAACCTTTCATTTACATGGTGGTTTATTATGGGTTAGTAAAACTTAAATCAACACCTTTTTCTGGTCGTCTTTTCTTGAGATCTTGTATAGAAGTCTACAAAAAAAATATAAATTTGTAACTACCTCAACTTAAAAATTTTTCAATAAAACTCAGTATTTTTCGTTGGAGAACTTTAATGACACGTGTGATGTCTGGATGAATTATAGTCTTAAAGTCCAATTTATCACGGATTAAAATCACGTTTCGAAATTTTACAGTCGCTAGTCTAGCCTCACAGCCTAAACTAATATTTTATAAATCCGCTGAGACGGCGAGAGCACCAATTTGCACTTTATTACCATGGGATAACAATGAACTCGCGACGTTGACTGATCGCTGCTGACCAGGCTGCTTGCACCCCTTTATATTATCTAGACGTTGGACATACTGAAAGACGTAACAAGCCACGGCCAATGTAAATCTTTTGAGCAAGCTTTCCCTTTAAAAAGAATCGTTGTTAAAATTAAATTAGGTAAGCGATAATCAATTATTTTGTGTGAATACACGTCGTTTAAACATCTGAATAGTCTTAAGCATAGTATAAGTTTATTTTACTATATCTACAGCAAACTAACTTGGAATACAAGTTGCATAAATTATAATAGAATTGAAATTTATAAATTAATGGGCAATATTACAATATTACTTAATAATTATTAAGAATGAAAATGATGGAACGAAAAATTGATAATCTAAAAAATAAAAATTGGAGGTACTTGCTAGCGTAGTGATCTGAGCACTCTGCTTTTATTTGGAATACAAAGCAACTTTGGCTACGGTTGACCTCGGATGGGTCAAACAAAAATTGTTAACTTTGGCACCGGAGCACCGTTTTGCCAATAGCACGTGTTTAGTCCCGGTTTTTAATGCAACTGCTTTAACCAGTCATTAGTTACTATTATGAAGTTATTATTAAACTCCTCGGGTTTATGTAGAGATTCTTGTGCATAGTAGTGAGGCCCTTATAAGCTGTTTGTAGCGATATTTTAGCGAAGAAATAAAAAAATAAATGGTAATTGGAGAGTACCCTCAAGAGCTTTTTAACCATATTCCTCCCTCTCCTTTTCTACTCAGTAACACACGTGCTAGTTTACGCAGTCACTTGTTCACTGTCTCGAGGTCTACTTTACGCACAAAGAGATATCGTGACTATTTCTTTGTCACACAGCCGGAGCGTGGAATTCCTTAGCGGCAAATATTCCCTCCTTCATACAAGATGGGTTTCTTCAAAAGAGGCGTAAAGACAGGGCACTTTTAGGGTTGACAAGTTAGAGGTGGCTAGAACAGTATGTCGCATATACTTGCTATATGGACTTCTAATGCTGCTTAAAATCAGGTGGTGTCGAGTAATTTGCTGTGCTTTTTATATATAAGAAAATAATTTGAATAGGTTATGGAAGAAAACTTGTAAATACTCTTAACTGGGTAAGTAGCCTATAACCGCTTTTAACACATGTCTTAACTTAGGCGTTCTTACTCAATTGACTTGAACACAACGAACGTAAGAAGTAAAGCTATTTAACAGCGTTATTTTATAAGGTGGAGGTGGTTCCTGTAGTATTTCTCTAATTCCTACAAGATAATAACACTATGCCCTGCCCGACAATCATTACCACACAAATTTAAGTAAGCACTTATACATATTACTAGTTGTGTAGAGCAGTATATTTTTTTTTAAGTTTCCATTAAACGGTCTGCTAGTGGTATGCCGTATAAGTCCCGATACTTAAACCGATGGTTCAGTCCCATCAGTGGGCAGAAGATAACATGAAACAATCGACTTCAACAAATTGCGTTTTTATGTCCCCGCAAGCCGTCGCGGTTACACGCTAAACGGTTGACTCGACTTCCAACGGGGCTCGCCTAGTATCCTTCGCAACCTCTACTATTGACCAAAGATATTATTATTTAATAAATTTTTGAAGTACCTACAATATATACAGAATAAACATGCAATATCTTTCTTGACTACTAGATTTATATAAAGAAAATGGCAAATATGCACGCAACGATGAAAATCCTAACCATCCAAGTGCTGGAGTAACTAAACAGTTTTTTTTTAGAAATCACATTTGCGCATAATAAAATACTGAACTCGAACAACAATGTTGAGGGATGGAATGAAAAGATATATTGTTGTATAAGAGGAAAATATCCATCATGAGCACAGTTATTGAAAATCCTTTGAAATTGATCTGTAGAATAAAATTTAAAATAAAAAGAATGTTGCTTAAAAATTAAATGAAGATGAAATTTCTTAGGCGACTACAATTAGAAGGAAACGAAAGATACGGTGGTTGGGCATTGCCTGTAAACAAACAAGTAATCGTGTAGTAGTGAAGTCCTGAACATTCTGTAAATATAAGTTATAGTATACAGCCCATAAGAGGTTTTAACTTGACAATTAAGTTCCTTTTGATAAAAATATATAAATAAATAAGCTATTTGGCATTTTCGTTACTGACAACTGCTTGTTTATTAAGATTATATAATATTCTATAGTTACCACGAAAATTCTTTCGAAAATTTTTTCGTTTTTTGACAATTTATTGAGACTGTTCCGATGGAGGCCTAAAAGAAACGAGTCTCCCGCCTTACATAAAGCTTTTTTAATAAGCTCCGGCAGCATTACTAACTGGTGCAAAACAACTGAACTCTGCAAAGTAGGCGCATTATTTTGCAAATAGAAGGTGTTTCGCAACAATTTGAATGTTTTAGTTAAGTTTAATACTTAATGTTCTCAACGCTATTGATTGGGTCGAAAAATATCTAAGAAGTTTCAAATTTTAAATAAAACAAAATTAATAATAATACATTACGTATTTACTACTTTAATATAGCGACTTAAAGACAAACACAAAAGAATAAATTCTTAGGCATAGAAAGAATAAAAAAGGAAGTAAATTCATTCATGTACGAGTATATATATCAAGAATTAAAAAATCAAACGAGATTAGATCGAGAACCAGTGTTACCAGCTTAATAGTTTCCCCACTGGAACTTTTCAATCGCACGATAAGAGGCTTGTGGGGGCGTCTCCCGATATTTATTTACCACAGCGGGGAAACTTAGTCGCCTCGATTGAATTTGTTCATTATTCAATTGTTTCTTCTCGGATTTAATAATTGTAGCTGCTTACTGATACCGTTTTGTGTATCATGTTTTCATAAAATTTTATGTTAGATTCTTATTGTTTTTATTTTTATCTAAAAATGTTATAAAAGCATTAGTTTCAACTGAAAGCCATGAACTAGGTTAATTTTTGAACAGTGTTACCGTTGAGATTTTTTGTTATGACATTTATTCTGTTGATGAATTGTTAGAAAATATGCAAACGCGCCCTAATAACCCTGATTTACATAATAATAATGCAAATTTTATGCCATCTCCGCAATAAAAATATAAGAGAATTAAACATAGCTGTTAACTGAATGAAAAATTTTATAAAGGGCTTGAGAATTTTATTCAAAATAAACGTGATTTTAAATAAAATTTTCAACACTTCAGCTAGGCAACGACGAGAGATTGTTTTAACCCGAGGTTGTATTATTAGCCTAGTTTCAACATGTCATTTTTGGAGATTTTATAACCTACTACGACTTTTTACCTACAACATATATTTTAAGTGTTACACTAGAAACACAAAATGACAACAAATCACAAGATGAATCCATTAAAATATCAGAGAACACTACATAGCTACGCTGTATATTTCAAATTTCAAATCATTTATTTTATTCCTAGTTGTGCGTGAATGTGTCTGTCCATGTATATATGTGTGGGCTCAAGATGTGTGTATGTGTGTGCGTATGCGTGTCTTAGAGTGCTTGAGTGTGTGTGTATTTGCTTTATTAATGCATGCTGAAAATCTTATGGAAAATTATACAAAAGAAATACAACACCAGCGATCTCCTAGCCCACACATCCTTATTGTGGAACTTCTTGCTGAGGGTCAGGAAGTAATGGATCCTTGATTATATCAGTGTGATACTTTAGCAGCGTTCTAGCTAAACCAGAATAAGTTCTATGATCATGTGATAAGCTTTATTTATACATCCTGTAGAACAGTGTTGTAGACAATGATACAAAATATCCTCCGTTTCATCATATGTTAAGCCCTTGAGCCATAATATACTTTCAATCATATATTCAAGGATGGTCATTGGGTAAATATTAAATAATTTATTAAAGTTGACGTGCAATATGGGAGCAATATAATGAGAGTAATATTTCTCAAATTTAGTGTAAGATGTCGTCACGGAATGAATAAATCTACTAAATAGAGATTATCCAGAAAGCTAGCAGAAACATTTCTTTGATAACAAATTTTAACTTTGTTTCTCAAACCCGCATTTATTTATTTATACTTCAACGCCTATTTCATTCCTGTCAGCAAATTTTGTTAAAATTAGTAGGTATTGTTTTCCCATCCCCCTAAAATTCAGCGAAGACATTAAAACATTAGAATCTAAGTTAACGCTTTCATAGAACTGTTGACCTTTGTCAAAGTCACTTCAGAGTAAACAAAAACAACTAAAATATACATGAAACAGCTTAAAGAATTAAGCCTTGTTGCCTACTCAATGATTCAGAAGGCCTAATTGCTTGTTTTGAATCTCGGATCATCCCGTCATAAACCTTTCTGCCAAGCTAATGTTGGACGTGCGCCACGTGCGTTTCATTATTCGAAATATATGAAATTATAACTTTCTTAAGGATATTTTATACGTTCAAGCAGTGTGTAAGGGATTTTATAATATAGAAGGGTATGCTCCTCTAATGCTATCAAATTATGTGCCTACACATAATTAATATATAATCTGTAGAATTTTATACCTGCAAGCTTGGATTGTGTGATGTTAAAATAAGGTTGCATCTTAATTTTAAAACAAAACTAATGAGAAATTGAAAAAACAATTTTAAATTTATTTTTTAACTAAGTTTTTGTATGTTTGCTTACATGTCATCCAGTGTAATAGTATAATAAATGTATGGGTGTTGGAGAGATAAAATTTTAGCATAATGCCGATTTGAAATCGATGTTCTTTCAAGCGCCTTTATTGATTCAAATGCTGGGTAAGTTAAAACGACTCAATTTCAGAGGAAAGGCTATCTGTTTCTAACAGCGAATTCTTCTCTTTCTCTTAACCATAATGCACTCTATAATACTATAATAATTCAATATCCTAGAGTTTACATAAGACATCCTTGCTATAAGCCCATGTGAATGGGATAATGACGCACGCAGACAAATTTTTCGTCCATCAGGAAGACCTGGTAAGTGCACGTTCTTTAACTGTAAGATCACGTTACCCTCAATGCAAACTGCATAATCTACGCTGCAAACTTCGCACACTTCTTCTTCAGATTTAATTTTAATGCAAATTTGGTGACAATTGTTATTCTGAAAAAATTTACTCCTTGAACTCGTCTGTATTCTATATAGATTAATGTAAGCTCGTAACCATCATTATCTACTCGATGCGTGCTATAAAATTTCACATAAAACGCTTTAAAAGCATTATCAGCTTATATCAGGCTACCATCAAAATGAATTTTAAATTTCAGCCCTATCGTAAAGATGGAAGTAGGTACCTACGTTAGAATTTCGGAGTATGGCAATATTTTTGAACACTTTTGAATTATTATTAAGGTAAACTGGTCTGTATTTATATAATTATATTAATGACACTGAAGTTGAGATATTAATAGTTAGAAATTTAGCGTATATTACATGATCTTTGACCTAATTAGGGTTCTCAATTACAAACATCTAATTATCATTAGTGGTGGACGAAGTTATCGTATATCTACCATCGTATCTGACATCTAGAGACATAGGAGGACATGAGCTAATTGAAATGTACATACAATACTGTGCTTAGGCTGGCTTTCCACTGCTATTGCAGGATTCTTTTTTATTTCTTTGTTTATTAGGGCAAAAGTCACAGGAGATAATCATCAAAATGCACATGAGGTTCTACAATAACAACACAACGCTGGTGATATGTTTTGGTAGGTGATACGTTTGCCTTAATAACTGTGACAAATGGCTCGACGTGTAGCCCGAAGCACGGTGGAGTTCGAGATTTTGTTTGACCGTGGTCCCGTGCTCGTTTGTGGTCCCGAAAGGGTCAAACAAAACATGGCAAAGTATACTTTGTTTTTTTAAACGAATATAGAACACTGAACCACTATACCAGTGATCACTTCATCTACACGTCCTTATTGTGGAACACTTTGCTGAGGGTCAGGTAATGGATCTTTGATTATGTCAGTGTGATACTTTAGCAATGCTCTAGCTAAAACCAGAATAAGTTCTGAGATCGACATAATATAGTGAACCTAATAATTACATACAGTAAATATATATTACATTTAGAGGAAGGGTGAGCAAGTGGTGGTCTCCGAATATGTATTACTTTCTCCGTGATACGAACGTAGACTCATAAATAAAGAGATTTATTTATTTATTCTTTATTGCATAAAATGGAAGGAATATTTCTAGATTTTTTATTATCATAGCTAAACATTATATTGTTAATTCTTATTATATTGTTAATTCTGTTGACTGCTCTGAATAATACAACAAGATAGAACAGGCTTACGACTACAATTATCAGCTTTGACATTAAAGTCAGCCGTAGTTCATAAGCCGCACCGGATTTTGCTATTAACTGTTCTGAATAATTTATTATAACACTAATAGCTCTTATAGCAGTAAGCTATGAAACAACCAATAGGAATAAATGTATATATTTTAAAACACTGTTTTGATTTGGATTTTATTAAAGTTATTTTAGAGTGCTTATATTAAATTTTATTGCACACAAAGAATATGCAGAACGAAATACACATACACAGTACCTCAGGCGGCTTTTCGACTTATATTCGCTGTACTTTTCTAATATATTTTGATAGAGAGAGGTATATATAACTACTATGTGTACTTAAATTTAATTTTAACTTATTTGTTTTAAGTTTTGAGTTAGCTTATCTTTAAATAGAATCAGGTACAATTTGTTTCAATTTGTGTCGAGGTTACCGCGAGCATATCACTGGCACATCTATGTTAGTAGGCAATTAAACCTATGTTTAGCTGGCTTAAACATGCTTCCAAACGTTAGGGTTTAGAGTTGCGATCAGTTTCAGCCATTTAGTCGGCTCTATCAAGCCGAGCTTAATTCACAAACATGGACATATAATTACAATTAACAAGGACAATATAACAGCACAGAAGCTGATTACAGCAGCAATCCAGCTGAATTATGAATTTTTTATTCTGATCAATTTCATGTTGCTCAATTAACTCATTGTAAATTAAGTGACTCCCTATTTTCGTAGGTATTTATTATGACTATTTTGTTATTGTTAATAAACAAAAATGAAAGTAAATTTATAACTTTAAGTTCTATTGTTGTTTTTTATTAATCTTGGCTTATTTTTCTAATATAAGTCATAAAATATAAGAAAGTTCCAGATCTGTGATACCTTGAAATTAATTCATGATTAAAAACTGTGCATAAATAATACAGCTTTTCAAAATAATAAAATAAATATCCTAGGTCATGCAAAACTATTTCAATTCAAATTTTAGACTACAAAACATCAGCGAGGTTTTACAATTAATGAATCCAAATCCTAACCAACCAAATATAAAATCTGAGCCGATATTTTAACTACTATACCTACAAAATACCAACCATTTTATGTTCCATTTGTCTTGTCCATAACTGTACTCGCACATCTCCTTGACTATTAAATGGTTATTTTTCGATAAATAGTGTAACGTCAAAAATTACCACAAAGATACTTTTTGTTTTATGTCAACTTAATGTTATGCGACACTAAAAGTATTTCTAGTTTTGAATGTGTGGTGACATCTTACTATATCACGGGGATACCACCATTTAAACTTAGTTCTCTACTGACTTCTGATAATATATAAAAGTGATAGGTAATGCATATAATATTCAACTTTCAATACCAAAAGGAGAATAATTGAGAAGAGAGAAGAAAAGAGGTTTTACAAACGTTTACAAAAATAAGGTTTGCACGGTATCTTACCTTCCTAAATAGAAACCTTCGTAGAATATGGTCGCTGGCAATTCCTGAGTTTTGATTACACTGTATACTTCCAAAGCACCCGAACCGGCGCGTTTTCGAATTTTATCAACCTTTCACGCTTTTCCATTACAAAAAAAGGTCGAATTATTTTTTAAATCTAGAATATGGAGTATATGTTGTAGACTGAGAAAACCTCAGCAGGAAGTGCATTTCCCATTGTTTGAGCATTTGCGGGAGAAAATTCCTCTGAAACCGAACAGCGCATTTCGATTCAATATACCCAAAACTCAATAAATAAATAAGTTTACTAAAGTAAATCATGTTATTGAAGTAGATCTACTAGCTCAATTTACTATTGTCTTGTTGAGTTAGAAAATTTCAAGCCAGAATAACGTGTCACCTAAAACTCATTTTGATACCTAATCCTTCAAACCCCTATTTATTCAAGTATACAAATAGAAAAATAGAATTATTAACTTCGTTATGTCACTGTATTCTTCGTTATCTTTATCAAGCACGAGTTTATTGTATTTTCAACATTTTTAAAAGTACTTGATCGAATTTGTGTTTCGCATTGTGTTGCGATTTCCTATTCTTGCTACATCTACAGCAATGCAAACTAAATAAAGATATAATTATGTTTGCTATTCACTCCTTATATTATGGCATTGAAATAATCATGTAAAGGGGAGGTATTTTTGTGTGTCTTCATTTAAGCAAATTAATTTATATCTGTCCTTAAAGTACTAGATGCGCGTGCGCTCCTCTCTGATTAATAATACATACAAAAATATTACTCTTAAGTCCACTCAAGAACAGAATATAGCTATAGAATTTCGGAACTTGCTTCGCTGATAACCGTACCTCCATTTCATTAGCAAATATAAACCATCTATTATTTTTATTATCGTTTCGAACAGACTTGTAATTTTACATTAGCACAGCTTGTATATACAACAAAGCATAACTGCGGTCTGAATGTTGGCCTGAGTCCATTTTAATTTCGACAAATCAACGAAGTGAGCATTGGTAGGGCAATATCGGTATTTAACCGGGGCAAATAGACCTGGCGGCCAGCTGGGAATTGTTAGAAATATGCCGATTGTTTGTACTGCCACAAAGAGTTCATTCTGTCGAATTGGCAACAACACTCGGGGCCTTAATTATGGACACGTTTTGATTGTAATGCGTTTATAGGACAGGAGTACGGGACTAATCGAATCTGTGTAATTGTATGTTCATGTTAGTACCAATGCGATAGGTACCAAAATATAGGTTTTAAAAATCAAATATGTCGTATTTAATCATCATACCAGCGAACGGTTTGCAGTCAGTGTCCCCAACTACAGGCTACTTGGCTAGATATGCCGGGTTCTAGTCCCAACAATCCAGATTTTTGTGTTATAACAAAAACGAATATTGTTTGTTATCGGGTCATGTTGGTTTACACAGAAAAATATATTTAATTTGTCTTACTGATGTCTAGTATCCATTATACAAGCTCTTAGTGACGCTTACTTTGGACTAGACAATAGGTCTGAGTCTAAGAATATGTTATTATTATAATTATCGTAATGGTTCTGTTATTCTCTATCTATTATTATATAATACTCACTGTTAATTAATATCCTGTCCCTTACCTTGTGTACCGTTATGTCTCCTGACCTAAAAAAGATTTTTGGTACATGAAAACTCTTTGCAAGTCATCAAAGTAAAAAAAGATCTTATATTCTGATAGCTTGCAAACGTTTTTCACAAATACCACTCATACGCTGACTATAAAAGTGAGTTATTTATCTGATATTTTAATATTCTAATTTTGTAAGGAATAAAAGACGCAATTACAGAAACAGATTTAACAACCATAGACACAGTAGCCTTTATAACTTCAAAAATTAGTTAGAAACTCTAAAATTAGTTTCTCAGGTATCTTACACAAATTTAATCTCCTCGTAGAGCTCCATTCATAACCAAAACCATAGACAAATAGCAAAGTTTTAGTCAAAATAACACTATTAAAAATTGCACAATGGTACATGTTATTCCAAGTACATATTTCAATTACAACAGGTTTACTTTTGAAACGTAAGTTAAATTCACAAAGCATTTTGAAGAGGTGAGCCGCCCCAGGGTATTAACAGGCGGGTAAACTAAACTATAGTTAGGCCGACGAACTGAACATTTCGGATGAAATAATAACACGACCCGGACAAGCCTGTACAAATACAAGGATTATTATCTTGAACTAACGTGTATCTAGTACTAACATTTGATGACGTAGAAGATAACTATTGGACTTCGGCCGGCTAAGAAAGTCTTGTTCCTGAGATCCAGTAATCTAAGAGCCAATTTTTAATACTCCGATATTTTATGCAAATAATATCTTTGACAAGTTTTTGTTGGTTGACAGATTTAGGAATAAAAATTATGAACATTTTTTATTATTTGGAAAGCTTACGACAACTTTACCTGTGTGTGTGTGTGTGTGTTTACCTGTTCCGCTTTATCTTTCATTAAAGGCTAATAATGTTATTAGCCTTTAAATTGAAGTAAATTCAATTTCTTATTTTATAGTCAAGAACAAGTTCATTTACAAATGACAATATTATTAAGTGCTATGAAGTTTCTTGATTCAGATTTAGGATGATGAGACTCATAGCATATGCGTCTCAGGTACTTTATCCACAAGCTCTTATGATCTCTCCTTTTGGTAACAAATAGCTTAAAAATGATAATTTTCTGCTTTCACTGTTTTCATTTTGTTGTTAGACCACAAAATCAATTGTGATACGACAAAAAGTAGTAGAAAAATTTGATAATCATAATGACTAAAACATACCCAACAAATAAAAACTTGTAACTCAAGAATAGTTTATGTATCAAATCGTAGTTTTAATATTAATATTTCAAATGGTAAATATCTGGAAGATTAACGGCACAGGTTTAATTGTAATATTATTTCGTTTGTTGCTTGACTGTCAGTACCACAAAACCATATTTCGTATTCACGTTGTTTACATTGTCAACCATAATATAGCTTACATTTAATCAACTGAATACAATCTTATTCAACATCACTATCAACGCTGTTACTGTCTCAGACTTTTATTTGGCCTTTTTTATAAATTGTAATTCTACGAGCGTATTATGAAAATATAGGCAGAAAATAGGTTATCGGTAACCAGATAATTAATTAATATAAGTTCTTATTTCTATTAGTTGACAAGTTTTCCTTAAATGGTACATTTAATGTTTTGTAGGCATTTCACTATTTGAAACCTACTGTGATTCTGTGACATCAGATATTAATTACTTACCTACCTTCACTTGAACAGTTACTTATTCTACAATAATCAAATATTTAATGCGTACCACAGTGAGTAATGAGGTAAGACCTAAATAAGCAGAATTTGAAATGAAATTCAAATGGCAAATAGAGGCAGAGAGTCAGGCCTTATACAGCTAACATGAAAAATATTTTAATCTCCTAAATTACTCAACATAAAAATGTAGATCAGCTAGTGAAGATTTTAGTATTCATAAATACCGTCTTAAATATCACCCACCTCGAATTTTTTATTTTATTTTATTACAAGAACCAGAAACAAGTTTACAATGGCACTTAAATATGATGTTATGTTATGTTAATAATAAAATAAAATTATCAAATTGATAATATCATTTGGTGATTCACTAAAAATACGAAATATCTAGCAAGTATGTAGCTAGATGTATAAATATTATAGCCATCTGTTTTCTGCTAAATATAAGTATAATACATATAGGTTTCTGTTAAAAATGGAAACTTGTAAGTAACACGTTTTAGTATCGGTATTAAACAATCGGTAATTCGATTAACAAGTTAACTAATTTTTGACTATCTATTCAGTACGGAGAACCTGCGTTCACTATAAATATTGTAAGCCTTTGAGAATGACAAAATAAGTCACAGGCACATAATTTCCAGTTGATTCCGACGGCATAAACTATTCATATACGGTTGCACAGAATTACTTTGTTGTATTATTTCCAGGCGAGCGCTGACGAGCACGACGGCCCTAACATTGAATTATTAAAATTAAACCGTTCTACGGCGGTTTCAAAGTCGTTCGTCTGCCGCAAGAAAGTTGCGAATTTCATCACAAAGGACAAAGGATCTACACCTGGGGCCATTTGCTCACCGCACGTATTTGTTCGCACCTAATTAAACATGAAACGGAGGCAGGTATTGTATAACTGCTAATGATACGATGGCCGCTAACCCGCTTCTACGTCTAGCTTTTCAAATGAGTTCCTTATTCTGAATATTTGACTTTTCATAATGGAAGTAATCTGAATTATAAATATCGTAGCATTTTGTAATCTCTTTAACTTGAATTTTTTAACAGCAGTATAATAAAACTTAAAGCTTAACCTAATAATAAAGCTTCAATTTCTAAATAGTTAATGAAATAAGGGAAATTGTGTCCTTGTCGAATATCACGATCGATATTTACTGTGATTATGAGACTTAGGACACAGACTTCGTAGGCCGATCCTGATTGAATGAATGGGAATAGTTGATCCGATAAAATGAACATTTATACCTACTGTAGATGAACAGGCGTTCTAGTCTAGGTAATATAAAACTGTTTAAATAACTGTTTTGGCTTGATTACATACCGTTTAAGCTTTTTGTTGATTAGCACTATAGAGTTTAATTTTTATTTTTATGCATTCTCCTTTTTTAGACGCTACTCAAAGGCTCATATAAACTAACTTGATAATAAAGTTTTACGACGTAAAACGCTAACGGCCTCAATCACATATCCATAAATGGTTCTAGTCAAATGGCTAGCAGTTACAATTCATATTGGCGACTTCATCCCGTAATGAGAGCAATCGACAAACATTTGCATTTCCACCAACTGTGTGTTTATCTCCTCCGAACGTTTGCAATCAGCAGCGATACGCCAAATATTAGTTACCTTCGACTAAATTGATGGCAAAATTAGAAAAGCGAAAGCAATTTTTTGATTTCATTTTGCCGTGAAATGTTTTTATAAAAGCTTGGAAATGCAGTCTGTATGTGAAGTAGATAACAAGAGGCTTTTAACTTTATTAAAATACAAAATATGTAGACGAGATTATAGATCTTTTTGTTATCATTCACGGAAAGTAAGTAATTTATTGATTCAGAGACATATATTTCTGAGTATTACTGCACTTTTTTATATTTTATTAAGTTCCTTTGTTATTATTTAATAGTATTAACATTTACAGATTGTTATCATTAGTTAATTGTTCTAAATATTGTTGTATATCACATACTGTATCTATTGTTAGCTGTTGTTACTTAATTATTTATTTACCGTGCGTTTGTTATAAATGTTTAGGCATATTCATTATTTACTTATGTATAAGAACGTATTTTAACCAGACGATTGATATATCTTCTATCAATTTCAAAACATGGATTAAAAATAAAATAACTTATAAAATATGAGACGCGATTAAAGTTCGTGAAAATAAAAATTATTGTCGACTTAAAAATATCGTTAGATTCACCCTAAAGATAAAAAGCTTTGCATGGCTTCACTTTAAGACATTGCACTATAGAAGATGATGCTACAAAAATAACTTATAAGTACACATGCATACTTTGTCTTGTAGATAGTAGTAATCATAATGTCATGTTTGTTATTAATTTGCCCTTAAACGCGCAAGCGAAAAAAATAAGAAAAGATAACCACTGATTCGATTGAATTTAATCGACCCAGAAAGCTTACTACGAATATTGTATTGTTGTAGCAATTGCCGCCTTCAGATTAGTTCTGGACGTTTCCCAAACAATTTTCACGAAAACAAAAGCAGCTTATCTGGAGAGCTCCATGATATAAAATATTCTATTAGGAAAATCCTTTATCTCATAATTCACTCAGAGGTGCGTTCGTATTCGTAGGGCATGGCAGGTGGTCTTAATAAATACGAAAATAGAATATCTTCGAGTTAGTAATAAATTCAAAAGGCAATCAACGCCACGGGCGGGTAAAAATATTAATAGCTGGGAAATAATTATGCATTCAGGAGTTGGATTTGCAATCATTAGGTATGCCTAAAGTAAATCCGGATTACGAAACATGTTGAATATATAGCTTTAGTAGACTGAACAAACCAACTGATTATATACTGAACAAAATTAAGTTCACCCATTCGATAATTACCTATTGGTTGAATTAGCATGAAACGAAGTTACTTACAAAGATGACGTGGCAGGGACTATAGACATAAATGTACGTAAGAAACATTAACATAAGTATACTTGTATATATAATCTTTCTTTGGAATTTGCTAAGATCCCTGTAATTTTTATGCGTCAAAACAAAGGCTGCATAAGCTTCGTAAGTCATCAATCAATCTTTAATCCGCCGATGCAATATCCATAAAGTCGCGAGCACCGTGCGAGCTTGCATTGCTGCGTAATTCAACAGCGAACCCACTAGTGATGGCGTGTGTTCACTATTTTTCTATATTAAGCCCTGATATTATGTTAATTCTAAACCCCAGAATGTGTTTTATCTAGGATTTTCCGAATACAATCAATTTGTTCATATAAAAAATATGAAAAATTATTTAATTCCACGATTTTAAGCGTAAAGTTGAATCAAAATATGAAAGAAGCTAGTAGAGTAGGTTTAGATCTTACTACCATATGACGTGCGCTGATAGAGTCTAGATTTGCCTACGCATAAAAAAGAGCTAGCCACTTAATAACGTGATTATTGCCTTTGTAGGAACGGGGAAGATTTCAAATCTTTCTTTATTAATACTTAAAAATAAAGACAAATTAATTTTTTTTTATTAATACTTAAAATTGAGCACAAAAAATACGTTGGGTTGTTACTGGCTTATATTGGATTTATTACTTCACGCAATAATAATGTGCTTACTAAACATTTATGTCTGAAGGATTCACTTAAGCCTCTGTATTTGATATATTATTTTATTTGCAGAAAGTTGATATTTATAAACAAGTGAAGTTATTTTAATAATTGAGAAACATTCTGGATTTGACTTAATAAGTGCACATTAATTTAGTATTCAGTTAAGAATTTGCAACATCACTAAACCTTACATGTATCTAAGCGGATTTAAAAAGTCAGTAGGGATTACCATATCTCATTATTACCTGAGACATGTGGATTGTTAGGCTCCTGGCTAGATTCATCCACATTTTGTATATCTCAGGTTTTTTTACAATATATAATACAATACAGTTTACACTGAACCTACGTCACGGACAAAAGTAGCAATGGACACAGGACCATGAATTATTTAGTTGTTATTTTGTGAATATTAAATCGGTCCGAAATCTCGGGACTTTTCTATCGAAATCAGGCGTTTTCTCAGAACTTTTTAATTTTGCAAGGATCATGCATAAATAAAAAGCAAATTGCGGAAAGCTTTAGTACAAAATCTAGTTTGAGTTGAATGTAAGGTACTATGATAAAATTAATAATATTATCACATAACCCTGATAAGATTATAAGCAATGCCAGAAATTATGGATATCAAATTAAAAAATTTACTGCAGACAAAACACTGCTGCATCGAAACTGCAAGCTTAATTTTATGGTTCAATATACGACAAGCATTCCGGTTATGTTAAAGAAAATTAATATCTAGCGAAGTGAAGTAACACCTAGAATCGAACTAAGTACCTTCCGAAACCTTTGTTTGATGAAATTGTCATTGCAATATAAGTCACTTGAATTATAAGAACTGAATGTTCAATTCGCAACATAAAAATGTTTGACTTTGACAATATTTAAGTCTCTAGATAGTTGCTACTACATTGAAGCTTCCCAATTGCAGTTAAGATGCAGTTGGAATACAATTAGCAAGACTGCTGAGTAACTGAGAACCGTGCAGTATATTTATTTTTAATTTACATTGGCTTCCAGTTGAAATTATTAGTTGACTGACTCATGTCAGTGATACCAACTGCGTTCAAACAGCAAAAAAACTTCAATTTGGCAGTCGCAGCGCTGTTAAAATACAGTTCATCTCTGTAGTGACTCTATATATGGTACATATATGAAAAGGTCATTATAAACGAAATAACAATGTTGCACTTGACCAAGGAAACCCAGTAGTTACAGCCATCGGCAGTAACAACACTAGGCCAGCGACAATGCCGCAATCGGAGCAGCAATCTGCATAATGGATTGGTCGTCGGAACGAGGCGTCCGGTCGCCGCTCATTCAATTGTCGCTCGCCGATGTGTCGGTCCGTTATTACGGAATACAGAATTAATAATTTCATTGGGCCATTCAGATCGTCGAACGTAACCAACGTTACAAGCCAATTTTATTATGTGGCAAGATTTTTAATATACCTAAAGTCGGATTATCTTGTCATCTTTCTAATTGTAAAATAACTCCTAATCAAAAACCCTTTATTTAAACGAACTAAATTACTAAGTTTTTTTTAAATCGTTATATTTAGCCGTACCACTGCTTCGCAACGTTAGTGCAAGAAACTCTTCAGCTTGTAAATTAATGACTAATTTGATTATGTGCCATATTTTTTTATATCAATAATATAATTTAAAAAACCAAATCAATGCTGGTCCAAAAAATATCAAATCGAAAACAAAAGCAACTATCGATCAAATCAGACTGAGAAGAATGCTTCTGTAATAGGTACTAGTAAAAGGTACTGTTATTATAAGTTTCAAGCTAATCGAGATGTTAGTTGCGTTTATCTGACAAATACATAAATAATTCTATTTTACAACAGCAGCGATACGTCGATACGGTTTTCTTAGGACAGCTAGCGACAAACACGATCACGACGGTTCAATACTATTGAAACTTACACTGGAGGTTAAACGCCATCGTTGACATAAATAACGAACACTAACGAAAAATAACTATACAATTTGGAACAGTCGTTCGGAACCTATGCGTGTATACATTTATTTATTAATTCCAACAAGATTTGCATTTTAACATGCACTAAAAAAATACAATTAATAAGAATTAAATGCAATCTTAATTATAGGAGTTACACTATAGCTATACAGAATACTTTGTAATAACTTTAATTACAATTAAAAATACATGATCATTAATTTAATTTACAGGATCCGCAAAAACTAAAGCTAAAGCTGCTATAATTAATTGAGCGACAACATGAAAATTTTCTTGAATTTAGGCAAGGAATCAAAAAATATATCGACACCAAATGAGAATTGACCACACGACACCAAATGAGACCACGACACCAAATGAGAATTTCAGCTATTAATAAATTTTTTTCAATTATGTGGCCTGGTAACTAAGACCTTTAAGCCAAATTTTTATTTATATAGAAAATGAAATATAGAGTTTAAATTTATTCGCGTGGTGTAACTATAAAAAAAATTATCATAAAGCCTTGCATAGTTACCAAGTGTTTTGTCATGTTCTTTCCATTTTAAATTCAAATAAAACAATATTTTGTGTACCTATGCTACGCTCATAACATTGTTATGAGTAATGCTGTTAGTATAGAAGCCTCTCATTAGAGAGACGAGAACGTTGAGTGATATTGGCCGTGTTCATACCGAGACGATGTCTTCAGGTGTACTCATTAACAAACAGTGTGGCGCCACTACGAAGCAAATTGTGCGAGTTAGCAGTTTTGAATTTCAAATGCGGATATGAAGTGACAGTACAAACAACCCGCTCACTGGAACGGATCCCTGGAGAGTTCTTTGCATATTTGACAAACTGTTCTGTCATACTGCAGTCATTATTAGTAGATTAGACGATAACTCCGGGTTTAGTGCGCTGGTTGTGGGAATACTGTATGCGTGGCTAAATATAGTTGCAACTACTTACCTTAATAATTATGTGATATTTTTGAACAGTAAAAGATTTTTCTTTCACATCAAAAATACAGTAACCTATAAACATTTATTTATTACCTGTTACTATTTTTATTTATATCTCACATGATATAAATGTAGTTACCAAAATGAAATTTCCACGTCAGTGACTCCACGGCAACCTTTCCCAGTGGGGGGCAAACACTCAAGATATACGGTTCAATAATGCCTTAATCTAAAACCAGCTTTCGAGCACCAAAGATTTACTGACCTCACATATTATTGCAGTTAGGCAATAAAATATCTGCTTACACAGGCTTCCTTAAATATTTGAGGCCTTTATTTGAAGGAAAATCATTTGGATATTTTGACAAACACAATATATTTAATTTTTTTTCTTGGCTTTGGTTCTGTATTCAAATCCTATTGACGTGGACACATAATTTTATAGATTAAACAGTAAAAACCTTAAAGTAAAACATAAATTAGTAATATTATGAATATGTAAACGAGATAATATAATATTAGGTGATATGATAATTGCAGACATATCCTACTAAATTGTTCCTTAACCGCTTTTTTTTAATTCTAAATCTTGAATGAAGCATCTTGTTCGAGGGTTTTAACAGATATTCCATTGTAAAGCCAACAAATTCTAATTTGTAGTCAGAGAATTAATAAATGACGTGTTATTTTTATAAATATGTAGATAAAAAGCTTTATCAGATGTTGTTAGGTTTTGCTTTATGTTAATATTTAGTTGGTGTAACAGGTAGGGACAAACAATTTTACTATGTAGCATATTATGCAGATGTAAAATGTCTTGTTCCTTACGGCGCGTCAGCAACGAAGACACTTAAAAAAATTCAAGTCTTTCACGAATATAATTAATATGTGAATATAAGTAGCGAGACAAATTCAAACCCCTAAACTAGAATTCAAACTAGTCTTAAAATGAAAGTAAATGACGTAAAGTTGTTATAGCGGAAATTTTCCATCAAAATCGTGCCTAAATCGAAGTAAAAAAATCATTTATATAATTGATCAATGAAAAACATTAAAATTTATCGAAACTTATAAATATAATATACGTAAATTCATATACAAATGATAAAATAATCAATCTATATATTATATTATTACTTTCATCACACGTCAAAAATGTAAAGTGAAAATAATGTCAAAATTATCACACCTTATTTTAAAACTCCGAGTGGTTCGTACACTGTATAACTTAATATTATTGTATCAATTAATATTATTGTAGTTGTAACGTGACATGACTTACTGTCTTCCATAAAAAGTTTCTGATTTTAGTGCTCATTGTGCTTTTCATAAAACTTTTCACAATTGCATTTGCTAAATTTTCTCGTATTATTTTTTTATTATTATTTTCTAGTTGTCTCTATGAACTTTGATTCACCGAGAAACTACCACTATCAACATCTATTAAAAGAAACCCGACGTAGCGATAGAAAAAATTACAGTTTTAATGTTAAACTGTCCGTAGTAAATTACCAACTTTAATGTATTAATTATTTGGCTTTTTTGAACGTTTTCCTTATTATTATTGTTTTTAAGTCACCCCTGGATAAGCAAACAAAACACAATAAAACATATTAAATAGTTCACTTTTTATATTTAATTTTTTGTCTTTAATATGAGAAGAGAAAGAAGAAGAAGTAGATTTATTTTATTCTTTACTTTTCACACCACACATCACACAAATAAGAAACAATTTTTAAATAAAAAAAAACTGTAAAAAAGTAAAAGTCTAATAATACAAAATAACTTTATCGGAAATTTATACTTCTCTTAAAAATTCTAAGTATCGTATTTTCCAATATAGCCTAGAGTCAACCGTAAGTAAAATTAACTTACAGAACGGTACCTAAAGAAGACATAAATATAAATAAATTAGTCATCTTGCTACTGCAGCCTTTAATATAACTCCACCATCAACACTCCCATAAAAATAATCCAGTACAGAAAAGAATGGCCGTCTTAACGACTACCCTTACCCCCATTAAGTGAGCGACGTCTATTTAAAATCCCTAATCCAGCAATTTTAGTTACAATTACATTTCGGTAATTGAAATCCATGAACTGCGCTACCTATTCCCGTATGAGCCGTGCCGGTCAATAGAAAAACACAATGGACTCTCACAATGGCTCCGCTGAATGGTCTTAAACGGTCGCAACCAAATGGAAATTTTAGTGCTCTCGAAACTGTAATGGCGTAACTGAATTTTTTTTGCTACGAATAATGGTCCAGTGTTTGGGATTGCAAAGGGCAACTTTCAGCAGTACCACAGTTAATTATGCAACTATCAGCGCTTGCTGACGTGAGTATTGATTTCTCTCTATCGTAGACAAACCTGATAAGACATTATTATTTGTGGTTTGGAGTTATTCGGTCTTTTCGAACTGTTTTGTAAAAACTACAACCTAAAAGATCAATTGCGATTTGTCACGAATAAGTTAGAGTATCCTTTTCATTGAGTAATTCTGTTTCTTAGCCCCGATATGTTTAGTATTTAGACGCAGTCTCTTAATAGTATTGAATGCAATGTACTTGATATGACAAAAGCGGAATTAAAAGAAATTTACTCAATTCTAAACACACTATATACAAGCGAAATTTATTAATTCTACCGAATATTTTTAAATACTGTACTAATTTATATAATATACAATGCTTTGCATGCATAAAATTACTTCTAATAAATTATTAATACTCATAATTAATCATAATTATTATTAATACTATAATCGAAAATGGACGAAAAGACAATTTTCTTCTGATTTATTGTGTTGAAAAAGTGTACACAAAATTGAACATTGAAGCTGCGTAATAGGTGGATCTTTTTAGCACTGTTAGATAGCCGATAATAAAAAATAATTAATAAAATAAAATAAAAATATATATATATATATATATAAATTATTCTATTTTGTGTAATATTATCCAAAATAAAATAATTTTTATTTTATTATAGTAAGCCAGAGATGAATTTAAATTCATGTCGCTAAAGCAGATACTTTCCCTCCGAGAGATATTTAAATAATATTGCGCAAATAAAGTAAACCATGCCAATATTATTGAATAAATAATATTGGCTTGGATTACATATAGTAAAACAATTCTTAATTGCCTTTAACCACTAAGAATAATTTTTACAAATACTGATCTAACAAGAATAATAATCTAAATTTCAGTTAAACCTCATTAGTTCAATCATTCTGGCTGCCAAAAGGTTTTAACCATTGGAATTCCAATGGTTAAAACCTTTTGAACTTGAATTCAAGTCGAGGGAAGTCGATTTCAATGGCAGCATCGTAAACATATCGGAGTCTCCACTGTACGCTAGACCTGCTTGAGTTTTAGAAAATCAATTTCGATGGATAAATAAAAATACATTTTACATGTTCAATTTATCTATTCATTTGTGGTTTTACTTTTGAAAGTGATGTTACTAGTTTATACCTATGCTGAAATGTTATAATAATATTTATCTAATTAATAATGCTATATATGCAGCAGTCACTCCCAATCGACCAGTTAGAAAGTTGTGCAATGATAAGTTGTTGATTTAAAAATATAGGAATTTTTTTTCCTATGTAGTATTTTAAACATGTCCCGAACTGGACGAGTGTAAAGTAGGTCGATGATGATGATATGATGATGAGTGGTTTTCTACTCATCAGTGGGATTGGTTACCGTAGGACTTCAACACGGTAAACAGTGAATACGAAAATCTAGAGATCTGCTGAAACAAAAATTAATTGCATTAATTCAAGCTGTAAGTAAGCTTAATAGCGAATTTAATATTTAAAAACATACTATTCTTGATATTTTTTTCACGTTCGATCAGGTGAGTTACCTGATGGTTTGTAGTAGTTTCCTGTACTACGAATATTTGTTCATGAGATATATAAAATATATAATACTCATGAACTTTCGTTCCTCATATATGAGTCATTGTCAAATTTAAAGTTTTTTTCAAAGTAAGAATGTGATCACATCTGGTATCAGAATGATTTTTCTTCCAAAATCTACATTATCCTATAAGTACTCCGTTATAATAAAGGTGAGATAATTTTATTTTCTGTTATATAAAATTATCTAAAATAAATTATTGTCATAATAACAGTACCATTAATAATTATAAAATACGTCTTAGAAACGGTTAGTATCTAAATGTATTTAAGAACTATTATTGAAAACTGGGTCCCGTGTATTTTATGTTACTATCTATAATACATTGTTACTGAACACATTGCAACTTAAAATAGATATAGATAGAACTAGACTCCGCACTAGCTTGGACGGGTTGTTTGGATCAATTGTTGACCTCTAGATCTATGGGAGTGTTACAAGAGGTGTAAGTGGACCGCAAGGTGTTCAACAGTTACCCAAATTAGTTACCCACCTATTTACGCAAGTAAACAATGTATGTTTCATTATTTTACGTTCAGTATGTTATTAAAAAGGTGAAATGAAATGAAATGAATATGAAAGCAAGAGTTTAGTTTTGACTTAAGTCATTTGGAATGTTAATACCCGCGCGTGATATTAAGATATATTCTTTATATTTAGACAGCAATTTTATATTTCAAGCGATATTTATATATATTTATATAATTGATTTCCCTGAAGTAATGTACAAGCTTGGCTAGTATAAATTAAACAAACTCAGTACCATTGTTACTAGATACTGAGTAAATTGCGATTAAGAAGTGCCTCTAATGCCAGATGAGAAACGATGATACCGAAATCGGCCTAGAAACAGACTCCTTAACCGTTACAGTGCTAAGCAGCGATTTGCGACGATTTGTATCGTAAAGTGCGACGCAGCGCAAAATCGCCGCAGGCTTCAGTACTTTTTTATATTTTTTACTATGAAAACAAAATAAAAATATAACAATATTGATATTTTATGTTTATTTCTTCAAATTCATATTAATTAACCTTTTTTCTGTATAACCCAAAAAGAATTATTAAAATTGATTGATATTTGTCTAAATATCAATCAATTTTCAATAGATTTTTACAAAAATTGCTGAGCACTCTAACGGTTCTAAAAAGCAGAATCCTAATCTTTAGATCAATCGAGTGCAATTTAGTCAAGTAACATATGAATAAAACCATGTAACTGTGTTAACGGTTACCTGCACGAAATTTGACAATGGCTCATCTATAATCTTTGGTATCTATTAACTAATTTAATGTGAAAGAAAATGTCCCTAATGGTGTCCTCTTTTAGAGGAAGCAATATAAATAAATAATAATTAATAAAATCTAACCGCAACAAAAGTGGTGAGTGATATTGGAAATGTGCCTGAAACTCGCATTGTCAGTGGTAAGTGCCAGCGACACATTGCAATGGCAACCATACGCTGTAACTTAGGCGATAAAGAACACCAGTCGCTGAAATAAATCGCTGTGTTCATCGAGTCACTCTGAAAAATGTAAAATTAATTTTAGCTGGTCTTGTGTTATTAAATACCACTTCTATCCTATATGTAGGTGAATAGTAGATTACTGCATCTATATCCAATGGACTTGCTTCATTAGTGTGCTCATTGAAATAGATTCATTTAAGCCTGTGGTAGTTTCCAGAACATTGCTAGACGCTGGGATTGAGGTGTATCCTCAAGGCTATATTTTTTCCCGCATCCTCATCCGACAATCACTTGCAAAATTCTACAGATCCTCTTGGAAATATGCTTTTGACTCCATTCGATAAATTCTTACTCCACTGCTTGGTATGCGACAAATGTGAATAGCCTAATAAACTTGCTATATATCATTTTAATCGTTTAGATCACAACTACGAATCTTGCCGTATATTGATGGACAATATAATGTTGAGGGTTCAGTGTCAAAGATGGCTGAGCAATAGTTTAATATTCAGCAAAGATAATTATATTTTCATTCTTATGAAATGAATAACAAATAAAGGTTCAATTTGGGTCCTATTAGTCATTAAGGTATTGTATTCTTGCAAACAGTATAACCCACTTTGGGCGAGCATGGTAGTAAGATGACTCAAAATTTTCATATGTTTCTCGCATGTAGTAAGGTGGCCCAGCAGTGGGACTTACATAGGCAGATGATGATGATTACTAGAATTCCTAGCTATGTTAAAGGATTATTTTTTAGTATCCCAATTCCCTTAATAAAGATGTAATCGAAACACAGTTTCCGTTTTAATCAATAATACCTTTTATCTTCTATCTCACGAAAAGTAAAATATTGATACGTAACAAAGAATGCAATGTCTGATTTTTAGTAAATCCACAATTAATTTTCATCAAATCACAATCTATTTCATTGCTAATCAGGGAATTGGGTTACTGACCAGAAGTATAAATAAGCATAAATACCTCATTCTGGATCAAAGCTCCAAAATAGCAGTAGAAAAAATTTTGTGAATGGTTAACAATCATAATGACTAAATAGAAAACGAACTGAGGAGAAAATATTTTGACCTGTAATTTGAAAAAATATCTAGATAAGATTAATATATTACATTACGCACAGTACGGGTTGGGGAACCTCCTCGAGTGCAACCGCTGGAGGACCGCTTACTGCACTTGATGATCTCCCTATGCGGTAGCGGGGCAGTATACTAAAGAATCCAAACGACAAATCCTGGACGAATATGAAACAACTACCTGAATAGAATCTGTAATGGTTTCATGGTCGTCTAATTTTTAGAAAAAAAAAGGTTTTTTCAGATCCCTCTGGTGGTTCTCCAGGCACTTCTCCAGACTGTGGAGATGGTTGGCAGCATGCAATTAGTGGCTTAATTACCATGTTTGGTGGAATCGTTGTTGTGTGGGGTTGGTGGATTCATAGCCAGTGAACCCTTTATTTGTGGTCGGTGATTGTGGGTCTACACGATTGGACGTGGCCCACGATTGGTCGTGACCCTAGTCACTTTTGGTGGTGTCAAAGGGGGAAGCCGTGACAATGCTAGATTCTGGTGCCCGTGGGACTTGTGACTGGTTTTGCAACCACGGGATAGGTATATCAACTCTCATTTGAAAGAGAGGTTCAGAAAAAAAAGAATATTGACGCCGCCCTTCAACAGCAATAAAGCACCTTATGCGTTTGAGATCAACACTATTATAAACATAATTATTAAGTTTTACTCACCGTTATCAAGATAAAGACATCCAAGCATATAATCAAGCTCACAATAAATAAATGTAGGGATACTGCCTTGTTCCAAATCGAATTAACTTCGTTGACGAACCTATAACAGAATGATTCTACTTTTAAATTTATTTGGCTAAATTTTACCATAGTCACTGTTGGTTAAGGTGAACTTACCATGAAATTCTCTCGTATCTTCGTATGTAATAAATTAAACGTTTTTTTAATGTTTTATCTAACAAGTCCTTGTACTGGAAACTATGTATTTTGCCTTTTTTTGTTATCTTATCGTCAAAAATGTGTTCTAAGTTATATTTGACTAATTTTATTTGGTAAGTGGCTTGCAAATAGTAAGATATAATCATACAGTCTAACGCAAAATGCCCATAAGCTATCCAAATTATAGATATAAGTTCCATAGAGATTGAGATATAAAATCTGAAAAATAAAAAATATTAGCCATCTTACTAAAGCAATGGAATTTTATCATAAGCTTCTAGATGTTGTGACATCTTATAAGTTTTTAGAATTTGCAAAGGTCTGGTGAAAGTTCTAAGTCAAATAAGCAACTACCACGTATTTTTATATCGAATAATATCACAAATAATAAGTGTTATAGTTGCCTATACTGTAATTAGCAATATTAACCTAATTACCCTGGGGTAGAAATAAAAAATCGGCCTTGCTTATAATCTGAAAAAGCCACACTTGCATCATTCATTTTAATACAAAACTTTGCGGAAACATCTGCAAATGTATCACCAACATTTCACCTAACTCTGTCGATATTACAATGTTAGTACCGTTTTTGTGTTTCGGCAGTTGAAGGTTTATGGTTGAGGAAACCGGTAGTAGATTGTTTCGTATCCTCGGCATTACTTACCAAAAGTGAGGTAAAGTCGTTCATTATAAAAACTGTGAAACTACTTTTAAGTGATCTAATAGTATTTATTTAACCGAAACTATTTATTCTATAAAGAGGAAATTAGCTTAGATTAATGTTCAAATCCTTTCCTGGGTCAATATAATTAGTCATTCTGTACTAATAGTACCGTCGAGTTGTTTTGGAGAATAAAATCTATGATGCAAGCAATTTCAAACACCGTGCTTTGCCATGTTCTTTTCGAATATCACAAAAATAAAAAAAATAAAAATTATAAAATTTGTTACCCGTTCCATGTTGTAGTATTGAATGGAAAGTATGACGGAATTTCATGTTTTGGATTATCAATTTTTTTGTACCAATTACTTAAAGTCCAAGTAAGAATTGCCATGCTGATTCCGGAAAAAGCAAACCAGAATAATCTATGGGTTATTAATTTATTTTTCCTCAAATACTGTCTATCCACTTTTGTATCTGCGCGGAACATTGGACCTGCAAATGAAAAAGGTAATTTTGTAGATGTAATTATTATAGCTACTATAAAAAATAAGCTTATATATACTCGTATATACCCGGTGAATCTTTAGAGCAAAAACGTCAAATTGTGCAAGAAAGCTTACATTAAATAAATACATTAAAAATTTAAAACGGAATGGTATAAATAATTTGAAAGCGTCATTATATATTTAAAGGCTGAGAAGTTTCCTGTGCCGCTTTTTCTCCAAAGCTGTGGTTAATACAGAGCTTTTTGATTTTTATGTTGTATTGTATCATTTCTTTTTACAATATTCTTCGGATTAGGCCCATCTTTTTGTATTAACCTTTCAACTCTTACAAGTCCACTAGTAGTGTGTATCACGTATATCTAGAAGGTGAATCAGACAATAGATTTCTAAGGTGAGTACCTAAGAAATATTTTGTCTGATTCATCTTACTTATTCGCTTATTTAAATCTCAGGAATTGTTGATTCTTCTAATAGAAAAAATATGAAAATTATGATAAAGGTGAGTCACCTTTGATGAGGTTATGGATAACATCAATTCGGGAAACATTCATCATGGTACACAATAATTTTCCAGTTTGATTTATATATGATAAGTCTACAATAACATCGTCCCATGCCAGAGTTTTATGTTGAATTATGCACTGTAAGAAACTTTGCTTTTATATAATATTACAAAATATACACATATGGTTCTCTCAATTCTTCGGTAGCTCAGTAGTCTTTCGCAACCCATCCTAAACAGGTCTTAGTTTACAAAATTTACAAATGCATTTTATGTTGAATATAATTGAAGCAAATAAGCAAAATATCCAGAACAGTATGTTAACAGCACAGCCAAAGATAGTATTAAAGATGAATACTACGATTCCTCGATTTTTTTTTTCATTACAGGAACACTTCCTCATTAAGTAATGATATTCGGCCACAGTTTAAACATCGATAGAAATATATACTTACGAAAATACGAAATCTTCGATAGATATATAGACAAAACCTAAGTTACTTTATTGTGTGTACAATATATATGTATTGTGTGTATCTATGGAAACAACAATTAAAGAAATTAACTTGCCTTCAGTTAAGTTAAAACAAACTAAGCATGTTATGAACGAAGCATGAATATAGCTAAAATAAAATTTAAAAAAAATAATTTTATTTTCAGTCGTGATTTAATGATTTTATTTGTATATGTTAACTTCTTCACCTGTAAAGGTGCATGCGTCTGAGATCTTTATTGTTTTTGATATGTATTTTTTGCATGTAGTGTCTTGTGTCCTTAAAAATGCAATAAAATTTGATTTATTGACTTTCGTATATAATATAATCAAGTAAATTATTGAGCAGATTTAAGAAAAAATAGACTCATTCAAGTTTAACAGTATTTTGGCAACACACTTTACATAGATTTATCACTTACATTCAAAATTTTACGAAAAAGTAAGAATAATTTTGAACCCTAATTTTCTTAAATAAATAAGTAATATATTGTGTTCACTACAACTTACAATATAAATATAAAATAAATGCTGACTAAAGAAAAATATTAAATAAGTGACCACTATCCCTCTGTATAACGTATGGAGATTTTCCACAAAACGATTTGAGCTGTGTAGCTTATAGAATCCAGACCAGATCAAAAATCTGTAAATAGGCCTATGAGAATCGAAAGCGTTAATTTTACTTTCTGCCGGCGAAACTGCCATTTTACTTGACTATTATCGAATGATTACTTAAAACATTCTTGCAAAAGTTGATAATTTTTTTTGGTTACGTTATCGTAGCTTAATACAGGATGTTAATTATTTTACTTAGTATTGTAGAATTTTATTTTACAAATCAAGCGTAAATCCAAAAGGGTTTTTAAATTCATTATCATAAAATAATTCATTATTATCATATGCCTCTATTTATCACATTATCATCTACTTTTTCGGGACTTATGAACGAGACAACTTATCAGTATATCCATTACAAATACTTTTTATTCAGTTTAAACTAAGTCTATGAAAATAAATTATATGATCAAAGATCAAAAGATGAAGTTAATCAAATGTCAAATGATTAAAATGTTAAAAGAACTGCGCTTGTACAAACGCAATAAAATCATGAACGAAGCAACGTTGCGCGGGAAGTCCATAGAAATATCCAAACAAACAAAACAAAACCGGAACACTCTATGCAGTTAATTAAATTACTGACCGTCTGTTTTAATTAGGGCTTACGTACTTTTGATCATACGTCTTTTGTTAAATTACCAAATTATAAGGTATTATTTTCGGTCCTAAATTAATGTTTTAATTACATATCAGTTACAGCACAAAACTCAATTAAAAGGAGCAGACCTACATTATTTTTTATTAATTAGTTTGTACTGTTTAAAATTGTGATTTCCTCGACGATTATATAAAATGTATTTGATTTTCGTTATCGTTTAGGTATATTAGCTTTGAAAAATGCCTATAGACAATAGAAGCAGTTGAAATTCACAATTTTTATGAGTAATGCAAATAGACTCGTGAAAATCTTAAATTTTTATTTACGTTACGATTTAGTCCCGAGTAGTAATTGTCTCTAGGGTAGAGACAATTACAATCGAATTATCTGGAATTGCACAGCTTGGCAGGCTTTAATATCACAGGGATTCATGAGAAGAGACAGCTAGAAAAAGACCACTAAGATCCTTTTTTCATATTTTTTTTTTATTTTTTTTATTTTATTTATTTATTTATTGGAACAAAAAATAGGCATATATAAAAAAGTAAACGATAATGGCTACATTAGTTTAAAATAAAACTGTGTCGCAGACATTAACGCCCACCTCCAGTAAAAAGAATAGAGAGTCCCAGCATCAAAGTTTGCACAATTTATAAACAACTTATGAGAAAACATAAAATAAAAATAGTAAGTGTGAGAGTGAGCCTGTGAAGTATGGATTACTAAGTGTATACATGTGTGTGTGTGTGTGTGTGTGTGCGTGTGTGCGTGCGTGCGTGCGTGCGTGTGTGTGTGTGTGTGTGTGTGTGTGTGTGTGCGTGTGTGTGTGCGTGTGTGTGTGTGTGTGTGTGCGTGCGTGCGTGCGTGCGTGCGTGCGTGCGTGTGTGTGAAGGAGTAAAATACTTTATAAGCAACTACTGAAGACTATACAGAATGTCTTACCACTGGTTGCCTCAAGGAGGAAGTACTAGTATATTATGTACTTCATTTTTTCCATTAACAAACTGTTTTAGTCGTAGGCGTAGTAAAACATATAACTTCTATAATTTTATATGTTCCCCTGCTTCTTAATAGAAAAATAAACCACAGGATTTTCAGTATATTTTAAATATAGCATTATGTTCAAATTATGTATTATTCATATATTGGCATGGAAATTCAATGGTTTTTCAAAAAAAGTTGGACTACATTAGGTTATTTAAATAGAAATTAAATAATAACTAGTGCGAGTAGGGTTCGCTAATTTGATAATAACGTCTCTGTCGTCTAATATCTTTCACATATCTATGAAAGCTCGAAAAGCGCGCTATTATTTAAATGTCTCATCGAATTAGGAATCAAGTTGAAAATGTTTTAAAACTTAATCAAAAATGAAACAACAAAGTAGTTTGAGCAAGCATTGTATTGGCTAACACTTAGCAGTAAATAAACCTATGAACACATTAGAAAGGTGGCAGCCACACTTGGAACTGCGAGCCACATTCCAGCTTCTTCCTGAGCGAGGCTTCAAAGGCCATGTCTCGGGAAGCGTCGCGGGGTGCGCGCGGATCTCGCGCGCTCTCACGGCAGACTTCGCGTGCCGCTCGGAGAAACTTTGAAACTTGGGCTACACTATCTCTTACATCTAGAATATCTGGCATCTGAAATCATAATGAGGAAAGCAGTTTGCTTTTGCAGAATAATACATTGGGAAACAAGGATTTGTGAGCCGTTAAGTGAACCGCAAACCATAATTTGTAAATATAGGGTTCAACTAATAGGTAAATAAGTCTAAATCAAATCTTAGCACTGCAAACATACACATACGGAAACTGCTTACCATCTAGTGAACAGTAAGGTTATCGTATGGTGAAATAGAAGGAAGAACAAAATTATGATATTATAGAATGTAATACGTACATACGAATTAATTTTCTAAATAAAAAAGTGACCTATTCCTAACGTCTGCCATGGTAAAAAGTGTAAATATAGTAATGTGCAGTTTCGAAAAACTAAAAGAATTATCTCAAATACACTTAGAAAATGGTGCATTATTTTGATAAACTTCTTCGAGATTGAGAAATTGCATTGCCAAAAAACATACCAGGTGTGTTTAAGTGGCCAAATAAATTAAGTACTTTGTAAACTAAAATCTACCATGTTATTTAAAAATGGAACGATTTTTTACTCCGAAACGTGGCAACCCAGGAGGTAATTAATCAAAAGTTTTATGTAAATTTCGAACTAGCTTGCAAACAGAAAGCTGTTTATTGAAAAAAAAACAAAAAGCAAAAAACACTTTCTATTTTAAATTTCCCTTGTCTTCGCCTCGGCCAACACGTTCGTCCATAAATGCTGGCCGCTGCAATACTACAATATTTCAGTGCTTCGCGTTTGTTTTTCCATATCGACCCCATCCATATGGTATGCCCATATGGGCATAATTATAATGATTATTGACACTAAACAACAGATGTATGACTGTTGTTTAGTGTTGTAGTGTTTAGTGTAGTAGACTATTGTTTAGTTTAGTAATAATCATTATAATTAGAATAGAACCTCAGAGCGCTTAATCCCTTTCTATCATTATTAGTTACCTGATCTTCATTTGGCAACACATGAGGGTAGATCCTAACCCAGTGCCCTACTCTGCCCACAGCGTGGTCCCATCTGACGCCATTACCCCACGAACATGCACTCATCATCTTCCGCCTAGTGGTAGAAGTTGGGCCACCGCTTCGGCATGTCTCCTCGAATTCTGTTGGAGCGACTGCTACGCTTGATGACGACTGGAAAAATGAGTAAAAAGCGGATAAGCGAAGAGCACAAGCTTTCCTACACGGGAGACACTGATGAAGAGTTTAGTCCATAACACCATCACGTCAGCTAATGGGAACTCCATTGTGTGGGTGAAAGCGGTTCCCTTACCAACCGGCAACCACGGCTAAATGTGCCATCCGAAGTACGGAGGAACCGTGAAAAAACTTCGATCAATCCACCAAGGCGAAATATTCTTTTTTTTCATAATCGAAGCCATAACACATATATAGGCGGTTACTGCTGATGCCGATTATGATGAACAAAGTGTGACCTTGTACAATCAGGAGAGTCATAGACCCTATATTGCATGCACTTCCTACGAGTATTGGATACACGTGCTCAATCTAAAATCAGTTACATTTAAACATTCTCTAAAATAATTTACTCTTCGAGATATTTACCTGGACATCAGAATTATCGATGCTGCCTTCAGAAGGTGGTTTACTGGTTCTCCCTTCTCTCAGCTCTTTGTATTTCTCATTCGTATCCTGAACAGAATTATTAGAAGTATTATAAGCAGTACTAGTGAACCCAGTGAATTTTGTATCACCTACAATATAGCTACATAAGAGCCTAAAGAGTACATATAAACACGTTATGTCTATCATGAACATGATTGAAAGTACTGAACTGTCCAGTTGCAACGAAAGAAATGACCAAAACATGTCAGGTTGAAAATTTTCCATACTATATTAATATTTCTATTATAAATTAAACTAATATTTCTTAACTTTATTTCTTCAGGATTTTTCCCTACTATTTTCATTTTAAAGCCACTACTGAATTACAGCGAACAATACAAAAAGAACTTATTCAAATCGGTCAAGCAGTTTTTTTATTGTAGCGGAAAAAGAAGAGAAAATTTATGAAATCTGTTTACATGAGATTGATAATAAGATAAGAATTTTAATTTCTCCCCTAAAGACAGTGAGTGACTCGGCAGCAGACAAAGACTGTCAAAACTAATATACGGCCTAATCGAATCGACATCTTCAAACGTTTAAATTTGTCTACTTATAGTTTAATACTAAATTTTCGACGGTGTTATCTCAAGAAGAGTTGCCCCTCACCGTATAGTCGGGCACAGGCGGCAGCAGCGTAACACAGTGTACAGGCAACAATTTTCGGCGCCGCCAGCGCGAGCCACGACGTGCACCTGCCGTCACAGCACGAGTAGGTGGTGCCCGGACAAGACCACATTCATCCTCTGAGCTGTAACTATAACAACAGACTATTATGTCCAAAGGTATATATAGAATTGGGGCTAATATGGCATTATAAACCTTATTTCTGTATAAGTTTACTTAAAACATATCTTTAAGTATGTTTTCGGATAGTGCTACATCAAGTGAATGCTTTATATTTAGAGCAGAGGCGAAAAGCTTATCGGCTGATTATATAGCGATTTCTCGTTGTTTTCCATCAGCGTAACACAACACTACAATGAAATATTACTTGTTTAAGGTCTGCTGTAGGGTGAAGTTTTTTCTCAGTCGGGCTCTTTAAATTCAAAATACAACAATTTTCAAACACGTGTGTAAGTCTGGGGATTTTCTTACTTGTGTATTTGTGACGGTCCCCGAAGGAAAGCAAGACCTGTGTGCCTCATAGGTAGACCAAGGAGGTCAAAGAGCTCATGCAGCATTGGCTGTTTCACGGTAATATCAGCCTCACAGTTTGCTCCTAATGCCGGAGACATATTAACCTGGAACACAAACATTATTTTATTAACAGTTAGAACATAGTCGGAATATTTACCTAATATAAAGACTACATTTCTCTGATAGTAACTCGCTTAAATTAAATGAATATGTAATTTTTGACCCCAACCCAAATCATTTCATCCTTCATTTAAGTAATATAACTGACCTTCCTTTTGGAACCGGCACTAATTATAACATTTAAACTATACTTCAAAGCTTTGGGGTTTGCGGCTCGCACTCAGCCATGTGACTGTATTTTATACTACAGAAGTACATCGCACCTTTGTGGATAGATGCATTAGTGATGCATGCGGCCATTACGAATCTTGAGTACATAGTATAGTCTTGTAGCCTCAATCCGTCACATATGGCGCATGACGCATGTCACAGGCCGAAACCCACATTACTCCAAAGTCTAGCTTAACGTAATGAAGGCATAACCACACAGCACTAAAACGGTAGATTACATCTGAATATTAAGCTGATACTTAAACGATTGCTGGTAATAGCGTTCCCTGAAGCTGGCAAAGTAAGTGCTCGTATGCCATGCCACGAAGAGCAGAACTTCTCGCAAATCCACTTGCACTCGTTAAAATTTACCTACCTCAATGAGCCAGGGTTTCAACGAGTCGTCAAGAAGTACATCGAAGCCATAGAACTCGAAGCAGTTCCTGGCGGGAGGAGTGCCAGCAGCTTGCGCCAGTAGCGTCAGGGTCACCAGCGCTCGAATCCGCTGCCACACCAGCCATTCCGCCGCACCCCACCGTCCGACCAGGGCACGCCGTACCTGTTTCAATGTCCATTTACAACCTGGAACCAATGTATTTAAAGTATTTATATGAGCCTTCCGTAAAACTGGTCGCACCAATTTCGGTTCGATAACGATAATTTGATAGGTGTGACTTCGATAACGAACACAAAGCAACTATCGCCATGGTTGGTCCCTGGCTGGGTCAAACAAAATTCATCCGTTTTGGGAAAGCACATTAAGCTGGTGGTCGCGTTAAGATAACCGCTTCCATATACCAATCACGTTGGGCCATGAACAAATTTGTTTAACAAATTATATTACATACAAATAAAAAATAGATAGAGATAAACAAATTATATTACAAAGTTATATTACAAAAACTATGACTACTACTACTTGTAGATCATCTTACAATTACTTTACTTGCAGTTTTTCATATGTTGTAATTATAGTAGTTTTTAGTTTGTATTGATTATGAACCCCTTTCGATGATATAAACTTTAGCTAAAGTTATTTCCATGTTATAGGATACAATATTGGAAAAACAATGTCGTGACCCACAGTTGCTAAGAATTAAATATTTAATACCTACTACTATAAAACACACTACTATAAAGGTTATTCTCATCTTCTATGCCGACTAAGGTTTATCTACTAACCGCTTCCAATCCTGTCTTTGCACTCAGCATACCGCGGTCCGGATTTGTTTAATGATGAATTGGTTAGATGTCTGTAAGGATTGTGTATATCGGTCACTGTGTATTTATCGGTACCTGAGAATCAGAAAGCAAACCTATCAGAAAATATTACGTGGCATCAAACTTAGCCCAGATATGATTTTTGTTAAAAAAAACATACCAAATCTAGCCAGTCCCTCGGCATACATATACGCAGTTAGCGGCCTATACCCCGGTACGCATACATATAGCCGGAGGTCGAACTTATAACCTGCAATCAGCATAGGCCGCTCTATATACCGCTGTACCACTGCGGCAGTCCCACATCGCATTTCGCATATACTCTGGAATAAGAAAAAAAAGAAGTTTGATTAATTAATAATAAAGTTTGTTTTCTATACACTAGTTAATATTGTCCATACCATATTGAATTTTTTTTAATTTAACGCACAATAAAAAACACTATTCTAAATTATAATATAAATTATTATAAAAATAACTAAGTAATTTAAAAAATCCTACCTCTACCATGATTCAAACCCAAGACCGTTTTGTTAGTAGACACATTTAGATTTAGATCAACCGACTATGGTATGCTGGTTAAGTACATTTGTGAGTTGAAAAACCAAGAACACTTAACTAACATACATTGAAATATTAGATACACTACTATACCTATTAACCAAAATCACCTGTTTATATCTAGATTATTTTCAACTGTCCCTACACCAGGGAAATAATTTTTGACTTTGACTTTGATTAAAATTGTGTAAAAACTTTTCGTTCATACATTACGGTGCAGTAATAATGTGATGAACTCCCTAAAAGTTTTCTCTGAGTGAAACACCTAGCCCAAGTTAGTGCCTATATGGCTCTGACTGCTTTTTTGTGCAAAATATAAATAGTGTTAATTTCTTTTGCGTTACCCCAGAGACGAATTCCATTTGACATTAAACTATGACCATAACTGGAGTAAACAGCTGTATCCGTATCGACATCGGTAAGCCTTCAATAGAACGAATACGTTTTAACTGCATTTGCTGCAAAACTAAATTTATCTGATAACTTTTTAATAAATGGGCCCCATTGCAATGTTGTATCCAACATTATACCTAGGAAAACCGCTGACTAAGAACGATTTAATTCCATAGCACTTATTTGAATATTGGTTTCCGTCTGTTTTACATTAGGTGGATTAAACTTAAATGATTTATTTTTATTTTTATTTAAAAATAAAATGTTAACATTAAACCAAATTACAGTCAACAATGGCGACTGCATTATTCACTTCGTTAAAATTGCTTTATATTTAGAGTATTAATTTTAAATATAAAACAAAAGTAAATGTATTAAAGTTAATATTATATAACCTTATATTATATAATCTTATATTATATAACCTTATATTATATAACCTTATATAATATTAAAATTTAATTTCATTATTTTTCTTTTTAACCTCATATACACATCAGAATGCTAATATGTACAGTCGTTCTTAATCAAACTAATATTTTATTGCGAAATTATAAATATACTCACTCTAAATAAAAAAATCCCCCGTCCTTGGCTCTGAGCCACCGGCTTGTGTATCCAAATGACATTGGAATCATCATCTTCAGATCTACGTAGTCTTGAACACTCCGACACTAGTTTGGCATACTCCAACGGGAGGTGATAGCAAGGCGGACTGAAAAAATCAAATATCTTTTTAAGAACAGAATATTCATATAAATTTGACAGTGATGTAATAACCATATTAAATGAAGATTATAAAATAATTACAACAAAGAAAAATCCTCATTAAAAAAAATGTTTGGCCATAAAACGTTATTAAAAAAATAAAAACCTCCTTAAAAACTAAAACTTTACGTATCGTAAGTAAGTATTCACTTAGTTTAAATATAAGGTAAACATATATTTTTCACAAATTCTACGGAAGTAGTCTGAATAGATACCAAAAAAAGACGAAAAATAAAATATATATTTCGTCTTGGACTATCTATGTAAAACGTACAGTACAAAGCAGTCTAAATAAGAACAGAATGACCACAGACTAATTTCACTCGCTCAAGAGAAGTTTACGTGATTTGAAAGACGCTGAGATTTAAATTACAAGTAACAAGAATACACATGTCATTCAATGCAATAACTGCAGAAGTAAATAAAGTAAAAGATTAAAGTTTGTTGCAGAGTACAGAATAGATATATAATATTATATAGAATATAGAGAAAAAAACAGATTGTAACTTCTAACTTTTCTGTAACTTTTAAAAACGAAACGATCCTATACACGTTCATAGAGTTGAACCATCAACGAACGTCACTTCAGACCCTGAACCATAGTTACCAGTCTTGAATACTAATTTTATAAAACAAAACACAGTTACAGATAATTTTTCTCCAATCACGCGATCAACGGTACCACTTGGGGGTAATTGCTTTAAAACCTTAGTTCATTAATAATACTCCTGATAATTTAATATTACCCTGAACTTTCACCTTCGCTTGCATTTAGAATTTTAATATGACCTTTGCAAGTTGCTAAACTAAGTTCATAATGTGTTTAAATTAAGTCTCGTTTAAACTACTCGTATTTCTCGACTTCCCATATTGTTTTGAATTTTTACTCCTAGTACGCTACGCTTTAACACAAAATTAAAAGTAAAAAGCTTGGAACAAGGTAATGTTCAAATCGTTCGACAGCAATTCGAGACTTTTAACTTTACATCAACCCGAATAGTGTATGAAAAACACTGTCTATTCTTATAAGAACTATTTATGTAAAAACTCTAGTGTCGTCTTCAATAGCTCACATATCAGATAAAGCAATACGTCGCGCAATCACCCGTTACATATATTGATGCAATTTGAAATTTTTGGATGTTACTATCGACTGCTGGAAGCCGTGCCGTGCCGCACGCAACGCGTGGTCCCATTCAAATAACCAATGACGTGGGGCGATTGACTCCTGCCCGCGCTAGCACACGACAATACAATCAACAAATGCTCCAGTACACAGCTATCCGGCCACAACAATATAAAAGGAATAGGCTGTCATCAATACATAGCTTTAACCTTATTTCTGATAAAAATAATAATATAGTAAGCCAGTTACATTAACGAAATAAATTTTCACACTTCAAACGAAGTGAACTTCAAATCCGATATTTAATTTCATAAAAAAATGGTTAATTGAACGACCATTCTACATAGTCTAAGAATTGATTAAATTTAAAGAACCATGACAAAATTTGTTAAATTAATTTAACAACTGATAAAATTAAACAAGACTTGTATATACCATATTTGCATGCATTGCATGTTTATAAACTGAATAGGCTGTATTCATTCCATCTTATATATACCCTTTTTAAATAAAAATAAATTATTATTATTATTAAATGTTGTGAAGAAAACAAATCAAAATTGATAGGCAAGCAATAAAGATCATCAATGTTGATATCATTAATCCAACTCATCATGCGGTTATTAACTTCCAGCGAAGCTCGTGACCGTATATAATTCAATCTGACATTTGCAGCAGAACTTTACCACTTCAACATGTGTAAAGTACACGAGATCACGTAACGGAAGGCTAGTGCTACAATATGCCTAAACTGATTCACATCGGTGACAAAGTTGGTGATTTCTTTTGTTCTATTTACGTTACTTGCAAGGCTCTACAATTGACATTGAAGAGAAAATAAAAGTACAACAATTCTGTTCATTTATCAACCTTAAGACAATAACCATAACTGTATTTGTTTAAGCTTTATAAGTCATTCTTTGAAATTGGTTTCTACAGACTCCATCAAGATAATATGTTTCACTTAAATATGAACTTCATTTACTTCATTTACAAGTTTAAAGACATATTTGAAATGATCTTCACAATTGAAAAATGCATGGCTACAATTTTATTTCATTTTAAGTTAGAGATAGTCGTAGCGATGGCAACATATTCACACATATACGACTTTTGTATTTCTGTGAATGAAAGCATCGTACAAATGACCTACCTATAGCTTTATTTGTTATAAAACACGCATATCGTGTGTGTGAATAACAAGGATAACAAAAGAAATAAATAATTCTATTGACACCCAGATGTCAATATGCAAAAGGTTTCAGTGAGCAAAAAGATTTGTTATTGAAATGAAAATAGACAACGCGAAAATTTTAAACTTGTAATAGAATCACCTAATAATACAATGTAATGAACATTGGGTTAACTTATTAATGTTACTGTTAGGTAACATGCAAAATAAAATATCCACCCCAAGGTTCAAGCTGTAAAACTATTATTAAATAATTTATAGTGTCACCAACATTTTGTAGAATAATGCAAAAGTGTTCGCTGCTAACCGAATAAAATAAACAGCTATACAACAGTATTTAAATTTCAAGCTAATATAAGAAAAGGTTCATAATTTTTGTACAATAAACCCAAGGTTTATGAAAAGAATGCGCAAATCGTTCTTAAAATACTGCACAGTTATATTTTACGATGGTTCTAAATGAATTCCATTAATCTGCTTGTAAACACGAGAATCCGTAGTCGCTAATTTTGATCAGGACAAAATTACAATTTATAACCATGAAATCCATTCTTGCGTGACTGCAATACATTTTTACTTCTTTTTTATTGTAAAAAATTATAAAAATCAAAGTTGTAGTTTATCCAAATGATGCACTTCATGATTTAGTTTTTCGTAAAAAAGCTGTAATCACTGGTAGATGTTATTTTCAGGAGTATTGCGTGGATCTAAGATATCGAACATATAATGAGAATAAAGTTGAAAGTTCAAAATCAATAAATCAACTATTGTTGGTTCTTAAAAAAATAAAAATGGTTTTTAACTCGAGTGAACCTTCTAAATATGTTATAGGATGCTTTTGAATGCATAATATCTGATTTAATGTGAAAATTCATATTAAAAGTCCTTAAAGCAAGAAAAGAAAACAACCTAGTTGTGAAACTTAATATAAAGTTTTAATTTAAACATTAGCCAATCATTCTAGAGTTACGTTAACATGCACTGAAATATCATTCATTAGTGAGCTCAAATTGTTGGTGCTGTGTATGCTCCTTGAATGTAGAACATTCAAGGGGCAGTTAGCCTAATTGATTTCGTAAGGCATAGAACTGAAAAGACTTTTTCTTTTTATTAAACATTCAAATGTCATTCTCTTTCACGATGTCTTTTGTTCGTTACAAGGTTCGTGCGTAATTATTCATTTTACGTAAGCGGAGTTTTTACAGACTGTCTTTAACCTTTAAGGCTATTATGAAAAATTATATGGAAACAGAATTATCTATATTTTTTTGGTTATATTTTATAACTTGAACTTTATTATCATATGCAAGACACTAATACTTTTGTTTAATTTTCCTTTTATCAATTCGCGATGTCTGCTCAAGACATTATTATTGCCTATATGAGCTGTTACTTTCAGCTAAACCTCTCTTGTCGATAATTTAAACTGGTGGCAAGTTTCAAAATAAAACTGTGTTTTGTTAAGTGAACTTATTTTTGTATAGTATATTTTTGTGTCCAATGTTCTCTATGGTAAAATGAGTTGTCTACGTTTCATTTTATAATAGAAAAATTGTCCCAATACTAATTTAATAGAGTAGTTAAGTTTGTGAGCTTGTAAGTTTATAGGTTGAATAATCTTTGTATTAATGTTTGGAATCGAAACCTTATTTTTGTGTCGGATAGTCCAATTATCAGCAAAGATTATAGACTATATAACACTATCTCCAAATGGGTGCAGCCACGGGCGGTAGCTAGTAGAATACAAAATTACATTTTATAAAATTACAGATTTCCTGTTACAAGGCTATTCATTATTTTAAGACTGCAAAAGCTGTTTAGATGCGTATATAATTATAAGACTTTATGATTCGTGAATCTTACAACCAATACTTGAAATCTAATAATTAAAATTAGAATTTCTGATATTCTACATCCACAGTGTTGGGAATAATGTTAATTAAATTCTAGGATTTGGTCAAAATTCTATTTATTTATTTATTCAACTTTTTTTAAATTAATAATTAGTAACTAATGGAGCAACTAGATGGCGTAGAATGTAATTTGATGCTCTTCTATGCATGGGAAGGCACGTTAAGCTATTGGCCCCGGTTGTTGCTACCAACGCTTCACCAACAAACCCACATTTGACCAGAGCTTAGTGGCGAGGATGATACCTCACCGATGCCAGATATTTTTAATTGCATTTTTATGGAGGAAGGAAATCCTAGGAAATCCTGTGCCCAACATAATCACATAGTTTTATATAGATTATGATGATAATGTAGTGTTTTATATCAAGTTAACCATTAAGTTGTAATAGAAGTTAGAAAATTGTGCTAAGATCATTCATTTTTGTATAGTCAAAAGAATCGTATTAACTAATATCATGCTAAAAACTTACCTAAATTCGTATATCGATCCGTATATCTTCCGCATGCATCGTAGAAGTCTTGATAAACTATCTTTACGGCATATTGAACCACCTTTTGGAATATGATTCATAAACTGTAAGCGAGAAGATATTTTTCACTTTAATGTAATTATAAAAGTATACACTTTCTTTTAAAACTTATTCTTCATCTGGTACCTATTTAAGCTTAAATATTGTTTTATTATCTGAGGAAGTATTCGATATAAGTATAATAAATTTACATTCCAAAATATTTTTATTATCTTTTACAAAATCTCTCTTTATCTGATCATTAAAAAATCTTCCCTAACATTCTAAAAAGTCTCTTAAACATTCAGAATTACTCAAATGTGCTCAAATATGCTCATATACATTTTTAACATTAAAATAGCTACGTATATATACGTTAAAAGCTTTTGAGTATTCTTATAACTATAGTAAATTATTAAAAGAAAAGTCGTTTTCAATCAAACCTGCCAATCACCAAGACTTTTATAGAACCCAGCGGGAAACGAACTCGTTTTCCACCACAGGTTCCACCTCAACTCCCCACCATTGTAACCCTGGTACATACGCCATCCTCGCTCTGCACAAACCTGTGCGTTACAATTTAATTCTATCAATATGGATTGTAATAATTTTGGACGCGATATGACATAAAAATACAATACATTTCTTGCCATTGAAAAAGCCAGCCCTGTAAATTACTCAGTGGCTACCACTAAATGTGTATACATAGAAACAATAAACGCTTACTCCTGATTTTCACAAAGTAGGCAGTGAATAAGTAGTACATAACTTTGTAGTTTCAAGCGTTTATAGGCTAGGTTCCTTTACATTCAGGGGGGCCGCGTACTTTGACCCTCTCTTGTAATAAAAAAAGTTATCCCGCATTCAAAATTATCCTGATTTAGGTTTACTTGTTGCTTAACTTATTAAAAATCGAAAATACTTAGGTATTTTGGATGGGTAGGTTAGGTATTTGGATATATTTTGAATGGGTCTGCATAATAATTGTCTTTTTGATTCTTTTGATAAAAAGTGAAATTTACACCATCTATTCCTTATTACCTTTGCAAAGTTTCTAAGTTATGATTTTTTTAGTTTCTCAATGTCTTAAGAAATAACTGACTAAGAAATAATTTTTATTATATATTTATAACAATTTATGTACACACAAAGATAATTAAAAGGATACAACAAATTAACAGAAAATTATAGATAGGTACTGCTTTATTTTATGTACAACGCAAGTAATGTGATATTATATTTTTTTACGTTTTCCTATCCTTGACAGCCAGATATCTAATGTGCGTTGTACTCTTCTTAAAATCATAATGAGGGAAACCCCCTAAACTTGATTATTTACTTAAATTCCAATACTTCTTTTCTTAAAATCGTTCGTGATTAGCAAAATACGCCGTTTCCCGTTGTATTTTATGATCTAAGCAAGTACCCAACCATCATATTATAATCTAGCAAAATCCAGTTTTGTTGTATTATACCAAAAAAATACACTTTACCTGCGTAATAACGAGATAATTAAATGTTATGTTGTTTCGTAACTCCTAAAATATTGGAAATATTTGATTTTTTTCACAAAACTACTCGATAATGCAGTGCTCATTATTTTATATTCTTGAGATTTTTCATGAAGATCTGTAATTGGTGGAATTACAAGATTTCTACATAGCCTTCATATAATGTCAAATTGCTTGTCATGAAAAATATTACTTTTAATTTTAAACAGATTAATTAAAACGTAGTAATCTAATTTAATCACTGACTAAGCTGAGATTTACATTGTAACTATACGAAATAAGTAAGTATACTAAATTTCCCGGACATCAAATTTTATTATTATTTCTTTATGCAATATTAATATCATGAAGTTAATATTTGATAACTATGCCAGCATAAAATATGAATAATAGCAGAAATTACTTGATTTAAGTCCTATATTAGTTTGAAACTAAATTACCTTAACAAGAAGACTTGGTCCAGACCCATTATCGTTTAGACGAAATATAAAAGGCTCATCACTGTCCATTCCGTCCATACTTCTTTGTTGTCTCTACAAAACATTACTAAATTAAGGGAACTTAACAATTGGCCACACTGTAAATATCACATAGCATGTGCATAGCTGTATATAACAAAAAACGCCAACCTCGCCTTCATATCAGAGATGCATCTCAATAACACGTGCTACATGAATAGAACTTTCACTCCAAAATCGAGTAACATGTGTCCAGTTGAATGTTACAATGTGTGATTCAATTCAAATACATGTTACATATAGTAAGGCTCGAAATCGGTTCTTGTAACAAACCACGACAGTGGTTAGATTTTTCGATACAAAAGTCCGTGCGTTTCGGCTGCCCGCCCGGCACTGCTTGCTCGTAAGCTTTGTAACTTAGGCAACCGGCTGATTTATAGTGGGAGCTTTCGTGACACGAGCTTTGTAAAAAGCTCCGTAACAACGATAATGCATATTATAAAATGATGACGCGATTGAATTTTCATTTTCGGAATGCAGGTTTCGGTTTTGTAATCAAATGTGGTATAGATAGCGTGCTTAGTTCTGTTTGCTCGCAATTCAGGTAAAAGACATTTAAACTTGTAAAGTTTATACGAGTAGTGAGCTTTATCGAGTTGACTGTTGAAAATTGAGAAAGAAAGTATTAATTTGCAAATCTGTATTTTCTCTTTTTGAAAATTATTATTTTTCTATCTTATTAAAATTTAAGAACATAAAGTTTTTGAGTTTAATTTAAATTTGTTTAGTTGTTGCTTAATAACAAACACGCGATACGATATCAATCGCTATTAAGAACTTCTTAATGAATACATTCGCAAAGCTTTCTGGGTGTTGTTAAAATTGTATCAATTTGTAATTAATCCACTTGAAAACTTTAAATTGGGGGATTTCCTGCATTTACTCTAACCCAGTTTCAGAAATGATGTTGCGTGCAACGCGTGATGAACTAATCCTATTATCGTAAAAATACACCCCAAACGTTTTGGAAATCTGGAAATAGGAACTCCTTTGATCGATAAAACAAACAAGTAAAAGAAGCAGTTTTTAAATGCTGTTATAATATGGTTGGTGTTTGTATCAACAATGAAGACATTTGTTTTTACAATCTCACGAAAAACCCATTAAAAGATATGACACAAATATTTCTTTACATCCTGATTTCAATATTCGTATTGTATATTAAAAAAAAAGTTATTTCGGTTCTTATACATTAGTAAAATAAATATTTGTACCGTTAGATTCTTCTATGTTTTTATAGAAGAATGTTATATAGCGACTTCAGGTCTTTTTGTTTATCTATATTTTCATAATAAACTTTTGTTTGAACAAATTTATTTAGAGTATTTTGTATCAATATATAAATAAATTTATTTAGAGTAAAATACAAAAATATATAACTCAACAATTTCCTTATCGCAACTTAAGTATTTAGCTAATAATGGCCCTCAAAAACCATAAACTGATTTAAATCATTTACGAATCAAAACGCAAGCGAAGGCCTATCTGACTTGTACCAATGTTTGTTTTTGAAAATTTATTGCTTCTTCGAAACATTTGCTTCTTTCAAAGTTCGCATAACTAAAATACCTAAATGAAGACGATTTTATGTCTAGAGGTCACGTCTTCACAATGAAAGTAATTTTGCACGAGGAAAATTGATTCTAATAGCTTTGAATTGTAACTAGTTATTATTTCACAATGCTATTAAACAAGCTTAAAAAATATGGCCCTGGTTAAAATTTAAGTCTTATGCTGAAGGTCGTTTAAAAATAAACAGTGTTCTACGACTCGCAATAACAGTAAATTTCTGCATTGGGCAATAAATTGTCTATTTCAATGTTTACAGAATTTTATCCAAATGTTTAAAACCGTAATTCAAATGTCCGCAAATTCATACAAATAAAAAGTGATATCAAAACTCTAAATTGTAAAATAAATTGCAAATTTTAAAATTACATTTCAATATAATTAGATAGTTTTTGTTATTGGTTAAGTATATAATTTTTGTTTGGTGAAACCCTTGTTGAGTACAATAATACATAAGTACATAGGTTGATTTAAATTGAATAAAATATTTTAATTTGGACGAAAAAGCTATTGAAGTCTTAAAATTATCTTTGACGACAACTACTTCGGTGGTACCAGCCTTACCATTTAAAGGGATTAACTTAGATATTATCTTTAGCACAAATTAGAGGTATAAGTCCTCTGTACTTCCCATGGTATCTACGTAAGTAGAGCTAAAGTGGGTGTTTATAGATATCAAGTGGTTATTGTCGCCTGATTTAAAAGATGACAACCCCACGTGAGAGAGTTATAACAGTGATTTTTCCACCGACTAACACCGTTCATAAGATGTCAACTGAATAAAAGTACTTTTTGATTTTTCTTTACTGTGGTAAGATTCATCGTCTGAACAATAAGCTTTCTTGTGATACTACGATCTACTAAGGATGGAAGAGATAGGTTTCTATTTTATATTTTTACTGTTAGAACGCTACGAGAAATGAAACAATTGAGCCGGTTGGAGACTTACATGATAATAATCCCAATCCTGGTGTACACAGACAAAATTAAATTTAAGTCATACGCATCTCTTTCATTCCAATTCAATAAAAGACTTTTGAAAAAGAAAGTTACTTGACGATCTTCACTTCGACGATCAATACACTTTTGACTTATTTTAATCTGCTCGTTTTATGACGCTCATGAAAGAGTAGTACTGAACTTTTATTTAATCTTGGTCGTGCATACAAAAAATAGCAAAAAATACCTACACATAGAAATAATAAAGCTCAATTTCAAAGTCATTGTGTCAAGACTCAGTGCCATGCAGCAGTCGATATAGGCGTAATACGAGTATCAATATACTAGCATACATATGGGTAGGTGTAGCATACTATTATGGCCAGACTTATTGAAATGGGTATTGTATAGCATTTGCGAGCTGTAACTAGCACTTATTTAATTTACTCATGTTTTATTTTATTATTTAAAAATGAGAGCTGTCAGAATTTACATCAGCTGTTTCTCCGGTGTATGAAAGCTACAAACGATGAGACACGATGGAGGTACCTATTTATATCCAGGCGGTCCGGTGAATTCCTTCAGCCGAACCCAAATCGTTCTTACAAATGGCACTGGGTTTGATTGGGAGTTTACTGGATAATCTAAGTGCCAAAATAATCAGGTAGTAGACGAATCCCACACTCGTTCTCTAGCCAGCGGGAGGAAGGTCCGTAAGCGGATTTCTCCCCGTAAAAAAAGAAAAACGTACCTACTTATATACATATAATCAACAGATATTCTGGCGATAAAAGATGTAGTACCAAGGACATAACATTTGGTAAAACTATGATAATTAAATGCATAGGGTAAATTAAGTACTAGTTCACTGTTGGTGACCAATTCAAAAAGATTTCATGTGGCCCTGCACTGGAGCCTTCACAACACTTCGTGGAAGCACTGTAAACTATCCATGAGACTATGCCAAAGTTTTCAAGGAAAACCGTTTCGTATACTTATACTAGATCACTACAGTATATATGTCACTGCTCACCTTCTAAAGCCTAAAACTATAATACTTATTTTTAATATTCACTTATTTTTACTTCTTAAACAAAGAATAATGTGTTGACACAGTTGACATTTGTTTTGACACAATTATAGATTAAATCATTAAATAGTTGTACATAATATGCAAAAAGTATTAAGTCGTCATTTGGCAGTTATTTTCGATACAAAAAGGTAGTATAGCAGAGCTACAGGAAACAAAAGATTCCGAAGGGACCATTCGATTATTCTAGTAGTGGTCAAGGCCCCGTTATGAAATAAGATACCAGCCTTCCGGCGCTTACACAATAGGCAATCTGTTGTCTATAATGTATAGTTCTTCTATATATGGATCTTCATGAATACGCCGGAAAAAATTGTTGACAGTGTAATAAATTTTCTGCTAGTGAGAATAATTAGAGCTCTTAATTTTGTTTTTAAAAAACGCTTATTATAATAATATGGAACACGCAATGTGCTCAGGCTGGGTGGTTCTCGAGCCCGTTTTGTAATCGTACAATGAGAGATATTGTTCATGGTTTCATTTCATACACTTTGTTATTAAAAATAAAAATTTACATTTAATATTACAACCCCTAAGAAGTGATTCTGCTTATTTAGTGGTCACTCCTTGTCAATCAATCTCATAAAAAAATTCGTCCCACTATTTAAACTACCGCATGTCATTCATACTTCATTTTTGATATAAAAATTACACATTAAAATGGAAAGATAATAAATAAATATATGTACAGTTGGCCTCAGAAGGAAATTAATACTTTACTTTAGTACCACAAACCATTGATTATTGTTGGTGATCGTGACCAAAAGGAATTTGGTGTAAGGGTAGACTAATTGTAAGATCTTTACACAGGTTAAATAAGTAAAATAATTAAGGACTGCGGTGTCTGTCCTTCATTAAAGTAATGTTAATGTATTACAACTCCATTCGAATATTAATCTATTTTTAGACAGCCAAGTATATACAGAAATAGCAGATATTGTTAACCACGCACGCACATTCAAAAGTTAGACTGCCAAAATACTTATGAATTTGATGTGATTGATGAACAGACAAACCGACGTTGTTATTAAACTGATTGAATTTGTTTTATTCATAGTTTGGTTGAAGTAATTGTGTTTTAATAGATACAGACGACCAGAGTTCACACAGAGTTAAACACGTCATTTAGAATATTACTATTATTACGGGAGCATCAGGTTATTTGAATGTATCAACATTCTAAATATCGCTCTTGAGTTGTGAGCGCACTAATAGTCGCATCCTATTACGAGTGCAAACGAGCCTACACGCACACACATCACGCACTAGGTACACTTTTCCTATACACCGCACTCGTCGTACAAGGGTGCGAAGACCCGGTCTACACACGTCGCGCTATACCAGGTACAGGTACATATCTGGGCGCTTCTCTGCTCCACGACACGACTCACCTGAGCCGAGGTCCGAGCTTTTAGAGGCACTCTCAGGTTTGTCGCTCCCTCATGGCTCGAGCGCCCTGGAGACTCTAAGAGACAGCGGGACACCTCCCCTGGAGGTAATGCCTGTCGATTAGAACTCCTCCAGAGGCGAATCGCCCCTTAAGGCTTGAGGACTCTCCAAGGTTCTCGCCTCCTTAAAATCCCGGTAACGCTGTAAAGGCCATCTGCGGCCAACAGTATTAGTCAGTCCAAAAAAAACTAATAATTGTTCCAATTGGTACTTATATAGCACCCACGAGGTTGTTAATGCCCATGAGCGTGATTAGGAAAGCATCCAGGTAATAAAGTACCTATAATTGTCAAAGTTATTGCAAATGAGTAAATACACTGTATTATTTTTAATAATATAAGCAAAAATTGCCAAGCAAACATCTGGCCGTTCATATGTTTAAGTTTAATGATTTTATGATCGGATTAACCATTCTTTCTTTACTATTTAGTCAGAATAAGATTTTAAAAAACGTAGTTGCCAGCCAAATTGTGATGTCATAGATACGAGAATTACTTCACTTTATTGAATTTTCGTACCAAAATTAAAAGTAAAAAATAAAAAGTACCAAAATTTTTAAATTTCATTTTTTTCATTAAATATTTTGAAATGTTTTCTTGAATGGCACCCTTGGAGTAAAAAACTTCTTCTAACTGTACCGTTACTTACAGTTAAACATATTTTATTTCAGTTAGATAAACACTTACTAGCAGAAATACTTTTAGTAAAAACAACCAATTTGTTGACCTATCTTAAGCTTATCTTTAACCTGTCGTTCCGTACAATCCGAACAATAAAGTTTTGACTTTCTCGAGTTTATCAGGATTATATCGCGGCTCATCAGTTTACGATCACATTCGTTCATCCTGATCAACAAAAAAGCCTTATGTTTGCAATAAAATATTTCAATGCGCCGTGACAGATAAATCTTCTAAATGTCCATCATAGTTCTTACCCATAATGATATAGGATAGGTTCATTGCCATAGTAATGACGCAGAGACTACTAAGCCTTCTGTCATACGTAGTTTCCGCATAAACATAGGCACTGCCTTGACTTGTATAGATTAAAATAGCTTTAACTTGCAACCTTTAGAACTACCGTTTGATTCGAAATATACTATAAGAACTTACAACAAAGCTTACAAATTAGCGCACGGAAAGATCAAGGCTTTTTTGTAGGCTAAGTAGGCACTAAAGCCAACAAAAATGAATTTTATTCCAATCGTTATAAAATTTAAAGTTTCTATCCTTCGTCTTAATTAATGGCATTTTCAAAATAATTTAATTTAATTATAACAATTAAACTAATTTTAAATAACGAATTTCAAAAGAATTTGAATAGGAAAAACATCGCTTGTATATTTTAAAAAAGTCAACGATATTGTGCTTTAAATATATAAGAAATATTGTATCTACCTACCAAATAGATATGTACCAATGACAAGAAATGTCCGCTGCATTTGAAAGGTATATGATAAGATAAGCATGTTTTTAAAAAGATGTAAAGAAACATTTTTTCTTTAGTAAAATCATAAATATTTGTCCACAAACTGAAATAAGTTTATCAGTTAATTTTAAGAAGACACCGTTCTAAGATTTCTATATAACCTATTTAGGTATAATAAACAAATTCATTATTCAACCTTATACAGAGTGTAAAAAAATGTGAATAATTGGATTAAACTGGATAACTTTCTCATTAGGACCAACATCGCAATCGCGAAAAAACTACTCCCTCATATATTTGGGTCGAGTAAGTATTGATGTTTTGTATGAAACAGCTTCTTTTTTTCACGATTGGGATATTGGTCCTAAAGAGAAAGCTGTTCAGTTTAATGATCTCATTACTCTTAATTATTCTTCTCATTACTCTTTATTTATATTATTACTCTTAAGTATTACGAAAACGTCATGATCCAACATTTTCTCGCTTTTACTTCTCTTAGAACTGAACTCAAATATATATTTTAGAGTTACATATTTATTTCGTTGTTTGTCGTATAATGTCTTGGTCTTTTTTATAATCAAATAGGCATTGTTTGGACAGTCTTTTAATGTCTTCAAACCAATCAATAACAAAAATCTATTTTAAATAAAGTCTTTACATCTAAAACAAATTGGATACAGGACAGAAATTTAAAACGAAAAATTTCACCAACATTGCATTATCAGTTATCAGTAATTACAAAATAATTTATTTTAGCAGTAGAGCTGTGTTGACGTCATTGTGTAAAATTTTAATTTACATTTGAGCCGCATACAGTATATACAGTATACTATACCTAAACTAGCTAGGTCAATCTTACACGTTCCCATTTAAGGTTGAATTAACAAAAACTTCCCAATTTAAATTCAAAAGAAAATTAATGAAAGATATCTCTACCCCTAACTTCTTTTTTTTTTACTTTATTTACTATCGGCAATGCACCTCTCTAGATAAACAATTGTTCCCCTATTGGTACAATAATTTCCGATCACAGAAATGTTGCTTAAAACTCGATCGTAATCGTACCGATGTAAACACATTAGTTCATTTTCAGTTAATTCCATAAGAAACAACAGACAATCTAAAAAGCATGTTAGATGAACATTTTGTTTACATAATTTGCATTTAATACATTTTCAAATCCAACCTACGTAAAAAAATGTCCCTTTTAACTTCACGTAATGAGACAGGTGGATTCGACTCGAGAATTTGAAGTCTTCATCTTTTAAGTTTCAGTACATAAATTAACATACATCAAATTAAGTATTACATAACACTGAATTTGGGCGAATGAGAAGTATTTTACTAAACTTAAATATAATTCTAGAAAGTGTGAGCAACTCGATCCGTAGCCATTGTCTTAAAAAACCTTAACACACAATATAACTAGCGTATTGGCAACAAGACTTAACTTAATATCACTTAGAGCGACCGCCGCTCGGCACATGTGCATTCTTTTCATTATCGAGCTCACTAACATTTTCCATGACGTTACACCACTTGATGTTTATCACTACTTATTTATAAATTTAATATAACGTATACGTATAATCACTTATCCTTGCTCCATAGATCGAACACACTTATTTGAAACTTTCTGCACATCTGGCAGAAATAGAAATTAATAATACTAGAGACTTTCAAAGGCACTGCATCTATGAGATAACACTAGTTTTAGGTAAAGGCTTCCTCCTTTCCAAACCAATTTGATAACCATCAACATCTTTCATCATAATATCTATCTTAACTCTAATGTATGGCGTTGCGTTCTTTTCCGGATCCGCCACAACCTTGTACTTTCTCATCATCGCTGACACGGCTGTCTTGATTGACATAAGCGCATATTGGTATCCTGCCGAAAAGGAAATAAATAATAAATGAGAAGAATATAGTATATAACATTTCGATACAAGTGCGGAAAGAAGAATTTCTTCAGGGTCAATAGGGACGAGTGGAACTTATAAATCCGCACGTGCATTGAACAGGTTTATAATATATATATTTGCGAAAAAAATAAAACTAAAGGAAAACTATGTTCAACATTTTGTAGGGCCATTTTATGGTGTCAGACTTTTATAAACGCAGTAAAATAGTCATTTTAGACAAATATTTTGTACAAAAACTTTTTATAAAAAAGCTTCATACATTTGAATGTAGGAGGAAAACCAAAAAGCACTATTGCTAATATACACATGGAAAAGTATATACTTATTGATAAAATGTAATAAAAAAATATAACACTTGACAATTAACTCAAACAATATAATCCCCACATCCAATACGGCAAAAAACGTGAACACTCCGGGAAATGTCTGGGAATTATCTGTCTCATGTGGACATATGGAATTTCCATAGGAAATTCGTTAATAGTCTTGAAATAGATTTATTGTGACCACTTTGTGACGGCAGCACAAGAGGAAGTGAGCTAATATTCGGTAGCAAAGCTTATTCACGTTTATAATTAAAACTAAATGAGGATGTTATATGCTATTAATTATTTCCACGGTTCTTTAATAAATATTAGTTAAATTATCCATAAATTCCATCGCGGAAACCCTTTTAACAATCTTAATTATATAAGCAGTGGTCTCTCATGCGTATTAATTACAAGAAATTGTGGTTAACTGTCGCCTCAGATGATCCGGCAATTTACGCGTTTATAACCTTTATGACATTACTATTAATACAACATTTTTGAGGAAAAATCCTAAGACATCATTGCAAAATTTCTAGTAGTGGATAATAAGAACATAGGTATGATGAGAAATAAATTGTTTTGTTTGTTATACGTGACTTCGTGATAACAGTGTTAGTAAAACAGTCATAATTCATGTTTTCGTACAAAACCAATAACAAGAAAGACACCGTGTTTTATTTTTGTCATCATCAGCATATACGCCCAACTGCTGGGCTCAGGCCTTCTTACATGGAAAAAACAAATGAGGAGCTTGGGCAGTAACACCACCTCGCTGGCCCAAAGCGTCACCGTAACGGCTTTAAGTGTCTTCCGAAACGCTCAAGATAACAAATTTGATAATGGTTTCTTGCTGTTTCTTACTAATCTGATATATTAATATGAATTTCAACTCATTGATCTAACAACAAAATTAATTTAGTTAGACTCGCGTATAATTACTTCCACAACAAGGGGGAGCAAATGCAGACCTTGATCGCATGTTGAATCTTGGTTCACTTGTGATTTAAATAATAAACTTGGTCAAGCATAGCATGGTCTTGGTCTAGTCATACAGATCGATCTCCGTGTTTTCTTGGGGTTAATAATGAAACAATATTATCACTCATAAAATTCTTATAATTCTTAGATACCCTGCAAGATTCTTCCTACCGTTCAGATATCTTATTAAGATCTTTATTTTGAAGTTATGTGTATTGCCGCGTATAAATTAAATTCAGCTAGCATTTCATCCACCTGGATACGCTGATCCATAGTGTCCAGATGGTTCCGAAAATGTCTGCAACCACTTTTGGAGTTTGATACAATCGGCGATTGCATTATAATGCAATCACCGATACTTCAAAATCAAATCGAACTTTTATATATAAAAGTTCGATTTGATTTTGAAGTCTAGGCGCGTCAGTACGCTCAATCGGAAGGCCTGATGATAGTCTTTAAAGCCCAGAGTGTTACTAAAAGCCGGGTAAAGACAGTAGAAAACGCATACATTTTCAAAAATGTGCAGTAATATTACAAGTACATGATTAAAAATTTTGAAATAACTATTATTTAATAAAATAAACCGTAGTATTTTGTACTTACCAAGGCAGTTCCTAGGTCCTTGACTGAAGGGCATGTAGCTGCAGACGTGTTTCAGATTGTACCTCTCCGGCAAAAAGCGATCAGGATCAAAACTTTCTGCGTCTGGACCCCAATATTTGGGATCACGATGTATACCCCAAATACAGACTACTACTCCAGAACCAGCTGGCAACATACGACCTGACGCTGTGGAGGGAATAAAATTTTAACATTGCGAAAGCAGTTGATTGAATATTTGTATCTCTCCTAGAGAATACTTGCTATATGGCACAATACTTGGAGACACACCTGCGTATGGTAATGAACTTTGAAGAAAACACAAAGTGATACTTACGAAGTGTAACATCCTCCTGGACCTTTCTGATGATGAAGGGTACAGGTGGGAAAAGGCGAATAGTTTCTTTGACTACTCTCTCCAGATATTTAAGTTGTAGTAGATCATCTTTGACCAACGGACGTTCAGAATCTCCGAATACGTCGTAGATTCTGTAATGGAATTATTTCGGAATAAGCTATTTTAACAAGTAAGGCATATATATATAGCATTGAGAATATATATCCTTTTTAATTCATATTTTATTCACAGTTACAGTTTCTCTGTTGAAGAAACAACTGGGACTAACGGCTTGACAAATTCTTTATTGTAATATCTAAAATCAAACACACGCCAGTTGCTTCGTTTTTGTGTAACTGGTAATAGTATATATATTTTGAAATGCATATTTAAAGCACCTAACTACCTGACTAAAAGTAAAACGATCTACCGATAATTTGATTTTATTATTGACATGTTATAGACGTATTTAGAGCAAAAGTGTCACAACATGGTTTGTTTATATAATTATTAGAGTCAACATTGCTCTCGGTACACAAGGATTGCAAGGCCTCATATTATTTCTCAATGCCACGTCATCTATACTCAATTTGCGTTTTAAGAAATCCGTTCAGATATATTATAGAGACGTACAATAACAAAATATATAATATATATGTAGATAATGATAATTATAAATTAAATATACATAAATTATCTCTCAGATTAACTATGACATGATGTTCCTTAGGATTCATCATAAGCAATGTTTCAAGTAAAAACGTCACATCCTACCAGACACCGACGTAAAGAACACAAATTGTTTAACCGGTTCTACGACTCATTTGCATAAATGAATTTATTTTGAGTTTCATTAATACATCAAGCGTGTAGATATTTATGTGAGTTATTATCATATTGATTAAAGGGTAATTTAAGCTAATTTTTCTGTTGTGATGAGCTTTTAATTACTGCTTTTAAATAGATTGTTTTTATATGACCTCCGTTAATGCTTTCGATTTACGTTTTAAAAATACTTACTCTTGGTAAACTTTCTCTTGAATATCCGGGTACTTGGCGAGCATTTTCATTGTGTATCCAATGGCAACTGCAGACGTGTCTGTTCCGGCTATTGTCAATGTCAACACTTCCTCTCTCAGCTCTTCGTTTGTGTATCCCTTTTCCTTTCCAGAGAGATTAATCAGGAGATCAAGGAATGTTTGTGTCTTGTAACTACCCAAATCTGAAATTATACATTATTAAAAGTTTGATTTGTTTCTTGCACATGAGTAAAGCCTCGTTATTGATATTTTCCTTGTATTAATAAACATATATATAATATAAGTATATTCTATATTTTTAGTGATATTCACCATAGTGAATGTCGGCTTCCGTCTTATTCTGTTTTTCAATTTTAAGTTCCTCTCGTTTCTTCATAATGACCTGTATAACATATAACATATATATTTTAAGACTAAAGAATTAAAGCGTCTAGTTAATGATGCTTTTATGATAAACTATATAATACATTATTTTTATTTTATAAACACTTTTTTCTTTCTTCGGGTGAGCTTATAATCAACTCGTTGATATTCGATATAAGTTTATTCAAGAACCTAAGTCAAGGCATTCTTAACTGAATTTTAATACCGGTATCTTCCGGTATTAAAACTGTATTTATATTACTTAAAAGGAATATCACTACAATATTGCTGTTACCGTAGTTTATCAATGAAATAAATAATTTTTGATTAGTATCGACCTCGTTTCGACACAATGAATACAACATTTTTTGTGGGAAAAATGTGTCCATGTAGGAAGAAAAAAAGCAATATTTTTTTTCAGTAATTTCTTTGTTAAATGACTAATTTGATTCCTCAATTTATACACAGCGCAATAATTCAATAAAAAAATATGTTTTTTTTAATAATTTGCACTTATCGGCGTGCTTGGGATTAATAATAAATTTATTGGATGTGGAGGTGCGAATTGAGATCGTCATCGTTAAAAAATCGACTAATTTACAAAAAAGACATTTGAGGTTCACTCGTATTTGATTTTGTCTTACTTCGTCAGTGAAGCTATGCATCTTGGACACACAGTCTTCATGCTCTTTGTACTGCGGAAGCAGTCTGTAGAGCCACTCGGGTTGAAGCCATAGGTGGAATATTCTCTCCGTCACCATATTCAATATTCGGTTCATAGATACCAAGAATGGGGTATTCGGATTTCCTTGTGCGTTTATCTTAACCCCCATAGCTGTTTCTGAAAATATAAAGCAAATATTTTAATAAGATCTGAACAAATACTGTTAATAATCCTTTATTCAAATATTATCATAAAAGGGATTATTAAACGTTATTGTAAGTTATGGCCAGTCCTAATTAATCTGGTTGCATTTGATCACTCAACAAATTATGATGTCCGGAATTAATCAGTTATGTACAATGATAATTCAAATATTCTATAATATTCTATTGTGTCCTTTGAATTTTCTTTGTGTGTTATGTACACACAAAGAAAATTCAAAGGACAAATTGTTAAATAAATAAAAACAAAATAAAATACATTAATTGCATCCCTAAAATATCGATGTGACATTAAGATATTCTGACATAAAAAAGTACTTACGACAAACTGAGTCCAACGTGTAAGTACTGACGAAAGGCCAAATACTAAATTTGCTTCCAGCTGTTGCATTTACTTTCTGTTCCAAGCGATTGACTAATGTACAGCTTTGTTCAGAAAACACCTCCACGAAGGTTTCTACTATTTTTGGACTAAACGCTGGTACCAGGGTCTTTCGGCGTCTCCTCCATATTGGAACTGAGCAGTAAATTATTAACAATTAAATTTCGTTTATTTTGTGTAAAAGGCCACGTCTGACGCACGGAGCAAAAATATAACAGATATGCATTTTTTATTAATAACTTTGATTAGATCCTGCCCAAATTTGCATACAAAACCCATTATGGAGATAAAGTTACATCACTTTTTTCCGCTTTATTTTATTTTCAATATGTTTTCTAGATTTCATGTAATGCAATCAATTTAAAAGGCAGGCATCTTTGAAAACATGCAAGGAAACAATTTTACTTTCTTGTTCTATTCTTTTCGCATTTCGCACAAAAATATATGTGCAGTATGGAGATGAAATTTGCATATGTTTTATTCTCATCTTGATAAATATTTATTTGTGTTAAATATCTGACTTCAATAGGAGAAAGTTAACAATTTTATCTTCTGACAATGTAAAAATATTTAACTCAAGATGCAGATAACAGATACCTCAAAAATCTATAAATTATAACATCAATCAAAAACATCTCATTTATGTCTACAAAGAGGGGCTCGGGCCTACCCTACGTTATGATAATTAGATTGGTACGTGGCAGTACTCGAACCGCTGCTTCCCGCATGGAAGTCTACATGCTTACGCACTAAGCCACCGACTTATGTATCAATCATGCAAAAAATAATAATTCAATAATAAATAATACCTGGGGCGAATATGCCACCGTTGCCGATGATTTTGCGAATAAACCTGTGCAAATCATCCTTCTCAAGACATGTCTTCAATACATACTCTAAGTCGACGGGATCTACTAGAGCTGTTGACAAACATATAAATAATTATATAATGGTTTCCACTTCGTTCCATATTGGAATAAATTTATTTATTTAGTCATAGATTTACACATGATTTACAATAGATATAAAAATACATAGGCAGAAAAATGAGTACATAGCTAAACCTATAAAAAAAATTAGTCAAATTTAGAGATCATTAGAAATAAATTTCTAAAGATAAATAAAAACATACACATTTAGATATTGTTAAACGTGTCCTTGGAAATAATACTGCATTTAATGTCTTGCAATATCGTAGTCCGTCTATATATTATTTATACAATATACCTACTGAATAAAATAAAAACATATTCAAGAAACTATTGATAAAATGTCTGGAGCCTAAAACCTATAATTTGAGTAGAACTTGTATCGATATTCACATACACACCAACCCACACGCACGCGAGCAATATACACATTCACAATACATAATATATAAGTACTTTATTTTTGTTAAATAAAAGATAAGATCAGAAAATTTTCATTTTTAATCTCAATATGTAAAATGTTCTTGTCTCTAGTTATGATAACCCACGTAATATGGCCACGTAAAACAATTCAAATGTATTTGGTATGATATAAATGTGACTAGGCTTTCATGCAACAAAATAAGGTACATATTTGATAAAGTAAATAAGGGTCGGGTGATAAATACTTATATTATATTATATTACATTATTCATATTTTATTTTATATAATATATATATGATAAGTTATTTATAAAAATAATAACGAAATCGAAAAGAAGTTTATCTGATTTTAAGTCGCCCAAAAACGCTTCATAGAAAATGCATCCTTGTATGTGACGTCATGGTGGTATTGTTCCATATATTTTCTATGTGTATTACCATATACATTTTTTGTACGATAAGGAACAAGAGATAATATTGGATAATAGTACTGAATGATGACATTAAAAAAAACAGGTTATTTCCTATTGTAAAAAAACGAATAGTTCTTAGTATACATACCGAAATAAAGTATATGATTGAGCCATGCCCGTATCATACCATCATTTTTCATGGCCATGTAGCTGTAGTACTGCAGGGCGGACATTATGTCTGAAATCGAAAAAATGGTTCATGAACAACAGGATGTTACGTCAGAATTTACAAGCAATAAACTACGTACCTTGTTAGTTTGATCATTTTTGCATATTTCTGGGATAACTTTATGTATAATAAATATATACATATATATTATAAAACTAAAAATGTGTGTGTGTACCGGAATCTAAACATGATATTGATATGAGTTTGATGTCACATAAAGCTGAATATAATTTTATTTATTAGTAAAGTAATAGTAATAGTTGTAATTACTTAAGTGGGTTGTAATTAAGAGTTAATTTTGAAAAGACTTATTAAGCTAGAGGTGCTGTTTATATTATGAGGTATGATTCTATTAGCTGAGGAATTTAAGAAATTATAAGGAATGCTCATCCAAGAGATGAAAACATAAACAAGAAAGCAAAAGAAATCCTTTTTAGTAATATTTAGTGCAAAATATTATAGTCAGATTTGTCTTCCTAGTAGATTAAATTTTAATCAATAATTCTAAAGTTTATCAACACGTATTAATCAATTATTATTATTTTCTAAAAATGATATTTTATACATATTAATAAATGTTTTTTAGGAAAAAATAGCAACATGCTATTCAATAATATCAACTCAATCAAATCGCAGTTATTTTTATGTGCTTAAGAGTCATTTGCGGTTACTATTTAATTAGTTCTATATATATATGATGGATAAAATAACGCCTACAAATTTTACGCGGCTTAAAGTACAAGAAATAACACAACCCCAGAATTTTATTAAATTAAATTTAAGTCAGTGTACGGTTACGGTTTTATGAATAGTTGAAATAATCTTATAGAAAATCAACACTATCCTTAATTTTGCCGTGCCTATATGGTTACTTCCCAGTATTCACATGCATACTTTTTTTAAAGGTTTCGTTTTATTTATTATTTTTGTAATTTTGTTGTTGTCTTGCAAAACCTCACAGTTTCCGCGGTGATTTATAACTAAAAATCAAAAACTGTAAAATTTGCTGAAGGATCTGTATTAACAATTATCTATTAGTGTCTGTAAAATAAAAAATATTTAAAATAAGAAAAGATTCTGTTACAGTTTTAGTGAAACCTTAGAAGATAAAAGACAGGAAAAGAAAATATCATTTCATGTTAATATAAATTACATTTCACAAAATAACCTCAAAAATATTTTAGTTTGTACTTTTAGCATTTAGTAGAAAGACTATAAAAACTACACCATAATAATGTCACAATATTTGCTGAAAATTTTTAATTTCCAATAACAAAAACAAACGAAACCGAAAGGATGCCCTCAACACGAAAAAATAGTTTTCCGTAAACTAATAAAAAATTTCCCGCTTACAAATCTTTTCCATTATCTATTACTTATTTTTATGGATACATTTAATAAAACCGAAGTTCACTCACCCTCTGTATCACCAGCCAACGTATGCGCAATCCCGATAACTGGTAATTCATTTCCAGCGCCAGGTATTTTTGCCGCCAACTTGTACATACGCCTTCTTCTGTACCGAAACACCGCCGTCCAGAGCATAAGAGCAATAAGGGATAAATAGAGAAACATTTTGGAAAGATTTCTGATCTTTTTTAAACCTAATCTTTTCCCAGCACAAAAAACTCCTTGATGAAAAAAACTCCTTTTAATATTTGTACGCGAAACCGATTTACTTGGTTAAGTTATATCGGCTTTGTCCGTGTACGAGCGACAGCGCACTAAGCATGTATCAGCTTCAGTAAAAAATCACGGGTGTTATATATGCATTTTTCTTGGTACCCGGTTCACGCACCAATTTGTGACGAAGCGAGTTGGATCGCATAGTTTACGGTGGCTTTTACATCCTTATTATGGGGGAGAATGATTAATTCGCTGCTTTGCTCATCACCACTTTAGTCCTCTCCTTACTGAAACAACCAGAACATATGTTCAGCAGAAGTTATTAAATTAATTACTGTTATATATATATTTTTTATATATAACTTAAGGATTCATATTAAGTGTGATGAAGTCTTGTGTGCAACTGTTTCTAATTAGGTATTAAAAGACTTATGTGATATATACTATACCAACTACCACCAATCACCTACTATTCAAACCCTCATTCATGTTTACTCCTCATTATACAATAGTTCCATAAATAACTAATAGGGAGCAGGCGGACTTAAATTTCAATTAAGCTGCCACAATGACATATTTACACTACGGGCGGCGGACTACTACTACACAATTATTCTTATGTTTATTATGGAATGTATAAAGTATGGAATATTGAGTATTAACATCATGATTAAAATAATAGTAAACTTGATGGATTAATTTGAAAATCACCAAGAATCTCACTTAACCATTTAAACATTTTCTCATCAATTCAAAGTAGTTACACACATAACATGTTCCCAGCAACAACAAGGTTTGGTTTGTTACGCTCAATTCCCATTCTAGTCCCGCTTGCCTGCACGTGACAAGATTTATTAGTGGCCACCAAAAATCTCACTTCCAAATTGAATTTTCCTTATAATTGAGAAATATAGGTGGTAAAACATGTTATATTTTTATTTAACTATTACAATATAGTATATAAAAGAACTATATTCGAATCGTCAGAGGCATTTCATAAAAGCTTCTAAAAAAATAATAAATATCTCATTTCGTACAAAGTAGGTGCCTCATGTTCTACAACTCCCCATAATTAACAACAGATTTTTTAAAATATAATAGCATAAAATTAAAAAAAAAATCTCCTGTCAGTGTTTGGTTCACTTTGCATCATTTACTGTGAGCCGCACACCTTTTTTTTACGAGAAGGAATCCCTTTACGGACCTACCCGCCACTGGCTAAGCGACTGGCGTGTGTGGGGCTCACTCAGTACCTCATAGTGCGGCACTGAAAATACCCACTAAAACTCCCCGGTATCTCCATTGCCCTTCACGGGGGTAACCTGGGTTCTGCGGAGCATTTCACCAGGTCAGTGAACTGTACACCTAGTGTTGAAGGAGAGAAATTAATAACTCCCACGACTGTTATGACTACTATTCGGGTTAGTTTAATGTGGTCAACGTACAGTTTTAATATTTACCCTACTTTTATTAATAAAATATGACTATTTATCTACCAATTCCTCATCGTTTATACCATAATAAAACTCATATTTTTATTTCAGAGTAAAGATGTAGTTTTTGGGTTAAAAGTGGAAACCAAACAAATTCGAATAATTTTATTTATATTCCTCTACAAGCGGGCTGCCCTTATTTTGTACGTATTTAACGGTTATTAATTTATATGACATATAATCTATGTACATGAGGAACTCGAGCCGTATTGTTAAAAATATGACGAACAGTGTTGAAAACTGGCCATCAGGTAGGTTCACAAATAGAGGTTTTAATGTTTTTTACTTTTCTGTTTTTTGACATAAGGTTGTCGTTGTTGTTCTGTTTTCTTGCTCTTGTTATCTTGTCTTATTATTTGGCTATATTTTATATTGGTTTTTGTTTTTAATATTATATATTACTCTGAGCTGAATAAAAGGGTGGACCCCTTTTATTTACTCCGTTACAAACAGTGGTTTCGAACATTACTCATAAACAAAACAAAGTCCTATTTACAGTAGTTCCAACTGTACTCTTTATTTACCTATTACCTTTATAGATAATATTACCTTTATAAATATTTTATTTGATATTCTTTTAGGATAACGAAGATAATCTTTAACTTTAATACTTGAAAATGAGAAAATTTACTCAAATATCTACCAAACTTCTTTTAAGTATACGGAAACCAAATATCGACAGTAAATAAGTTTCTATTTATATCGATTTCATGTTTTTAATCTAAAAATATCTAAAATTAATTAAATACTTAATCATTTCAAATTATTTAATGCTTATTTCTGTATAAATTATCGACGTGACTTTGAACTTCTTAAAATTCGTAGATTCCCAATTTGTTTACTTTATATTTGGAGTTTTGATATAAATTCTGTATTATCAACCTCATCGATAAGTTTATTTAAATGGCCTAATGAAAATAAAAAGTCAAATTTATAAACACAAGAACCAATCAAGATCAGATATCCAATACAGACGATTTTAAAAATGATATCGTAGAAATAATATATTAATGTCGGTTCAGGGGAAATATTATGTAAAAAAAATGTGATATCTCTCGAAAATTCTTACATTTGATGAATTATGTGTATACCTACTAATACAGTTTTTACGGTAGAATTCGAAAATTAGGTGAAAACCTATTTGAGGAGCCAAGAAGAGATAGTTCGTTCGATAGACCGTTCTTAACAAAAATCGCAACGAACTTTATCCAACAAATTATACATTAATTAAAATAACGTAATTGATTTGATACTATATGCAATATTAATCACCTCTGCTGTGGAAGGTCATAGAAGACACAAAATAATATGTTTGACGTTATATGGGATGAATCTAGATTTATACTTCCAATACTACACTTTGTATTCAAATAAGAATTTTTATACAAATACAAACAAACAGTTATCAAAACCTCACTTTCAATGGGACTTATCAAATTCGTACCTATTTATATACATTTTGTGGCTAAAATTACTACATAGATACTACAGTATTATGCATTCCAATACTAATGTTAAACTGGTTTTATGATTGAAAAATTCGATTTCAAACGTTGATATGGGCCTTTCGTCGTCCCGATTACTTGTTCTGTTCGCGTATCGCGAATTCTGAAAAACATTATATTTAATTCAATAATCTATGCACACAGTCAGAGAAAAATAGGTAAAAATTTAAATGAACATGTTGTTGGATTAAATAAATCATTTAAGTAATGCAAAATGAACAGTTCAAAGTAATTACAATAATATTTAACCCTAATTATAAAACAAAAATAACTTTATTTATTGATTAACTGATATAAGGAAAATGGATTGTTAAAGGAGGCGAATTCTGATTAAACTTAAATTTGGTTTATAATTCCAAAATTAAAATGTTCATAAAATACAAACTTTTACATGTTACATGGTAAATTAAGGTAATAATTACAAATCAAAAGAAAAATTATCTCTGACATCTTTAATTATCTTTTTCTTAATTTTAGTGAACTTCTTTATAAACAAATTGTTCTAAAAATAAATTATTTATTTATTTAACGATAAATGAGCACGCAAGAAATTTACCAAGAAGGGAATTTAGGGATAATTATATTAGTTGCTTTTTGGTCCGCTTTTTTTATGTTACGAAAATTAGTTTGTCATTGATTTTTCATTTCGCTCCTACTTAAACTTCACCCTTAAGATAATGTTCCTTATAATTATTATTAGCTCTCCCTATTATATTTTTTTGGTTGAATACGCACATGCTGTGTAATTTTTATTATTCTAAGGTATCAAAACTTATTTGATCTTCAATCGTTCGACAGATGCCTTTTATGTTGACAGGCTTGCTCTACTGCGTCACCGATAGATGTTCGTAAGTTCTGTAGTTTGGATGAAAAGGGTTCCAGATCTAGAAATCCGATGATAAAATCCCTTGCCTTCTCGTTCCCTTCATATAACTACTATTAATGTCTATTTAAAATAAGTCATCTTAATAAAGTTTACTTAGTCACAGAAAACAAATAAGATTATAACCGCCTTGCATGGATATTATTTAAGCTTATATAAAAGTTGATCTTTATCTAATTATTATTTCTGCAAATTCTTTTTTCTAGCATATTGACGTAAGATCCTTTGGTGTCAGCTAAGTAAACCATTCAGCGCAAAATTTTCAAGTAACTACGGCCTTGCAATGCTACACAGAAACCCGCGGGCGCTGGCGTTGCCACAGAAATTTTTGCTCCCGGCACCACCTCAGTTCTATTCTATGCTTACTGTGTACACAATCGTGCTTTATCTGAGCTTTTATTGATCGAAAACTGGTTATAAAAATGGTATCATTATCATCATCATTATCAACAGTTCATATATGTCCCCACCGAGGGGCATGTTCGACCTACCCTAAATTAAGGCTTTATTCAACAACGTTTTCCTTCACTGTAAAGTTACAAAACTGTACCGTACCCTAACTGTTATAAAACTGGTATAATAATTAATATTGGTATTTAGTGTGAAAAAAGTACTTAATATTATAATTAATCAACAAATCAAGCACTAGTCCCAGATATTTTTTCTGTCAGTAACGCCACTAATAAATCCAGTTATAAAACCTATTTAACATTCTAAAATTAAAATATACATTTTATTTTATTTAAAGACTTTTGATTTAGCCTCTGTTTCAAAATTTAGTCGTGGCCAAAGAAATATTGGAATAAATATTACCTAATAACAATACGCATGTTTCATACATGTATAAAGTCAATATGTATTCAAGACTATATCTTGTAAGTTGTTAAATTTAGGTTTAACAACATTGAATTTAAAATAAATAAAGCAAACCAAATAGTAAAAACTTATATTAACCTAACTGTACATTATTCACACGTTGTTTGCATTTAAACTTACGGCCTTACTAATTAGAACTGAATACGCGTTTTCTAATTCAAATTGCTATTCGGGCGAACGTGACTAAACACCGTGTCAGACTATAAAAGGCTTATAAGGTAATTATTATTAATCAGTAAGTCCCTTAGGTACGACTCGTATCCGATTTTTAGATTTAAGCCCCCCTCTCAAGATCCACTTAATTTCACGAATTGACGTAGGTTAATGAAGGATATACTAGTAATGACGTCTACTTTGGCTCGTCATTAAGTCATTAGACTTGCAGTGAAAAATCTAAAGTACACGAAAACAAAAAAATTACTCAAACAAAAAATAGAGATACCGATATTATTATGGTTACTTAGAATCGTTTCTTATTTATATTATGGGTCTAAGCCCACTACAACAGATGAGTTTGAAACAGCTCTATAAGGAACAGAGATATTTGTGTGATAAAACTTTTTTATCTTTAACCTTAACGAGTTGATATATGTTTCTACATTACGACCCAATCAGGAAAAATTTTGATACGATCCCGATTGGGTCGTAATATAGGCGCGTATCGGATGAAGTTACCATAATTTATTTTTGTTTTTAAAGAAGGAATGTCTTAAAGTTCTTAATGGGTATTAGTGAAGTGAATAACTGCCCAATCCTCAATTCAAAGAAATATAAATATGGCTTAAAATCACAGATTAATTAATATAATGGGATCCAATGACATTTATTAGATAAATATTACCGCTTTTCAGTGATTAAAAGATAAAAATAAAACAATTATTTATTTTCTTTGGCTATTTGGCTATATTTAAGTTCCAATTTAAATTTTATAATAGTTTATTATGACGTCAAAGGCCCGGATTTCTCCTAATTGTATACCGGTTTTTATAGGAATCTATCACTTTCCGTCTAACATACTACTGGTTCAAAGTATCTATCAATCAATAAATATATATCACGTACTCCGGTCTGTATTTCATTTACTTACTTACTCATGTTATACTCTCTCCTGCAGGTCAGTCACCTAACACAATAAAAATAATGAATTTGTATAATATTCAAAAGCCTTCCGAAACCAAATAACTCTATGAAATGCAAATTTTTTGTCATTGATTTAATGAATATTTAAATTTGTATATTAATTATTTTTATTTCCCTCATCTCTTTCAAGCTAAAGTGTACTGCTTGTGTTACGGATACTAGATTACGGATATAAGAAATTTAATATTTTTATTGAATAAGAATTTAAGAAATATACATATTGTATTTAGATCCTAGAACATAAGTTATCACAGAAATATCTGCCCTTCATATATTATTATTATCACTTATTGAATACTCTTGAATAACTTTGACCATCAGACAGAGACCTTCGCAATATGTCTAGCTACATTGCAAAAGATTGATTTCATGACCAATATAACAAAATATTTTGCAAACTGAAGAGTAATATTCGTTGGTTTATTCCTACTCCTACCTTTTATATTTTACAAATCTTATTTTCATTCTCTATATATTTTTCACCAGTTATTCAAATCTTTGTTTTAAAACTGTACTTATAACTTTAATTCCTTGTCTCTGCGTAATGCCAAGACTATAATTATGGGCAGGGTTTTAGCAAGTTCCTCAATTACAAAGTCATTGAAATAAACGATCTGTACCCAGTTCTAGCTTCGTTGGCACACAGAAACGATCTTGATACCTAATAAAGAGCACGTCCGTCACGTCCACGAAATTGTCTCATTTTATGCGTCGCTGACGCACGTGTTGCACGTAGAATTTGCGTGAGTTGCATAATAAGCCATAGTCACTATTAGAGATTCGATGACACCAGATTATTTAGGAATATTTTTAAAAATAAATACCGTTAATTTGCATACTATAAAAGTAGTCGAAATTCAACTCTAAATAACTATTATTCTTTAATTAATTTGAAATAGTTAACAGTATTGAATATACATTTTTCTTCACTCAGGAGTGTTCATTCCATTCTTATAGACTATAGCTATAAGGTAGCGATATACTGCCGGAATCCATGCGATAGAAAAATGTAATTGTTTTTGAATTGTACGATCCGAAAACAATTAAATTTTAACGTAAGCCGTAAGGCTTATACACAAGGTACCTTTGTACAATTCTCTAATATTCCTGTGTATCCTTTTAATTGTCTTTGTGTGTACATAAATTGTTAAATAAAAATAAATTAATAAATATATTTTATTTTTTTACGTCATATTAACACGGATAAATATCGTAAGTTATGTAAATGTTAACAACACACACACTGACAATATTCTTCTTAAAAAGTTATTTTATTTTTAAAAAGAATTGTACAAAAGAAGTTGCATTGATATGTTTGAAAACTATGAGAAAATATCGATTTTGTAAATTACAAAGAACTAAGAGCCATTAATTTCAAAGCACAGAAGAACAATTGAAATAATTTTTATTTACTTGAATTCATTATATATATCAAAGTTAAATGATTTCCATTTATTGTAATAAATGAATTACGCTATTCTATATTCATAATAATTCATAAATTTGCTGTCGTGTGGGTCAACAATTTACTAAGAATTGTTACACGTAGGTACTGAGAAGGGTACTAGGTATAGTTATTTTGTGGACTATTCAGAGTCGTTCTAAAAGTTAGTAGACTTATCCATTTAAATAATTATTAATAACTAAAAAATCAACATCAAAGGTATATACTAAATTTCTACGATAAAATAGATAAACAAAATAACGTTAAATAGATTTTATGTGGATAAACACTTACCTATTCGAGAACATTTATCAAATTCAACATTCATACACTTCTTACAAATTTTATCAAAAGTACACACAATTATCTTGAACACTTACTAATATATTCACTGTTACAAGAAGAACTGTTTTCAGAGCAATGTATCTGCCCACTGTGAATGACAACACCAATACCAATTCAGAACGTGACATGGTTGAATAATTAACACATCACAATGATATCAATATGGATTGATATAATTATCATCAGAAATCTATTTAGTTGCCATACGATTGCGACTTTGATTTATAACAGTGCAAAAAGTATTAAATTAATGGTAAGGATCCATTCATATTATTACCGATTTATGTATTAAAATATATATCCAACGTTATACTCAAGGAATAGCCCCCTTCGTCCGAGGGCAAATATAACTGTGCGCCATTCTCTAGTAGAATCTTGAGTAAAACTAATAATTATAATAAACTCCAGAAACATTGCGTATTAATTCCCATCGCACATAGCTAACTATAACCTCGACCATAACTGTTCTTTTAAACTTCCCCTAAATATCTCCATTGTGAATTAAATGGACAAAGCCAGTTATCGGAGTAGCCACAAACGCAATTATCTAAAAGCAAAAATAAGAAATCTAATTAAATTAAATTTATAAGTAAAATAATTATAATTAAAAAAAAAATTGCTGGATACGAACAAAAATTGTTTTGATATATTTTAAAATAATTCTGAAGAAGACCACCCATATCACCGAGGGGTTTAAAAATAACCAATGGCCTTTTCTTCGAACTGCCAAATATACACAAGTTTTAGTTGTTAGATTGAATTTTCTTATGCGTCGCCGATGTGTTTTAACAAACTTTTGGTTATTTAGAAATCTCATATGCGCATGATTTTCTTGATAAAAATTAATTATTGGAACATTAAAACACTAGTTTCTACTTACTTAATTGCTTGTAAATTCTAATTACTGTATGTAATACAAAATACGAGATAGGTTTATAGGTGGTAGGCACTAATAATCATACGGACTATACAGCCCGCCCAACGATTAACACTTAAGATAGCATATAATAATAAATTACCCGATATGTGTTTTAAGCATGATGAATCGTGTGGTGTTGTGTAAAAAAAGCGTTATGAAGACCAGGTTCCCCGCTCTCGAATTACAATCATGCTTTAACTCTCTTCATTGTGTAAAGAAAATGTTTAATTTAACCTCAAAAATTACGTTTTACGCAGTTAAAAGTACAAAATAATTGCAAACGATACATGACCAAAGTGGTTGCCTCTCAGTTTCATCGTTTTCTCGTACTTTTATCGCTACAGATACTTTAATGAATATGACACTAATAATTGTAATTTTGCATTGCTCTTAGCTGCAATCCTTCAATATAGGGTGCCGATAAATTATGAAATGTTTACTTTAAATGCTATTGCCCTAAGATAATTAATCGGATATATCTACACGTTTTCAAATACTAGCCTAAGATTATTGATTAAATTAGGCTAGATATACCTGATATCTAGTCTCAGTTATTCAATAATTTTGCCTACAATTGTTTACTTCAGTTATTTTCATCATTTCGTTGACTGTCTCTGGGGTATACTACCCCAGAGTGTTTTGTTTGAAGTTTTCTCTGAGTAAAACATTTAAGCCAAGTTGTATATGGTCCTCACAGCTTTTTTTGTTAGTACTACAAAAAAAGCTGTGAACCATATACAACTTGGCTTGAAACTTTAATGAGTTGAATATGGTAACTCAATATAATATTAGAAATCCTAATAATATGAATACAAGGAATAAGCATAATCTTGTTGGTCATACTACTCGTTCATTATGGTATCCAATAGTGGCTTATTGGTGTACACTTTTATAATAAGTTTAAAATCGATATATTTTGATTAAAGTTATAGTTAATTTATGAAGATTTAAAAGAACTTAGTAATTGAGACCATTAGAATACAAAGCTTTTTAATAATTGAATTTGATATTTTAAAAACGTATTTGTATAACAGTGAAAAATTAGCATAAGATATTGATTAAATTATTATAATTACCATTCACAACAGAAGAGAGCATTTGTAGATATAGAATCATAGGTAGGAAGGTATCTAATAAGCATTGAAATTTAAAAAACAATATTAATTTCTTCTGATGGTACTTTAAACGTTTCTAATATATTATCGTAGATTCTATCACATGTACTAATTTGCAGATGAACAAAAACCAGTTTGAAATATCTACTAACGTCATAACTACGCGATCTGCTTACGTCATTCATTGGAAATGTGTAGTATAACTATATACTTTTATTCTAGTATCTACGTATAGTTTAAATAAGATCTTCTATTATACCATTACATTATCATTTATCAGATTAAATAATCAGTGTTTTATACGAAAGTACCAAATAAATTCACTTTAAAACCCAGATAAAATATCGGTCAAATATAATTTTATAATTTTAGTGCTCTCAAACTCAACATACATATTGCATTTTTAAATACAAATTTTTATTTACCAAATATTTGATAAGGTACTGTTTTAGACCTCGATATGACTTTTTATCCAAATTAATTTACAAAAATAAATATTTTTCTTTATTTCGCTAGACATTTTTATTCTTCACCACCTGTGTTTTACAATGCATGTTCTTAAAGCAAAAATTCACTAAAACTTCTTACGAGGGAATTTTCAAAGTCCATGCTGATAGCCTTGTGAAAGGTATTTACTGTAAGCGTGTGGTCTAGGACATTTTCTAAAATACCATTTTATAAGCACTAAAACATAGGTATGAGATATGGTGGCTCACTATGTGCCTCTCATAGCTCATTGAAAAATCGGATCTTCCAACGAGCTATGCTAGCTGTTTCTAGATTCAATCAGAAATGAAGAAATTGCAGGAGACAACGTCACTGACATAGCTTAGGATTAGCAAGACAATTTAGTATGCGTAGGTCGAGTAACAATGAATAGATCTTCAAACTTCTGGACCTGTATCAGAAAACGCTAAGTAAAGTTACGTCTACGATATTATTATTATTATAATTTTTACTACCTAATGAAATAATTTCCGAAATCATAGTCAATTCTTATGTATCAAAGCAACAGACATGTCATTGAAGTTATTAGTTATTTGTTTGTCATTTGTCTAGGAATTTTTAAACATATTTAATGGTATATCAATGGTATTTCATTATTGATTTCAAATTTATTTTATAGTCTAAAATCTATAAATCTTTGTAACGTTAAAACACTGACTAAAGAACTCATACCTCCCATTCATTTTACCGTTAAGAAAACTTGAAACTTGCATTTGTAAAGTGTTAGATAAGACAAAAATTGTTTATTGTATTAACTCAATTGCAAAATTACATCTGTATCTACAATACATTGTATTTACTAGAAATAACATGTAAAACTAACTACTCGCGTAAAAAAGACTGCGACTATTACTGAGAATTGCCAATATGATGTCATTGATCTTTGGCGATATTTACCCACAAACCAAAAAAATAGTACCTAGTATTGTCTTACTTTACGAGATATACTCTTTTACTATGTATAGGTAACTAAACTATAATTGCTAAGGTAATATGTATTTTCCATTAGATATTTCAATCGTACTTTGCGATTAGCTGACTAATGGCAAATACGATCGAGATGGTTCGTATTCATCCTTACATACGAACTATTTCGATCGTGTTTGTCGTCAGCAGTCAAATCGTATGCAAACAACAGCAGTGCCTCTGTTGTGGAGTATTGGAAACGACTTTTTATATATGTGTTCATCAGCTGAACATAACTACAATCGAAACGTCTCGATACGATTGAAACTCACACTAGACGCGTAACTATGCATACGTAATAAGTAGTTTCCTATACTAAACAGAATCGCTACTGTCATTTCCATTTTATTTAACAGCTGACTATAAATACGATCGGAACGGTTTAATAAAGTTAAATAATTACATTATGTGCAACTGATATCATATAACTGTCATATATACATGAAAAGTCCGAGTATATGTATGGACCCAGTAACTTAAGATTTTTTTAAGGGCTTTATCTATTTATGAAGGGATTCCTAAGACCAAATTTAACTTCTGTTGTCATTATCGAATATATATCATTAGATGACAGAATAGCCAAACATAACTTACCTTAATATAAGGTGATAAACGCCGTAATACATAGATACTTGCAACTTTGTACCAAGTTACCTATATGACATCTTTTATTCAACCATATTAATGAATGTGACTTAATTTCTGTGGTCAGAAGTACGTTCCGAACGTACTTTGCGTTTACCTGACTAATGTAAAAATAAAAAGTAGTTTCTTAAGTACTGCTTAGTTATGCAACTCAGTAATGAAATAGATTGAAATAATTTATTATACATCCAACTATAATTATCTGTTAATTTCCAAGGATGAATTTTTTATTAGTCATAAAAACGCGTGGCTATATTTTCCGGAAATATAACTTATTATAGTCTTCCTTCATTGTAAATAATTTTACCTTGTAATGACGTAAAATGTCGACTGTGTACATATAGCGACAAATTAATTAATAATTATAGAAGTAATCTTACGATTATTAGTTAAAAAGGTTATAAACAAATCTAAAAAACAACAAATAATGAACTTATAATAAATCATTTGATTATTATATTCTAGTGAATCGTATTCTAGTGAATAGTATTCTAGTAAATCTAAATCTGCATTGTAATGACTAAGTTCATTCTATTTAACTTAGGCTATTGTATTAATCGATACTATTGGAAATCTAATGGTAAATTAGTAACAATGTCAACACAATAATCCACAGTTAATAACAAAATGATAGCTCAGAGTCATTACAATTAGGGTCAAAAGGTAAACTAAATTAGTAACGTATAATTAGTAACGTTTAATTTGTCAATCATAATAAAAAAAGGTTCCATTCAAATGAAATGATTCAAGTTCCCAAATCGCAATGCGACGAATATTTTACGTATACAGTACAATCTGACATAATCTATGAATAAATATTACTAATATCAGATTGAAGTTGAAGACATTACCTAAAAAATAAACCTATAATCTATAAATGAATATTATATTATAAATGAATATTACTAATATCCCATTGGAAACGCAGACATAAACATGTCAAAAAAAAAATTATTTATTTAGACATACAACATTTTGTTATAATATTATTTTGGAGTAACTTATAGATTTTTTAAAAAAATATTTATATAATACTATTTTACTTTTATGTTTTACTTCCGTTTACTATTTCGAGTAAGCCATTATGATGAATTTGACCGAAAGCGACGAAATTATAAACCATAGGTGACCAACCATCAGTTTTCTAGACTTATGTCTCACGATCTTATTATAATGTAAAAATAAATATCATAATAGAACATTTAATGGAGTTATAAGGTAACATTACTAAAAAATATTTTCTAAGAATGGTCAAAATAATGCTTCCCAGCATTCTTTTTTTTAGGCGAAATTACTAGCGCTACGAGAAAACGACATCGGTATGAACATGTAGGGCAGAATTGCAGCGTATGCTGTGCCGAGCCGTCATCATAATCACATTAACGGCACCGAAATAGTTTCCGAAGCACCCATTTCTGGACTCTATCCGCGCAACGTATATGATATGAGCCATGGTTACGACCCACCTATCTTTCCAGTTGGTCTTACTGCCATTAGATAATAGATATTAAATATGTTTCATCGTTATGTACTACCCATAACACAAGTTCTTGATTATGCTTACTTTGGACTAGATAATAGGTTTGATGACTGTATTTTATTCTTACGTATCTATATTAAAACAACAACAATTTAAACATCTTAATGAAATAAAAATAGTATATACTTGAGGTATTAATAATTAGTTATGAAGCAGACATTAATAAACTACATGTAAATAAAAATCAAGTTCAACCTTCTTTCTATTGCATTCTTGCAAATAATATATTTCGATTCTCCACCTCTTCAAATAACATGCTTCAATTTATTTCTCCTTCACTCCATGACAAATTGCAATAAAATAACTAAGAACGTTATAACTGACCGCGCCGCCTGCAAAATAAATACATGAAGGATTGTGATGAACCAGGTTAGGAACGCAGATATCAATAATACTGTTGAATAGCTATAAGCTACATACATACCTGATACAAAAACCCGTAATCTAATGTGAAAAAGCCACATGGTGATAATATTGGTTTCTGATGTAAAAATTGCTGTGACAATCGCATGGCCTAGAAAAAAAATATATCATAGAACGGCGTAGAAAAAGACATAGGCGTTGAGACGGAAAGACCTAAATAGGTACCTAAATAACGGAATTATAAGCATTCTTCTTATTCACCTTAATTAGTTTTATTTTGTTCGGATTTAGAAAGTCATCCAATTGAACATATGAGTAACTATGATCATCAAGTGTTGGTGCGTGATAAAGAAACAATTTTCTGACAAAATCTAAAATAGAAATTTTATTTAAATTAGACTCGTGTTTAATATTATAAAACGTTGTTGTAATTTTCTGTGGGCTGTCTGGTCACCCTACTCAGCCATAGATCCCGGGTTCGTATCTCGGTAGGACCAGATATTTGTATGTTTATTTTGTATATTTCTGATATTTGTATAAATATTACTATCTTTATCTTATTTGCTACATAGAACAGAGTTACAACATACCCAAAGGGTATTCATGAGTTACACCTGTAGGCAACTCTACTTTTATATGTAAACAGCGTGTTTAAAAAGTTTCGGAAACATAATAGTTAGATATAATACTATATAAAATTATACTAAAAATATCAAATTTGATATTAATTCATATACGTATAATAATTAAAGATAAATAAATGTATTATTTTTTGAATATTAATTTCAATATGTCTTCCAACAAATAACAGACTATCCGCAAATGTCAGGTACGTCGTCCTGTCGGTTTAATATAGCGCTATACTCTCGACACATTGAGTACATGGGATTGTGGAAATACACATTATTGTCACAAACAGTTACCAGGAAAATAATTACCGTCTTGTTGACCTAGGGAATAGAATCGGTAGTGGTTTCGTGGTCAACACGTCTCCAGCAAAAAATGGCCCTTTTCAGGCCTACGGGTGGATCCCTAGGCTTTCTACGGTCTACAGAGTTGGTTCGGAACGTACTTTTGGTGGCATTGCCATTTTGCATTACATAGCCTTGATTGGTACGGCCTCCTGGGCCAGTGAGCCCTTTTGTGCTGGGTCGCCTTTGGTGGTGTCAAGTGGGGAAACGCAGCCGTGACGATGCTAGATTCTGATGCTTTCGCGTTAGAGTCCCCCACCTAAGACGTGGCGCTTGCGGCGTGTTCGCGTGGCTTAGGCCTTTGATGGAGGCACAAAACCTAGTCTCTCTAGCCGCTCTTGACATTGCCGAAAAGTACTGGTGGGAAAAGGCACTTTTAGAGCCAGCGGAATATTGTGCTCGGTGGTGGTCGGTCTCCGAGACCAGCGGTCCGTTTTCGAATCCGGTGACGGACAGGTTAATCGGTGCACGGTAAGCCCGTAAGGGCAGGCGCAGGCTGCGACCTGGTTAAATGTTCTAGGGCGAGTCCGAGTCGTCGTCGACATGCGCAATGGCGGTCAGCCCGGAGAGGATATTTAGAGGTTAGTGGGAGAACGCCTTTACCCCGAGTCCCACTTCAAGTCGCTGGGAGACTTCCTAGAGGAGCTGGGATGGCTCTAATAACCCAGCTCATCACCCTCCTGTTGTTGACTGTTGCGTCTGTTTTGCGTGCAAAACAGACGCAACAGTCACCGATTTGTGGTGACCGCCCGCACGATAGAAGAAACTGCATTCAAGAAATGTTCAAGAATATTTATATGATAAGAATGCGTAGATATTTTTTTTGTGGTGACCGCCCGCACGATAGAAGAAACTGCATTCAAGAAATGTTCAAGAATATTTATATGATAAGAATGCGTAGATATTTTTTTTGTGGTGACCGCCCGCACGATAGAAGAAACTGCATTCAAGAAATGTTCAAGAATATTTATATGATAAGAATGCGTAGATATTTTTTTTATAATATATCTCACACCGACACCTATTATCTAGCCAAAAGTGGGCATCATTATGAGCTTGAATTATAGATACAAATATTCGTAAAAACATCTGCCCTAACCGGTAAGAAGTAAAGAAGAAAAAACACTGGCTAAGAAGAAAGGTGTATGACCACTAGACCAGACAGCCGACGATTTTTATTTGAATTTTTGTAAATTTTATTTTTATTGAATATCATAAGTACTATTATTTAGTTATACATCGAAACCGTGCCTCGAAGTTTAATGATACAAATGGTACAAATAATACGGAGAGTCTGTTAAGATAATATTTCACAGAACTAAATACGAAAAACAAAGTGAAATGGGTAATTAAAATTACGACTTCTTGTACTGAAAATACTTACTACAGCAGTTACTGATGGGCTTAGATTACTATTGATGATTTCATGCGTAACGTAAGCAGCGTCGTTTGTCTGTAAATTAAGCATTAATGTTTTAATAATAGAGCGACAGATACATGGTTGGTGTATCATTTATTGTATTAGGGAATGTTAGATACATTCCCGTATTTAGGCCCGTAAACTGATTCATTTTTTCATAACAAGGTATCTACTTATAAAAAAAAATGATTAGTATCTACATACCTCGTCAACTGTATTTTCCGAATAAACAACTACCATAACAATGATACCAGTCGAATAAGCGGTCTGCCAAAATATATAAAACAAAAAGTAAATATATCTCTCCAAGTCTTTATATAGTCCAGACGCTGTAGCTTCCATGAAGTAGAAGAGATATAAAACAATGTTGTTGATGCCTAGGAAAGTGGTCAACACCACTGCAACCCCGAAAATTCTGTTAACTTTGATAGTCGCATTGTAAAGCATGCTGTATATATTAGCACACAATTCAATCTTTTGGCAAATGTACTTTTCTTGCAATAGAATCGCTTTCTCCTTATTAGGTTTATCACGAACGAATATAGTGTATTCCCAAGCTTTTTTAACTTTTATATCGTCCAGTACTTTATTAAGCATGCGACATTTCTCCTTCAAATTTAGCACGTAATAGCAATAGTGTCCAGAGAGTATGAGAGCTAGAGCATCACTAAATACAACTTGATATACTTTTTCGTACGGAATTGGGATGTTTAGATTATTCAATGTAACACATATGCATAAAGTACGGGCAACGTAAACAACTATTTGACTGAGTGAAGCACTAAGTGATAAAATCCCTTTTATGTTGTAGTCTACTGTCAACCCTAACCTCTTTAAAGCATCGTCAATCTCAATCAAGTACTTCACAAATCGAGTGTCCCGATACAAGCTGAACGGCAACTTCCACATGGCATACAAAACGAATACCGAAGTAGCGATCATTTCATACTCATCTCCATATCGTTTCAATCTCGTATCATAAAGTTTTCTCAATATAGTCTGGTCTTTGCTATACGCATTATACACGCAGAACAAGAACAACCCGAACCATAACATAAACGAAAGTAACCCCCAATAATTTAGTTTCGATTTAATTTCTCTCGATTCCAATTTGTACTCTATAACTACCATTCCGAATAATTTTTTTATTAGTAATGTGTAGTAATTAGCTTCTACCGGGTTGTCGTATTTCTTAAACTTAGTCATTGTATTGAATAATTTCTTCAACTTCCTTAGAAACATTTTCAGTATGTATAAGCGACGTGTCCGAAATACTGTACGTATATACTGAAATACGTCCCGATACGAATTTAGTAAAAGGGCACCGAAAAAAATTAATAACTAAAAGGGGATTGGGTAATAAAGGTGCGATCCGAGTAATGAAACAAAATTATGGTATTCGCAATTATCCATCAGATAGTTTTAATTCTCCTGAACATTCACATTTACAATGATATCCTACATTATGAACATCATAGGCATTATATTGTCATTAATAACAAAAGGAAAATAGCCATATTATATACAAAGGTACTTTATTGGTAGATGAAATAATGTCATATATTTATTTATAAGCACTATACAACTTTACATAATCTGACATTAGAAGCACGTGTTTAATTTATTTAAGTAGGTAATATTAATGTAGCCATTGTATAACTGGAGCAACAATAAAATGTGCTTTGTGAATTGGTTAAATAATATAATTATTACTAAATGTTAGTTTTCAAATTGTGCCCCGCAATATTTCTTGTAATTCTTGAAAAGATTTTGGCTAAAATTTAGTCGCTTTAGAAATGTATTTCCAATTACATTAATCAATAATTTGTCAAATTAATTGTCAACTTAAACGCTAAAGTAAATGAAAAACTACAAAAGAAAGATCATGAAATATATGGCACAAATTTATTACAATAAATATATACGGTAACCTTTAACACAGAAATTGTTATTATAATCCGATATTTTGAAATTGTTTTCAGCACAGGAATAAATTTTGATTTTTTATATATACTTATATCACAAGTCGTTTGTTCGCATAAGGAAATACGTAATATTGATAACTTGTAATAGAGGGCGTATTAAAATTTGAATTTAACCATGTTGTAAATACAATTATTAATTTTAAAATAGAGCTGTTGAAATATAGGTTGGTATCGGATCATACAATAATATCGGGTAGGGTTCCGTAGCCTTGTCGAAAACAGATAATACTTATCGACAATTATTTAATTATAATATTGGTAACAAGAAACAATTATGAATCTAGTTTGACGTTTCTATCACTTCATTGCCTCGTGAACTACTTAATTATAATAATTTTGGAATATTTCGGATAACCATATAAAGTCAACTTTTAATTAATGTTACGTCTTAAGTTATTAATAAATTTGTCACTAATTTCATTTTATAATATATAATAAAAATAATGTTGTTAGTGGTATTTCTGTTATAAGAGTCGCAGCTATTAGGAATAAAACGACCCATGACATGACAAGGATTTTTTAGATTAGAAAACCCTAAACATACTCTAAGTCTTAAACCGCAACGGTACACTAAAAAAATATAATTCACATTAGCTGCTTAATAGAAAATAAAAAAGGAATAAGTATGCTACAGACTAAAGACGGACGTAATAATATATTAAATTACAAAAATAAGTTCTTTATTACGAATTTTTTTTAAAGAATTTCACAAATGCTAATCAAAAGTAAGGTAAATTTTTCAGAATACTTACACATAATTTACAATATAAATAACGCACCCCATTTATTCAAAAATAAATTCTATTACGAAACTATAGAAAATTTTAATAACTTTGAGAACTTTCATTAACTTTAAATTATAGAGAAATGCAAAACACAAAATTAAAAATATTATCAACATTTTGTGACAACCAGGCGGTTAAATTACAAAAAAAACAAATCTTTACAATACTTTGGTCGTTGTGGGGTAAATTTAAAAAAACTTAAATCTTATTATTTTCCATAAAATATATATTTCGGTGATGTAATAACAATAAGGAATTTACGTATCACATCATGCAAACTATATAATTTACAAAATCCTACGGTTTCCCTTAACATTTGAATTATATAATTTAGCTTCAGCATCTGTATAAGTTGCTTACTTTTTACAGCATAGCATGTAATTCATAGTTCTATAATATATGTGGTATAATCAAATCACGTGACAGCAAGTGCATCGCTGATATTTTGATATATATCAAGGTTGTATGTTTCGCCATAAGTAGTAAAAATATTGAAGTAGTCTAATTTATATGAGTAACATAATGCTCCTGCAATATTCAACAATGAATATGAGTAATCATATATTTTAAATACACGTGTCATTCATAACAAACTATTTTTAAACCTTTTAAGATTTTATAGGAATCTAATATGAAGCAACACAGCGGTGTTAGGATTCATATAACCTTTTCTAATCTCAAAAAGCATTTTTATGTTTTAAAGCTGTTTTAACTTTACCTATTCTAAATAGTAACTTTAGTGATATAATTTAAATTGAAGTAAGACCAAAATACTTAAGGAAAACGATGTCTTCGTTGTAATACTTTATACTATGAGAACTGTTTGTATTTTTAATTCAACGAGCAAAAATAGTATATCAAATGTTTCCGATAGTAGCACACATTTGGGACATTGACATCTGGTTTATAATCTATCAATATGTGATTTCCACGCTCATTATATTCTGGCAGTGTATATTAACGATCAGGTAAAAGTCGCGTTTGGAGATCTTTTTGATCTCCAAAAAAGTGTTTCTCGGCTGATATGACGGGGTTTTTAAATATTTCAACAGAATAAATTCTTACTAACCACCCATGAACCACTATGAATATTTCGTAAATATGCGACTTACTTTTTTGTAATTTGAGAATGGTGATATAAATAAATCACATTGTTCCATCTCACAAAACATCCGAAGGTTCATTTATTGCTCGAGTATTTTTATTTGGACTTGCAAATCGACAAGATATTAATTATATGGAAGATTTCAAGCAAATGCCACCCAAATTAGATATACTTAATGAACTTATACTTCTCATAAAATCTCTTCTCATACAATTATAATAAAAACCTTAAGACACATTAGTAAATGGTGAGAGAAATTTTATGTTCAGGATCATACCTAATAAAAGACGGTCTGAAGTTTTAAAATATTTTAGAAAATTTCAAGCCGTTTCAAATGCATAACCTTTCACTGTAAGTGCGTCCACATCAATTACGATTTAACATTATAAAGTGATTGTCATGAATTTGCAATAATAATTACTCTGGTACAATTTCTCATCGAGATCTAAATTTATATTCAGTGTCACACTTTCAAGAGAAGTCAGGTAGCAGGTGACGTCAATTCAACATTTCCATAATCGCAATTAAAAACATGCCCACTAAAATAAGGATCAGCTAAAAGTCATTCTATATTTTTCTTATTATGAGAGAATGAGAGTAAAGTAAATAATTTTAGTAGTATTTAAAAACAACAAAATCGACACAGTCATCCGTAGATGGGCACTTGCCAAATAGCTATTAATATAATGATTAATCGCCTAACTTCACCGTAAAATATTATTGAACAGTTAAAAACAAATGCGAAATTGTATGTTTTGGTATATAACCTAGCATAACTATAAATAAAATATTTGTGATGTAAATGACCAATTAACCTATTAATAGCACTTAACTTGGGAATAACGTATTACTTAAATTGAAGTCAATAACATAAAAGTAATGAAATGATTATATGTAAAAATCATTTATGCTGGGATACAATAATTTACTTTCGGTTGGTTTTGCTTACGATACGAGGCGTCGAATTATGAAATAATAATATTTCTCACACTCATACCTATTATCTAGCCCAAATTAAGCATCATTAAGACCTTGTGTAATAAATAATCATATGTATGTAGCTAGTCATATTTATATTAATATCAGAAATATTTTAAATAAACATACAAACATCCATATCTATGACTCGTGCACAAATCCATATTCGTTGTCATCATACAAATATCTGCCCCTACATGGAATCTAACCCGGAATCGCTGGTTAAGTAGACAGGGTTATCGACCCGAGTGGTCGTCCAGACCAGATGTCGGTAAAAATATTTTGCCTGAATATTTCGCATGTACCTGCAACATGACAAAATTCAACGTCTCGTAAGTAAAAACCATCCTTACATAGGTTATTGACACTCAGAATTAGACTTATAAAATTTTTGAGATTCCATTTAAAAAACTTAATTTACTTATTTTGGCTTTACATCTGAGTTAAAAAAATAACACGGTGTACTCTTATTTTTAATTGTAGGTTGCACTTGCTTTTTTATTGTGTACTTATTTATTATATTGTTATTCCACCTATTTATGAAATTTCATTAATAACCGCGCAATCAAGCTACCCAGATTAATGGATTGGCTGGCTTATCAATAAAATTTATTTACTGAGATTTATTTAAAACTGCCTCTGATTTTACTTAAGACGTTCTTAAATATGTATAATAGATAAGTTCCTAAGATCAATTTCATTAAAATTCATAATTTTGAGACTGACATCAGATCTTAATTTTATATTGAATTTAAAAAATACCCTAAAATAGTCAAAGTTATTGGAAAGGAATCGTCTTTAAACACACATTTTACGAAAATAAGCCAAACGGTACTCCGATTGAATGTATGAGACATAATAAGAAATGAGTAATAATTCATTATGCATCTCGTCACCTTAATATTAACGATAAAAATATTATCTTCTTAAATAATTCCACTCTTGCTTGCACTAAACACATTAACTAAATAATAACAAACATGCAATCGTTTCAATAACAAATACCGCCGAAACCCATTGCACATACACTTTTGTAAAGCTCAAGTCTAATTATAATAAAAATCACATCTCATTAAATATCTTTGGATACAACCAAAATAAAATTATCATATAGCGTACAAAAATACAAAAAATATACAAGAATGTCAAATTTGATTCGAGGGAAGTCGGACACGCTCACCAACGTTTCCTTCCGTGAGGGAAACCATATAGACTAGACTCTGAAACAGTTGGAGCGAGACGGCTTAGCGAATCCTTGATATATGCGAGTAGCGCAACACTAATTATTCTTTAAAGTATGTTTTCTTTTCTAAAAATCAGTCATCTTTTCTGTGACATTGTTGTTGCGGAAGTTGAGATTCGGTCACAGGAGATTGTGGACGCGTGAGGTGTCGAGGTTGGTGATGAGAGTTTTAAGGAACGTCATTTCCTTTCGTGCGTTCTCGAGAATGACGCGCGGGTCCTGTGAGGTACAGCGGAGGCAGTTGGGTGCGAACACCATTGCTAAATTGGCTGAATCCATTTTGGTCTGACTCACCACTTCTGGCGCTGTGAACTGCTGGAGAAAACTTATCAAATACGTTAGTACCTGTGAAAGAAGGAAGAAAATAAGTACCTGATAACAAAACAATGAAAGAAATACATTTTGTTGAATATTTTTATAAAATAATGAACGGTGAAATATAGACGTCTAATATTTTTTTTAATTCTGCAGTTATTGGAATAGTGTGTGTACCAGTCTGTTGAACGGCGGCAGTCGTGAAAACACGCGCGTGCGGGCGGCATTGTCGCTGCCCGCTGCCACGCACTCAGCGTACAGCGAGTCCGGGATCAGTGGCTGTACAGCTGAACACCGGGCTGTCTACAGTGTATGTACCAGTCTGTTGAGCGGAGGCAGTCGTGACAGAGCGCGCGTGCAGGCGGCCTTGTCGCTGTCCGCCGCCACGCACTCAACGTACAGCGAGTCCGGGATCAGCGGCTGTACAGCTGAACACTGGGCTATGTCTACAGTATATGTACCAGTCTATTGAGCGGCGGCAGTCGTTGCAGAGCGCGCGTGCAGGCGGCCATGTCACCGCCCGCCGCCACGCACTCGGCGTACAGCGGGTCTGGGATCAGCGGTTCGTATAGCTCGCGATACCAGAGCTTCAGTAAACTAGCCGGCGCGTGCGCATCTAAATAAATACAGCGGTTAAAACAACAACTACACGTGGCTTTCGATGGTGATGACCGAAATATCAAGTCATAAATTTTAATAAGTACAAATAAATGATTGATAATGTTATTACTATTCAAACTGTTTTGTGGCATTATTACCATCATCATCAACAGCCAATATGTGGCTTTGCTTCACTGGAGAAACACAACTTTTAGGGCCTTACAACGCTACATTGGCTCGATGATAGTTTGTGTGTAAAAACAATTGGAACAAAGAGCTTATAATGCATGCGGCATGTTTGTATATAGCGATAAAACGAACAAAATAGCATGAACACATACAGTGCCTTTCAGAACTTAGTTTGTTCAATTATATAAGTATATAGGTATTTATAAGTAATACACAAAAAGCGAATTTTAGAAATTCTAATATCCAGTAGACTGAAGATGAACTCATCTGATGACCACCATCAATTAAAGTTATGTTATGTTAATATATTATTTTGGAACGCACAACGCTCAATATTCACGCATATTGAAGTCAGGAAGACGAGCGTTGTCCATTTTTGCTCGCTAATATTTACCTGTTAATGTAGATGCATCAGGTAGCTCCCAGTTGTCTATCTTCGCTTTTAGGACGTTGACCTCGTCGACATCAGCGGATACCCGAAATATGCCCTCAGTCTCCTTGCCATTGAGGGCCAGCACTTGCTGGGAGAGCGCCACCTGCACCCAGGGCAGTTGTCTGTTCGGGAACCGCTCCTTTTGTAACGACATCACTTCTGATAACGTATTGCCGAACATCGACTGGCGGAAGATTTGTATCTGTGTAGAAATATTTATATTAATATTAATTTTTTTAAGGTGTCAGACATGGAACCATGTTTTACCATGAACATAGTATGTAGAAAAACTATAGCAATGCAAAAAAAAGCAAATATATCAGCAGTAAATTGTAAATGTAGGAAAAACAAATGTTGCCGATCGTGTACATAATTCAATATTTTACTCACAAATAATGCATTTTTTTAATTAACTTCATTTATTGTTACTTGATTATCTTTTTTTTTCATTTCTGTCTGGAAAAAATAACTAAAAACTTCATGCTTTACGTAAAGTATAAATAAATATAATTATTTATTTATTTCACTCACTCTGGCCTGGTCGATATCTTCCGTGGACGGTTTCCGAGGCTGTTTCTTGCCGCCGAAGCCGATCCTCTCGAGTCGCTTGCACGCCACGCCCGCATAATGAGACACTTGCACATGGATTGGCCATTTACCAACCTTCAATAAAAAATAAAAAAATTATGCAAAGAGAAATACAGTAGAGACAAGGCGTGCTAGTGTTACCATTGCCCATTAAACTACATACAACTACAACTTTTTGCGCTGTAGCTTTGGACAGGTGACAGTTGTCAGTATGACTTTAACATCTGTTAGTACCATAATTTACATTTAATTACAGTATATATGTGCCATTTTGTTCGTAGACTTTCTGCCATCTTATAGGTAGAGACATGATTCCTTTGCTGTAGAAAATTTGGGACTACTGATCATAAAATGCCACAAGTAGTTTTAGCAGCCCTCTCTTGATGTTAACCTGACACTGCTTAAATAATTCTGAAGAGACCGAAGTCAGTGGAAATCTGAAGGTGCAAGATCAGGGCTATACGGCGGATGCATTAACACCTTCATTCGATTCGCTCATTTTGACAGAAAGAAAAACAATTAAAAAATAGAGCGAAACAAAATTTTCCTAATTGAATTCTTTGTTTGAAATATCATCTTTTTAATGTCATCAAAACCAACTAGATACAAATAGTACAGACAAAGATATTTTATTACAAGTTTATACATGCTATATGAGAAAAGACTTTTTCCGTGACCTAATATTACGAATGTGGAGCAGCTAAATTACTAATATATATTTCAGCTGCTAATTGTAAATCACGGCAATTTTCAAGAGTAAAACGAAACTAGTCATAACTGTCATCCGCACCAAGCTGAGTTCAATACTTCACTTCTTAGCTATTCACACAAAATTCACCATTGAAATGTAATCAAGATAAATACAAGTCCTATCCATATTGTTTGGAAATTGATCAGCTCCACAATGTGTTCGTGTGTAACGATTTACTGTCATGAACTAACATCGGTAACTTGATTTGCCAAGAACGTTACAAGAAATTAAAACTAAAATATCGTTTTTCATTTAAAACTTTTTAAAGTGTTTGCTTATTCTTAATTCAAATACAGTAAACCTTTCAACAATGAATTTTTGCTACCATACTTTTGTGGAATAAGTGCCTAGAGTATTAGTCTACGGTGCGGTGCTATTCTTATTTAGACACATAGTACTCTGTTCCCGTCTGAATTTTTTACTCAATCCTATACTAAAACTCTAAAATTCATATGTTTTCCTTCTCGCATAAACTTACCTCTGGAAAAGCATCTGCAAACGCGGGATCTCTATGCCTATTAACGTAGTTAGTAAGTGCGGGCTGGAAAGCGGGCGAGGGGGGCACGAATGCGAGACACACGGCCAACAATTCCCACCCGCGGAGTAAAGAGTCCCGGAGCGGATTCTCTGTCGTCTGTCTGCATAATTGCACGTAGAGCTCGTCACGGAGTCTGTGAAATGTAGAATAGAATTTTCATGACCGAATACGTCTTACATCTAAGCGTAAGCATCTAGGGCAAAAGGTAAAGGTGGCTACGACATTTATGTTCTATGCTCTTATTATTACTTGACATGTTTAAAAAAATACTGTTAATTTGTCTTGATATATTGTCTACATGGGGGGTTTGTGGGAAAAGATAAACACAACCATGATGTATTGCATTCCACGTTTTCTTGGAATAACAATGATTCAATATATAAAAATTAATAACAAAAACGCACAAGATCGCTTAACACTTGTCTATTTCTTTTATGGCATTAGATTGAATAAATGGTTTATTTTTTTATTGATGAATAAAAAATTATGAAATTCGTATGGTACTTCCCACAAAAAAATTTCAACATACAATTATTAGCCAAGTGTTCAAATTGCGAACAATATTTTAATATACAGGAATTTCTTCTGTTCAGTGGCGTGGTAAATTGAAAGGTCCCAACACTATATCCACTTAGCAAGAAGACATAAATTGACTTACTTTTCATTACTAAAAGTAGCATGCAGAATATCCTGAGCGACCGAGTTGAGCGTCATGCCTGGTCGAGCCTTCCTGTCGCCCATGTAGATCTGAACCAGTCGGAACAGGTCGATGGCGGCTTTCTTGTGAGTCTTATCCCAATCCGCGCCCACCATCGGCGCGCTGATGGACGACGACGTCCACGATAACATGTCTCGGACGGATGCCTGGTTAAGACAAATTTTACATCATTAGTATCTTTATCAACATCCCAATGTTAAACATATATTTTCAAGAGAGGAACACGTAAGAAAGATCATTCAAAATCCTGCATACATCCCACTACTGAATACAGGCCTTCCTACACGTGAAAAACAAATAGAATTTCGGGTCATAATACTAACGGCCTTCCAAAGGATTTAAACGATTTCAATGTACCAAACTAAAATTAATTATAGCAATTGATTGATTGAGAATTGATTATGTTTTTGTAATTGAGACATTTGAGCCATAATGGTGGGATAGTCAAATATATGATCGCTCGTTGCAGTAACTTCGGAGACAAAAGCAATTGTTTAAAAAGAATTAATATCTGGAGCAGAATAATGAAGCAAAAATAAAAGGTCCAGGATAAATTCGTAGAATTCTCCAGATCTAGTCATAGAAGTCACAGTTCCCAATCAGAACATGTTTTCTATTCTAAATATTTTCCATGGAAAAGCAAAATAACTAAATACCTTTCTCCTAAATATTCCCTTGTTGAAATTGAGATTATCCTTGGCAAATATTTCGATATCCTGCTCAGGCGGGGGGCGTACAAAGTGCGCGTGCGCATGTGAGCGCACCGGGCTGTACAACGCGCCGTCTACCACACTGCTGCCCGCGCCCGCGCCCGCACCCGCGCCCGCGCATGCCCCCGCACCAGATCCGCCTATTACCGCCGTTGAAGCACTACTACTAGCACCCGCACTGCTGCCTCCGCCCAACGACGATGTCTATTCACAACACATTATTAATTTTAACAAATCAGTCCAACTAACAAAATTTTAAAGGTCAAGAATTATGTCGACCCTTTGTCGAAACAACAATTGAATCAAATACATACCCTATGTATTCCAGGCGAAGGCTGCCGGTCACGATCAAATCCCACGAAGGTATTGTAATATGACACGCCATGATTCATATATTCAACATCGGCGGGTCTATGCGCGTAAGTGTGCGGTAGATATACACCCGAGCCATCGTCATCATCCGGCGTTCGCGCGCCTCCGTCCGATGACTCATTGTCCGGTTCGTGGCCCGATAACGACCTGGATTCCGATCCCGACCGGGAACGAGACCGAGAAGAGCCGGACTCGTTGTCTGATCCTGACTCTGCACCATATCGACCTCGACCTATCAATGAAAATATGCTTTTAAGTAATTGGTATAGAACAAGGCGTGATATCTTCAAGAACATGTGATAGTGTTTATTCAATGAAATAAAAGATTCAATAGCAATACTGTTAACTGACTCGAGAGCTTGGCCTGCTGTATGATATAGTCTTGCAGTGGCAATAGGTGCTGCATGCCGCGAAGGTCCCAATTGCAATATAGTGGGGAACCACCACCATCGTCTTCTTCCTCCTCGCCATCCAAGGGTGGTTCTTCGGTTTCCACTGGTCTTTTGTGACCTAAAAGAAGTAATGATACTTTTAACTATATATAAGAGAACGAGTCACCTATAATTAGAATTTAATAAATTTAAAGGATAATTATCCTAAAACAACAAACATGAAACAACATAAATAACAGACAATAATTACGCCTAGCCTAAACTACGCCTAAAAACTATCGTAAAATCAAAGAAGTATCCTAAAATTATTACATTAATAAATCTACTATTAATGTACTTGATAGTGAATCAGCATTTATCAAAGTTTACACTAATAGTTATACAAACTCAATATAACAACGGATTAGTCTATCAGAGATGTCATACAGGTAACAGCCACTGTACTAATTGCGGAACTGCAAAACTATTGCGATTTAGGGTATCTGTGTCAAATGAAACACAATCAGTTTTCATAAGTCATCAATAAACTTACGCCTTGATTTTGTTCTATCTTTGGGAGCGGTAGTTCTCTCTAGCCGTTGGTTGTGCTTCTGAACATTGGGCTCGGTCAGAGGAGGCTCTAGGTTGACACACTTCATCTTGTAATTCACTGTACAATAAAGAAAAAAATTACATAGCAAATTTTGAATGGAAGCTTAAAATAATGACTGAATTACTACTTTTATCATGTATGTATTCGTTCTACGTCGCCAACTTCCCTCAAGTACTTTATCTTTAAACCTGTCCATGCTAAGGTTACCTCGAAGAGATCGCTTTGTACAAAAGTAGTTAAATGTTTTTTGTGTATTAATTGGCTGATGTACATAAAAGATATATTCTATTCTATTCTAAATATTGCTAGGAATTTATCGATTAAGAAGTGATAACAAGAAGAAACCAAAAGAATAATATTAGAACCAACTAGAGTATTAATACTTCCTGACCAATTTATTAATAAATAAATAATATACAGTTAAAAACAGGAAACCAATTAAGTTAATAAATTTCAGGATTAAAAAAAAGTTACTTGGTCCTTCGAGCTGGATTAAATATTTGATTTTTTAAAGAAAGCTACAGAAGGTATAGTGTGACAATTAACGATACCTGCAGCCATGCTGTCCTGCTCATTGGCCGAAGCTAGCCGCATAAAGTTATGTTGTGGCTCATGTGGTGGTGTACGATGCTTACTACTGCCGGATGACAACGAAGTCTTACTTGAAGTGTAACGTTCAGGTTCCGCCTGCTGCCTCCTGATAAGAATCAAGATCTTAATGCAAGCAAGCTTCATAGTTTATAGTATGAGGTATTGTTTATAGTATTTGACAATTAAAACAAAGTTTAATAAACTGACTTTGTATCATATTACCTTCATTCCTTTAGTTTTGAATCACAGTTCATATGGCATCCGAAAATTTCTTAGACTATTAGTATCAATATTGAAAAGAGAGTCTTTTCGTTTCGACGGATAGTAAAAATCATGACGTGTTACTAAATTACCTATATTAGCAATGTTATATAGATATTTAAATTAGAATACCTTGTAAACTCTCTAGGGGGGTGCCAGTTAGTAGCAGCATTATGCCGCAAGTCGAGGCTGGTCTGTCTGAAGGGTTTATCCACGCTATACACTGCCTGCTTCTCTGGGTACCGATCCATACGTTCCAGCTCCGCTAATCGATCTTTGTCTAGATGCCTGACAAGTAGAAAATATACGAATATTTCACATCAAAGTAAATAAATAATATACTATAACAACGATCTTGCCCTATTTTTCAATAGAATTTGAATCAAAATGCGAAAGTTGCTAAATAAATATACTGATTTTAGATGTCTCTAATCTATGTTTTAATTTTGTTTTTAAAGTTCAAATGCACACACACACATAAGCGAATATTATTTAACCGCTAGGTTTTTATATATCCGTTTTTTTCTTCTATATGGTAAATTTAAAAAACTACTGGTCAAATAATATTCGCCTGTGTGTTGGTAAGCACCAGCCTTAGTCCCCAAAGATAGTATATATACATAAAATTTACCTATCAGAAAACCGTTCCCTAGAATGTCTGGACAGTTGATGTGGCCTCTCTAAACTGTGCATGACCCTGGACCCGCCACCCGCAGCATCCGTCGCCAGCGATATTGAGGACACCAACGACGGTCGAGCTGCTGTAGTCTAGAATAAGAAGAACCATTCAATGTTCACAAATATTATAAAGAAGTTAGTTTGTAAGTGTAAATATAAACTCCAAAAGCACTTATCCGATTTTTTTTTTATTTACTTTTACTCTCGTAATTTCTCTGCAAAATCAAATCATAAATGATGAGATCAGCAAGAGAAATAGGGTCGCTGACGTAGCCCAAAGAATTGCGAACTTAAGGGGCAGTAACTGGATATTGCATGGACACCTACCGGGAGACGCAGTGTTTGTAATCTTCCGGCAAGGTGATGTTGACTTTATTTTAGGTTGTTATGGGATGATATTACTTTTTTACGGATAAACAATATCTCGTAAGATCTGACAATCACCTACAGTACAATAAATAGAATCAAAAAAAGATAACTGTAGTATGGATGACTAACCTGCAAGTATGGCGTAGGTTGTGGCTTCTGAAGTGGGCTACTCGGACTCTGCGGCGAAGCAGACTCGCAGGACGAACCACCCGCGGATTGCTGTTTCAACTAAAATTGTAATATTTTTCACTGCTAATTTTTTACATTAAGTAAACAAAAACTGTTTAATATCATTTTTAAATCATCTTGATAACATCAAGACTTGATATGGGATGAATAACTAAAATGATCCATGCATAATTTTTCAGTAATAAAAAATAAAGAACAAATTATATTATCCCCTGACCTTTCTCCTTGTGAGTGGAGTGCTTTCAACTGATTTAAAGTACTTTTCGTGCATGGAATCATCAGATGCATCTTTTCTTGGAGATATAAAACTGCCACTCCGATTCAAACCTAAAAGAGTGCTATTCATATTAGTATATTACGCAAATAAAAAACTTGATGGATGAAATCAGAATATTGGAATCATAAACTTGTCATAAACAAGTATTTAACACCGAAAATATTGTTTGGTGCATTCTTTAAATGCCCAGATTCTCATTTCAACAACTACATAAATTAATTATCTACCTAAAAAAGATGAACTAAAAAAGGCTTCATATTTCTTCAAAAAAGGTAGACTGAGCAGGAAAGAATCAAAAATAAAATAGTAGGAGTATGTTTGATTTTCAATTATTGAATTAGTAATGATTTTATTACAAGTTTTAATTAAATTAACCTACACTTAAAATAAAACTGATCAAAATTAAAATAAGGAATATTATTAAAGATACATACTGATATTTACACCTGAATGTGGAGACCACTTGTCGGTTTCGTGTGCCTGCGCCGCGCCACTTCTCTTTCTGACTTGGGGAGTACACGCAGGTGGATTACATGATACTGCATTCAGCTCCTATTTATATAAATAAAAATTTTAAAAGTTCCCACTGATACCAGATACTGTATTCATTCATTAGAGCAAAAGTGTACAAAATTGATGATTAAAAAATGTATGGAACATACATAATGTTCTACTTTTTTACCTGTTTTTTTCTCTGTTGTGCACTACTGATACTACTATCCGACGATCTGCCAGAATCAGTATGACGACATAGTGCTGTGGTTCCATCTTCACTAAATCGTCCACGTCTACCTTCACCACTATTTCTGTCTCTGAATAAATGACATAATTGTTTAATTTAATATTAAGCCAAGTATTAAAATAGCAGTAGTAGTAGTAGTTGCAAGTTGAAATACTATGTATGATACATATTTTCACATATAGAGATTTCTGTCAACTTCTATATGAATGCCCACCTGTGATGGAAGTATTTTCTCGTCCGAACAGGACTAGTCTGTGCAACAGTGACACTCTTGGCATTACTTGGTGAGAGCTTACTGGCACTTGCCACAGTACTGTTGCCATTGCTGTTCACTGGATCGATTGCTGATAAAACCTGCTGTTTGATTGTTTTATATAATTATTTAGGCAAATACCCTATCTGAATCTGGCCTCTTAAACATAAACAAGTAAAATCAAAATAAATCATAAAGATGTCAAGTAATGGTTGACATCACAACAGTTATTTTGAATTTAATTATTTTGAATTAACAGTATAATAGAGCAGAAACTTTTTAATGAAATTATTTGCTTTTCGACACAATGATTTAATTCAATTGAAATCTAATGCAATAAAATGACAAAATAGCAATTTGATTACATAATTGCAATTTTATTTTAGTACACATGTAGTAAAATGTACCTGAGGTGCAGCTTGACTTGTTTGTGTTGATGTCTCTCGACGTTTTTGTGGATCTGTGTTTTGTTTCAAAGTTTGTAACTTGGCTAGTGGTATGATGTCACAATCCATAGGCCTATGCCATACGGTTGTCTAGAAAGTAGTAAACAATATTTAAAGTAATGTGCAATAGTGTTTACTAAATAAAGAGAACATTTTTTAACTTAATTAGTTAATGTGAACTCACCTGTGTAGAAGCATTATAATAGTAAAACCTATGAGTGTTAATGTCAAATAGTTCCCACCATTGTGAAGAATCTGTTCGTTTAACTTTGACTCCCTGTAAAATAACAAATATATTAGTCTTAATAATTATTATTACTTATCAATATATTTATTTTGTGTCCTATTAACACATTAAGGACCGCAAAGAAATTTTGCGTTTGTGCATTTATACAGTTTTTCGTAGCTTCATCTGTTCGGATTCCACCAATGGGATTGTCTGGTCACCAGACTTGGAGATAGTAGGATACAATGTATGAAAGTAAGTCCATCCGTCACAGACGGAACGTGAAACACGAGAAAACTCGTGAGCGGTCCGTAACAGATGAGACGCGAAACACGAGAAAACTCGTGAGCGGTCCTTAATGTGTTAAAAATGTCAATATTATTTTTGCTCTCACTAATCAGGCTAAAAGTTCTTAATCACATAAGCAGATCACATTACATAGGCAGCCCATTGAGTGGTCAATGCCACTGTCTACTAAACCAGAAAATTATTTAGTATAATTTATTGTGAAATCTTTCAAGTATCTAATATCCATAGAATAGCTATAAATAATATTTGTCAGGTTTTCTATACAGGAACATTAAAATATTTATATAATTTTAATGAAATTCTATTAAAGAATTTTATAGTCAATTCACTGCTGCATTACTAAAGTGAAAAATATTCAAAGTAAATTTGCTAAGCAAAGTAAGAATGATAATGATGTAAGTGATATTGTATAATATGTGACTTTTAGCAGCCTCATTTAGTTGCAAGGTTCATTAACCATTTCAGTCATAACCAGCAATTTAACTACTTAGCTCCAATTAGTGGAAATTATTAGGAAATTAATATATAACTAATTATATTATTTTCTATTATTTATTAATAATAACATACTTGATGTTTGTATTGATCAATTCTTTTGACAGTACTATGTGTCGAAGTTATTTGGTTTTTTTACCACTCTATTTACAATATGCACCACATATTAAATTACAAAATTATGCATTTATAACAGGACCAATAGGTACTTGTGTATATATATAACTGTGCAGTAGTATTTTTATAATGAATGAAGCTTAATGACAGACAGGTAATTAGAATAAATATTAAACTAGGTATCTAAGCCTAAAGTCCTACATTTAATCCAGCATTTTTTCCGATGCAGGAAGTAAGCAGGATAAACTTACCTCAGGAGGATCCCAAACGCATTCTCCTGTTGTTAGGTTAGCATACATATGCTCCTTTGTTTTGGGTTCAATTATTTCCACCCATTCCATCCTAGAATAAAACATATTGACTTTAACACTTCGGCCCCCAAAGCTTTAAGACTCGACCATAAATTAGTACGAATTTAGGGCGTGACATTAGCGATTTCCGTACACTTTATTGATTTTGCAACTTTCAGTCACGATCATAGGAAACAATTAGTCAAAAAAGTACATTACGTTTTTGCAACGAATTACCTTTCCGAAGACATTTTCACTAAATACCAAAAAGTTCTTATACTTATTCACGCATTCTAAACTAATCTATTTGACATAAAATGCAGATGAAATTAATCGAAAAGCATCCATGTTGAATGTTTACTTCATGAATGAATGGTCGACATGAATGGGATTGGTAGAGGATTATTTGAACTAGTGATTAATTTTCTATTTTTAAATAAATATTTTTATATAATAATGTAAAACCAACTTTTCTCAGTTATGATAGATATCCTAGTCAAGATACATTTCGATAATCGAATTCTAATCACTCTATCTAAAAATGACTCGAATTTGACATAATTCCTCGCTTAGTTAACGAGCGTAATTGTCTAATCTCGTAATGTTTTCTTAAGCTATTCAGTAGCGATTATTCCAATGCATCTTGTTTAATCCCTCAGAGTGCCTAGGTAAGATGCATTTCGATAATAACTAAGTGAGAGCTATGTCGAATCCCATAGATTTAGGAATTTGAATCGTAATGCATCTTGTCTATTTTATTTGAACGACAGTCATAATATAGTAAAAATGTTCATTCAATTACTACATATCAGGCAGCTTAGAGATATGATATATCTGAGGGAAGCCGTATGTCAAATACCATACATATTTCAGTTAGTGATTCCCAATGATTCCCATTGCTAATTCAAGCTAAATATTATTCATCACGTAAATTCCCATTGAATTTGTTGTATTTAATGAAGATTCCAAGCATACCTAGAAATCCCAATCTCAAACCATAAATTAGCATAATTATCTAATTTTGCATATTATTAGTATCTCTATATAGTTTGTGGATCCTTAATTCCAAATTCCACCTTCGCACTGACAAATAGTTACCGCTACGTTTTGTTCTAACTTTTTTTTCCCAAGTGAGAAAAAATTATTCGAATGCATATGGGTCATACATGTTCCCCTTCACATCTTGGACGATTGAATATTATAAATAGTGATGCCTGTGAATATGGTACGGGTATTGGTTACTTGAACCATATCCTATTTTCCTGTCCTTCTTATGATCGCTGCTCTTTTATAGAATCACTCATTTCTCTACAGATTCCTTTTACATCCTCTGTTATTTCCTCATTACATTTAAATAATAAAAATATGTACTGTGCTATTTCAGAATATCTAAGGCATAATAATATTAAGCTATAATTTCACCTAATATACTTCCAAACTCTCCTGATCCTTGTAAATCTCCCATCATGTATCCTTTTTAATTCGTTTCCCTGTTGTATATTGTTTTTGGCTGTATATATCTAGTACTATTGCCATATAATTTTATGATAAAATGTTATGAGTATTATCTCCCTCTGGGTTCCTTAGACATACTTTAGACATACTTTAGACATACTTTAGACATACTCTCTAATCTGTGTGGGTTCCTGTGTTTATCTATTGATAAACACAGGAACCAACACAGAAGTTTACCATTACAAAGAATTAAGGATTAATCATTTAAAATATAACATTCCCTACCTTTTAAGCCCGTCGTGGCTAATGTACAAGCCGTACAAGCCAAAACGAAAAAAAAAGTGAGAGAAAAGTATTATTTATAAAGCTTGATAGCTTATTTTATTTAATATAATAATATAATACTTCTTTTAAATAATTAAATACTATTTCATTTTATTTACATCCTTGATTTATTTTTAGAGTTCAATTTTTTTATTTTTTGTTAATATTATTCAAATGTAAGAGCGTCTCTATTGAGTCATTATCATCGTAAAATAGTCAAATGTATCCAATGTGTCTTTATAAACATCATCAGGAATAATTGGCCACAGATTAGAAAGAGTATGTCAAAAAAAAAAATAGCTCAATTCTGATTCTGTTTGAATGGTGATAAATTTTATTGTTTCGCCAATTTAAACTTATACTATTAAAGATTACATTTAAATTATTAAAGTAAGTATATGAGAAATATTTTAGAAAAAATTAAAGAAATTGTTTATTTTAAATGTTGCGCTCACTGACTATTAACCTTATAAAATGCCGGCGCGCTAATATCGCTGAATCATTTGGTAGCAAATACTTCTATTATTCGACGGGAACACTTCAGTCTAAATCTACACGGGTGAATAAAATCGTTAATGGTCAGTAAATTAAGCTAACGCTTTTTTGTTTGTTTTAATTAAAGATGTAATATATGTATTTTTTTAATATTTCAGCAATGTCTGTCGACAAGTCAAATTTTTTATTGCCTAACAACCAAAGATTCGTTGAGTTAGACAGCTCTCAAGCATTTAATAACTTGACTTATCAAGAAAAATTGTATGCACATTATTTGAGCAAGGTTAGCTACAACTACTTTGTTTATAGCTTTTCAATTGTTGTTGTTATATGGAAATAACAATTTTAAAAAAAATTAATATATATGTGGTATTTGGGAATCTTGTTCGTGGTTGTATTGTTCTCAACATTATAATTTTAGGCTGCCTGGAATGGAGGTTTGATAGTTCTTATGCAAACAAGTCCAGAGTCTCCTAAAATTTTCTCACTGCTCCACCGGATATTTGTCAGCGAGCCACTACAGCACCTTAAACAATCTGTGTTAAAGGCTGGTGTAAATGACGATGAATTTCAGGTATACAGAAAAATAGAGCAATCTATTTTAAATTGATCACACATAACAATTTTTTAGCATTTTCATTTTTGATATTGATATAATAACCACATCCTTTGTGATTATGAATTAGGTCTATTATTGTGGTTAGCCTTTGACTTAAATTTCAGGAAGGATAGATAAGTACATAGATATAACTGTTTATGAGTTAATTTTTTTTTTTCACATAAATTATTTAAAATAATTAATTTTAATTCATACAATAAGTAATAGTTACAGGCCAATTCAATTACACATCAACTATTTTTTGTGTGTATGTAATATTTTTGAATATATGGGTGAATGTTTCTTCACTGTAGTACTATAAAGTTCCATAAGAAATTGATTATCAAAAATAATTACTTATAAGTAACTAATATGTTGTTACACTAAATATAATTCTTTAAAACTTCTTCCAGGCTTTCTTGGTATATGCTGGTGGTATCTTCGCTAATAGTGGAAACTTCAAAGGTTTTGGTGATACAAAAATAATTCCAAATCTTCCAAAGGAATCTTTTGAGCTTATTGTTAAAGCTTCTAAAGCTTATGCTAATGATACCACACATATCACAAAACTGTGGCAAAACAACTCTAATGCTATTTACAGCATTGTTCCAAGATTAACTAGTCTTGGACTGTCTGATAAGGTACTCATTATTGGTGTTTGGAAAAAATGTTTTTCTAAATTGCTATAAACCTATTTTTTTTAAAAGTTACACATATTAATTAAAATAATAAATATCAGCCTATAAAGCATGTTTGGTTCTTCTAATGAATAAAAAGTTATTTTCATTATCATACATTTTAGGGTGTTACAACATACTTTTCTAGTAACTGCACAGAAGCTGATTCCAATTTGGTAAATGACTGGATCAAAACGAAACGTATTGAGGCATACATATGCAGAACTTTTAAGACAATGGCTGAAGATGGATGTATGTATTTAAAAATGTTAAACAATAATTAATATAATAATTTTTTAATTCATTAATTACTCTAAATTTAATATAAATTTTTACATTTTAGTACCTCTGTACACTATTCATTTGGCCAGTGTTGAAATGGGGCCTAAACCAACATTAACCATGGACAAGGAAAAATATAAAGATGCATATTTCCAAGTTACACGTGGTGATTATTCTCCAATACTTAAATTAGTTAATGAGAATCTTGAGAAGGCAAAACAGTATGCATCCAATGAAACTGAGAAGAGTATGCTTAAACATTACATTAACAGTTTCAAAGAAGGTGACTTAAATGAACACAAAGAGGGTAGCAGATACTGGATCAAGGACAAAGGACCAATAATTGAAACGTAAGTTATTCAATGAATCAGCTTTTATAGCCATGATTATATTAATATGTGAATGGCATAGTTATTATATCTTAAATTTTATAAATATGAGTTAACCATAGTATTAATTTCCTCCAGTTACCAAGGCTTCATTGAAACATACCGTGACCCTAGTGGTCAACGAGGGGAGTTCGAAGGATTTGTTGCTATGGTGAACAAAGAAATGTCTAAAAAGTTCGGTGATCTTGTCGATGGTGCTGAGCGCTTTATTAAGCTGTTGCCATGGGGTGAAGATCTAGAAAAAGATTCTTTCCTACGGCCAGACTTCACTAGTTTAGATGTACTGACTTTCTCTGGCAGTGGAATACCTGCTGGCATTAACATTCCAAACTGTAAGTGGATTTTAAAAACTTTGCATTTAATATATAATGTTTAATATATTTTCATTATTATGTAAGAAGAAGCAGTTTTAATTTTTATATAGATATTACTGTTGTGGGTAGACCTGTATATGTCAATATTTAGATATCAAAAATCTTCCTCTTACATAATAATAAAATAAATCTAACTGCTACCTCTACAGATACAGTCCCTATCACTGAAATATGAACAAATATGTAACTACTTTTCTATTTTAATTTTGGTTTACTCTCACATATAAAATAATTTTTTGCTTCCACATTTAGAGTACTAGATTAACTCAACTCCATAGTCATCATTGTTTTTGTATCATAAAACTTAATTTCATTTTCCGGACTGTTTCTAGGTTCATCACAATAATATGGCGGCGATTGCGACGATAAATTATATCTCTTTTGTTTTTAATGACATATGAATGCGGTATCTGAGCTTTTTTCGTATCCTATCTTTTTTTTCTAATATGATAACATCGTCGCCGACATTTAATTCAGTTAACAATTTATCATGCGCAACGTAATATTGTGGACTTTTTGTTTCTTTAACATTTGAGTATATTGTTCGTTATCATTAAAATATTGTCTTGTTAACAAATCTGGATGTACAAATTACAATCTAATCACCGGCCCATTATAGATCATGCGGTGCGTTCCTATAACTAAGCAAAAACATTTTAAAATCGCTTTTACTATCTATGGATTTTTTTAGTATTAGTTTTGTGGTCTGAACTGCGCGTTGACTTTTTCCGTTTGACTCATGGTCATATCCCCAGTTATTCGCATAATTTTTAAAGTGACTGCTCTTAAATTATGGGGCGTGGTCGCTAATGAAAACTTCTAGAATTCCGTATCTCGCAAAGTTTTCTTTTAACAAATTTATTACCGATACGGAAATTTTTTTTTAACTTTATAACCTCCGTGAACTCGGAATAGTAATAAACTATTATTAAGAATTCTTCCTTTCTATATTAAAAAATATCAGTTCGCACTGTGTTCCACGCTAAACTAGTTGATAGTTATAGGAGTCATAGGTTCTATACTATATCTATTTGACATCTACTGGCAGGTTTTGACCTTTTGACATAATTTTTTCTTTGAATTACACTAAAACCTAGTGTTATCCCCGTTATTTTCAATAAGTTGCTATTTTTTTAACTGAACTGATAAGCAAAACTATCATATTTTCACCAGGTCAACTTTTATCCCTGTTAAAAAATATATTCATTATGTGGCGTTGCAACACATAATAAAAAAAATGTTCACCCCATTACTTATATTTCTTACAGACGACGAGATCCGTCAGAATGAAGGCTTCAAAAACGTGTCCCTGGGCAACGTGATCCCTGCTGCATACAAAGAGTCTGTCATTCCGTTCCTGTCAGATACTGATAAACAGCTGTTGGAAAAGTACAGGGTCGCTTCATTTGAGGTTATTAAGTTTTAATTTTAATATAACCCCAGAAGACACATAAAGTCCACTAAATATTGACCAGTTTTATCTTATTATATATAATTATTAACCACTAAAAAAATATAATTTTCAAGAAGTTCTTGCTTCAGAGTTATGTTATGTTTAGCCATTGGGCCCGGTTTTAGCTGCAATCGCTTAGGTTTGCAGATTTTACAATTCAAAGACAATTGTCACTCATGCGAAAGAAAATTATAAACAGTGTGATACAATAAGTTCCTGTACCGACCAGACTTTGTATCAGAATAATAAATAGCAAAGTAAAACAAAAATTATACAATATATACAATATCACAAGTGCAATGACTCCCGCGGGAACTGCAACTGCTTTCACCCAGCAACCTGCACTGGGCCAGCATAATGATATTATGATCGTAACTTGTCTGGTAAGAAAAGTGCCGAAAATTATAAAATAAATAAAAGTTTAAAATATTATAACATTTGTGGGATGAGTAGACTGTGTGAGTGTACTGATGATTATTTCGTTTTCGCTAATAACTGAAAATTTTAATGCGAGATCATTAAATAGTATTCGCATTTCTTGAGACAGAAATAAAGATTTTGTCAAAACCAGACTCGGGTGAACCTACGGGCGGGAAGGTCGTTCTCTATAGTTATTATCTTACAATATTGTCACCAGGTACAAGTCGGCCTTCACGAACTTCTAGGCCATGGCAGCGGTAAACTCCTGCGTCTAAATGCTGATGGCACATTCAACTTCGATAAAGAAAACGTCAAGAACCCATTAACAGGTTGGAATCCAATTTACTTAAAATTTTTGTCTTGGTTTTATACGAATGTACAATGGTTACTACGTAGTAACGTTACAATAATACAGGTGGAAAATAAAAATTCAACTTAAAATGTTTTAGATCTTGTCGCCGAATGGTTAAATTAGGTCGTAAGAGAAAAACATACACACTACGCTATCAAAATAGTATTTAAACCCATATATATTTAAGCAAATATCAACATAAAAATTTAATACGCGATATAATACAATATTACAATTATGATGTGTATGACGCTACACACAGTACGGCGATAACATTGCAAGTGGCATCCGCTCGTTGACATAAAATGACAGGACACTCTTTCATATAAAAAATACCAGGTATAAGGTAGGAAGGTACCTTAGACCTACAATGCAATCAAAACAAGAATAGGATATTTTCTTCAAATTGTGACGTAATCTAATAAAAATTTTGGTATCCAACTTTAGCGGATTGTTAGTGGTACATCCTACATTTTTCAAAGCACTAACGTGAAGTGTACCACGCCATAATATGGCTCTGAATTGAACCTGTATTAATTTGACAGTAAACTGATTGAACTCTTTGACTGATTAAAACTTCAGGTAAACCGATAGAGGGTTGGTACACGGAAGGCGAGACCTACGATAGCAAGTTCACGACGCTGGGCTCGGCTTTCGAGGAGTGTCGGGCCGAGGCTGTCGGCCTCTACCTCTCGCTCGAGCCGGAGATATTGAAGTTAGTACTTTTGCTTTGGTATGGTAAAACTAAGTACACTTAATAGTGTGTTTGGTTCATCATTTTCAAACACTAAAATTAATATTTTTCTGACTCTGATTCTAATTCAGGAATAAAGGGTAACTCATAATAAAGTGGATGCCCTCAAATCCTTATAAACTTATAAATCCTTTTTAACGTTTGTGAATCCAAATTTCATATGTATTTTAAACTTTTACAAGCATTAATATTCAGCTTCAAAGAAATAATATTTAGACATTTCTGTGTGGAAATTATGAAACTTGGGAAAGAGGAAAATGCACGGTACCTTTTGCGCTGGTTCTCCTTAGGCACGGTGGCGGGCTAGGTCTTGTGAGCCGCTTGAGTTTAACTGCCTCTTTCTTCGGTTTATATTTTGGGTGATTTTCCTAAATTTTATGCACTACGTGGACCGGGACCTCAGTACAAGCGAAGTAGGAGAAATTCTCGACTACTAGGAACCGATAGGCACTTCCCGACACGAAGGTGTTGTTGCACGTAAGCAAGTAGTGACAAAAAGTGATGGCCTGTTACACAGTTTTCTAAGTACCGTGCATAGAAAATGTTAGGATATGTGGCAGGGAGTATTTTGGAAGAGGGTATTCTTGGGAATGCGGGAAATTCAAACCTTAATACCTATTAGGCACTGTGTTTTTCACCTTGTGATACGAGAATTCGTATTAATGGGAATATTTTTGAAACAGTTTTACTACTAAGATAAAACAGAATATTTTTTCATGGTCAGAATCTTCGGGTACGAGGGTCAGGAAGCTCTGGACGTGACATATGTGAACTGGCTGAGTCTGCTGTGGAATGGCGCTGCCAAAGCCACAGAGATGTACCAGCCCTCCACCAAGACTTGGCTGCAGGTGAGTGGTATTTTTTACAAATTCTATACACTTTTATCTGTATGTTTTTAATGGTAATCTTTTAAGTTTCCCTTTTAATTAAATCTATTGTAATCGATAATACAATATTGTTAGCTTCTTTTATATTTTCCAGGCCCATGCCCGTGCTCGCTTTGTCTTAATGCGCCTGTTAGAAGTGGAAGGTGGCGGTCTATTGACCGTGTCTGAAGTAGAACCAAACAAGAACTTATTGCTTACACTACAGAGGGATCGCTTGGCCACGGATGGCAAGAGAATTATTGGTAAGCTTTTTATCACAGAAGTGGATAGGTAAAATGCGGTAACGTTAGTAAATTAGTTCCAACTATAATTCGAAGCTTTACAGCCGTTCCGTATTGCTTAATGAGCCGTATTTATTTTTCATTAATTGTCTGATCGGGTGAATAGTGGAGAGCAAATTAAATACAATAGCATACCAAATTTAGGCACGTAAACCTCTATATGTATCTGTGTTTTTAATATTTATCTGTTTTGTAATATCCCAATAAAAGTAATTGTTTTTATATTTCTTCTTTCTTTCCCAAGGTGACTTTCTAGTCAAGTTGCAGACAATAAAAGCGACAGGTGACTCATCCGCAGGGGAATCTCTCTTCGATAAATACAGTCGGCTCGAAGGACCATGGGCGCGCTGGCGCGACATCGTCATGTTGCACAAACAACCGCGCAACATTTTTGTGCAACCAAATACCCTACACAAAGGTGAGTTATAAATTCCTTTTTTGTTCATATTAATAATCATCATACCCAAAAAAAATCATTCTCATTATAAGTTCTATATCGAACTTTAAGTTTCTTCTTAACACAGTTTCCAATCATGTTTATATAGTATCATCACGCTGATGATTTAGTATGGAATATTTAGTTTTCCTGTGCATTTTTCTGTAGTTATAACGCGACTGATTTCATAATATCCTAGAAAATTCTATTTTTCTTGTTTGTTTTTTGTCTATTTTTAAAGGATCCATAATATTCTGTATGATGCTATGTACATAAGCTTTGGTTTTTATGGTTTTCCATCATCTTTTATATATTTTTTGATTTCAATCATTTGTCCAACAAAAGAATCTACAAGCAATGAATTTATTCTGAGTTATATTATCTTCTTAGATGAGGATGTGGTACTGAAGCGTTACCCAGCGAGTGCAGAGGGTATGGTGGGGTCCTGGGTGGAACGCTTTCCCGAGACTGATGTGGACGACATACTCGAACAGTTAGCGGAAGCCGATAGCAAATACTTCGCCGAACTTCAGGCTTTAACTGTCACGTAAATGTACTATTTTTTGCCAATATACTTAAATTCGATTTTAATTTTGGTTTTATTTGCGGGGACCAGTAACCATAGCTATAAGTAAAAGTAATATAATAATTTTCTTTTAAAATAGTATTAAAACCATTTTTCTTTCATGCATGTTCTCCATCTTGAGTAACTAATAAAAATAAAAGTCCAGTGTTTCAACTAATATACTTTATTCACATTCAATACAAAACGTGTGTGATAGTAATTTTAACATTATCATCTTCATAACAATCACAGTTGAAATATTAAAAATCACCACACACTTAATAAATATTTTCCAGGTGATAAATGATAATGACAAACTCAATTAAAAATTATTGCTTTATAACACCACTTAAAATTGAACAAGCCACTAGGGCGTGTGTACTAGATATGGCAACAAACATACAAACTTGGTATCTTAATACTTTATACTATATATTAGAGTGGTTTGTAAACTATGTTTACACCTACATTTAACTGAAAACGCAAAACTTTTTAAAAATATAATACATGTCTGTGTAAGTGATTCTATAACACGTCAAATCTATAAATACAAGTTATTTCTAAGCACCTTATTATTCGATTACTGTTACGATGTGACTTAGCTTCCAATACTACTTTGAGATTACGATTAAAATTAAACATAAAATTGACTTAGGGCCACATAAAAATGTAAATTCATAATAACTATGACAACTAAAATTATTCATATCGAGTAAAACATTTGTGCAAACACAAATTGTGTCATTTTATAATTTCTTCAATAAAATGGACTAATATCAAATCCAGTCACTTATGTTATATAAAGGCACATAAGAATCAATTTACAATAAACATTTAACAAAAGTTCTTTGCAAAATATTATACTTTAGTAATGTAGTCAATAAAATACATTTTAATTATTGTGTCACAAGCTGTGCATCAAAATTTGTTGCAGTCAGCTTACAGATTCAGATTAAACTAATAAAAGTATACAAATAAATAATTATATTATTTAAATAAATAAATATTTCGTATTTTATTAGGGCTAACTGTATACCTACCTTACTGAACTCATCAGTTTCCTAAAATGTGAATTCTGAGACACTTGATCGTATGTATATACATACGAAATTTCGACGGAGATTCTTTGTAATTTCAGTATATATAATTATATTTGCCACTAAGCAGTCTTACAGTAAGCATACGTCTTCTTTGTGATTTTATTAAATACATCCTTGAGACATATTGGAAACTATTTAGGTAAGATTTTTTAGATTCAGCCTCAGATTTTTTCTAATAATAATATAGCTTGTTAAACAAAACGTGGAAACGAGTTTGAGATTCAGTTTTAGCACACTTGACAATGTCTGACATAAAATAATCAGTTAGTGACTTTAAAAAAATGCTTAAATACATCACAACATGGTTCCGTCGGTGGTTGTAGCCGCGATCGCGAGCGTCATTAATAGTTCCTTTCAGTCAGCTTTCTCAGGGCATTCTGCACGGTTGCCTTCGCCTTTAGGTGAGACAGAGGATCTGGAAATAATTCGTTATTGTTTCAGTTTTAGTACTAGTGGTGTTTATCATGTCTTTTGTGTGTCATGTTGATATTTATGCCGTGTATAATCTAAAAATAATAACATCTTGACAAATAATTCGTTCTTGTTATGTGCTTGCTTTAATGGTGGCATAAACAAATACTTATACAACGTATGATTACTATATTATTTATAGACATGTATTTTTGCAATCAACATGGGACGGAAATATGTATAAGTATTATTGTGAAACTTGATTTTAATCGTGATGCGACGCCATCTATATCTATGGTATACTTTATCTTTATGAAAGCATTAGTGCTGTAAAATTTAATTCGGAAGCGTCAAGCGTGCACAGAATAAAATCGGTATTATCTTTCACGACGGGAAGTTATTGTCAATTATTTACGTAACTCTCGAGTACAAAAACCATACACACCTTGGCAGTGGGTCCTTTTCGGGATCGGGTTTTCTAGTCACGCTGATAGATATCTTTTTTCTTTGTTTTATTTTTTCTAAAATATTCTCAGGGCTTGGTTCTTTTTCACTTTCTTTTAGGATAATTGCAGAATTTCTTGTTCTTTTAGGTCTGTATGTTGCATAATTTCCAGGAGAATACATTGATAGGGTTCTATTATATTTGAGTGGATCTCTAAGATACCCAAGACTCGATTCTTCAACGCCGTCGGAACTATCTAACAAAGACTTTGTTCTTGCATATCTCTGAGCCCCATACGATGAAGGCTGATCATAATCCAAGAAACTTCTATTACCTGAGAATTTATTGCGGTCCAGCGATCGATACATGTCAATTTTATCGTTTAACCCGTAATTGTCACATCTTAAATTATTTCGGGTATTTACTGGCAAATCAGCTAACAGTGATCTATACCGTTCGGTGGAAGGAGATTGGTCTGATGCGATTGAATACCCTGGAGACAAATCATAAGTGCTAGGTGAAGTTGGCGAGGCATCAAATCTGTTTTCCACCGGAGGAGAATGTATTCTGGCGAGGGGATCGTATTCTGCCGCTCCTGGCCCAACAATATTACTTTTCCGACGTTGTTTCTTTTCATTAAATCTCGAATAAAAACTTTTTCTACGTATCCTATCCAAGATATCTTCTTTTTCAGGAGACAAAGCTTCCCGGATTTTTAAATGTTGTAATGTAGATTCGGATGGCGATAGTGAATGTTTATCCACACTTTTCCCTTCAGCGCTGAGATCAGATTTTAAATCGGAATTTGATATAGTAGATCGACTTCTCGATCGGCTGCGACTATGCGATTCGACGTTTTCCATAATAACAAAGCCGCATGGCACAGTACAATTTTTATCTATCGGTTCTTTGTCTTCCGATAAGTGGTTTATAACTTGTGGTTCTATCACAGGATTAGTAGGAACTATTTTTTTTACTCTTGGCAATCGGGAGAAATCCAACTTTAAACTGTTTTTGAGATTTTTAGATTCGATTTCTTTTTTAAGTACAGTTTTATCATTATCCACAGAAGCTACTGACACGCTATCGCTAGCACAGTTGCCGTTTTTGTTTTTGCGACCGAGTCCATTTAAAAGCAGAGATGTTGGTCTTCGAGGTTTATCTTTATCAAAAGTATCCACAATTGAATCGACGGTCACATCATTTTTGTTCTCACATACTAAATCAGTTTCAATATTTGCACTTTGTGGTTTTTCTAAAATAGATTTAGAGACTTTTTCTTTAGGATCGAATTTTCTAAAAAGGCCCAAAACTTTCGATACTGTTGTTTTAGTGGTATTCGTGCTAGGCGTGTCTAACGCAACCATATCTGTTAGAGTTACGGCTCTTTTTATAAGATTTGATTCTGTAGGAGGTTCTACACTAACTGGCACTGATTGTTCCCTTTGCAATCTTTTTAGTTTTGTAATGTTAGTAGCATCTGTAATTGTATTACCATTTTCAGACACTTTTTCCGGGGAACTGGATTTGGTCGATGCTAATTTTTCTAATTTATGACCAATTGATTGTAAGACAGATTTCTTTTTTGTAGCAGTTGATTTTGTTCCATTTTCGGATTTTTCTTTTACTTTTTTGGTAACTTTTTTCTTTTCTGTAGTGTTTTTAGCATCGCCTGTGTCTTGGCTGTTTCCTAAATCAGTCTTTGTTTTGGAGGAAACCTTTCTAATGATTTTCTTTTTAATAGTTCCTTTCTTTTCAATCGTTTCCCCTTCACAAGATTTAGTTTTAACTTCTTCTTTGTTTGATTTTTCATTTTTATCATCAAATTTAGTGATGTCTTTGCTTATAGATTCCTTAATATTACCATTAGTCACAAGTACTCCATTTTCTAATTCTTCCTTATTTTCGTCATTGCTAACTTTATATTTTTTAAGAACAAGGCTATCATTAATTAAATTGTTACTATCGAGTTTGGATTCTACTATTTGTTTTAGAGAATCGGCATTATCACTTGATTCTAATATATTTAATGTTTCTACTTTTTTTCTAGGTAAGGTAATACTGAAACTAACTTCGATGTCACTTTTTGCATTCTCGTCTTTCGGTTTGGGTATGATTTGTTCCTCTTTCTTATGGATACTTCGATTAACGTACACTTTTTCAGGAGACGGACTACTCGCGGGATAACTCTTTGGTCTCATTAATTTCGATTCCTTTTGCAAACATTTTTCTTTACTATCATTGTCTTTTTTGTCAGAATCTGCATGATTCCCAGGTGTCGGTTCGTCTATGGAATCTAAATTTTTAACAGGATAGCTTTTGGGTCTAATAAGTTTCGATTCCCGGATCGATGAGCTCTCCTCCAAACGAGATTTCGATCTCGATCGCCCGACATCATCATACAATGATATCTTACCGGCTGAAGTCGTCGCGTCGGTCGCGGTTTCCTTTATATTATCTAGTATGGGAAAAAACGGCGTGTTCGACCTACTACGATCCTTCACCGCCAAGACTGATACTGGCGAGAGGCACTTTTTTGCGTGGGACAAATCATCTCGGTAAGTCGGAGGCGCTTCGGCGAAATCGGACGTTGGACTACGTACGCTCGGCGAATCGAGAGACCTATTCTTTTTCTCTCTTATTTCTCGTAGAATTTTTTGCGTCTCGAGCTCTTTCTCTTTGCGTAGTTTCGTATAGAGGCTCTCTTCCGATGTCGGTGCGGGCGGATCGAAGAAGTCCGAGCGCAGGAAGCGCGACACTCGCCGACGAGGCTGGTCTGGTGGCAGCCGCAGCGAATGGCGTCGTGGGCCCCCGTACGCTGCCACGTAGCTCGGCTCAGAAAGGATGCTTCCGTCCGGCAAAGACGCTTCGTCCAGCGACAACGCGCGCTCCGGCGTCAAATACTTGCTCAGCAGCGGCCGGTCCGGAGTACCTCGCGTGGGCTCCGGCTCCGGCGGAGTTCTGTCCTGTGACGCGCTGCTTCGACGCCGGAGACGCGGCAGCGTGCAGTACTGTCCCACTGCAGCGCCCGATTCCGAGGGAGGGCTCGAGTAGTCCGGGGAGCGAAGCCGCGGTGTTTCCTCGTTATCGTTGGGAGACGTCATGGAGGCGGAGGTGGTGGGAGCGGCGTCTTCGAACGTGCATGGCTGGTCGGCGGCGGCGATGGGCGGCGGATGTTGCGGGTCAGAAGAGCGGCGAGCGGGGCGGGCGGCAGCGGGCGCGTGTAGCGAGAGCGTGCGGCGCAGCTGCGTGGCAGCGGCGGGCGGCAGGTGCGCGAGCAGCTGGCGCTGCAGGCGGCGCGCGAGCGCGGGCGTCAGGCCGGAAAGCGCGCGCATCTCCTTGTCCGACAGCCGGATGGCGCTCAGGTCGAGCTCGGACAGTTCCAGTGGCGCCTCCGCTGCCGCCGGCTCGGCCGACTCGAGATCGCTTTGGAGTCTCCCGCCCTTCTTACTACTACCTGTAATGTAATCGAAAAACACACGTTTCGATCATGCAGTATGCGCGCGCAGGAACGGCTTGTGCGGCGCGCGGGCCCGCGGGACCATTGCGAACACAAAAATTTGACATGTGACATTAATACAGACTATACGATCAGTTAATTGTTAATGTTATTCTAAGATATCTAAATACTGTGTGAATGAATTAGGTCAAAGTGCAAGCTTTAAAAAGTATGCGAAATCGGAACACAAAATATGCATTAAAATGTTGCTCGATAGTACTATTTGCCAGAACGCAAAGTGAACTAATGGCTTCAGCGTAGTATACCACGATATGAACGCATCTATCTCTTTTCTGGTAAAAGGCCGCGGCACGGTGCGGAACACAAAAACACAGTAAAATATGAAGAAATAAATAGAGTTTAGTACCTATTCCTGTGTGGCGTTTGTGGCGGATTTGTGGTGGGCGCCGGTGCCGCTGTGAAGTGAAGATTTGGTCGGAGCATGCAGTGTAACGCGCAACCCAACTGCAACCACACCAACACAAGCTCACTACCGCGTCGGGCGGGCCGGGGGCGGGCGGCCGTGCCCTAGGCTGGCTGCAGATAAGTTGCACGGCCGCTCGTGCCTCACAGGCGGAACGACACGAGTGGCCCGATGACACGAATGTTACATTGAGTGCTACCACATCCACTATCTACACATTTATACTAAGTCACGTTCCAAACTAATCGATTCACTGTCGATAATCGTTAAATATCGCTGAAAATCATATCAATAATTTAAAAAAAAAGTAATATAAATGTAATTTCTATATTTTATAAAAACTGCATGGCCTCAGGCGATGCTGCAAATGAAATGCCTTTCTGTCGCATGCAAATATCTACACGATGAGTAATATAAATGAAATTCGATTGCAACGCAACATTTTCCTGCTAGTGTTAGCGGGTAGGAGAAAGTCAACACCTGCACAAAGAATGCGATTTAAATAAATTACAACACTACAATGCAAAAAAAAACATGTTAGAATTATTTGATTAATAAAAATGTTATAAAAACTGGTAAATCACACAAGTATATAATGGACTATACAGAGGCATAGTCAATTATATATGAAATCACATGTTATGTGGGCACGACTATGGAAGGAAAACGTCGCTAATATCAGACGCGTAAAATAATCGATTGGGTTGTGACGCGAGCGGGGAAGTATTTGTCGAATGAATCATCAGTTAATTAATTTTAGTGCAAGCGAGCTTTGTTGTGAGTTCTTTAGCCGGTGCAGCCCGAACTGAGCGCTAACTACGGTGATTGGTGCGACGACGAATGTACAATGAATCAATTATTCATGCTTAAGTCAATATGAATTTTGAAAAAGCCGCGGCAGACTGTTTTCGTTAAGACAATAAAATTCAAAAGGATCCTTTATATGCAGTAGTGTTTCAAAACCATACTATAAAGATTTACTGAGGCTAAATACTAATTTTTACGATCATATTGAATAAAAGTCACGTCAGTAGTAATAGTACTATAAGTCGATATACTGAATGAATTTAGTCAAATGAAATTGTGTACCAAAAATTAAATTTATTCACTTTGAAAATTCCGATAATTTTATCATACGCAAGTGTTATTTATGTTGGTTTAAAAAAATCAAATTATGCATTTTGGGAGGAATTTAAATGAAAATTATTCAATTATATCTTGTACAAGAAAATTATTTTATATTTATCAATATATTGCATTTCAATTATCAGGTGTTTTGAATGTGAGGTGATATTTATTCAAATAGTTCTTGTGGGTTCCCGTGTGTGTAGTGCGTGTGTGGTAGGGGGGTATGTATGGTGGGTGATATTGGCAACGTTTCCCAGCGTGCGCGCGGCGTGCTCGTGCGGGACTCACCTCGCGGCAGCGGGCGCGACTTGTTGAACATAGAGTCGAAATTGGCGTGAAGGTCGCGCGCGCCCCAGCCATCGCGACTGAAAATTAATACACAAATATAAGTACTTCAAAGCTCTATTTTTTATTCAAATACATTCTCGAATTGAAATCAAAAATTGAGTCAAAATATAATTCTTTAAAACTCTTTTATGAAAAGATAACGTTAATCCAAAAATAGCAAATTTGTATTGGTTTTCAAATTTGTATTTTAACTTTGTATTAAAAACCTTGTATTGTATTACATTTTCATGGATCTTAATACCTACCACTACATGATCAGATTAACACTTGATATTACAAAAAAAAAACTGGTATAAATGCCAGAAAGGGGTCTAAGAAACTAAAAAAAAAATTCATCAGTGCATGTTATTTTTGAAACAAACAAAAATATACAAAAAACGCTAATTACTTGTTGCTTTTTTATCAATAAAGAAGAAGACACATTTCATAGATGCTGGGTAGCCCGCTCACTACAGTAAAAAATAGGAAAATCCAAACAAAAAATGATTTGATGCTATTCAGTCCCCTTATTCACTACTGTCGGAAAAAAACCATTACAATACCTAGCACTTTTAATGTGGCGCATCGAAGCGAGAAGGGTTGTGACTTTCCAAATCGATTCCACGAACCGACAGTTATGAATTGAGAATTGTTGGGATAGGATAATTTTAACATTTTCTACTTCGATCTGCAGTTTTTTCTCCATTCACACCACTTTTATTATATTTAAGGACACACTATGTAAAGTCTTATACTTGTGAAATTAGATTAATACATAAAAATTGTTTGAAACTACTTTGACTCACGTTTCTGATACGCTTCTTTTATTTTCCACATATTTATGGGTGCTGCATGCAAAATGATTTATTGATATATATTTACAAATGATATAAAATGTTAAAACCCATGAATATTATGAAATAGATAAAAATAATACTCACAACAGTTGTCTCCTTGGTAAGTGAGGGCTGCATGCATAAAATTAAATTTATTAATATTTTAGTTGGGTGACCAATTGAAAATTACATGAAAAAGTAAAATTAAATACATTACTTCAAAAGACTAATATGGTATTTAAAAGTAGAAGATAATGCGCTTAGTATTAAAGTGATAAAAATATTTCCGAAGGAGAATTGTAAATAATTTATTTGTAAGATATAGAAGTATGATTAAGAATGCCTTATAGTGGATGAATCAAGAGCCACTTGTTAATCAATTGATGTCAGTGTAAAAGTATAAATGCTGATACTTTTACTCTGACATCAATTGATCTTCCCAAGTGTCATTAAGTATACGATTGTAAAAGTCGTTATTAGGATTAAACATGTGCCATATATGTTGTAACACACACAATAAGGGCGAGTACATCTCGCGCCTTCTGGTGGCTAAGACTAAGGTGGTCCCACAGAACGAGTTGTTATCATTAACAAGGTTCGAACTTTTAGGGGCTTTACTGCTATCGCAGCTCATGAAGAAAGATACAGACTCTATTTCCGTTGACATAACGTTCATTGTTTAAAAATAACTTTGACACAATTAGTACTATCAACATTTATATTTATGTTATTTTTTATTGTAAATTAGCCAAATAACAAACAGTATTGTGGGCAATTAAAAAATAAGAATTAATTGTTAGATTCTTAAAAAAAATATATTAAAAATGATTAATGTCTTATTTCCACTAATACCAAGATTTAATTTTCTCGGTGTTGTAAAGCAGTTATTTTAAAAGCCACTCAAATTTTCAGTTACGGTGGTTACCTGTTAAAGAATGGCGATTGTAGATTGTTGAATAGCGAGTGTGGATGTTGAGGGAACCCAGGTCCTTCTTCCCCATTCAGTCGATTAGTCAACGCCCGAACCTGATAATAATCAGACATCATTTTACAGAGTTCTCTTTCTCCTGGCTCATTAGCTGGGTCTCAATAAAGATTTTTGGGAGATCCCTGACTAAAACTACTTTTATAGCAGCATCAGCACAGTAGCACAATAAATATTCGATAGATTCCTAATTCGCTCCAAAACAGGGTTTATCATATAAATGAAATTGAAGTTTACCCTGTGTAATAGCGTGGAGAAGAGGTTCTCCGCAGTGAGCAAGTGGAAACCCTCGTCCTCTTCATCTTCTTCGCCGGAGCTCACAGACTCCGCCCGTGCTGCTCGCGTAGATCTGCAAGCATATAACATAATCAGTATTATTTATAACAGATAGAAAAAAAATTAATTACATTTGTTCCATAAATGCAGATTCAAAAAAAAAACACTAATACAAGAAACAAATCTTTCTATAAATATAGAGATTTGTAAGGTTTAATACCATTGTAATATCTGTGTATGGCGTCCACTGCTCCTTAAAGGCCCCACCCATCGATTCCAGCGAACCTGGCCAGGTCGTTGTCCGACTAGTGTGAGGCTAGTTTAAAGCCCCATCGTCTGTTCTGAGCCCTATAATCGTGCCAACTGTCATTTCCCCTAATCCTAAGAGCTTTATCAATGGTTTTTGTTGTACGGATGTCCTCGCTTTCATTTTGTAAGAATTTTATGTTGAGCTACTTTTATTAAAGTGAGTACCTCAATCTGTGCATGTGCGTGTCGTCTTCTTCTTCTGATTCACCACCGCTAACAAGGCTGCTGCAAAAATAATATAAAACATTCTGTAATCAATTTTGTTTGTGAATTTAAGAATATAGTAAAAAGCTGGAGTCTATTGAATTATATCAAGTAATCCGGTTAAGAAATAGTTAGATTTTAAAAGAAATAAATCTATTTCAACCATACATCGCGAATAATTTAGTGAATTTTAAAACCTTATCAAGTATGGTAATGATGATACAGTTTATTACTCTATTATAGTTATATTTATTAAAATAACTTTTAATTTAAATGAGCAAAAAGTTATGCTATAAAAAATTTTTGAAGACATTGAATTGATGTTGCCACCATAATATTAAATTTAGATCTTCAACTCTATCAGGATGCGATTGTATTCGTACTTTTGTTATTACAAAAAACATTAGAACTGACTGTACTACTTATTAGTGCTTGTCCACAAATATAACCATGAAAATGAGCTATATTATGTATAAGCGTTACGCACCTGATACGGCGCGGCTTGGGTGTCCGCTGCATTCGCGTAGTAGCCTCTGGCTCGAGGCTGCGCTGGCGCGGCGTGACGTAGCCCTTGCCTTCCACCGCGATGGGGATGATGAACTCCCGCGCAGACTTCTTGATGGGCTCGCCGGGACTCGAACACGCCTCGCTGGCACTCGACTCCGTAGACACCAGCCGCCTAGTGAAATCAAAATATTTTATGCCAGTTTGGTATATACAACTATCGAACGTTTCACGCATAGTTAGAATAATAAAAAATTTTTCGTTTAAATTGTGTAAGCTGATAGGACTAATAGTTTTAATGGATTAATTAACGTTTATTTCGCCATTTTTATATCTTTTTCCTCTAATTTTAAAATGGTGCCAAAGAATTATTGCATAGCGTATTTCAATTGAGTACATAGCAGTTTTAAATAAATGTGCAAAAAAAAACGATAACATCATGGGATGTTAACAAGTAAAAATTTAAGTTTTTCTGTGTATCTTCACGATGTGTTTAGAAATCAACGAAGGGGTTTTGTTCTGACAAGAACGGATATGAAACCCTGCTAGATTTCTACCTTGAAGTAAATAAAGAAATGTAAAAAGAGGATGAATGATTTGTAGACAAACAAATCGCGTTTTAATCACGTTTACCTACTATTTTGGAGTTTATATTGAACTATACTTCTAGGCGTTATTATTCATGCTTTCCAAACATTTATAATAGCTTACGAAAGTTAAGACGTAAACTTAGACGGTACCTCCTAAATTACACCCACGGTTATTTGAAATATTTTTGTATAAAATATATAATTATCTTTCCGCTTTTTATAATTCGGTTCCGCGATAGTGGACTATAACTCCATTATAGTCCATTATCGTGGAAGGTTATAGACTATATAATATTTGTGAGACAGAGCAAACTCCACGCAGCTGCGGGCGGAAGCTGTGTATATTATAAATAGAAAACTAAAAACCACCTTCAATGAGTTTGTCAATTTTCCTGTATTCATAACACGAGCTCTCAGTGGTGCTTACTTTGTGCTAGATAATAAGTGTAGCGTAGCGCGTAACATTACAATAATTAATATAAAAATACCTGAGCGGCGTGTGACTGGGCCGGGACGAGGTAGCCGAAGGCACTTGCTTGTGCAGCGTCTGCGGTGACGACGGGCTCAGCGGCGACAGCACCGGGGTCTGAGGGGTCTGAGGGGCCGGGGAACCGGGGGACTCCTCCTCCGCCATTTGAATAGGGATGATGCGCTCCACAGACACACCCCTACAAAACCAAATATATCCGGCGTTTAGGTATCTAACAGTGTATTTATTTATCTTCACCGTACTCATGACTATTTGGTTCGTTTAGTAAGGTGATTGGAACTTTGTAACATTTTTAGGCGTATCGAACTTAGATACATAGTATCTAAGTACCTTACTTGTGTTAACCTAGATAGGTATTGTACTTATATATCTAGGGTAAAAAAAATGTGTTTAATACAACCAATCTCATTCTTTCATCCTGTTTCTAATTAACTAAAAAGTTAGTTACAGGTATTATTTCCCAAATAATAGATCTATAACTTTGTATAGATACCTGTTACGATGATCCTCAACACGGTGCTGCGCTTCCGTACGATAGACTCTAGCGGAGGCGGCAGCGGGCGCGGGCGCGGGCGCGGAGGCGGGTAACGGCGGCGACACGAGCGTGGCCACTCCCGCGGATGACGATCGACCGTATGGCACTGGTGGTTTGCCTACACGTAAATAAATATCCATCGCTCTAGAGATTTTACTCCCTTTTAATTTATAAATAGAATCAAAGTTATCCGAATTCATAATAATAATAAGTAAAAATCAACAGATACTCCAATTTTTAAACAAAAATAAACATTTACATTCACACGTATAGAGTGATATTTTTATGAGCGTTCATTCTTTTTTGTTTTTTCTATTAATTTTAAATAACTAAACGATATATTTTTAAGGAGCTGCTGATTGAAGCGAGATATCATGGACAAATCTGTTTATTTTTATAATCTAAATCACGTCTAACAATATATGTACTCATCTTTCTGTAATGATTGATATACCTGTACGTATGGCAGTTGAAATGATATCGCGGGCAGCTCTTCTACGATTCTCTTCGCCAGCCTTCTCTTCAACCAGTTTTGCCATTGAGTTTTGAAGACTTCTATAAAGGAAGATTTCATAATGTTATCTTCTAACTAAATAACTTGACTCAATTAAAATGACGTCACTTTTCTACTGAGAAGCTACTGTACCTCCTAGCGTCTTGTAATAGCACCGACGGGTCAACGGGCGCACTTCCATGTGATGGTTCGCTCTCAGTCTTCTTTACTCCGCCGCGATTTACTTCCTCCGTTAGAGCCTATAGGATATATTTTTAATAAAACAGTTATTAGAAGAGAGAAATATATATTCAGGTTGTCAAATGAAAAGTAAATAGTAACGGGTGCACCTCACTTTAGTCATTTCTTATTCCTTGGACATTGCAATGCTATACATCCGTTATTAAGAAATGGAACCAAAATAGCGCCCAGGAAAATAAGAATATTGCTACTGCTTGATACCTTAATTTGAGAAGTACCAAAATATCGGCCACTATTTTCTGTTCTGTATAAAATTGAAAGCTAATAATGTAATGTTAGTTTGACTAAAAAAAATACTTTACATTTCACATAATGAAATTAAGAATAATAATAAGTTCATAGTTCTTACCGGCGAAGGCTCGATGCCGATCTGTTGCAGTCTCACAGTGCCGTTGTCCGGTGACTTGGCCGTCAGTTCGCGGTCTTCGCTCTGTGCTTTGGGCTTCGCGATTTTGGACGCTGAGAATCCAAGACGAGATTTCATTGTCGCATCTAAATATAAGAAAACAATTATGTATATAGATTAGAACTTGCATATATATGATCACTGACTTGATTGCTAACTCATTGGAGCACATTATCGCAAGTTTTAGTTATTTTAATGTATGAACGCAGTTGTAATAGAAATAAATAAAAGTACCTGGTTTAACCACAGGTCGTTTTGGTTCCTGGCCTGTAGTAAGCGAAGCGCGTCTCTCAAACTGATCTTTGAAATTACCAACATTACCACCTGCGTGACAAAACGGTAAAATATTATAAAATGTTGTGTTATACATCTGATGGAAAGGATTTACCGAATTTACTATATTTATTTTATTTATTTATTAGGTTTGTCAACAGTTGTTACAATAAAACATCAATAAGATCCAAAACATAGCTTAAAAAATTGCACAACCTATTATAGACAAACACAGCATTCAATTTTTTTTACAGCGCGATTAAGAAATAATTATTCAAATAATTAATAACATTTTTATTGTACTTACATAGTAGTATTGTAGTTACATAGGATTAGTTAATAAAAAAGAAAAAAAATTATACCAATAGAAAAGTAAACAGTTGAGCTCTTTATAAGTTTTGACTTATCATTGCATTTAACCTGACAACTGATAGCCTTCCATATTCATTTAGATATTGGTAAAAAACACAACATAACTATCTAAGATTCTCGTAAAAGTAGTAAAGAAAGACTGTGTTTATGAAAAATGATACGTATATGAAAATGATTGACAACTGATCACCTGGTATCGAGAGCTTCTTGGGTTTGGTCGGCGTCTGGTTAGTAGGCACTGGCTGTGCCAAGGTTAGGGAAGTAAGCTTATCTGCCGCAGACGACACCGAGCTAGGTTTGGGTTCTTCTACCTGTGATGTGAATATATGAATAAAAAATGAAATATTAAATATTATTTAACTGTTTTAAGTAAAAACCAGATCAAATTGTTCTAGAAGATCAGCTATTTTTGACATTCATAAAGCACTAGATGATGCTGGTAAACTTTGTATCACCTATAGCCTGCGACGAACGCCAACTATTAAAAGTATTCTCAAGTGGCGATAAAAGTTATTACAGTGTTGTATAGCTACACAATTTTCCGTAGCAATCATCCGATTTTAAAGAAAGATTTACGCATTCGTACACAGCTATTACAAGTTAATTTTTGCAATTACCAACGCATCATTGAAATTGCGAAAACTACTAATCACCAAGTGACGTGTTTTTAGCCCTTATATCAAACTTAAAATTCATTTTTCACCTTGGGTTCTTCCTGTTTCTCTGGCGATATTTTCTCTTCTGTCTTGAGGGGTGTATTTTTCTTTTTGACAGCTACGCGTGGTTTCTGTTTCTCTTTCGCCTCCTCGTCTTTTGGCGGTTCTTTGACTATTTCAATAGTCGCATCCTTGACTAGTTCCACTGGCCTTGGAGCTATTACTATTGTTGCTGATGATTTCAATGTGGGTTGTACTGTCTAGTGGATAAAAAAAAGATTTTTAATTAATACAATACTTTAGCTTCTACATTAGGTATTTTTTTAAACCTGCAAGGAAGTTGACATTTTAATATAATGCAAGGGTTATCATTCCGATAAGTATAAATAATAATAACTTTAAATAAACAGTAAAATGCAAGCATTATTAGTCTTACCGGTTCTTCAAGCTGAGGACCTTCAGCAGGGGTGTCATCCGACTCTTCGGGCACTGGTTCTTGTGGCGCTATATTTGCACTACTGCAAAAAAAATGACGGTTTTACTTTTTAGGGCATACAAATCTTGACTGCTCTTAAATGATATGAAACTATGAATTACAGATGGACCAAATAACTCTTCTTCCGGTATTTTCAATTACTATTGTATTTTTTTTCCCTAAACTCAGTTATATAAGATCGTGTATTTCTACATCACTGTCAAAATATATTGCTGACAATTGTACAGATGGCAGCACTTCAAGCAAAGTTTGGAAATGACTTCTATTGCAATGGAATAAGTTATACACAAATATGTTACTATTGATCTGCAGCCATTAAGATGGTCAGACATTCCTTACAATTATTTAAATAATATTATAAAAGGCTACGGCTCCGGAAATATAAAATTTATAATACCTGGCAACACGTTCCTTTTTCCTTTGCAATCCGCTGGCGGACATAGCGAGTTCCAATTTACGTTTGTTGTCCGTCGCCGATACTATTGTTCGCGTTGGCGATGGCTTTATGGCGTCTTCGCCGCCCTCTAAACATTTATTTTTAATTGAAATATTGTAAAGTTTATAAGATTTATTTATTTATTTTTAATTTTATAATTAAGACAATTTAAACTTCATTACAGTTTAAACAAAACGTTTGTAATAATAATATTAGTTATCATTTATTTTAAAGATAATTGCACAATGACTTAGTCTTACCTGCGACCAACTCCAATATCCTCTTCTCTGCAGAGTTACTTGGTTCCACAGCCATTGACGTGGAGGTAGTGAGATCTGTACAGCTTTCTTCAGGGCCAAGTTCATTCTGTAAGTAAGCAGTTTGCTAACAAGACAATATAAATATCCTTCCAGCCCTACTGCCTAACCATGATCTTAAAAAACTGGACTTTCAATACATTACACTCAGGTCGGTTTTACATTGTCACGTGTTGTTCAACAACAATTATTTTATTTATTAAAACATTAATATTAGACATTTCCTTTCATGTTTTTATCACTTTCTGGTTATTTTTATTCTAAGACGACGAATGAATAAGAGATTTATTGAAAATCTCAACAGCTAATTATTTAGATACAAATACAGAATAGTTTAAGATATCAATTTATTAATTTGGCCATCTTTCTAGGTCAAGGCATTGTCATAACACTCTTCCAGCAAAATCCAATAATCTATACTATTAGTTTGATATTGCATTACCTCTGGCGGCACTACGACAGAATTAGAGTTAGATGGTGCGGCGGGGGCAAGTGATAGTAGCAGATCCAATCTGACTGGAGTCTGGGCCGCAAGCGCCTCCGCCTCCTCCAAACATGAAGTTTCGCAGCTCATGTTTACCCACCTGCAACCATATATTTTTTTAATTTTATTTTTTCTTCTATCTTTCATAAAAAGTACTTACGCTTGTATGAAAGCATTGATACGAAGATATTAAGAGACTGCTTTCTAAATTCGAGTTGATTTAAGAGAAGCATGCTCAATTCCGCATTTAAGTTTCATTGAAAAAAATTTACAACTTTATGGATTAACTACGATACTTTATTTTCAAAAATATGTTCATCTTTTATTAAGATTTTTTATTGCATTACTGCAATAAATATCTTAATAAGAAGATTAATTAATTTGTAACTGGCTAAGCTGAATTTAAATACTATATTCATTAATCAAAATACTAATATAATAGTACTAAGAACGCTTGGACTCTTGGAGGAGAGATGACCAAGCGTAATTAGTAAATACATCTGGCAGGTATTTCAGGGCAGCAGATATTAAGATAAGGAAAGCACAAAAATCCTATTGGGTCGAAGTGTTCCGAGAGTAAATCCTGGCCTGGTATAGCATTCAAATACGCAGAACGAGATGTGCTACACTAAAATATAGATTAAATGCGTGTCTTCATAATCAATGCTTTCGAAATTTTCAATGTAAACTTATCGACTTTAAGTATACTTACGGATTATCGCAAATGTATGCAATGTCTGCTCGCTTCAACGGGTCAACGGTTAGCATGTCGCGAATGAGGGGCGAAGCCGCTGAAACAAAGCGACGTAAATTGCATTCATACAAGTCTTACAGTGACATTCATACTCTACCTACAGTAAAATTGTGTTTTACGTTGTTTAGGCTAATTATTTAATCGAGATGAAATAAATGTTATTTATGACAATAATCTGCTATAAATGTTCTAAACATATCTCTGAAGGTTATTCACTGGATTAATCACGTTTCCTTCCGTATTTTGGTACATTTAGAATTGTTTTACCTTAATTAGATATCAGCGTACGCTACATGATCATTATTATAGCTGTATTAATATTATAAATCACATATTTTATGTATATTTACTATTTATATTTTGGAATGATAATAATGTTTTTGTTAAAATATAATCATTCAATACACCTATAAACTACATAATTAATAGAACTTTTGTAATTTCGAGCGGTGCATATTAATTTTTAGTCTCGAACTCGTCAAATGTTATCACTCCTAGTAAATAAAGGGAACTTTCGAATTGTTGATAGAATTCTGAAAGTAAGAAAAATGATTTTAAAAGCTTTATTATGCATTGCTTACAAATGATCCACAAACAGGGTCTTATAATTTGTTATACAAAATAACGGAATTTTTATATTGTTATAAAAAAAAAAATACCGGTACCTATATCTCAACAAAAGGAAGCGACGTTGCCAGCTATCACAGTTCATATGCGCCGCCCAAACCGCTATTACAGGGGTTTCATTTTTCTGTCCCTTTTAGTATTCAAAAGTATTAAAGATTATTCCTTTATTTAAGGCATAGCCCATAATATAGCGATATTTATTTGGACTTCATCTATACCGTTATTTTAGGTATCGTTATGTAAATTTTACCGATATTTCGGTCCCTGCCATAGAAAGAGTCTCTAGACGCGAAGACCCCGGGCGTCTCGTCCTTCAATATAACGCGGGCGTCCGACATGTAGCCGATTTTTTAATTCGTTTTTATGTAAACAACTAAAAATTTGACGTTTGGACAAAATTTCAAACTATCTTCTGCTTAAAGTTATTCTTTACCTAAATATCTCAGACTAATAGAAATCCGCTCTTTACGATTCATGTTTAAAGTTTCAAGATGTTTTAAATCACATTTTCTAATAAAATTGATAACAGAAATAAAATCAAAATTTTGACAGTTTTATTATCATTCTCACCGGTAGCCAGGCCTGTCCGATATTTTTTGTAAAATATTTTTTTTCTTTTCTATTTATTTATTAGGACTTTTATCTTACATGTCAGTCCTATCGGACTCACCTAACAGGTATTCACAACACATAAGCAAACATTACAAAAATTAGTTTAAATCGCAGGAGGCGGCCGCAATCTGCGAAGAAGGTTATAAAGGCCAGTTGCTCCTTCTGAGACTGGTTCTGCCAATAAACATTGAACCACCCCTATGTCTCGTCTGTTTACGTTCAGTCTGGCAAACAGCGCCCGCCTCTCTTGTAGAATATAATGAGCATGGTCTTACATGATGGGTTCTTGGGTTCGTAGTAATCTCCGTTGCTGATCTGCCGCACGAGCCGCTTGAAGTTTGATCCATCGAACGGCATGGCCCCGTAGACTAGAGTGTAGAGTAGCACGCCTAATGACCAACAGTCTACCTACACAGAGAAAATTAAAATCAATAACGTTTATTGTTCAATCGTTTGATTTGCATATTTTAGCAGGGCACAGGTTTTTGAGGAGGAGGTTAGATATCTACTCTGTGCAACATATAAAAGCTGTTTAATTATATAACCAAAGATCATGTTAAAATATGACACCCTTAGGCAAAATATCTCAAAGGGTCGAAAAAGCACTGTGGCGTCTGTCATGGCTCCAAGATACGATAGGTACAAAAAATAATAAAAAACAGTGTTTGAATTTCATAAATATTGCAATGCATTACTAAACCCGTTTTTTGTGGCACAAGGTTACGAGTAAACTAAGTCTTACGACATCATATTATATGAGAATAATAAGTTTTAAACGAACTGTTAATGAAATAAAGGAAATTTATTTCAATTTAAACATCGTATTACTTTACCTCTGGTCCTATATAAGGCGTGCCTTTAACAATTTCTGGCGATGCGTATAACGGTGACCCGCAGAACGTGGATAATAGCGATGTCTCTTTAAATACATTTGACAGACCAAAATCTGCAATCTGAAAATAATATAAGAAGTCATTCTATCATTCGTAATGATTCTCGATTATTAGTTTTTGAATAAGAAAACGAACATAGTATTACTATATAGTATTTAATTCTCAAGAAAAACTACTGAATCGGCTATACAATTATTATTCGTAACTACAATTATTTTACATGCGAGTTGTTGGATGTCGAATTTTTGGCACACACATTGGTATGTGTTTTATCCGAGAATCTATCAAATCTCTACAGATGGAACAAAGTACAGAAGATTATTTCGCAAAGCACAAGACCGTTGAACCCATTATAAAAGTTCTATTATAAATTTAGCTTTTGATTTTTTTGTTAGTACTCTTACAGAGGTCGATACTCCTATACAAGTGTCTATTCCAAAATCATGTGTTTTAGACTACTACTAACCTTAGCACTACCTGTATGGTCGAGTAATACATTTTCCAATTTCAAATCTCTATGGCAAATTTTATGAATATGGCAATAATACACAGCGGTTGCTATCTGTCGAAATAATCTGAAATTAAAAAGAGTATAAGCATTAACCCTTAATTTATTGTGTATATATTAATGTAAAATTTGCAATTACCTTCTAGCCTCATCTTCATGTAATACTTTTTTCTGACTAAGATAATCATACAATTCTCCACCTGAACAGTATTCCATCACTAGGATCATTTTTTCACTGTTTTCAAATACTGAAATATTATATTAACATATGATTTACATCGATAAAAAGTCTATATTGACCAAAAACAAGTAAAAACATAACCAATTAAAAAAGGCAACCATTACTTACCTTCATAAATATGTACAATATTAGGATGTCTTACTGATGACATGATCTGCACCTCGCGCCTGATGCGGACCAGGTCTGCTTCGGACTCTATCTTGCATTTTTTTATCGTCTTTATAGCTACCTCTTGTCCTGTCTTTTTGTTTATACCAAGCTGAACCTTTCCGTAAGTACCTTGTCCCAGTTTTCTGACTATATCGAACCTAAGAAGAAAAATCTAAATCGTCATATCGTGATCTCATGTCTCGGACAGATTTATTGAAACAAATAAATTAAAGTAATCGCATAATTTCAACTTTAAATTGACAATATTTTGATGTTTTACAAACAGAACAAAATGAAAAGGTTAATAGAAAAGTTTATTTGCTTTCTACGTTTATGTAAATCATTATAAGTATAAATATGATATAAAAAAGTCATTCATGAATATAATTAAAAATTTCGTAGACATTGAAGATTAAAATTAAACATGTAAATGCGGTATGAATATCGCGGTAAGAAGATATTCTTGGAATACTAATTATTAAGCGAATGACCGCAGTTTTGTAAACGATGGACTTGCGGGCGTCTTATTATGTTCTCTTTTGGAACCAGCGTTTAATTGTTAATGCAAATGTATGCCGAGGGCACGGACCACGGTAACACATTCACTCATCATTCTCTTCATTCATTCATTTCTTTTTTCATTATTTTGGGATCGAATCACGGATACTAATTTCTTTTTTCAAATAATGTTTCCAGACGTTTAGTCTTTATTAAAATAGACTTCGAAACGTTAAATATAATTTGAAATTAATAATAATTTGAAATTTTGGTGAATTTAAAAGATTGCTTTTAGTAAAAAAGCAATCTTTTAAATTCACTTTCGTAACTTAAATTAATACATATCAAATACAAACCAAAAATCTCAGATTTCGACGGCTTACACTACTATATACACTAGTATAATTAGAATAGTATTTTGTCTCATTATCAATTTTAAGAGCCAACAGTCCGAGGGGCAAGAAAACTGGGGCAATGTTTTCTTTCAGAACCCCTTTAACGAAATGAGGGCTGCAGTTTTAAGTTTTTCAAATTTTGTTTTCAATGTTTATAATCAATTCCTGTCGTATCAACATTTATTTCTCCTACGGATATCATGAAGTGACGAATTGGGGCCCACGCATTTCGTTTTGCATACCACTGCACGACATCATATAGAAGATTTCTGTTGTTCGAAAAGACATTTGAATGAAACGACCTCGGATCTATCTACGACATTCACCTTACACGTCCTTGGAATTTCTGAGAATATCATTGAACATTGAATGATTTAAGTACATTAATCAGCAAATAAATTAATTATAAGTTTAAGAGGAATAATCTATCTGTTTAAAAGGATTTATTATAACATCTTAATATAAAAAGCAGCAAATGACTTGACACTGCCTGATGTAGGCAACAGAAGGAGTCCATTTGTGAAGAGAAAGCTGCGTCAGCAGCAGCCAAATAAACTGTCTCTACATGACGATGAATGCATAGGGCAGTAGTCAGTACTTTTATGTAAGATGCATTATATAAACAGTTTATTTTAATTAATTAAATAAGTACAACATAACTGCAAACAATATAGAATGTATTGGAGTAACGTAACTTATAACCTTTACGCCCACTTTCAACCAAAGTGTATGCGGAGTGTAGGTGAATGATTCGAAACCCTAAACTCGGTCACTGGCACGTCACTTTACGAACATATAATAAAAGCTTAGATTTTTCCTTTACCCAGTGATACAATATTGCCACTATTTAAAAACTTTATAAAATTTCGTAATATTGTTTTTAACTAAACAAAAATAGTTCATTTTAATAAATCTATACCTTGTGTCAATTAAAATATGCTTGAATGCATAAATTTAGGGATTTGGTGTACCAGGTATTGTTGCAAAAGTACGAGATTTTCGACTGTCTGTATGAGGAAAACCCGGTGCGGACGGTGCCCGGCAAGACTACCTTTAGTACATATTTAGCTACGGTCTAAACTGACACAAAATTGACGTCATTTTAACGAAATGATGTTCATTGGACATCGTGAAGACTATATAAATAATCTCGGTTGTTCACTTGCTCGCCCACCACCGTGATGGAGTCATTGGGTAGGTCGGCAACTATGACACAGTTTCTACAAACTGTCTCCAGATCGAGTTTAATGACCAAACGATGATTCGGTCATACAATACATACAACTTTGTAAAGAATGAGTAACATTAGCATATTTTACAGATATGTAATCCCTATTTATAACTCGCAATGATGCTGACAGGATAAACATCAGACAAATCTTAAGAGTGGTTTTAAAAAATTAACGCTTCTTTAATCTATAGTTTGAATTTAAGCCATAAATAAAGTAATGTATTGCGTAATGTAGTGTAATTACACAAGATTATACAATAAGATAACCCCATGTTTGAAATAAAAAATTTGATGATAGACAGTAAAATAAAAAAGAATACCATGTCAGCAATAACATAGAACTACGCTAAGGTATATCGAATTATCAAGTTTTAATTATTTTTCGATACTCGTTATCATAACTTAAAGTTTGCAGTGATTTGATCTCTGAACAATTAATTCTCACACGTGAGGCGAAATAAGAAACAAACGATCAATTTGAATGATGAATATATGTATAGCACCGTCAAATATCATGTCACCAAAATTTTTGTTTGTTACCTAATGAAATTCTTATGTAAGCTTGGGTTTTACCCAATTTTCATAGTTTTATTTAAATTTAAGATACCGTGTTTACTTATGACGATCATTAATAGTTGTTCAACGGTTACGGATAGTTGCCTTATTCAGTTAACTAACTATACGTTATTTAGGAATTTAGTATATAAACGTAAAATAATTTTGGAATTCATGCTGGGATTTTTATGATAAATAATTACATAAAAATAAGTCTTTATTTACTTATTACGGATAATACCTAAGCATGAACTAATTTCACTTATTTTGGTCTACAAGTAAATAATACATACCTTTGTTTGAGCCTAAGTCGATGATCATGAAGCCGCACATCACCGGTGTTTTCGATGCCATCCATGATGTTGGCGGTGCGTTTTACCTCGCCCACCACCATTGTGACTGAAACAAAAGGATCTTTCAACACAATGGACAGCTGTGTGCGCCTAACAATTAATCTCCTTTAAAATATCAAAAAATGTTTTAAAATTGTAGCATATGTATATATGTAGTAGTCTAAGTAAACTGAAAAGGACGAGACCGAAAAAAACCCTTAGTCCCGTACCAGCCCTCGGACACAGAAAATAATCAGCCTACTTACTGTATCTAATAAATAAAACGTTAATTTAATTGTTTGACAATCTAGGTCATAAAAATGATTGATTTTATGTCAATGGGGCCGCTTCGTATGCGTATGTACAAAAAGTTAATAAGAATAGGTTGTTTGTTAGATGTAAATTCTTTCTAATAAGAACTTGTACAAATAAGTTAAATATTACGTGAAGTTAGTAAAGGCCACCACCATACGAATTATGTCTAACAGACTGAACAATTTTTTTTCAGAACAATTTTACATGACGGTGAATAATAACAGTAATAATAAAAACCTATTTACTATTCTTAAACAACAGTTTCGTTCCGAGTCTTGAAATAATACAATCACTAATGACTCGACCGAAACGTACCGAAGCATGTTTTCTGTAGCAATTCGGGAAAACACCTCATTAGATTCATTTCTGAAGAATGCGTTTACCAATTAGTCGTTTCACTGTTAGTTAACTACTTATATTTGAGGACATAATGTCGTTGTCTGACCAGGACACTTGTTTATATTATAACTTGGCATGGTTCCATTTTCCCACCAGGTAAGACTGTTTAATTTATTCACGCATGCTTTTGAATACTAACAAGTAGTTTGAATATAGAGAAATTAGATGGAAGAAGGATGTCAGTCCCATTAAACCAAAAATTCCCAAAGCGATATACCCCTCGGGACCGACTCCAAACTGCAAGCGGTTCTTGACAACGAAATGAGTGGTGCAAGATGTGAGTGAGTGTCCAGATTATGAATATCAGTAACCAGACGGTGCAGTTAGATTTTAGATATTCTTAAATGGTTTAGAGTTCTTATAAGGTAGGCCACCTTATCCACAAACCCATGGACTGCCACATTTAATCGTTTCAAGTAAGTAGCAATATTCCGTGTTATAATCAGTGTGTTCCGTGTTATATTTCGTTAATTAACCTATTAGATCACTATTGTGTATTGTAACCAATACGTCAGTATTCTTAAACAATAAATTTAGTGTCGATATCGATAATAGAAAACGACTATCGTAATCATGATAACTTGCGCATGCGCATTTGATGCACGTGCCGATGTGGTGTAGATTTCTACTGTACCACTCGAGAAATTACCACTGCTCTCATTTTTTAGCATGAAGACAATTTATAAATATTTTTATCTAATTAAAGAAGTAAACATAAAATAATTATAACTAAATTACCGAAATCGGTGCTTAGAACACAAGAACATGTGTACGATCGCAGTTTGATAGCATCCCATTAAAGCTGTATGCATGCGATGAGTTTTGGTGTGTCCTATATGAATATCTTCTACATATATCATATTTCATAGTTTGATTCGGCGGGAAGAATTTCATAAAATTAAGTTAATCTTAAAATCACTAAAGGTGAGTAAATCATCACTCACGTATTGGTGTCGAGTTAATTGTACTACATACAACTTTTAAGATTTTCCTAAAACATGTAAATTAAACGGATTAAGAATTTATGAGAGATTTATAAAAATGCTGCAAAACGGCGGAAGTAATATTATTTTTTATAGGACTGACTACTCGTATAGATTTTACTCTTCTGTGGAACTGACATATACGTTAGTATTACCATTGCGACCTTATACATATCTCTTGAAATATAAAACCTATTTAAAACGGCCTTTAATTATCTATATACGGGTGGTTTTTTTTACGAGGCGATGCAAATATACAAACACCATCTGATAGTAAGGAGTAGGAATCTTTATGAGAATATAGCGTTGGATATACTGCCCTAGCCACCTCAAGCTTGACGGCATAAAAGGTGTCTTTTCACGCCTGCCTCTTATTGAGTCTCAATGTTAAAATTATAGCTATAGGTACCTATCTACAATAGTTTTATAAAATCAATGTAATAAGAATAAAGTTTGGAGTAGGTCACTGTATAAAATATAATTAGGAAAGTGTATCTGACAGTCCAATTAATTAGATGATCAGATAAGGTCTTCTACATTTGTATTTAAATTCTCTACACGATGGTTCACACCCTTAATTGCGTGACTATTTAAATTAGTCAATGCTACATTTACATTTTTAAAATCATCAAATTTATTACGAAACAAGGCAAAATAACTTCAAGCCTCAAGCTAATTGGGCCTGTATTCTGACGGTACGCTTTTTATTTTAAGTTCAGTGTATCCCAATCTCTCATTACGTAATGGAAAATAGATGGCAGAACTTTGAAATGTCAATTAACTTAAATTTAGACTGATATAAAAGAATATTGAAAATTCTAGATGGTGTGTAGATAGATGCTTTCTAAAATATACACTTTAATACAATTATTATGGTGAATAACCGCATTTTTCTAAATTTCACGAGATATGACAACTGTCCTCTTTGCAAACTTATTGAGAGAGCGAGACTGCACTTAAATTTTGAATCGGAGAGTGTTCTTCGGAATCAGGTCTATTACTTTGTTGAAAACGTAATTGAGTAAATCTGTGCAGTCGTATTAGATTATAAAGGTAATATTCCGACGCATGTTTTGCGACGAATGTCGCAGCAGCTGCAAAAACCGAAAAAGTAATCTCAAGTAGTTTTTATAAAGCCACACCTTTAAACTATTTTGTTTGTTACTTTGTATTGTTTGTTTAATTTGTGTGTGTAATAAAGAGTATTTATTATTGTTATTATTCATTTCATGGTAATAAACACAAACCAACAATGCCGTGGCAGTCACAGCGTGCTACGGAATAGATCTTTTATAGATAATTAAATATAAACTAATTGTCTGAGTTTTAAAGCTTCACAGGTTAAGTGACATACAAGGCCCACTAAATTTGATTTAACCGTGTCAAAGGTATTAACGATTTTCTTTAAGCACTTCGATTAACAATAGTTGAACTTTACCTATTTGTGTATATACGAATATTTTAGGTACTTACTTAAGCAAGCTATTAGTTTGCTAACACTAAACAAAATCTTTTAGTAAGACACGGAGCAAAACGAAAACAAGAAAGGAAAGAAAATATTAATTTGATATTATGTAGAAAGGCATTATCATCTCTACCTATTTTAAACTAAACATCAATCTTATTTCCTAACGGAATGTAAGCTTGTACTATCGTCGCGTTCTATTTTAAAGATGTATTGGAATCGTGTACCCTGCGTCCTTGCATCAATGTTGAACCGCTACCATGTTCTGTATCTAGGCCAGTTACTATAGGTGTCAATGTTTGTCGGTCAGAAGCATAAGCCGTTACGATGGCATTGGCGTCGTGTGAACGGTCACGTCCAGAAAAATGCGTCACAAGTAGCCAATTAACATGTGGGATAGCGTGAGGCCGGCGCGCGCAGCGTCTCGGCGCCTCTATAAATAAACAGCGCTCCGCGAACCGCCCGCCCTGCTCCCCGGCAGCCGCGCCACCGCTGCCGCGGCTGCCGTCGTCGCCACCCGGCACCGGACCAAATAAATTAAAGAAGACGTATAAATCCTATCATCAAAATGTTTACATCAACATTACTATGTTTCATTATCTAACATTATGTTTTATTTCCGAAGTCCGTAGCCAAGTTTACTATGAAACCAAAAAAACACCGCACAAATATAATTGAATTATTAAAAATCAAATTTCCAATAATATGACAATAACAATCATGGATATAAGAAGAATGTAACCTGAAGATTATTAACATGTATGTACGTAGATAGTACACATACATGTTAATACACAATATGTCAAAAAACAACTTTCTCTAATTTTTATTATTGGCAATATTCCATCCTGCTTTTATTATTCTGTCATGCATGATTCAGGTCAAATAAAATAAAAAGATGTACATGATATCGCAGCTTTAAAAACCGGTCATAAGCGAGACGGATGTCCAGTATTGGTTCCATTGACTTGCACGTAGCAATATCAAATTAAGAATAACTTCATTGTTATGATATTTCTTTTTTATTAACACATAATTAAATAAACTTTCCCGTGCGAGCCAAGTTAAAAAAAAATTGGAAAAGCAATTTTGGTTTGTGATAGACAAATAGGATTTGTTTTGCTCTTCCACGCTATCTGAAGTTCCTGCTCATATATTTTTCACATATAAAACACAGGTAGATAAACAAATTTTCTAAGACTGTGTTGTACATCCGTTACAGGACACTAAAGTAACACTTTTATATATCTATAAAATATACAGAATATAATGTAGACATTTCTTGAGATGTCTAAATTACATTCTATATATTTATAAAAAAAAATTAAAGCCTCAAAATAATGTGTTTCTGAGTATATCGTAAAAACTAGAATTACATTTGAAATATTTCTTTTTTAATCTCTATTAAATAACTCACTAAATAAGATTGGTTAACTTTAGGGATCACAAAATAAAAAGGATAGAGACTTTGATACTGAAGTGGAACTCAAAGCCAAAAATATGGAACACTTGCAGCATAAATAACTAAACTGATATGGGTAGTTTGTAAACAAGAAAGATGGAAACGTCAGAAATTAAACTCGCCCAGAGTGGATCAATTCGGATTGTATCCCGGAAGCAGTTAGTAGGTCCCGATTGCGGCGTTGGTCGGCGTCAGCGGGCGATCGGTAGCGTGGACGGCAGTGTGCTATTTCTGACTACCAGTTGAATAACCTCCAATCAACTATTCGCACTGGCCTACGAAAAGACTAATGCACCCAGATAACTGCTCTTTAGTACACTCACTGATACCCACGTGGTCATCACAAAAATCTCTGCAAGCACATCTTGAAATTCCTGATTGTCAAATTCTCGAAGACCGCGCTTGGCTCTCGTAGAATATTTCAAATATACTGAAAACTTTGCAGCCTAGGGGAAAACTCCATTTTCCCACGTTAAGTACGTCACGACGGTACACTATTAACATCAAATTATTTTGATACACGTATTGTGAATTTTCTGACCCATTGAAACAATACTTCTAGTTTATATGAACCAACGAAAACCAATAACCGACGAATTTCAATGATTATATGTCGGGAATTATGTTTATTTGCCTTGCCAAGATACCATTAGCGTTTTATTATTAGGAGAAAACTTGATTACGAACTACATAAGATGCTTTGATATTTTTATTACACATAAACAATTTTTTTTAGTGTTACACAAAACCACCTCATTCTCCTGCACTCTATTGTCGTTTACTCCTGGTTGCATATTATTGTCTTTTTTTACTTTTTCAAGTTTTGCAGTAGATAACTTGTTACTGTGAGTAGTTATTGTAGATACTGTACTTTATTATGTTAACGAACGACGTACACTCATATGTAGTAATTTATTTAAATAAGATTATTTATTTAATTGAAATTACTACGCATTCGTTAAGATATCTATTCAAACACAATTTTTCGAGAATATAACTTCATAATATGTGAACCAAAAACGCTGTTTTTACGGGCGACACTATTTATGATAATAAAATAGTATGAAAAACTAGCGTTTTCCCGCAACTTCGCATCTATTAAAATTCTTGAGATTCTACTTTGTCTGTTGCCATTTTAATGTTCATCAAAAGTAGCTGTAGTGAAAGCGCAATATTAGCAATCAAATTCAGTAAGAAGTTTAGTTTATATATAAATAAATAAATACTTTTTCATTTACGTTTGATGAACCGTTGCCTGCGATTCGCGACATTCGTGTGGAAATTTTTATTTTCGTTCTTTGGCGACAGCACTATCCTCCCACAGAAACAGTCATCATTATTTACATTTACTTCTAAATTGGCATGTTATTGCATGATAAGTTTATCCCCTGTTGTCATATACTAATTAATTTTTTGGGGGAACATTTGCTAAAACGCAATAATTTCACAAAGTTACCGAAACGTCTTTTAAATAAACCTGTAGTGTTCCTGTAGAATGCAACTGTTATGGTATTCCATAGGATTCCCGCATTTATTCGGATAACAAGTAGAATATAATGTCTTTATCTGACTCCTAATCTACCCAGTATGCAAATTACAATGTTGATCCTAGCGATGCGAGAAAAAAATGCAAGTCTTTCCCACGGAAATTGAAAAAATTAAATAAACCTTTTCAAACCATCCTTATATTTTTTTATTCTAAGGGCTATAAATTATAATATATTACGGAAATTGGCAAGCGTTGAGTAAGGTCAATTTCGATAATGCCCAATGACAATACGAGTAGTAAGGACCAAATAGAATGTTTTCGAATGTGTGCGGAAATATGTGAACTTTTCCATTGTGTATATTTATAATACTTCAATATTTATATTAGTTGATCTTAGTGAATCTTTGTTCCACTATCTCCTATGTTTGGCGATTTCATCAAATCTGCTACCATGGCTGTCGTATTGTCGTCCTTTTTTTGACAAGTTGGTATAAAATTATTAAATTTTGGTTTTCATAATAAGTATTGCTCTTTAATCATAGCTTTTATATTTAAATCTCTCGACCGTTAACATTAGTTATTTGTGTGTTTATGTTTCCTGGTCATCCTGCTCTTTCCTCTTAAGGCGACCACTCTAACAAAACTCACAATCAAAACTGGTCAATCACAAATGTAAGACAAAAATACATTTTTAAAGTATCAAATAATGTGTAGGTGTCAGTCTAGGTGAATTCCAATCGTGAATTCGAAAATGACTGACTTTTTATTCGAGAGATCCTATAGGGTGATGCTCTAAGCTCGTAACTTATGGCGTCATAGTAGACGAAAAGAAACCCGAATCAAATATAAATCTAGCTTTACACATAAGTACACATAAGAGAAGACATGAGTCATACAAAACACTATCTTTTTAATTGCACATTGTTTGTTACTATTCAACAAATGCTCAGTGGAATCAAGTTGGGTGATAAGAAGAGCTACTTCGGAAATTGCTAGGGGAACAGGACATTCGTCCGTGTTCCTAAGCCACAAGAACGGTCACTTGCGTGGACGGCTTCAAAGCACTATTTCACAGCCTTCGGAAGAACCAAGGTCACTCCCACGGAGATCAGTGGAGGTTCCGGTTAGTTTTAGTAGTGGTATTTCCAGTGTTGCTATTATCGGCGCTGGGTGAGCCGCACAGATACCCACCGCTTAGCCAATCTCTTGAAAAGCTCTTTGCTGGCTGGTAAGTCCATAAACGGATTCCTACATAAAAAAAGATATGTTTGCGTACGAATTAGTATAAAAAAATATGAAAGAGCACATTTGTGCCTGTTAGCGCCACACAGAAAAGTTTATGGGTAACTGAAAAATATGTTCAATTTGAAAATTAAAAGATAAAAGTAGTTTCACATTATTTGGTCTTCTATATGCTTAGTATTTTTAAACTAAACAACAGTTTGTAATGTGAATATAATCACCAGTTAGTATAATAAAAAGGGAGGTTTATATGTATAGTACAATATTGTTTAGTATTAATTTTTGAAATATGAAGATAATTGTAAATGACCAAAGAAATTAAGCCAACTGAGAGCTTTCATTAAAAATGGTGTCCAGTTCTTTTTAAATAATGATAAAATCATGTTTGACAGAACTAATCATCTTTATCAGAACTACTACAAAAAAATTTTGCTATGGCATATGGCTTTATTTTTAAAAATTAGATTTCTTTAACCATTTTAATGGTAAAAATATGGAGTTTGGACGCTATTTAGATAGATATTACATTTTTCCTTATATAATTCAATACCTATCTTCTACCTACAAGTCTTTTTTCAAGTGAAATCAATTGATGATTGACATCAACTGTAAATTTATGGCAATAGTCAATAGATATTATAGGTCACAGTGACAAAACAGAGCAAGATAGCATAGCCCCAAAATACAAACAATATAATACTAGGTGTATTACAACAAATTATATGATATTCTATTTTAGGTAATAATATATTAAATACTTTTGGATACTCATAGAATTTGTATTCATTATCTTTTACTATATTAAATTCTTTTTACAATATGAATTGTTATAATTGACTGGGTTATTTTATTCAGTCAAGTATAAAATAAGGTGATAATATCTTAAACTGCATCGATTCACTGTCAGATTAACACTTCATGTTGGAAGAATGGCCAGATCTACTTTAGGTTATAATACTTGGAGGCACTTTATTTAATTGTTTTCTTGCTATTTTATAGTGAATACATTTTTAAAATATTATAAATAAAATAAAAATTTTAATGTGTAAATTATGTTAAAAGTCTACAATATGTTTGGTATAAGCCCAATGAAGATGAAACCTACACATGTTAAAATAGCTATACTATGGTGATATAAAAAATTCAAAGTTGAAAAATTTAATTTTAAATTTTATTATCCTCTTTGAAATATTTATATGGAGGCTTTGTTAACAACTTTGAAATTAGGAAGTTCCAAGCTCATACTTAGGAGCAGTCATTTTAATTTGAAAGGTTGCAAATGGTCATCAGAAAGCACAATTAGTTTTTTAAGCTTGGATATATTGGTACACAAATATTGGTTATAATTAATTATTAAATAAGGGCATGGATGTAGTAGGGTATTACCTCTTGCTTTAAAAAATAAAGCCTAGCTGAGAGGTCTGATTAAGTTATTACTAAGATTTATTAAGCAGTCAAAATCAACATCATTTAAAAGTATTATAACAGCTTTAATTTTAATAAGTTTCAGTAATGTCTATATCTATTAGTTACTTTCAACAATAGCTCTCAAGAAATTATTATATAGGTAAGATAAATTGGTAGATTTCAGTATAGTGTATCAGTTTTCTTTAATAAAATATCAAAGCTTTGTAGTTTATGCCAGCTAGTACTTATTTTATAAATTTCCATAATTTTTACTCAATCATTTATGTATTTCAGGAATATATTACCTACAAACTATCTATGTCAACGGTACTGCAATATTTTCTTATTTATGAACGCGTAACATATTATCATGGGTTTACGAGTGGCAGTATTGGCTGATGATTCACACTGCTAAAGTTTACAGTAATAAGTATTGCCTGCTGATGTCATACCAGCCCCAACATAGGCGGACAAGATTTCTGCACTTGGTTTTCAATTTAAACACGCATTGCACTTCCAAAAATTTATAATTAAACATATGTTACGAAAAAGACAGAGTTTAAAAAGGAATTATTCAAGTGCGTATAAAAATTACATTCTTATGTAATATTCCTACTTTATAAACCTTTAACTGCCATTGTATAAAGTCATTACATATAATGTGTGATAAATTGAAGGCAATTTCAATATTTCATGCGTAGGAGGCCGAAATACCTTTACTTTATGTGTAATCCAATATCCAGAAGAAAGTTGCAGTCCTATTTACACAAGAGTACACTGTTATTCATGTAATACAACACACTATCACAAACTAGCACTACACCAAATTTCACTTAGTTTCATTATTTTATGGGAAAATATCACATAATGCGCCATTTTCGCAGTAAATCCGAAGGACAGCAGTCGGCGATCGCTGCCATCTTTTTTGTCAAATGTCTAAAAACTAAATATAGCGCTCCGAACGAACTCTGGTGTTATTTTTAGAAAGTACAATGAAACATTCTGAGCTCGCCTATAGCGCCATCTCTGAAAATTAAAAAAAACCTTTTAAATTGCCGCTAGATGGCGAAATTTAAATCATGAAATAAAAGCTACGACTATATGTTATCAGTTATTTATTATAGGTGGCACTAATCTCAAATGTAATGGAAGCTGAAGAGACAAAAATAAATAAGATTTTAATTTGAAAACAACTGTGAACTGAAAATTAAAATCGTAAAGCGATTACAGTGAGATGCAACGTCGAATTACAAAATACAACACATTTTATTAATTTCAGATATTATCTTTTTAAGTAACATTTACCACTTATAGCCTACACAATCGATATTTAAATAGAAATAATATAAGGTTTATATTTTAATACGACCGGATTTCTGAACAGAGTTTTTTTAGATCTATTTATGCAGTTTTTTTTCTTATGTTCCTGTTCTTAAACAGATATTTGTATCATCATAAAGACCGATGTCAACATTCCTCCCCCTATATTATAATAGATTCTTATAAATACGACTATCTTACGAAATACTATCTCTAAACGAGGCCATTGTTGTACAAAACTGTCCAGAGCCGGAGATTGCAAAGCTTATACTTACCTACTATATCCTCGCGAAATCCGGTTGTTGTCATCAGGCAACCTTTTACTTTCAGCTGTAGACCTCAATAAGATTAATACTTTTACTTAGACAAAACTTTGTAACATAATATATGTACAGATAATAACTCCTGTTATTAATATTAATATTAAACATAACAGTAATAAAATTAATAAGGTAGCACAACATTCATTTCGTATCAGTTACTATTGTTTGCTAACCTCGGCTTAAACCTTTCCACAATGAGGATTACTAAATTGTATTTATCACAATTCACTTGATAAAAGAGTACAGTGGTCAGACATGAAACTACTAGGAAGAAAGGCTAGGGCGTACTTCTCTAGCTAGCTTCGCATGTGTGCTTACCATCAGTCGGTTTCCATTCATTTCCTGTACGTAATAATTAATAAGATATTTCGTTTTACCACATGTACTTACATTAAAGCTCAGGTCCACGCAAATTAAAACTATATTTTTTAGAATGGTAATTTTATGTTTTTGAGAGAACCTTTAATTCTTACCCACAATTTTCAGAAATCAACAAAACTATAGATTTTTTTTAAAACCATTGCAATATCAAAAGCAGGTGATTGGCCCAATAAGCAAATAAGTTTTTGACCTCTTTTTATGTACATTTAAAAAAACACTTCTACGAAAACATTTCTACGAAAATTGTCTGTTCGACAAAAATATATCTGACGGACTAATTTATAGTTCGAATTCAAAATAACAATCAATGCTCTTATTTCTTATAGTAAACTATAAGAACAATTTTTAATTGTTGTTAGTTGGCAGCATTCATGGTCCGTTCGAAAATGAATGTGCTATTTTCTAAAAAAACTATAAAGTTTAGCAGGACAGAAATATGACTCTTGCAGGTATCCCTTCCGCTTAACCATCAATGATTTTCGATTGGACTACATGATAAACGACACAATGTATAATTTTTATCTGTTTTGAAATGTACCCATGATTAATATTACTGTAATCTAGTTTCTCTCACAAAATCTTTCTATAACCAACTTTTTTTTCTTTTTTTTGTCATATTTACATAAATTTAAGTGGACTTTTAATGTAAGTTTAAAATAAGCTGTCTCGATCAGCCACGAGCACAAATATTTGCAGTTAACAATCGATACGTAACACGCATGTGTCACGACTCGGTGCTGCCTGCGCCACATTACCGTCCGCCCTCGGTGAAAGTCATTACGTAATTTTGCCTGCAACAGGCTTCAATTTGAATATTTTTCAATATTTATATTGGGGATAAGCCTTGATCGTAGTTTCTTCGCATATAGTATGTATAAACTGGTAATAAAATATATTTGGCTGTACTAATGGTATCTAGCTGGTTTTTATGACATTAAAAAGTTGGGGTCGTTTAGGTGACTTTTCAAAAAAGGAATCAAATTAGGAAAATTTTGTTTGTGACTATTTTAAATTTGTTTTTCTTTCAGTCAAAATGAGCGAATAGAATAAAGAATTTCATTACAAAAACGGAAAAATGCAACGATAAATTTTGAACTAATGCAGTATCAGTAAGAGTAGCAAAAAGTTGGTTTAAGCGTTTTCAAGGGAATTTTGATGTCAAAAATTCACCGAGCTCTGGTCGCCCAGTTACTGATAAAATGGTCGCTATTTTTGAAAAAGTAGAGCAAGATCGGCATTTCAGCAGTTACGATATAGCTCAAGAACTGGGAATTGACCAAAAAACAGTTTTGACTCGTTTGGAAAAAGCGAGGTACACAAAAAAAATCTGATCGATATTTGGATGACACAACCTCACTGAAAGAAACCTAATGAACCGTTTACTCATTTACGATTCTTTATTGAGACGTAATGTAACCGAACCGTTTTTGAAAAGATTGATAGCTGGTGATAAAAATTGGATCACGTATGGCAAGAACGTGCGAAAAAGGTCGTGGTCAAAGTCTTACACCTCCCAGTCAAACTTAATACAGTACAGCCAAAGATGTTTTATTACAAGTTTATACGTACTATATGCGAAAAGACTTTTACCTCGACCTAATATTTAGCATCCCAATGAAAGTTATGGTATTATATCTACAATAATCTACTTAGTTTCTATATGATTTTGACAAAAGGAAGCCTGTCTCTCATAGTACGAATTAACATTATATTAGAGCGGTTCAACATTGCGTTATCAAAATCAAAATGTGTTTAAATGTAAGGATATATAAATATATGCTAGTTTATTAAATGAGTTACTTAACGCCGGGGATTACAATTACCTGGTGTATTTCCTTACTGTTAACTCATCGGCTTAAATCATACCTACGTAACCAACTCATGTTATGTACAGAAACAAAAAAGATAATACCGCATAAACCGCTCGTTGGTCAAATAAATAGAAATACCACTTTACTATCTCCATGATAAGTAGATTTTACTTATTATTCTTACACGCCCTTGTTTTTATTACTACATAAGTAAGTCCTTACTTAACTGAGAATATTATTATACTTATCAGCTGCTGATGTGTTATGAGTTTTACGATGCTCATCAGCTTAGGGTGGTATAGCAAGTATTATCGGTAGCTTAAAGAAAAGCACGGCGTGCAGATTTTTATGTTACGGAATTCTTAAATGGTTTTCATCATAAAATAGCTCCAAGTTCTCAAGGTAGTCGTAATTATTACACTATTTTATTTTCTTGAGTTAGCTTCAGTTGAACTCCAAAGCTATTTAAAATAGCAGAAACCAGAGATTCGTTTATTTTTTTATTTTATTAAACGGGGTAGCTCTTACATATCTCTTGATAGGGCTGGCGACTTACACGAAAGCGATTGTTCAATTTTACTGTAAATTACACTTGATTACTTCACTGAATAATTCTCTTTTTATACCTCCAGCAAGACCACATACCTCTTTCTAACACCATTTACTATTTGCTCCATAACAATTTGGCTTCAGAAAAAAAGATCAATTTAAATCTTAACTTGAAACTACCGTCAGTAGGCCTTATTATGGATATGACAAGAGCTTTTGATCAAAAAATAATGTAATTGTTTTATATTCATTATTTATTTTAATGCAGGAACTAGTAAAATAAAATTTGTAAGCCTTAAGGTTAATAAAGTTGCACATTGCTTATATAATATAACTAATTGACCGGTGAACTTTGTTTCACGGGGTAAGTACTACTAACGCCATCTATTAAAAGAAACCCGAAGTCGATTTTCCATACAAAATAACCAATTTTCAGTTGTATATAAGTTATTTTTATTTTGAAATCACTAACGAACATCAATTCATTTTTATATATAAGAAGTAGATTATTTATCAAAATTTATTATTGTTTAGAATCTTTAAATAATATAAATTGTGTCTGTCGGGTTTATTCGTACTTTAAAAATTAAACTATACAATCATTTAATGAGGGTTGTATTTTTTGCTAGATCCGCATTACTGCAAAAAATGACAAGCGCGCTGGCCGTAATTGCCTGAAGATATATTTGCCCAATAAGACAAGATTTTTTCCGATAACCGGAAAACCTTTATCTTATGTAACATTGTCCATAATCGAATTTTTGTTTTATTTTACGTAAGCGTAATATTTTGCTGCCAATCAGCGGAAAGCGGAAGCGTCGTAGACGAACAAGTTAAGCCATCTCATTTATTAACAGTGCGGTGCGGACAATATTAGCACTGAGAGTATTGATGTAACCGGCTGTTGTGGGGAGGGCACTTTTCTCTTTAGTTTCTCTTGGGTGCGCGCGCGCAGTCTAAGTTGCACCGTCGATTTAAACGAGCGTCTCTACATTACGTTACGGTTCATGCAATCGTCAGCAAGTACGCGATAAATACAATTGTGTGTAAATTGCCAAACTTAAATAGAACGTTAAAGTAAATATTGAAACAAGAGTGTGTGTGTGATTGGGAGTAATATACAGTTTTATAATTAGTGGACTTATTGCCTGGCTACACAAACTACAGGCAGGGTTTTTACGAGGCACCGAAGGCGTTTAAATACCTGTATGTATCATTTCGTATTAATAATTAATTTAGCAATAAGTTAATTATAATTTTGCAATTCAACTAACTTGTTCTTTGCATTATCTGTTATAATTTTGTTAAAGTACGTTTGTGTAAGTACAATACATTGAAAAAATCTGCTTATATATATTAATATTAATTGCATATAGTAAATAATTAATATAAGTAAAGCTAAGTAAATATAGTCATGTATATATAAACAAAACATAACAGCCCATAACAACTATATCATAATAGAGGCTTTAATGCGGTCCAACACTGGGCGTCCAGCATTTTCTCCAGCACCTTACCCTCACAACTGTTGGATTACGAATTTGATTCGTAGTCACGCCCGTCTTTGTTAACATGACTTGTTAAAAAAGTAACAGATAAAGACATTTCGTCATTAACATATTATTTTCCGACATTTATTTTCTCTCAAGTTCAGCAGCATTAAGTTTTGTCCAATTGCTAATACTCTGTTAATACATGGTAGGTACTTTTATAGGTCCAAAAACGTGTTTTAAACTTCGTTTAAGTTAAAATGTTCCGCTGTATGGCTTTGCAGGAAGCACAACATAGGTAAAAACAGAGTTTTTATGTCTAGTCTTGTGAAATTTTGAATCTGTTAACTGATTCTTTATTACCTCGATGTTTACATAGGGTCTCACCATTTACGCTATGACTTCACAAACCTCATTCTATGACCGGCCTTCGACGAAGACAATTTTATTATTATAGAGTTTTAATTGATGATTTAATTATTGTTATTTCAACAAGAATAATAAATAATATATTGGCATAGTTCTATAATTAAGTTATTGAGATTGACCAAAACTAATAATATAAATAAAGTTACCTGGATGAGACTGTATAAAATACTTTGCATTTAGTTTTGCGGTGTAGGCTCCACAGAGGGTCTGAAGGATATTAATATTAAGTTTTAGTGAAGTATAACCGTATTTAATGTAACGATGTAATGTGAAGCTGAATTTATTTTTTTCTGTATAATCAAAAGTAAAATCAAAACACATTTGAAATTATAGTAGTTCATATCTCTAAACAATAACTTTCTATTATTGCAACAAAAATTATATAATTATGAATGGCATGACATGACATGACACGAGCGTGTTAGAATAAATTATTGTAACATATTGTTCAACAAAGGATCTTCTTGCAACGTTTTATAACTAGCTTAGTGTCTATTATTATGATAATGAGCTTCAAACAAGAAAGCGTTATGTAGAGTCGACATGGTTTGAAATTTTCTCTTTCTGTTTGATTAATATCAAAAATTATTCAAACACTTGAACGCCTGAGGATAAGTTGGCACACGCATAATAAATGAGTAATAGACAAACTAACTTATTTCCTCACTTACTCAGTAAAAACCTTATTCAGTAAAAAACAGACACCACTTTACAATTGCAGTCCTGCGATGAATTGTTTTCAAATTTCTAAAGGACTACATTTTTTTCAAGTCCTGGATATTTGCTCAGCCTCATCGAGAATTTAAAACGACTAATAGACATAAGAGCACTGTGTCAAAATATTTATTTTACTATTTCTTATTATCTACGCTTATTTCGGAATAAGCCCACGAAGTTGCGAATAAAGTTTCCATTCCTTGTTACGTTACTAACTGTTATTGACCAGTTTGTTGACCAACTTATCCCTAACAGTTACACTCTCCCAAACACAAAACTAGCAAAGAAACGTAAATAAAGGTAATATTGATTATATCCATCATGGCATTCATTACCCACATTCTATAATCAACTAAAGTGATTACATGTCTCTCAATATATTATACAGGTCAAATCTCAGAATAACGAATACCGGAGTATCGAAATTTCCAGTATAAAGTAGCTGTAATTTGTCCCCGATAATCTTTCATACAAAATGAACCAAAATTCATTATAGCGAAGCCGATCTCAGAATAACGATTTTTTTTTCAAAATTTTAGAATGATGGTTCAATTTTAGACAAAAATTTCTATGAATTCAGTTTGTTTTTGCCACTAAGCGGTATAGCACGGGTTTATAAGTGATTGCGTAACATATGGTTCACAAGTGATAGTCATAATAATTTTGGTTTTTACATCTGTACCTACTCATCTTTGGTGTTTTGTTGTCTCTAAAACTTTTTTCTAATACATTGTTTTTACATTTTAATTGCGTTCATTTCTTAGATTTTTTAACACATCCTTGGTGATTCGCTGTTTCTAAAACTTTTTTTAAAACATTTTAAGTTTATCGTGTTTATTTGATTTTTTCGTAAATTTATGCTTTAGTTTTTAAATTTTTTTTCTACAACCTTTTGATTAAACAATTTTATCGTATTTACTGACAATGGACAAAACACGTCGTCAATTCACTCTTAAGGAGACATTAAGTATTTTAGAATAAGTCGATTCTGGAAAGAAAAAAAATGAGATTGCCAAAACACACGGCATAGCACCTTCCACCATAAAAAAATTCAGTATAACGAATTTTCAGTATAGCGAAGCATATTCTTTAGTCCCGTGAAATCGTTATACTGGGATTTGACCTGTATATATAAAAATAAAACTGTGAGTGTTTCGAAATAGTTCAAAAAATTTTTTGTAACAATTTTTGTGCTATACTTAATGGCTTGACAGAGATTGGACCAATTAATAGAACAATAGATAGTTATTTGACATAGTAGCACACTCAAAAGAAGTAACTAGAAAACCAATTGACTTGTATGCAATCGTTTTATTTCTAATCGACCTCTTTTTCTTTGGTGACTGTTCTGGAAAGAATTAACAATTGAACGTTGTTCTCACGGCATCAAGAATTGCAATGAACACGAAAAGTAATAACTCAATACGAAATTTGTAATAAAACTGTTACCAATAATTGTGCAGTTAGTATTGACTGCAATTTTAACTGCACAATTATTGGTAAGTATTCTTATGATGATTTATTTAGTTTTAAAAATTACTCAAGTACCTTAAAAATGAAATTGTCTAACTGGTAAAGACCAAATTTCGTTAATAAATAAACTGAAATAGCAAAACCTTTGTATCTATAAAAGAAGAAAAAAGATACCAACATTTCATTGTAATCTGTGGAGCTGAATTGTATAAACTACTCCAGGGAGTTAAAAGGCTCTTGTAATATTCCCTTGGTACACTATATCGATACCTTCCGCAAAATCGTTGATTATTTCCCACACCATTAGTTATTTCAAAACAATGACCTTTTGTCTTTCGCACAGAGCAGAAAAATTACAATTTTAAATTTACAATTTTAAAAATATATTAATATATTTTTAATACGTTAATACTAATTTGATACGTTAGCATTAGTATTGTTTGCCGTTGAATAACTTATATCCCAAAGGAGACAATTGGTGAGATTATTTAACGAAAAACTTACTTTACTTTCTAGAAAAATTCTATTTTTTATACTGGCTAGCCTTTTTTTAACGTTCTCGTTGAATATGCCAGTATGTTCTTTTTGGAACTCTACAATTTTACGTATAAATTGTGCTCGAATTCACTCAAACATAATCCGCGGTACCAGTTACGTAGGTATTAAATTAATGACAAAATTGAAGCACTCATTGTGCCAAATTGTCAGTAGAGCCGCCGAATCAGACCGTGACCGAATCGACCTCGTAAGAAATAGAAATTATTTCTTAAACATTAAAAGGTGACTTGATGATGATTTTAGACAAATAATAAAAGTATAATAACAAAAATAATATTTGCAAACATCGCAAGTGCATGAAAATAAAATACGGTTTAGTTATAAGACATTGCAATATATGAAAGAGATACAATCATTCAGAGCACGAAATAAAATCCAGCTAACTCCTTAGAAGAATTAAGCTTTAAACAATTTGAATGCGCAAAGGCAGCAAGTGGCAGGCCGCAACTTGACTAGTAACGAAACTAGGTACGTGATAAATTTTTTGATCGCTAATGCCTTACGAAAGAAATGGGCGAAGTAACGATGCATATAGGCTTTAAAGACTCATTGATTGTACCGGTCAACAATTTCAATAAAATAATAATATTACTTACTGATGATTATGTATTGGATCGAAATAATATGAAATGTAATATTTCTTGTTTAGGTCTTATAATCTAAAACAAAAATATGTATAATATTAAATTAGTTAAACCGTTATCTAGTATGCACTTTGAGTTAATTTAAATGCATGAGTGTAAGAATATAATATTATTATAACTACCATAAATTGATAATACTAGTTAAAAAAAAATGTTGTCTTCAGCAAATTGCAGTAATGGGCAGAGCTTATAAGATTTTTGTTGCGGCACTGTGAATACCCTATAAAACTCCCCGGTATAACTACCCGCTGCTTTTTAAGGTGGTGACGTGGGTTCTGTTGAAGTAATTCACCAGGCCTTGTGTAGGTACAACCTACAATACAATACATAATACTACGTCTATACTGAGAATTACAAGCCAGAAATTATAGCAGGGTGCATTGTAGTCTCCATAGATACAAGAAAAATTTTATCCTGGGACTTCAATTGCATTAAATTTATCATTTGTCTTTTACCAGTCCCCTAGCATCCTGTTTTTAGTGAATCTCGTGTTTTACGATAGAATTGACATTATACTATTAAAACCATTAACCAATAGAGAAACATTAATAAGAGAGTACCTACTTTTTATATTTTGCAAAAGCAGAACTCAGAAATCCTTATGAATACTATGCAATCCTTAGAGTAGAGTTGACTATTTAGCCTTATTAAAAAAGGCCCTTAATAAAAATAAATAGTATTTAATGAAAAGGAAATTTTCATTGATTCGGGATAACTACTTTGTTCAAACTTTTGTAACGTAGCTTAATGTTTATATGACAGTAAATTTATAACTTGAACTTGACCCATAACTTTATCAAGATAATCTTAGACATACTTTTTAGACATGATCTTTATCATAACACTCAACATAAGTACAAATAAATTTGCAATTTATTCGTTAAAACAATTTACCGAAAATGGTTTTTAATAATCAAACTTACTTCATTGATGCAGACGTAGACCATACGCTAGTTTGACATAATCGTTGTTTAAAAAAGTGCTTGTGTTTGAAACATATAATACCAAGAGTTCGTCCTAAAAGCGGTTAAATTTGCTACTAATTATTAAAATAAGGACAAAAATTGTCAAACGCGAAGTATAGTGCCGCACAGACGCAACATAGTAACCGTTCTGTGCTGTGCCTGAGCGACACTTTAATACATTCCAAGTCGATCAGACACGCGCATCTGATATAATATAGATAACAGGTTACGTTCATCAATGACACCATCATAGCATAACCAGTTAACCTACATTTGCTTTCATATTATTCTTTCAAAAATTCTTTTTGTGAAAAAATGCATGTGAGAATTTATTTTACTATCTTAATTAATTATTATCTAAAACCAATAAAGCATCATAGTGATTAGAATATTCATACCAGAAATAAAATAAACATTAAAACATCTGCCCCATCGGGATTCGAAACCGTATCCACTGGTATCGTAGACTGAATTCCAGACGGCAATCGAAAAATAAAATAATAAAGGATATCAAAAAAACATGAACCCTATATGTATGGAAGCCAAGCTTGCGTTTCTAATAACGCAGATAATGATACGAAAACTCAAAGAACTAAACTAATGTCTACACTCATTAATATCACAGACAAAACATTTGTACTCTCACTTTCTCAGAAGAATCACATGATATTAGGACGAGTTCATGAGAGAAAATAACTTATTGTCCTGCTTTCGGATGCTACGAATATTATTTTAACCTTCATAGTAGCTGTAGTTAAAGATTGAACGCGTTGAGCTCTTTTGTATGGGTGCTCCATATATATTGGAGGTGTTGCTACGTGTAACTTATTACAAAGTTTTGTCCAACATTAGTGGGATTGTAAAGTAATACTATTATAAAAGTATTACTCGACTCGTGTAACTAACAAAATTTATATTATATTACAGCTGTTTAATAATAATGTCTAGTTTAGTCAGAAGGTAATTCAGCCGAAAAACATGTCTTCAAGAGATTTTACATGAAAGATGCCTAAAAATACAAAATACATGTAAATAAAATGTCGTTTCATTTCAAGAGGAATAAATGCCGTTTTATAAAGCAAGAACATTATTTACTCAACTTTGTATGATTACATTTTATTTCAAATACGTTTTGTTAATAACTCATAGTCATGCTATTTAATCAATCGCATGACTATGTTATGTTGTCCTAATAAGTACCCTAAATAAACTTACTATAATTGGGTACACGAGATGTAGTTTTTAGTGTGAATGTTTAATTCTTATAAATTCGCGGTACATTTAATTTTTTTTAGTATTACTCAGTAATAGACCTCAGCACATTCCTTTTCACCTATCATTACAATAATATTATTTTATTTATAATACTATAGACACATCTATGTGTGTTGTGTTTATTAATAAGAAAAGTTAATAGAAATTAAAAATTAAAATACACATACATAGCTTAATATCACAAAATCAACGTCGTTTAGTCGCTACCTACTTAAAGTAATAAAATGACTATAAGTAGGTCATGATACTGACGATTTAAAAACATCTTGTTTCGAAAGATATATAGGATACGCTAATATGTTTAAGTCAGAGAAGTTTTTTAGGGAATTCAATTAAATCAATAATCATGAACCTTCTTATCCACTTAGCTGTAAAGTTAATTATTGTTACAAATTCTTAAACTCGCCTTTACACATAACACTACTAGTAGCAAAACAATAGCAGTGAATTTACGCTCCAGTGTACTTTCATTGTAGCGGATAAGCATGACACTCACCCATTATGTGGAAATTAAATATGTTCGGTTTCATTTACCGCGACCACTTATTGTCGCAAACTCGTGGCCTTTCTCTGACAACTGTGACAAATTGGCAGTCTTCGTGGTTTCATCGACAGTAATAAGTTATACTTATTTCAGTATTAACTTTAACATAAAAAGTACGTATATCTAATGAAACGAAAATTAAAAACATATTTCATCCGTCTTGTTAAGTGATATGTACAACCACTTAGAATTTATAATACATGCAGCAATAAATGTATATACATGTGTACCTTTTTATATTAATATAAAAATGTATATTTTATTTCGGATTCTTCAAAATATTCGTGTTTAGTACGTATGAATACTATGCAATTTTTATAAAAATTTGTTCAGTTGAATAATATTATTTCCGAAATTAAAAACCACTAAGTAACACTACCAACATTTCACAAAAGAAATGCGATTAATTTTTATTTTTAACTAGAAAATAATAATTCATAAAGATAACGGTAAAGGCGAATCGGTATAATAAGGGCAGACAGGCATAAAGGTAGCTTTCTCTTCGTGTCTCAGTCCCAGTGACCGACCAGTGGTCATTGGTCCGAGCGGTTGAAGGTCGTTGCAGCGCTTTCCAGCCTCGAAACGAAACAAAAAGTATATTAAATGACGTAAATTAACTAAGACTATAAGTTATTAAAATATATTAGTTATTAATATATTAAAATATAAATTTAATTTGTAATTGAAAATTAAAAGTTTTAACAGAAAGAGGACTATTTTTTTCAAATAAAAAGTATAAAAAATACTTTCGGCAAAATCCTAGACTATTTTAGGTAGCTAATAATAATATGGATAGTTCCACATAATTAAGAATATAAGGTAAAAGTAGGCTAAAATACGATGTATTTTCAATTACATATGAAGAGCAAAAAACGGTATTGCATTTTATTTTGGAACCGTCCTTCCTAATTAAAATTTTTCGATCAAATGTTTAGTTTATGTTCGTTTTGGCTATAATAAAAATACCTAAGTGATATTTGATCTTGATACTTTACATCCGAAAATAAGATGCGCCATAGTGAAAGTAGATGCTTCACGAACCTCGACGGCGACAACCAGATGAAATCAACGCCCATAGCGAATTTGCTCCAATTGGATTTCTATCAAAAACTAACTCACCGCACAAAATCAACCAATAGCTATTGAAAATTTACGTATAATTCTCATTCATTGCAGTTTCATTTGTTATTCCATTTTAGTATGTATTTGAAAGTGAAATTACCATTCAATATTTATTATTGCGACTCACGACTGGCTTTATAAAATAGGTAACTACGAACTTTAAATAAGCAGAGGAACACGAAATTTAGTATATTTTTTCGTTTGATTTGATCCTCCAGCCTATTTGCCTTACAAAAAGAACAGTTTTTAATTTATTTTTAAAAAATTTCAATTTCAGAATTAATAAATTAGAGCAAAACTCTTTGTGATTTTTTGAATATTGAAATATTCCATTCAAAATATAGGCAGTAAAAGTGTTTGACTTCTACAATTAAATCATGATAATACACTTATATATATTACACTTTATTTTTAAATATTTAGAGATTTTCGTATCTGCCAATTCTGCTAACCAGAACAGACAACAGTGAGTCGACTGTATTTGCATAACTCCTCCGTAATTACAGGACGCCGCGCCATTTCGCAACGAGAGACGCTTCATGAAACAAATACTTTAAAAGCACCATGTAGATAAATATGGTATAGAAATAATAAAAATAATAAGCTTTAGAAATAACAATAATTTAGTTTTATTTATCAATTTAATCTAAACGATACTTTCAGTCTATTTGATAATTGTAAAGGAAGTTTTTTGTGAGCATTTTTTTAGCAACGAAATGGAAATTTTTAAAGCACCTGGAAATATTGATTGATGTAAGTCTTTCTTTGATCTCATCCATATGCCAATCATAAGGTGAAAGGGTGTGGCATTGATGCTTCTCTGGTAAGTGTGTTATACAAGCTTAACAAAAAAAGCTTGATTAAAATATCTAAAATAGTTATATGTCTCTCTACACTATCATTAGCTAAATACTAAAATTTTCTAAGACTAAATTCTAAAACCAGCATTGGCACGGAATCCTAGCAATGTAGTCAGGTTTTAAAATGCATTCTATCAATCAATAATCAAGTCGACTTCCTAATTACGGGTGTATTTCCTGACGATGGCTATTCGGTGTCGACACCGGCCAACCACCATAAATTAGACGTCGATTAGCTAAGTTTCCAGTTGGCTACACAGAAATATTGTGTAGGTAGTGCTAATTACATTTTTATACACTCACGTTGATATAATTAGAAGAATATTTTAAATTCAATACAAAATTACACATAATAAGAGCAGGCATAAGTGATAATATTTATTGTATAGGAAGTAATCTAAAATCTGGGTTATATATTAAAGTGAAATTGTCATTGTGTTTCTACGGAATCTACACTAAACTTCAAGTTTCGCAAAATAAAAAATTAATTGAAAATACTGATATAATACAATATCAATGACGAATTGACGATCTCGTGTTGCATAAAGCGAATAAGGTGGATTAAGCTACCAATGCCCAGCTCCTGATCAGAGATTGTGCTTGTTGAAAAACTCTAATTTGTGACTTGTAACGGACACTTAGTAACGGAGACTTTCGGGAGTAACGAAATACATTAAAATATGATGAATAGCAAAATTATGGTTTTCTAAATTTATTTTCTATTGTTATTTTAAACATACATGGCTTCAAATAGCGACATTGTATTTCAGCCACAAAATACAATGTTTCTTTTATATATTTCAGTGTTTCCTATTCTTACTTTGTACTCTAACATAACGTAGTCTATATGTAATTTCTAACACAATATGCAATTCATATTTATAGCTAAATAATGACTCTATGCAAACTGCACTTTAAAAATGGACGTAAAATCTGTTATGCACATAATTTAAAACTCGTTTTCTACCAACTTAATATGGCTTAATAGAACGGGACATTTTCTTATACTGTACCGTCAATGCTAAAGATAATTATTAAAATTGTAGACTAATGTTTGAGGAAGACTAAATGTAGGAAACAGGTCTAATATAGACTCAAAACTATTTTGTAATTACCATAATTTATTTATTCTACGGCTATAAACCTAGCCATGACGTCCAATGACACACTTTAATTATATCTAAATAGAAGAACGTACCTGTACAAATCATTGCTTTATTTTCTTACGAAAATTTGAGAAATACCAAGCATAAAATATGAAAAAGCTGAATGTCATATACATTTTTTTTAAATACATATATTTATGATTACTTACTATTCTTACTTCCACCCCATAATTAACACTTTGAATAATGTGATGTGTGTGTGTGTGTAATGTGTAATAATGATTATCCAATGCCTATAGTAGATAAGTAGTTTTTAAAATTGATTCAATCGTAAATCATCTAACGATAAGGTAGCGGACATCAGCCATTGAAAGACAATACATTTATTGAAATTACACAACAGCTATTCACATTATTTCCAGCATTATTTGGGTTCGTAATGCCGGCGAACCGTAAAATTAGGGCAGTTTGCCCGAGCTCAGTCAATAGCTCTGGCCGACATATTCGCTATCATCTATATTCAATTGGAAAAAATATGTGTTGATATATTTATCAACAAAGCATAACGATTACAATAAATAGGAACACAGTACTTAGCTCAAAGCATATTTCATAGCACTATGCTATTTACTAATTGTCATTTGTTAAGATAATTAAAAACAACATAACGAAATCTTATGAAAATAATAGTATTAATCTACGAAGGTTTATTACCTATCTACTATTATAAATGTAAAAAGATAACTAGAAAGCAAAGGAAACAATATATATAAATTATGTATAATAATATCTACGATATTTTCAGGTTTAGTGACTAAGAGGTCAACTTGTAGTTTATAAAGTGGAATTGCATTTATTACTATTTCATTGACTATTAGTTTATCCATGAAATTAGTGTATTAATATACAATAATTAATAAAATATAATAATGTTAAAAGATAATAATGTCCTAAGTTACCAGTGGTCAGCCACTTACTGCTAAAGGCACATCTGACCTCGTAACTACCTTTCGCTTTATTGCAATTATATAAACTGATACTTGTAAGTGGGATATATTTTTTGTGTGTCGGTTGCGCTAGTCCTTGTTTATTGTGTTAGGTACATGCTTTATTTAACAATAAACAGTCAAATTAAAAGTTTTATTAATTATGTAGTCTAAGAATTAATAGTTATATCGCATCTGTCTGATAATGTTATAGCACAAACCTAACGCGTAGAATCAAAATCAAACTCGCAGAACTAAACTCACCTTGTAAGATGCAATTACAGTCTGAACACAAACATAAAAAATAATTATAAAAACTAAATTTGTGCGAAACATAAAGTAAAAAAAAAACAGAAAAGGAGTGACATGGAGAGTTTATCATTAACCGAATATTGAGGTTCTATACCCCTAACCTTTTACTATTTAAAAGTTGTTTAACTGATAAGTAACTTCACTGTCAGTCAGATTAAATGGGGTGAAAAAGAAATCCCCGCTTTAAACTGAATAAACTCAGCACGCACTATATTTTGATATTAAAATTGATTCTAATCCATAGATTTTTTGATCCACTATAATAAATTTATTGCGGAGAAGTATTTGTAAACTAAATTACGATTAATAACTGCTTGCGTCTCTGTTTTGAGACTTACGAATTCACCAGTAACAGAACGGTTTTATTGTTGGCCACAACATACAACACAAAAATATCTCATAATTGAATCAACCATTTAATACCAACTAGTTAACAATTGAATGCTAATTTACTCACTTAAATTTACGCAATTACGGAGTTTTTAATACTGTGTTTGAAAAACGGGTCAAGTTCTGAATTAAAACTTAATTAAAACTAAAACCCATACATTTTTTGGGATGTAAAATCAAATTTAAGATTTCTTTTTTTTTAAATTATATGTTTTTAAATATATTTTAAAGTTTTCGATTCACCTTCATAATTCTAGGTTAAAACGGCAATATCCCATAGGTTTTGGTGAATCATTTCCCCCTTAAAGCCGCTTTCTCTTTACGTTGAGTCTCATTACATTTATTCTTATGCGAGTGTCAAAATATTCAGCTGTATCTTTTGATTGCGTTGACTTAGGAGTTTGATTAAGACAGCTCCAAATGCAGACTCGATTATTTAATATTAATTTCAACTAGATTGTTTGACAACATTCTTAAGAAAAAAGGGTTCCAGGTGTTGGAGTGCGCAACCCAAAAAATAAACGACAAAGTAAAATGTACAATCATTAACATAATTGAGTGATCATTTTAGACCGTTAATTCTTTCGTAATTAGATGTAATATGAAACTGTCTCTATCTGACTAATAAATTTTCATGCTGTTATGAAGTTTTTTAAAGACCCTACATTAGTTATTTACATTACACAAAAAATATTTTTTACTTCAAATGCAATAGAATAATCTCATGACTACGAATTTTAAAATTAATTCATGTCGTGGTTCGGTACCAAAAAAATGGCTTAAATGTGTTTTTACTTATAGATATTTATTTATAATTCGATGCTCCTAAGCTACATAAATAATGGAAGATAAAATATAGAAACATTACAATATATAAAACAATCTAACAATGCCTTTTACAGAAAAAAACGATACATAGGTGTCATGAAAGTGTATACAATTCAGCAAGCATTGTTGATATTCGAGAGAGAAAGAAGAGGATTGTCATTCTAAAAGCGAATGTAAACATTCCAACTGAATAAATACAATCAACAAACAAACAGGTGCATCCTGAAAGCCCATTTACCTAAATACATCTGAGATTTCGCAGTAGCTCATCGGCATTCTGACCACGACGGTGCTGGGGGACGTGATGATTGTGTACATATTGTTGGCCACAGGAAACCTTGTTTCATAATGTATTGCTATGCGACTTATTTGGAGACCAGGAAATTTTGTTAATGACGTAATTATAACTCAAAGTCGATGCGAAGAAATAGTTTATTTATACTTCTTTTATTTATACATAGCACAATTGTTAATATATTTTTACTTCCTCTAATAATTTTTCATAATTAATGTGCAATAAAATCAGCTTTGCTGTTTAAAGTTGTTTACTTAAAACTTTTATCAATGCTTTTATATTTTCAGTAATTCAAATCAATTTTGATATTTATGAATTGTCTGCAGTGCCTTACGTGAATGCCGGTGCGCGTGGATGGCGCCGCATGCCTGGCGGACGGTCGCCGTTCTCCTCGCCGTGATCTCCCTAGCTTTAGCTAAATGTAAGTGAATCATGCATACATACATATTGTAAGAAGGCTGCTACGTAACGTTTTCCGAAGTCTCGAATCATTGAACATCAACTTTAACAAACATAAACATATTGTTTATTGAAATATCATGAGGTGACACCCTAAATGCTAATTATATTTTTGTTTTGACAAATTTTAGTCAAATATATAAGGACCGTATTCTGTTTAGGGTGAGTGCGGTATTGAACACACTTTATTTAAACCCACTCATGTTTAAACACGAGTAGGTTTCTCTAAAGAGCCGCCTCATTATTTCTTGGTAGCTTCAATTAATGCAGTTAGTTTATAAGTTTAGCAGTATTTTACCTTGTAAAATACACTGATCAACTGAATTTATAATTCCCGTTAGAGTAAGAATTTCCTGCATAATGCAAAGAGGTTGGGGTCGTCATAACGGTTCCGTTCTACAAGCCGAACCGAGATACGTGGTGAGAGTATTGAATGTCTTATAGCATTAAATGTCTAATCAGACGCGAATATTTTTTAATGACGTCCAGGTAACCAGTAGGTATTTAAATTACAAATAGATTATTGTGCGTAAACATATCTGTGTATTTCATTTAGCGAAATACATCTAAATACAAGTGAAACATACTAACTTTACTTATATATACTTATATACCTAATCTCGGTTAGTTTTTTAATTCTAAAAGACGATTATTAAGTATAGAAGCAATTTATTTAACTCAGAAACCGCCTGTCAGTTTTTCTGTCACGCACTTGAACTTAAGTAATACAATATAGAATACGTAGTTGTACGCATACTTTACGCAATAGTCTGTACACATGCTTAATGTTCGTCTAAAATTATTCTGGGGTTTCCTGTCCCACTGCCTACAAAAACCAATTGCATAAGAGTGAGCATTGTACGCTCACACAAATATGTGCTAAATAAGAACGTGCTGTTTGTATACCTAAAACCTATAGGTGATTGCGCAAGAGTATACAAAAGGAATCAACAAAATCGGTACCTATATGACAGTTATGAATGTAAGTAGATGTTTGAGAAAAAGTATTTATTTAAAAACTTAAAGTTAGTGAGTAAAGTAATTGAAAGAGGTAATGAAGGTATGTTTAACTGCATTTAATTAAATGTAATATGAAAATCAAAGGATGCGAGCTTCAAGAAATTACCAAAAAGGCTAAACCAAAACATGTTTGCTAAAATTCTATTAAACATTGTTTCGTTGAGCTTTTAGGTATTTTGGTTGGTATAATGAATTAAATAATAGTATTCTTTTTTTAACCGAGCATCACTTTCTATTCTTTATTATTGAAACAAAAAAATCAAAAGCTAGAAAAGATCTATTGTCTTATATCTGATAAAAAAAACTTAATTTTCCCACCATTTTCGCAGTGGAAGCGGCCTACTTTCATAGCCGTGCTACATACACACTACCCTACAGCAGATAGACGGAACAAGGTGGCTTTTAAATGCAAAAAGCCTGTCGTTCACCCGGAGACTGCCAGTATTCAGGTTACCGATACCGTAGACACCATTTACAACATCGTGGACTGTAAAAAATATTATTACTTATCATGACTGAATACCTACTTAAATCATTATATCAAACACAAAAGGCTTCTATTCAAATATCTAATGAACTTATAAACTTCGATCGAAAAAAAGGACTTATTCATTACATTCCATCCATCACCCGCTACGTTACTTGGCACCACAGTATTATCACCAGGTTTATATTTGCGGACTTTACCGTCATATACAATAACTTTATCTAAAGTTACTTGCAAAATTTGTCCAGAATAGAAGCATATAGAATATAATATATGCTAAAATAAGCTTAAAATTCGTAAAAATAGCGAAAACACTGGCGACCTCCATTAATGCCAATAACTTATCTATTCAAAACTATTGTCCCGAGTCTTGACCTACATATAATCTTGGTCTTGCCATACATAAGTTATGCAATTAAATTATAGATATTTTATTAGATATTATTATTGAAATTAGCTCCTTATGTGTTGAAGATATTGCATTGTCTTTAAATTTTTCTGTTTATAATAAAATTATATTATCATAGGTTTTCATTTTATGCACACATAATTATGATTTCTTTTAAATGAATATTTAATATTAGATATATTCAAGTGGGTCATATGTAGAACGAGTTATAAGAATATTATTACTACGTGGGCGCAGTTCTATGGTCTTATTCACAATAATTGTCAGCACGACTCTTGACAATTCTTGTAAGTTTAACAGCAATTTCTTGCTGCTATAAACCTTATTATGATTTGATCTTTGACATTTTACATTCCTTCGTACAATATGCCGACTAATGGTGATATGGTCTCTTTTATGAAAGAAAAATATCTGAACGTTGACCCCCTTTTCAGCTAACCGGTTCATATTGTCATGGAAAGATATTGCAAAGTTGTTCAGCCTTAAAAATTTTAAGTGGTAGATAGGAGTGCGTATTTACACTAGGAAAAACTATCAAGGGGGTAGTTTGTCCTAGTATTGTCGAACTCTGAATCTATCGCTATCGCTTTTATTTTGACGTACGCTATATTTCCATTGCCACTTATCTGTTTTAGATTGTGACGTTTTACTTAACTACGCAATAATAAAATTATTATTGCGTACTACTAAGATGATAGCTATAATAGTTATCGCGATTGATATGAGGTTACAATATAATGTCCTTGGTTGTGGTCACACCATATATCGAGAAAAATGATTAAAGCAATTTTCCCCTATGTCCTATTTGAAACGTACATAGTAACAACATATCATGACGATATGTTATTACTATTTAACATCAAGGGCGCGAGACAGAAGACAATAATTTCTAAAATAAAAACATGATATGCATATATTTTTGGATATAAAAACACTTTAGAGATTCATATCCTCTTCACTATTAATAATAGTAAACATTAAGACTAGACAAGACTAATTCATCATGAACAACTCATATAAGTCGGGGTGACTGGGGGGCTCGAGCTTACCCTATATCAATGCGATTAGGCCTTAGTCAACCACGCTGGTCTAGTATGGGTGAGTCTACTTCACACATAACCTAAGAATTTCTTCACAGGTATGTTGTGCAGGTTTCCTCACGATGGTTTTCTTTATTGTAAAATCTATGAATAAACGTATATAAGATTATTTTTAGTCTAGTTTAATTTCGAGTTTCTACTATATAATCTTAGCTGAATACAATATAACATCTAAAATGGTGAATTCAGAGAAATTATACCATTCAATTGGAGCGGTTAATTTTTGACAGTTAGGACCATGGCCGTTTCAATATTCATTAGATGGTATTGAAGTGATGATAAAATCGAAAATGAAAGCTAATATAGAAGATAATTCTCTAGTAGGAAAAGCGTACCCTTTGAATAGGAGTTGATAACATAGTCTAATTACTAAGACACACCTATTGATTTTTACACATTAATTAAAAAACTTTACTAAAGACTATATGAATAGAACATTGAATGCAACCTTCGTCAGTTCCTTCCTGTTTTATTTTTTCCGTTATATTGTTTCAAATTAACAATACACTAGTTAAGCCAACATGATGTTATTATATAATATTGGGTATATTTTTCTTTATAAAAAATCATAAGTTCTCATTAGAATTAATAAGATGTACCTGTTTTAAAACCTTTTTAATAGTACTTAAACAATATTTAAATTTTTAGGTAAGCTTCATTAAATTTGAGTCTCAACTGTTAAACCACATATTTGCCTGTTACCATCGTCATAAATATAAATCCTTATTCCCAGATGCGGAACTAGAGCCATGGCGAGGAGCAGGACGGCCGGCGTCGTTGGCGCAGGAGGCAGAAGACGAGCGGCACGATGCAGAGATGCTGGCCGCCGTCCGTGCTTCCATGCGCGACTGGGAGCTCAAAAGGGCGAGGACTAGGTAACTGTTTAATTGCAACTATAAAGATTGGTATACTTGCGGCAGTAACAAAACACACGACTTCAGTATCTAAGTAAGGTACCTATTTGTTTAGCTCTGTAGAGATAAATCATAAATCATAATGGTAAATTTTAGTGGTAGTGGTCATAAAACTGCTTTATTGTTTTATCTTAATTTACAGAAATAAATAAAATTTGGGTTACTTTCACTATTTATAGCTATCCCTTAATTCACAGATTCGTATCCGCTCTTCATAGCTGAATAACTATTAGAATATTGTGAAAAATCACGGATCTATTATTTAGCTACAAATAAATATACTTGATTGTGCTGACTCAGGTCCCAACAGCTCATCTAAGTAACAAGGAGACGTATATGTCTTAGTCTGCAACATAACGCTTCATTTTTTAAAAAGCAAAACCAATTGTCTCTGCTCCTGCTACCAGATTAACTTTTGTACCACGAATAAATATAGTCCAACTATAGTAACTTAAGCCAAGTATGACAGATGAATATTGCGATGAGCAGGAAAATAATTAACAGTGCTTATAAAAACAACCAATAGAAACCAGCTTAGATTATAGGATGTAGAGTCCTAGTCGAATATTAAGTGTTTCTATAAATATCTTGAATAATTAATTAATACCAACTGATTACAACAAAATTTAGTTACTATTTAGAAAATGTACTTGCCTTAACTTCACAAAAACTAACTAACGATAGTGTTAAGACCACTCCAGTCATTGATTTCTATTAAACATACGTAATTACATAATAAAACAAAGCTTTATTTATTAATATTTATTTTAAAATACTTTAATATTCTCTTATATTGGCATATAAGTCAAAGATACAAAACGCACTGACAAACAGTGATTAGCTAAAAGTATTTTTAAGTATAAGTGTTAATAAATGAGACCGTATCGATTTTGATATCATCATATTATCTAAGCAACAGTTGGATAAAGTAACATAACGGTAACGTAACTATTTACAAATAGCGCAAGTACTTACCTACTCCGTTAATGAAAGTGAATTTGACACTTTCCCAATAGACCGTAACAAGTTTGTTTCCTTATCATTATCAACTATAGGAACAAAGTTATGCATACAGTTTACAGAAGTTATGATCGCGTCCAATTTGTGTTGTGTGTGCCTAACAATTTGCAAGTCTAACTATGTAAACTGGTTATTGAAAGACGAACCCAGAAACTATTTCAACTTCTAATAAAAAGTGTAAATAAAATATTTAAATCTCTCTCGAATCAAGTAATTTCTCGTATACTCTAATACTATGACACATCTATCACCGCGTGTGTCTATTTATTGGAGAAAACATCAAATTAATTTCATTACAATCTGTTTATCTTAGTAAAATTCCAAGAAGCAAGCGGTTATTTTTAATCACTTTCATTCGATTAAGATGAGCGTGAATGAACAATTACGTCGTATATCATTGCAGTCTAGAACGGACATGATTCCTATCTCACCGAATGGAAAGCAGTAGTAGCGGTAGCTTAGAATGCACATAATTATTATTAAGTATTAGGTATAAAGACACACGCAAAGCCATTATATTACTTTATATTGTTTATTGTTAGATTTTCGTACGATTTCACGTATCTTCGTGTAACGCCTATCTGTTTTATTATGCCCTCCTAATAAAACACTAGCGTGATTATGGAAAACCAGGTATGGCGTGGTCAACGTTAAGAGCTATTTAGTTATTTTTAATAATTATCTAGATCACTATCTTAAATATCTTTCCTTAACAGTATTATTTATCAAGAAATCAATGAAAATCGCACTTTTAATCTTCTATCAAACCTTAATTTTTGTGAGAGGATATAACAATATAGTTCTAACTGGTTTGCATAACAACTTTTATACTATAAATAATCGAAAAAATTAACCTTAACTTTAAAAATTACTTTCAAAAGGTCAACTAACACTTTACAAAAAAGTATCTCAGTTGCTCACCAAAATATGTTTATAAATAAAAGCTTTCGCCGCTCCACTTTCTAAAGCTTAAATTTATTAAATTTAGCAACACCATGTTATTTAATTAATATGCTGTGTGATGGTAACCACATTTACACACATAGTCACAATCATTATTCTAAGTTATAGTTTTATAAAATTTTCTTAGAAAAGTTTTTATATTTTATTTTCTTTACAAATAAACAAGTAGTGTGAGTTACACCAAGTACGGCTGGACCGATTGTAATCGCTTGTTGTTGGATTCGATTCCGCCCCGTATAGCAAAATAACAATCCAACAATCCACCATCGAATAATATCAAATACACGTTAAAACAACATTACTTTAAAAAATAGAATATAATTGTATTTTGTAACATTTCATCTTTTACCGTCCCCTCCACTAACTGGCGACGTCACACACAAACATAGTCATATAAAACCTATTGTGGCAGCTATGTGGGCGCTAAACAGCTTACTTTATCATACTACTGGTGGACCTGGTGAACTTTGTTGCACAGACAACCTGCCACTAACGCCATCTATTAAAGTAAGCCCGAAGTAGCCATGGAGGAAATGACAGCTTTAATGTTTAGCATGTCAGTTAGACAATTTTCCATACTAAATAGCCAATTTTCAGTTTTATGTTTTAAGCTTTTCTTTAGGATTTTCCTAGTTGTTTTTATTTTTAAACCCAATAAAACTCCATAAAAATTATTCAAATAATTCTGTTTTTGGGTGTTAGCGAGACTAAGGAACATAAATGAAACACTTTATTATGTTATTACAGGAGTAAAAGGTCGCAGGGCAGCGTATGCTACGGCGAGTTTGGGTGCTTTGAGGATGCGGGTCCTTTCGCCTACCTGGAGACACTACCAAGTTCACCGCAGGAGATCGGCACGCACTTCCTCATGTACTCCACCGTCAGTAGGTAAGATATGTCAAAAAAAGCGGCATGAGAGTATGTTCATCATACTTCAGAAAAATGATACAGACCTTAATAAACATTTCGAAATGTTTTAAAAAGCTTATTCGTTTATTTTTTTACATAACATAATGTGCCTAAAATTTAGTATGCGCCTTCAAAATCAAACTCAGAATCTAATGGTGATCAAACCAAGAATCTCTAATGTAACCAACGATCTTATATGTATTGTATTATATCTTATATGTAGGTTCGGATTGACTGATTTGAATAATTTCTTTAATGTTTAGTTCATTTTAATACTTTTATTATTTTTATATCTTATCGTATATCCAGAGGCGACCAGCCGCTCTTAGCAGTGTCAGCTAGCAATATGTCTGCGGCGTGGGGCTGGGCAGCCCACGCGTTCGACTCGGCGCGCCCCACGCGGGTCATTGTGCACGGCTTTGGCTCCAACTGCGACAACGTCTGGGTCTACGAGATGCGATCCGCTCTGATGGCAGTGGTGAGTAATTACATGATCTTGACGCCAATTACATATTGAGCCAAAGATATCGCTAAAAATAAACCAAGTCATTAAATTATGGATAAGACTATCTGAGAAAGATTCACCAATGTATTATATTTGAAAAGAATGCAAGAGAAGAAATTTCTAAATTGATTCTCTCGAGAATTTGGACTTAGACGCACACGAATTAGAAGAGCATCTGGTTAATGTTGCCTTGTATGTTTTTACTTTCTATAATTGAAAACTGTAGAGAACAGTGCAATTTCTTTACTAATACTAAATGTCTATTTATCATTACAGGAGGAATGCAACGTCGTATGCGTAGATTGGGAAGGTGGTGCTACTATGCCTAATTATCTTCGTGCCGCTGCTAACACAAGACTAGTCGGAAAGCAGCTAGCGATGCTGCTACAAGGTAATCTTGTTAGAAAAACCATATTTTTATACTAAAAAAATTATTACTTAATAAAATTTCTTGATTAATGAGATATTTGAACATATATTTTTAGGTCTAGCAGAGCACATAGATTTAAGATTTGAAGATGTACATCTTATTGGGTTCAGCCTTGGCGCTCACGTTGCTGGATTTGCAGGATCTGAACTACGAAATATAAGCAGAATAACAGGTACAGCTAAAAATTACTTTCGAAATTTGGTAATAAGAAATGGCCAATATTAATAAATATATAATTCTCTTTTTTTCATAATTCCAGGGCTTGACCCAGCTGGCCCCCTCTTCGAGTTTCAAGACCCTCGCGCGCGTCTTGACCGCTCTGACGCTAAGTTCGTGGACGTGATCCACTCGAATGGAGAGACCCTCATTTTTGGAGGTCTGGGGGCAGCTCAACCTTTGGGACATGTTGACTTTTATCCCAACGGTGGTAGAGTCCAGCATGGCTGTTCTAACTTGTAAGTAGTTGGATGACAAAGAAAGTAAGCCAAAGTTAGAAATAAAAACATTACTCAGTATATTCTATTGAACAAAATTATTTCCATGTTTTACCTTTCAAAGTTATGCTCAGGATAAAAGTTATCTAGTATTGAAAAATCAGGCCCTGTCATAACCGTATTTATAGCTAAAAGCGATAATTACGATTACGACTATATAAAAATGATAATTATGTTTAAACTTACTCTCAGTAAAACACAAATTATTATCGTGAGTGCACTACTCAACTCAAGTAAGTCTTTTTTCAAATTATTCAAATCAACTGAAGTGGGTAGTACGTTCTTATGGAACTAGAAAGAAACATCTTTGACAAGTCAATTGAACACGTCTACGGATAAGTTTTAGGTACCGTACTCCATCGTAATTAATTTTCGTTATTCGTCATTTTTCAACTAAAGTTATCCATGGTTATAATAAAAAGCTCAATTACACTAATTTACAATTTTGTCTAGGTTTGTCGGCGCTGTGTCTGACTTGGTGCTACCGTGGTCGGCTCCGTCCCCCGAGGGCCGTTCGTTGTGCAACCATAGACGCGCTTACAAGTTCTTTACAGATTCTGTCTCACCCAAGTGTCACTTCCCCGCCTTCCCCTGTGCCGACTATGACAGTTTCCTTGAGGTTCGTTATTTGTATATTGTCACACTTTTAGTTAATGTGGCCATTTATAATAATTATATTTATCATTCCTCCAAAACATAGATAATAGGTAACTCTGAATTTATTCATATTGTACTAAGATTTATATATATTGTAACCAGATTTGTAAGTTTCATAGAAAATAATAAAAATAACTTATATACGCTTGCCTTCATTCCATTGAGCATGGATTAAGTTAAAGTTCAGTACTACTCTGTACAATACAACCAAAAAAAGACAGACGACCGGTACGTCACGTTTCTTAAGTTTGTAACAACTAACTAACGTCAACTAACTTGACGTTACTAAAAGTTATCGACTTGAAATGAAGAAGCTATGAATAACTTAAATTTTATTTAGTCCTGCACAACGGAATTATCAATAGAAATAAGAGCACAAATGCTTGTTGTTGCACTAGCGTGTTTTTTCAGTTACTAATGAATTTTATAAAATTAAAATTTAATATATTATTTTCAGGGTCGATGCTTTCCATGTGATGGACAAAGACGGTGTGGTAATATGGGATACTATGCTGATAGGTCATTAGGACGTGGACAGCTTTATCTTCTTACTAGAGAAGAGGAGCCGTTTTGTGGTAAATAATTGACCTACCCATTTTAACAATTATTATCTACACGACTATAAGTCACTTGGTAATCAACTGATAAAAAGGTATTTTAGCTCTCAGTATTATATAGTCTTTCTAATAAGTATTTTATCAAACAACGGTGTCAATATTTACTCAATGCACCTAACGCGCAACCTATACAACGGCCATGGAACTTATGTAACATGGATTTCACAGATTAATAACAAGATTTTATGATCAAAATCCTGACGCATCACAAATATTTTATAAATGCAATTATTTCAGCACATCAATACCACATATCTGTATGGTCACGCATCGAAGCCGGAGAGAAGCCAAACTTCGGACGATTAACATTGACACTACACGGTGACACCGGCCTCAATGAATCCTTCCCAATGACCAAGTAATACCACTCATATATTTGGAAAAAATGTCACTCATCGAAAAAAAAATTACAAAACTTTACAATTATTCTTTCATAATAAAAAAGCACTAAAATATTAGGGTTCTCTGAAACCTTTTTTAGACTTCAGCTAAATAGCTTACAAGCAGAATGCTTTTCCAGTTATTTGAAACGGAACAACACTGGAATATTTTAATGGTAATGGAAAACGGCGCGAACAATATTTTTTTGAGTCCACTCATTTTCTGATGTGTTTGAGTTCATCAATATAAACAACTTCATTTAAGGGAAATCACGAAAAAAAAGATTTTATATGAAACGAAGGTTTTTTCCGTGCACTCATAAATTCCTGTTGTATTTAATTGCGTTCTCATTTGTCGTACAGACGAGAGAACAGTTCGAGCATCGGCGGCGCCCGTTTCTCGCGCGTAATCGTGCCGCATCCAGCGCTGGGAGTGCCATTGCGAGCTACACTCACCTATGCCGCCTACTCCGGCTGGCTCAGCGCTGGTGCCCGTCTCATACACATCGATAAGCTGCTCATCGCTGATAGCTTTTCTAAAACGTAAGTTACACCTAAAATAAAGGAGCTTTTACTTCCTAACCCCAAAATTCATAATGCCCTTATGTTACACCTATTATCCGAGTATACGCGTCAAGGCTGGCAATCAAATGTAGGGCCCGATTGATTACCATAGTAAGTTACCGTGGTCTATGGTCACAGGATACTCATGAGTGAACAGTCCTGTAAATACAGTAGAAAACGTTGTTTATTTCTAACATTCTTTTCAACTTTATAGCTCGTCATTCTGCAAAAAAGGTCTACACTTACAGTCGGAGGAATCTATTGAGCTCCTTCTTTATCCTGGTGATTGCAAAATAGAGGAGGTAAGTTTATAAAATTATAAACTAATTATTAATAGGCAGCTGAATTGGACAATTAACAAAAATTTTTCATTCCGTAGGATGATTTGCGGCAAAATGGATCCAAGCGCGATATAGAATATTTAGAAAAAGATAATGGTACTAAAGGTTTGACTGATCCCGTTGACAACGAACTCCGAGAGGAATCACCTCAAAGACCGTTCGTGCTCGTGGACAACTCTGAGTGGACCGACACCGACACCGGGCGCGCCTTCGGTATGACCAATGTTAAAACCGCTCCTAGTGGCATCGTGGAAATAGCTGAACCTGTACTCAGGCCACGCCTTAGAAAAACACCGCGACAAAGATCTGAGGCTGCCGATGACTTTCACGAAATATCAGAACCTATTCTTCGAGCTACTCAACCTCCTCGACCCACTATCCAACCTCCTCGACCGCCTTTCCAATCTTCTCGACCCACTGTTCAACCTCCCAGATCTACTACGCTCCCTCCCGCGCGAAGAGCAAAAAATTACGACATACCTACGACACCAGCCTATGACGCTCTATCTAGAGGGGAGCGCGCCGAAAAAGAAGAACCAAGTTTTGCCGTTCAATTTCTCCCGTCGAGGTTAGCATCGTTCATATCGAGAGCAGAGCGGTATGCTCGAGATACCCTTCTTCCTCTAGTTTCGGCTTATGCTCCTCGATTGCCAATATTCGGCGCCCGAGAAATAGTACAACCGACAGCCAGATATATACCAACAGACGATATAAACACGACAATCTCGGTGCCGATCCCGATGCCGACATTAGAAATGAAAATCGAATCTCTGCGTTCATTTGGCCCACCAGGAGAGCGAAGAGAGATAGAGTCACCCGAGGAGCCAGATATATCTGTCCTATCTACTACCACGACGTTGAGCACTTCAACTACGTCGAAAACGTTCGTGCCAACCACCACTGAAAAGCTTCGACCGGCCCCGACCGAAATGTTAAAGATTGTCCCAGGACCTGCGGCTTCTACTACTGCATTGCCTCCGGTGGCACTACGCAGCGATAGTGAAAAGATAGTAATCGTGTATCCTAGTAATGCTAGAGACGAACGAAAGATTCGGTCACACTCGTATCCAGAAGAATTGCAATTCGAAGCATTATACCGCCACACTGCAGCGCCAGCACCTGTCAGAGTGGACTTGCCGACCTTTGCTCCGCCTACTTCAACCTCGGGTCTGAGTTCTACATCACCGTCCGAATCGGATTCAAGATATATACCAGTTAAATTTCTTAAAACAGATGACTAAATTCAAAACAGTAACAGTAATGAATAGAAACAAAGGAAAAAGTGAAATTGTTGTAACGAATATTTAAGTAATAAAGTATGTCCAGAAAAGAAGCTAGACAACTTGTATATGTACAAGTAGTCTAACATCTTTTAGTAATGACTTAAAATTATGAGATATCGACTGATGCACTGATCATAAAAAGTTAAATTCGTAAGAAGTCTCAGTGTTTGTTATAATTTGTTAAGCTTAGTTGAAATTATTATGAATGCCTTAATAGTCTATTTAGGAGAAGGTTGTAAATAAATTTAGATTTTAAATAGGTTAAGAAAACAACTACTTTATAAAATAAAAACTTATTTATTATACATCCGTGCATTAAATGGAAAATTAACAATACACATTTGGAAAATCAATAACTATTTAAGAAATTAAACAAATCTTCAACAACAAAAGAGTGATATTTATGATAGACGAAATTAATGTTATTTTCTTCTTTAAACATTTATAAAATTACGCACTACCTGAGAGGAATGCTAATATAGGCGCGCTTAACCTAAAGCATCCATTCACTGCTAATTTCATCTCTAAATATTTGTCATTTAGTGACTCAGTTACGTTTATGTCATTTTTTAATCTAATTGGATCGTTAAGTCTTACTTCATATACTTATCGGAATGCTGCGTTAGAATACGAGCAGAAGACTTGGCGTCCAAGAACAAAGTATGTACGGCTTGGACGTGCGCGGGAGTGATCCGCTGGCCGCCATCGGCCCGTGCAGCGAGTGCCGCTGGCGTCAGCAGCTGAGCGGCGTATCTGTACAAAATCGACAGATGAATTAGAGTTAGCATAGACTAACCTATATATCCTACGGGATACCTATGTATCCCACACAACAAGTTTGGGCTGTTGTTGTAGCCAGCGTAGCATTGATTCGATATTGACACAATCTGCCCCCTTATTGCCTAACTCACAATGCAGTGAAGCAGCAATGGAACTACTATGAAAGAAATGTCATAATTCCATTGCCACTTCACTGCATTGTGAGGTATAGCGTATAGTACACAGTAATGATCTTGAAGAGGATTGCCATTGCGATAGATATGAAGTTACACATTTAGGTCCCTGGTTGTAATGAAAGCTGTTGAGAGCAGTCCCTATCACCACTGTACAGCTCTCTAAACTTTCTGACAAAAAAGGTATACCACCGTGACCAAGCGTTACTTCCGAAGAAGTTCCTCAATGATACTTTATAGAAATTCTCTCATTAGATATAAAAGTTAAAATAAACACACTGAAAAACAGGTATGAAAACCACACTGAACAATAATCCAAATTTAGATACAGGATTAGGCTTATTGATAAGTTGTAATTGAAGAAACATAAAGTATCCTGTTCTTAATTTACGATATGGCGTGACATACTTAATAAATCTTACCTTAAAGTGCTGTTGCTACCGACTTCAGCTAATGCAGATAAAGCCTCTTCTTCTATGGATATACCTTCAGTAGTAGCTCGCAATTTTAAAATCTACAACACAATAAAAATATTAACATAAAATATAACTACAATTATAATTTATAACATTATTTCGATGCAAGAAAATAAAATTGTTTTATACCTGTAATAGCTCCGCTTTATTATAAGGTAATGTACGAATAATTAACAATCTATCCAATAGATCTAATGGTATTCCATGTGGAGAAATAATATCCTCGGTACCTCTGGAACATATAATAAAATGAAAAATATACGATAAAAAATTCATTCAATATCAGATTTGAAAAGATCATAATTTCAAATACCTAATTTGACAGCGGCCTCGGTTTGTAGCAAAAATTACAATAGGGGCAATAGCAGATTCTAATGCACGATGCAAGTATGTGAATGTTTCTATATCCAACATATGAACCTAAAAATAAAAATAAGATAATTGACATTGTTACATATTTTAATATGTAGAGAATGAAAAAATATGGTGTTATTTGAAAAAAAAAACTCTTATTTTGAAGAACATTATTTACCTCATCAATGAATAATACACCAGGCACCAATTCAGCTATACCTTGATCAATGTATTTATTTACTACTTTGTTAATTTCTTTCCTAAGCTTATCTGTAAAAAATGATTAGATGAAATCATGTGTTTTGTGTGTTAATATTTTGACAGAAGCAACTTTAGGAATGACATGTAATTTTGTGTTTGATATATTCTGAATGTTCCCAAACACAAAGCAAGATCTATTTTACCCATTAGAGATCTAAACAACTTCCTTTTAGTGTCATTTAAGTTATTAGTTAGCTTACCAGTAATTTCAGTCTTCTTGGGCTTCATGAGCTGTCCCATCATTGACATGATATCATGACCACCCTGAGGCCTGGCATTTGCACAATCCAAGTCATGTAAGGTCACATCCTGAACTACTTCTTTTTTTTTGTGGACATCTCCTTTTGGCAATGGTACATATTCTTCAGCCTGAAAGATAAGCAAATTGAATTTGGTGTAAAAGTAATAATAACCATTATCTATAGTGAAGTAGTCAATATAATCATCTAAAATATGAATAATATTCTCATTGGATATATTTAATAAGTAATTAAAATAGCTGCAATTACTTCTAGATCAAACTCTGTGGCAAATGTATCACTTCTTCCCTGACGTTTCACAGCTCCAGAATTTGCTTCTATGTAAATAACATCACCCACTTCAACTTTTTCTTTTTGTAGAGATTCATAAATAGTTGGATCTAACTTCAATTGCTTTGTTCCCTTAGCAGTTTTAAGTCCAATTATTACATGTGATACTGTCTTGCCATAACCTAAAATCAAAAATATTATCATCTTAATAACATGATAAAATGTATAGACATGACAGGTGAAGAGAAAGATAGTTTCGTATTATCATAAATTCTGTACAGGAAAAAAGAATATTAGAGTGAAGTCCTGTTTATTAACATCTATCAATGCCACCAGACACAGCAAACTGCATGTCACTTATTACCTCCTGCTGGATTTTCTGTTTCAACAGGTGTCAACTCAGTGACCTCTCCCTCATATACTTCTTTTGTCTCTCTTATGCGAAGGCCAATCGCACGGCGAAAGTTCTCCATCAATACTTCTGTTTTCTTAATCTCTGTACTGTATACTTCACTGCCAACCATAGGACAAAACGGTACCTATAAACAAAAATTATATACTTTATAATTATATACTTTTTTCCATTATTAGAGCTTTTTCCATTCTACAGGACCCTTAGATCCTGTCAACCCCATTTAAACCAAATTTACTTCAGTTTTTAAACAAGTAACAAGGGTAAGTAGTGTCATAATTTCAATGATATTTATTTATATTTCTCATTATATATCTCAGTTATGATGATTTAAAAGAAATCAGTAAATGAGTTTATTTAAATAAAGATATTTTGACTTTAACTTTGACAATATATAAAACCTTTGTATAAAAAGGTAAAAACTAAACCTAACCTTAGCCTTAACCTTTGTGTAAACCTTTTTTGTTTACTTATTATTAAAATACTCACTTTGTTGCCTAGTTCCTGAGCAATGGCCAAGGCAATAGCTGTCTTTCCTGTTCCTGGAGGTCCAGCTAAAAGTAAAGCTCGACCTGCCATTTTCTTACTTCTAATCATATCTACCACAATCCCTGCTGCCTAAAAATATTTAAAATTTAAGTATATCATTTCACTCACACTTTTGATTACTCAAAAATTATAATAGTATAAAATAGTATCATGGCAAATATAATACGCCTTACGTTGGGAAGGCTAGCTCTCTTTTACGCTACTCAAGTCTTGTGGGCATGCAGTTCTACAAAGGAACTTCAAAATTCAAACTATCATACATAAAAAATTTGAAGTATGGACCGGCCATACTGCAAATTTTAAGGCTTGCGCTTGGAACAAAAAATTTTACAACAAACAACTGTGCTCCATGGTAACCAAACAATCATAACCTCAATGTTGGATCAATATTCAATATGCACTGTTAATGAACGCTATAATACACATAGACATGAGGCATGTAATTTAGGTTTAAATGATATATCCAAAATTACCTCTCTTGCTGATTCCTGACCCACGAGACCGGCTGCCATTTGAATTGGTACTCCATTTTCGTCCAAACCCAAGCCTTTTATGTGACTGTGAGCTGATATTCTTTGAGTTTTTGCAGTACTCTTCACTTCTTCTATTTTCATTTTTGCGAAAACACGATAAGTTTTTAAATTCAATTAGATTTTTAAGCACAAAACAAAAAATCGCCCTATTTTTGCAAACGACAAGAATGAATGAAATGAATGAAATTGTATGCTTAATGATTGATTGAATAGAATGAGACTACCACAGATAAAATGACTTATTAGTTCATTGTTTAGTTCATAAAATATAGTTCATTAGCTCGGTTTATAACAAAACAGAGAACAATATTAAACGAAAAAGCAAGTTTATTAGTTTTTAACCATACATTCGAACCACACAAAAAAATTACGATACAAGAAAGAATATTCGTTAATTAATTGATTACATAAAATTACAAAATATTCTGAACGCACTATTTGATATGTCAAAAGCAGCTGTATTATCCAAGGGAATTGTATAGTAGCATAAATGTATGCTTTCTCTTTTCTTCTTGTACAAATGTAGATAAGTTCGCACTCTTTATTAAATGAGAAATCAGTAATCAGTAATAGTCGAAATATATCTGCACCAAAATATATTTTTTCTTTTAGATTTTATTAAATATTTTTATCCAGAAGAGAAAATGCTTAATTATAATTTGTTGTGAATTTAAGTTTGTATAGTAGCCTCACATTTGTGCACTAAATCTACCTTCAAAGGTAGTTGTCACAAAAGTGCTGGCTGGCATCACAGCTGTGATGGATTATACGGCCCAGAATTTAGAATATGCTGTTACAGTTTTCTATAATGGAGAGCAGGGTGATCGAGCTAGAGCCCATACATGGCTCACAGCCGCACAGAGAGTTCCAGAAGCATGGAATTTCGTGTGGGAGTTGCTGCAACCGAACAAAGTAAGAGCTGCCGGCGATTTTATTTCATGCATGAAAACAATTCATTTTGATGGAATAGTCTCGTTTGTATTCGAACATTATTTTTATAAGGAAAATAAGTTTTATTTTTTATAAAAATGGTAAAATAGTATTGTAGAAAAATGACTAAACTAGTTAGATGCAAATCTTATGTGTAATTTACCTCTATCCACTCTAAAACATGTCTCTTTATAGTTTAGAAAATTTCCAAAAATCTATTACAGTATTTTATTTAAATGAAACTAATAAAAATATCAACATTTCATTATTATATTGTATTCATGATAAAAATAAACTATTACTTATCTGTTACTAAAACTAATTTCCAATTAAACATCTTAAAGTAGGATATATACATTATATAATAGTAGATAATCTAATTCAAGGGCACTGAAATACAATTCTATGGTGCTACAACACTACATACAAAAATCTTGAGATGCTGGAGTGAAGTGCCTCCAGAGAGTCATGAGGAATTAAAAGAAAAGATACTTCAAGCTGTTTTTGCATACTCAAAAGGACCTAAAATAGTTACTAACAGATTATGTATTAGTGTAAGTATTGAAAATATTTTCTTATCATTAGTAGCAATGTTTCATACGATATTTCAACCCAAATCAACACCTCATCAAGAATATGAGATACAACATCTCTTTCTTAACTACTAGCGACTAGTGATTTAAATTGTTTACAACTCATAATAACTACTTATACCATTATATTTATTTCAGTTGGCAGCATTTATTCTACAGCAAGGTACGACAGATTTAGCAACCATATTGAGGCCCCTTTCATCAGATGATAATATGTCTCTACTGCTAGAAGTTCTAACTGTAATACCAGAGGAAGTAAGAAATAATAATCATTTATAAAATTGTTATTTAATTCACAAGAAAATGGGAATGTTAAGTGTGCTTAAATATTACCTTTTCTCTCTGTCTCTATTTTTCCCTTATATAATACCCTTTCACCCCTTCTCAGACTAATATGTGGCTACCTCAAAAGTTAAATTGCTTACATGATGATATAATTTATTCATGTGTGTTGTAACTTATTCAACAGTATAATAGCATGATAATGGGCACAGCTCTCCGTGCTAGGAACAGAGCTGCTCTTCAACAGGCATGTCCTGCAGTATTGGATGATATGCTGAGGTGTCTGCAAACAGTTTATAAGTAAGTATAATTTCATTTTAATATTTAGTGCTCTTATTTAAAACTAAAGATATGCCTTGGCCATAGTTTCACAATTTCTTATGTGTACACTGCCAAGTGCCATAGCCGTAGCATGTGGTTATACAAATGTGGTATCTCACCCAAATATTGTGTTTTGTAGGTTCGCCGCATCAAACAATTCAGATTTGTCAGTAAATTAATGACACATTTTTTGCTAATGATTTAAATGTTCACTTATAAGTTCAGCTTACAATATGAAAATATGTATGTACTGAATTTTATTTTATTTTATATGCACAGATCTTTCATCTAAGAATTTATATATTTCAAGTGACTACAGTAAAGAGCCGCCATCAGAACAAGTAGTGCAGTCTTGGTTGAATGCAGCGACATGTGCATGTAGCTGGTTGACCCTCGGTGGAGAAGAGTCACTTGATAATGCAGGAACGTTAGCAGACCGCATGCCACTCTGCCGGACACTACTGACTGTTGTACATTTACTCTACACGTATGTTCCAATTTCACCGTTATTGCTGTTGCCTCGTCAGGCATATTCTATTTCCAACAATGTATTCTTATAATATGAGATTCCCAATGTATATTTGGGAATCTCATATTATAATAAAACAAAAATGGTAATGTTTTTAAATATGAAATTAGGTACAACGAATGCGTGAGTGACACGGCGTTAGATGTATGCGAAGCTTGCTTATCGGCTGTGCGGGCAGCGGGGGGTGGCTACGAAGCCACACGGTACCCACAAGCAGCCATGGAACTATTGAGTCAACTTGCTGCACTCACTACACCTATTATGCAACGAGATAATGTTCCTAATTCCATCAATGAGGTCAGTAATCTACTATTACCTAGATAAAATTATCTAGATAAAAAGACAGTTCAATCATTTTATTATTAATTTATCAAAAATTCATAATTGTTAGAATTATTTGTCAAATAACCTAATTGCACCATATATGCATCACTTTTATTATGTTGTATTAATTTTATCCCCAGAGTAACTTCCATAGCAAATATAATTACTTCAACCCTTACACTCATAGATATTACAATTTGAATTGAACATTTTTTTTACTCGCCCAAAAACACTCCTAAGAAACGAGTAATGCATTATGAGGCAACGATATTTTGTATGAATCAGGGAGCAACTCTGTTTGACAGCTATATTAAATATAATTTTGATTTAATGGTTTCATAATAAAAGTTATATCTATAAAAGACTATCCAATGATATTGATTTTGTAATAGCTTTAATTATTTTAAAATTCACTTGTTCACAATACTAAGTACACATAATTTATTAAAGTAAATGTCCATTCATAGTCTTTTTATTTGTATTTTGTTATGTTTATAAATAATTATTACAATCTGTCTACTCTGTCATCATCCCTATTCCATCGATAAGGTCAGTCATCAGTAATCAAATTAGAAATTAGGAAGAGATTTTAAAATCATTGGAATTGATTAAATCATTTTAAACTTTACCAGCCATTTTAAACTTTACAGTTTTCATTTGTTTTTTATTTAGTATTTCCATGTATTGTTCAAATTTTATTTTTACCAAGAGAAACAGAGAACAGTTTTTTTTTATTATTATTTTATTCAGGAACTGTTATCCGCTTTGATAACATGCTGCGTCGCACTCGGCGAATGTCACGTGAATACTCTAGTGAAAGCCACGGAGGGTAAAGAGGGTTTTAAAGACAATACCGAAGGCGCGCGACAGTTAATTGAGTTGTTATTGGCAGCGCAAGCGGCACCTGGACATTACCCACTGCACGAGACTAGATCTAACCTGGTCTTCGGGTTCTGGTATATGTTACAGGTATATTGTGTCGTTTTTTGGATTACTAATAAGAACAACATACTTACAGAACTCATATTACAAACACGCGCATAACAACACGAATTACGATTTGAGTGTTGTTATGTGCATCACTCATCGAACTCACAATCAGTCAAGTACACCCTTTCTACACTTAACGAGAATTTGTAGGGCATATTGCTGGGTATGCCTCTTAAGTAGTCATGCATAAGATAATACGTAATTGGAATGACTTAAACATTATATTTACAATTTATATGCTTTTGATGTACTTTTCTTCTATAATGTTAGATTTTTTAGTATTTTATTTATTAAGCAAAAACAAACAGCTACATTATAAATGCTTAATTCTAGAGGTTATTATAACTTATTTATCAATAATGCAGCCCACACCGCTAATCACGGGTTACTAAAAATTCCAATTATGACTACCATATACCTACCATATAATCTTGGCAGAATAAATAAAAACAAAGAAAGGAGCATGTAAATAATTAAATGTCATGGAAAATTATAAACTAACTTTAAATTAGTATTCTTTCCGTAACCAAATATATAAAATGGCTTAAAGAAAATTAAAAAATATATCGATGAAACTATTATTAAAAGACTGCCACCCGACGCTTAGGACAACGCAGACCCGCATTTGTCCGACATTTTCTCTTCTAGAAAAACTATCATTGGGTTTTCTTCATACTTTAACATTCCCTTACAACACATCTCGCACTTTATTTTTTTTGGTCCTTCGAGTAACAGTTTTTGGATTACGATCTCTCATCGACTTTAGGGACTATAGATAACAACAGTTATTAAACAAACAGTTAAACATTTCTATAATGTTTTAAGCTAAGTTTTTATTTTTCACCAAATTTAATAATTCAATTTTATCTTTTGGAATAAATCATAGGTTAACTTCTTTATAACAATTCTTTTATATCATGCTCTCTCGGTTCATAAAATCTCCAACCTTGGAAGGAACTCAAATACATTTTCAAACATCTACAATCTAAACTCACGTTTTACATTTATTATTCATGTGGCATAAAATTTGAGAAAATAAGTAATAGAGGCGGAGCACGCAGCAATACACACAATAAATTTACATCGTAATGGGCTTTACTTTCAGGACGAAGTACTCATTGTGATGGAAAGTAATGAGCCCATGAACCCAATTTGGAAAGAAGTCTTCACGCGGTTGCTGGATACGCTGGTCTGCAAGTCTGAGGCGCCAGAGGATCACACCTTATCCAAGGATGATATGGAGTTGCTTCGGTGCTATAGACAAGATATAGCTGACACTGTGGTTAGTTTAAACATTATATAATTTTAAGAGTTGCAAAAAAACTTAAAATTGCTTTTAGTCTAGCTTAATTTATATACTTGTTAATATGACTGCAAATATTTAAGCAATATTATTTGAGTATTTTTTCAGTAATAAAATACAAAATATTAAAAAATTCACAGATGAGTATCGTTACTGTCGGTATTTTTTTATAAACTTAAAAACAATATTCTCACGAAGGCTACAATAGAGCTGCAATAATAAAATAAAGCTAAACCAAATTATAAGAGCTTAAAAAAGTCTCTCGTAATAGTTTTTAAAACATGCGTGTGTTTTTATGAAACGACGTTTGTATGAAATTCCATAATCTCTCGTGTCATTTAATAATGGAAATATATTTTTACTCTAAAACACGGAGGTAACTTAACAAAAGTTCTATTTCAATTTTGAGCTGGTTTGAAAACAGAAGCCATTTATTTAAGCTAATTAATTAACATGAAAAATTATCGATTGTAATAATTTATTCATCTGACAAAATGAGTTCTAGCAATGAAACTTACTTATGATGAATGGACTTAGGTATGTGTGCTTCGGTTTCGTCCCGGCCCACTTAACACGTTCGTTTGATGGACGTCGTTTTTTGTAGTAATGTACTATTTTTACCATTTCTTGTTGAAAGTGATATAAACTCGGGCGTGTGTAGATGTACTGCTCCGGCGTGCTGGGCGAGTGGTGTTGGTCGTGCGTGGAGGCGCGGCTGGAGCGCAGCGCGGGTGAGGCGGCGCGCGAGGCGGCGCTGCACGTGTTCCTGGCGCTGGGGGACGCCGCGCCGCCGCAGCGCGCCCCGCCCGGCCTGTTGCCGCTGCTGCACCACGCCGCGGCGCAGGCGCACGCTGCCACCGCGCCGCGCACGCTCAGCACCGCGCTCGACTGCCTCGGTGAGTCAACAGAAGGGACGCATAAAGATAATTGTAGGGAGCACAGATCAGCGCCGAAGGGGAAAGAGCCCTATGCAAGTACCCTCGCGCTCTCCCGTGATTCGGTCCGTATGCCGCAAGGTAGGCAGGACCATGGGTTGGTGGAGGGAATGCCTCGGTGAGTCGTTATTCCTTGCAGCACTAAGTTACCTTATTACCTTCAGTGGTATTCGGTAATGTTCTTTGCATTTTACGTCACGTACTTGGAAGTGGCTACCAAAAGTGGCTGCCTGGACAAAATGATACCTTTGTGATTGATATCTTTATATGCATACTAATGTTAATTGATAGTGCATATTTTTACGAATTGTTTATTGTTTATTTCGGAATTTTTTGAAATTTCTACTCAACATAATTTTGACATCATACAAAAGAAGCAAATTTATTCGCTGATATTTAAGAAAAAAAATGTGCTGAACTTATTTTTTTAATCGTAGACAATATATCTATTATAGGCTATCTCCTCAATGTCAATGCTCTTGCAATGTTTTGATATTGCTGACTATCCATAGGCGACGATGATTACGAGCTTGTGTGCCATGTTATGTGTTGTGTGTTGTCAGGCAGTTACGCGTCGTGGCTGAGCTCGCTGGAGGGCGCGCGCGGCGCGGAGGTGGGCGCGCTGTGCGTGCGCGCGGCGGGCTCGGCGCTGGCCCGCAGCCCGGCGGCCGCGGCGTACGCGCTGCGCAAGCTGTGCGCCGACTGCGCCGTGCCCGCCGCCGCCGTCGTCGCCGACGTCGTCATGCTTGCGCGCGCGCAACTAGACGTCAGTAATACCATCTGCGCTCACCTGAACTAACATTCTGTAGATACTAAATTTTCACATGAACATTTCAAATAAAATTATCTTCGTTTTATCGAATTACACAAAGTTAGTGCACGAAGCGGTGCATCTTTACGAATATTAAATAAAAATTGGAGTGGAATACCGACTGAAAGTTTATTGTTAATTTATAGTCATTATACTGAAATAGTATTGATGATATTATTAATGAAAACCCTAGTAATATTAGTTAAATTAAAATAATATTATTGTACACCGTGGCATAAGGCAAAATGAAAAATAACTATTTCATGTTTTTGTTAAAAAATATCGACGGTTGTACATAAACAATGCGTATTCAACATTCCTCTTTCGTTATTCATACACCCAAGAATACATAAGGAACATACATGTTAAAGACACGTAAAAAGTCACTAAGCCGGTGAAAGTGACGAGATAATTTTATGTATGCTGTATTAGTAGAAGCTGACTTCGTGTGGATACATTTACCGACAGCTTTGTCAAAAAACACATGTTAAAAGCATTCGCAAGACTTAAATTCAGGATAATCGTACAAGCTACAGATGGAGCCATTTTGGAGCGACCGCAATTTCTTGTTTAATTTTTTTTACGTCTCGGTATTGTTTGCGGTCACAGAGCGAGTCAGATAAAGCCGACGTATGGGTGATGCGGCAGCTGGTGGGCGCGGCGGGCGCGGCGCTGGCAGCCTCGGAGCCCGCCGCGGCGTCCGCGCTCTTAGCGCAGTTGGCTGACGCACTTCAGAGGAAACTACATACACAGGTCAGAAATAAATAAATCTCTACATTCATCTTCAGAATTAGTATGGTGACAATTTAGATTTTTGCAATTGACGCATAGTATTTTCAATGAAAAAATAGTTAGATTATTGATATTATTTTGAAATACCATTTCAATATTATATTAGTTTAAAATATTACGCAATTTGCGTTACGAAAACTTAAGAAAATGATAAATAGTCGATCCCATTTCCTATGAAATTATATATATAGTAATTTCGATTCCAAAATCGATTCGATTTGAGCAGGGGACATCAATACAACTATCAAATTTGGAATAGCACCAAACTCATAGAATTTTTTACGTCAGTTCAGTCAATTTTTTTCATATGATTAAGCAAGTAAATCAATCAATGTTTTAAACTATGCAAACAATAACATAAGATATAATCTCTTTTACTTCTACTTACATATCTTTATGGTCCTTTGAGTCGGATACATTTTTTGTTCCATTTTATTTTTATTTTGATGGCATAGTGGTTTCATGTCACAGTCAGTGGAACCTACGCGGCCGACGGGCGCCGCGCAGTGCGCCGCGGCGCTTCTGGCCTCACTTCACGCACGTCCGCAGCTGGCCGACGAGTTGTTCAGGGTACTGTTGCCAGTGTTGCCCTCGCTGGTGCACCACACGGACCTAGTCGATGTTAGTACACCATTTCTATGTTCTGTTGCAAATGACAACTACTGTAAAAAGAAAAACGCCAAATCATTTAAAACGCTTTATTCGTAAAATCTTTCCGTCGTTCGTCATCGCTATCGTAGTTCAACCACCAGTTATCGTTCCGCTCTTTAACATATATTCTGAAACACTCTTCACAACTATGGGAAGTGTGCATACGTGTGTTTAAAATTATACTTTGTACGAACTAACCGCACATTCCTTTTAGTGACCTAGATAAATTTAGTGTGTCTTGTATAACGTCGCGCGCTTTACTTTAGTGATTTAGCAATATAAATAAAAACAATAAATCAGAGTGCAACAAACATTCGACGAGTTCGGTTATTTAGCGCTTTTAGAAGTGCTCCCCTTCAGTGTGTGTCCCTTAACGTTAGCGTTAACATCCCAAGTGTGCGGTTTACCATACATACTTATATATTATAATTATATTAACTAGTTTCTTAAACTAAAAGAAATTTTGAAATATATCGATATCTAATTTACTTACATAAATATCAAAGTGTGGTCACTTCTGTTTTTACTATTATCAGTTTCATTTTAGTTTATATTTGTAATTATAAATATTAAAAACATTTTTTATACCTGAGCCCTATTTGTAGCCATCTGTCTGTAGCAGTTCGTTTAGAGGGCCTTTGACCTTAGCAAATTTTTTTGTCTTCACTAACCGTAAATTATTATATACTGTAAATTATTATACCCCTTTCGTATTGCAGCCAATGTTCCATATACTGAAGCAGACAGTGTCCACACTGATGGAGGACTGCAAGCCGCTAATCGGAGACATCGCACAGTTGACAATCACGGGCTTCGAGCACTCGCCCTGTTCCACCGGCTTGGATGTCGTTAAACTTGTAAGATTACTGCTAAAGTGAATTTTTATCCAATTTAATACAGTTTTGACCACTACTGGCAAAACGCCTAGTGAGGGCTCTAAAAAGATACTTATCATCCAGCTCTGGACTCATTTTAATTGTAAGTTTATTTGTAAAAAGAAAATGTTTCCATAGATAGTAATAATAGTGGGTGGAGAGTGGCCCGAATGCAGCCGGCTCCTGCACGCCTGTGTAAGTCGAGCAGCACGTGCGGTGCTACCCGCGCCGTCGGCGGAGCCCGACCTTGCTGAGGCACTGTTCGTTACACTACACATGCTCACCAAGAAGAAGCCCATATGTATCGAGTGGATTGAAGACTTGTTGCCAGAACTAGTTGAGCTTGGTGAGTTCACACATCATACACAAACAATTATGTCATGTCCTATTAATAGCCTAGGGCTGGAGTTGACGATCTTCCTATTGAAAATTCTGATTGCAGTAACTGAATTATTTGGTCCGCTAACGCAGTTTGTGGTAGGTTGTAACTGCGTGCGCATGTGGGAAGCGTGCGCGGCGCGGGCGGCGTGCGGCTGGCTGGCGGCGCTGGCGGCGGCCGGGCCTCGGGCGCTGCAGCCGCGGGCCCCCGCGCTCACCGCCGCCACGCTGCGATGTATAGGTAACATCTACGCACGCCCCACCTCACACTACCGCTGGCGGCGGCCGGGCCTCGGGCGCTGCAGCCGCGGGCCCCCGCGCTCACTGCCGCCACGCTGCGATGTATAGGTAACATCTACGCACGCCCCACCTCACACTACCGCTGGCGGCGGCCGGGCCTCGGGCGCTGCAGCCGCGGGCCCCCGCGCTCACCGCCGCCACGCTGCGATGTATAGGTAACATCTACGCACGCCCCACCTCACACTACCGCTGGCGGCGGCCGGGCCTCGGGCGCTGCAGCCGCGAGCCCCCGCGCTCCGATGTTTCGAATGCAAATGTTCTATCTTGTTTGCTAATCACAGAGATCCTCCAGTAGTGAACTTGCTAAAAATTATGTTATTTTCTATCAACTTGTGCTACATAATCTTCCCGTATAAAAATGTAGGAGGCGCCACCCCCCGAAACCACATCGGTCCGCTGGCCGACCTGCTGCTGGCCCTGAATCGCGCGCAGTGGGCGGACGAGGCGGGCGGCGCAGGCCTGCAGGCGTGGCTGCCGCGCGCACTCTCCGTGCAAGGGTTCCCCACGCCACACGCCACTGATGCGCACAAACGGAAATTTATTGCCGCTGTCATTAAGTACGTTCAACTGATACTACATTAGCATTTATCAAGGTATTTTTGGTGCGTAATGGTGATGTCGATTGGGTGCTGTATATATTATTTCGTATATTGTGTTTTAGTGACATTTTTTTAGACAAAAAGGATCGTCATATCATGTAATACATAGAATGTTGATTAGTATTCAGCGTTGATCAGTGATTTCGTAAGATTTTTCAGCGTTTGATTTTCATTCATTGATTGCTAATGATAAGTTCATTTATTTAACATCGTCGTATCATTCTCATTCGCGTATCGTTTCATAGCAATCATTAATATAATTTTCAATTTTCCAAAATGTGGGGCCTATTGTTAATCACCGAAAACTCCGTAGAGCAAAAAGGTATTTGCACCGGTATCTCGGAGCCAAAAATAACTACAAAAGACATGGCTGTATGGGCTTCACTTCCCTGTAATAGGGAGAATATAACAAAAAAACATTTATTAATACGATCGTTTTTAAAACAGCCTTTAATCAGAAATACTTTATGATAATTTTACGCACATATCTTACAAGAAACGGTTATGACACGAAAATCTAAACGAGTATCATTGTTGTTATTTTTGTCCATTTGGCCAATATTTTTGGGTATCATTCTTATATATATGATAATGCCTAGTAAAGTGGAGTGATTCTAGTAATTCTCTTAAAATACTTTTCTATTAGTGTAATAGATTTTTCAGTCATTATATTGTTTCAGAGAAAAGAGCAGCAAAAGAAGGTTATTAGAAACAGTTCAAGAATTTTCTTTGGTCTGTCGAGGTTTAATAGGAACTGAATATGCGCGGGAAACACTCGCCTCGAAGCAGCTAGTGACATAAATACAAAACTAAATTACAATAGATATTATTTTTATTGTACAAAGAGTCGACTGTGTTAGCTAAGGGGCTGTTCAAGTATTACGTAAGCACTACCGAAGGAGCGGGGATGTGTGGTTGGTGATGACGTCAGCAGTTTATTTTCTGTAAAATTAGCTTCAATAAATATTATGTACGGTCAGAGAGTTCGTCCTCCAAACTTATTCCTGAAATCTAGTTATTTGATTTTGCTGGGCGAGGAGTATAGTAGTAACTATAAAAACTTCTTACGTAATATTTAAACGGCCTCTAACAAAAAAATTCAAGTGATGACTCATTAGCATCAACCATGTTTGTAGAGTGTAACAGTATAAAATTGAAATTGGTTGGTAACCCTTAGAACTGTTTTATTAACTTATTGATGATTTTAATCAAAATATTATACATCTATAGTTCTGTATTTTATATATCTTGTAAAAATATCACTCGATAATCTCAATATCAGCAGTTTACAAAGGAATTAAGGACTTCCACATTCAGTAATGTAAATAATATATGAACATAGTGTTTCTTATTGTATATATAATTAAGAAATAGTTTTAAGATTCTCTATCAATAAAAAACATACCTTTAAATTCATTCTTTTTTATATATAAAAGTAATAATTGAAATTACCTATGATTTCCGCAATATACTTCTTAGTAAAAATATTTTGTAAAACTATAATAGCTAGTGTCTGAAGATATATAAATATTTATTTTATGTTAAGATCAACAATTTGAAATATAATTAAAAACCCACTCCAAAACAAACATCTGTGAAATAACAAACCAGGCAGAAATCGAGCTGATAAATGTCGAAAAGTTAAATAATACGCTAGTATTATACTTATACATTAGCATTTACCAAATGGATTTGACCACCTATATAGTTTTGCACTTCATAATTTAACTTCCCCATATTAACCAGTTGCTCTTAAGCGCCTTAACAATGAAATGGCTATTGTGTCTGAGATACTTCCACTACGTCTGAACCTAATTTTTGAGTTACTTTGGGGGCATATCTATTGGTCATGAAAAGAGCTATATTTATAATATAGTATTACATTTAACCAGTACCTAATTTTAATTACACACGACGATATTGAGAAAGCATTGAAGAAATTGTCAAATTTGAAAAGTAACTACTGAATAATACAATGCAAGAGCCATTATAAAACTTGATATTTTCGAGTTACTTTTATTATGAAAAGACAAGGCAATAATAAGAAAACCAACGCGCACGGGGAGCGCGTCAACAAGGATCTTACAAACGAGTGAAATGGCTAATCTCACTAGACCGCGAACCGGATGTTGCAAATGTAACTTATGCGCAAAGTATAAGTCGCACACCATAATAACATTAAATAATTCATAGTTCGATATAAATTTCCATTAGATAACGTGCACACTTCTATAGATGAGGTTGAATTATATTACATACGATTTAACCCGATTATTATGAATAAGGAAGTATTTTTTTTTAATACGATGTAGATGCTGATACAGAGTAAATTCAGAAAATTTGGTAAGTATGTATAGCCTGAATAATATATATATATTGCTTTGTCATCTAGACGACTATTGTCGCGCAAAATGTTGAAATAAAATTCCAGTATTAAGTTAAGTATTATGATATTCATTTTGTACCTTATGGCTTAAAGGTTTGTTTGTTTTGAAATCGGTTTTTAGTTTTCTTTGAAATTAATTTATAGATCAAAGGGTGACCTCTAGACCTATCGACTTGTATGTCACTTATTTCTGTAAAAGAGCCGGAACTCTTTAACAGAAATCAGAGCGGCCAGAGCGGCTTACCCGCTAACTCATTTTGACAAGCATCATAACATTATAGTAAAGTAGCATTGGATCTGTAAATAACTCCATTGATATCACTTGAGCGTTCAAAATAAAGTAGCGAATTTGCCTCTACTGTTCTCTATTGTCAGCATTACTATCAAATTTATATAGTACAAAGCGAAATTTATATTTTTTATATTTCTCAGAAAATTTGAAGTGACACCCTCAACAATGCACAGAACCAATTATGAATCTCTTTTTATTTAATTTGGTGATAAATATGACTATAACTATTTTACATGAGATCACAGATTTTTTCTCATATTGCTGGTCATCGTAATACTATTTTTCAATTAAATGTGCATAATACTTAACATGGCAAGCTTACGTGATATGTTGGAAGAACTAACGATCATAAATAAACCATAATTCTTAAATTAAAATGGCTAAAAATAGGAGATTACTCAGTAAAATAATACATTAAAGCGGGCGTTTTTTACAATAATTAAATAAAAACCATAATTTATTACAAAAGAGAAGTCAGATAAAACGTGACTACTCTTATTGTTTCAAATATAAACAGTACCTTTTCTAAGCAATGACAATTGAACATTCTAACAAATATCATTGGTCTTGACTCTATAATAATAAGCAAATATTAAATATAATTTTTGTTAGATCTTAATATTAGATCTGTAGCCTCAAACTAAGAATATTTGGTCAGGCCTCCCTTATAAGTAATACGCTTCAGTAAACTATTGTACAACAAGTACTAAATTACTACTTAAATATTACTTTTTACGGCATTTTGTCTAAAGACAAAACTTTTTGACTTGACTTTTGTTTCAGTACATTTCAAGAGGAGACTCACAAATCACTGCATAACTTCATTCACTAACATGCTCCATCGTTTCTTGAACTTAGAACTTCTGGCCAAGCGCACCGCTTTAGCGACGCGACGCCTGACTAAGTTCGTAATGAATTTGAATCAGGAATCAGAGTCGTCTCGGTTCTCGTTCTCGCACTTGCTGATTTCCACATTGAAGTCTAGGAATTTATCAGGCTCACAGTGCCTGTTTTTAACTCTGAGGAAGTTTAGAGCTTGGTCCAACGTTAAATGGAAGCAGTCCTGCCGACTCACGTTTAACGAAGAGCTCTCTAAATCGCAGTGCGTCGCCCTGGTATAAACTAATTTTCTTGAATTGTGTTGGCCAACTACTGACACCTGCAATTAGGAAATAACACTAATAAAAATCTATCAAGATAGTATTATAAGATTGCATGTAAATAATTCGTAACAGAATCTTTGAATGTCTATTTAACGATATTGTTGGTGATTAGTAATATCATACGACGAATATAATCACCTAATTTACTTTAAATATGATTCTGAAATTTCATCTTCAATTAAATCGCATAATAGGGGTTAAAGTATGAGTTTTAAGTTAAGTACTGAATAATTCAAACAATATTTAGTCAGTCTTTATTTTGTCTATACATTTCTGCCATCTCATTGAAAGGTCTATCAATTTATATTTATTTGCGATAGAACTCTGGGGACCTTGACTCTGAAAACTGTGTGAAGGCATTTTGTACTGCTTCCTGTGAAGAATTTATTTTCCATGCAGAAAATTCTTCAAAATGCGGAAAAAAATGGTAGTATTACGGAGGATGACGGATGGTTTCTAAATGCAGGTACTGTAATATTGCTATATACTATATGTGAGTTATAATGGTAAAGATACTACTGTGATCGTCTACTGCTTATCATCAGGTGGTGTCGAGTCATTTGCTGTGCTTTATATAAAAAAAAGATAGATTGATGAGCCGGGACTGTTTCTCTGCAAGTTTTGTCATCGTGGTTCGAAGTTCTGCACAGTAGAAGATAATAGCTATTATTTCTAGACTGGATGTGGGGAGGTCTATTAAATGACACCATGAGGTGCCAAACAATTACCATCGCTTTTTGGTGAGCCAGTTTAGTTTTAGGGAATTGTTACAGCGTTTTAACTGAAGTTAGCCGTTGTCTAGTTGATTTACATAGTTTGATTGAAGAGAATCCATTTTTCGTCATGCGTTATAATTCGGTCCAAATTTTAGATAAATCTTGAGACACCCAGCAAAAAAGGTAACTTCAAACTTTGCCCCTAATTCCTTTTTTGTTGGAATCTGATCTCGATAGATTCGATTAATTCAAAGTGGCCAGTAAATTAAAACTGCATTTTTAACACCTATTATAAATTCAAACAAATGAAATATGAACTCAGTTTATTTGTGGCAGCGTACCGCAATTGCGTATATTTAGAAGTGTCAAGCTAATTTTAGACAACATGTTAATTGGTGTGGATTAAAATTAGTCAGATCTAATTAAAGTCATTTTTGTACTTCTTTCGCCAGATTATCTCGACAATGGATTGGAGGACTCCCATTTAATGAAGGTCATATTTCAAAACATTTAAAAACATTAAATTTATGATTTGTGACTTATAATAATATAGGGTCGACGACGTAAATCATTCTATGGTAAGGGGCCGTTCAAGTATTACGTAAGCACCTAGGGGGGGATGGGGGGTCTCTGTTTTGCTTATTTTGGATGACATGGGGGAGTAGGGGGGTCTAGATGATGATTACGTCATCGTTAGTTATTTACTTTTTTACACGAATGGCAACCCTCACGTTGTCTATGCGTGAAAACGAAACACATTCTCGGGGATTCCCGCAAATAATGCATATGTTTGCCTAACATCGGTTCACAAAACGAGTGCCTACTCGTTTTGTGAACCGATTAGGGGAATTACCGGGCGCTATTCACTTGTCTAATTAATGCATCTATCAGTATTGTTTTGTTTGGATACTAAACATATTGTAAGCATTTAAAATTATCATTTGTGTTACCGTTGATGCAATTAGCCAAAGTTTAACGTTTTAAATATTTAAATATCTTATTAGAATGTCGTGCCATATAGACAAATCCAAGTTATACCAAAAACTGTTTGAAAGTTTTAAAAAATCTCATACAGGGACGAAAGTACAAAAATGTACAAAAGTTAGTTAACGAAGTTTGGCGAAATTTTAAATTACAAGCAAAGTCAGACAAGGAACTAAATATTATTGTATCTAAGAGAATTGAAGAAGAATTGCTAAAAATAAATCCAGTCTGATTAATTTTTTTTCCAAGGTGAGTGAAATATGAGTAGTTTCTCTTTACGTTTCTTACATCTCTGTACGTCTCTTTACGTTTTGTAACAATAAAAACATTTTGGATTTTCCTATTTTTAAAATGAGAATATAAAAAAACATTTATAACTAAAATGTTAACGTAAGCATAGGGGGAGGGGGTAAGAGCTTTGCTTACTTTTGATGACAAGAGGGGCGGGGGGGTAAAAAATGGTAAGAAATCTGCTTACGTAATACTTGAACGGCCCCTAAATTGGAACTACAGTTTTATACTATTACTTGACATTATGTTGACTGTACAATAGAATCCAATGGCTAAAGTATTGTAAGGCGTTGATATGATAGGGTACCTCGTAAATGAAATTCTTAGCGTTGCACTTGGGCCCGATATAAGCAACGTAGACGACAACGCCCCATGTGCGGATGTCGACGTCTACGCGCAGGGAGAAGTACTCGTGCAGTGCCGCCACCACCCACGTGTCGTGCTGCTCAGAGTTCACCTTCATAGAGAACTTGTGCTTGCGACCGATCTTCAGCATTGGCATGTGTTTGCTCTGAAATAATAATAGTTTTATTACTAACTATAATAACATAAACATAATACAAGATTTAAAAGATATCCTATTGATATGAATATTGAAAAGCCACAGCAACTATCCCTTAGGACATAACACATCTCTGACGCTTACGAAAACTGACCGCAACTTTCAAAACAAATCTTCGATGTCTCCTCTCATAAAAGTTTTTTGGACAAAAATACCCGTCAAACGAATTCTGCAGTGAATCGAACTCATTCGAGGTGTATTGAAAATTCTATTTAAATTTTAGCTGACAATGTTTGCAGTTTGGTTTGCACTGTTTTGTGGGAACAATTCTTCCATTATATTCCATTTTTACAGATTCCTAAAAAGACTTCATCGTTCAGTAGCATTCAGGTTAGTGATTTCTAGATCATGTAAGAGATATATTTATTACATTGAAATAGTCAAAAATGTCGGCTAAATAAGCTAGTCCTTTCAAAAATTTGTTCGTCGTTCCATTATTAATAGATATTAATATAACGCACTTTCTTTTTCTGTGAAAGAAATCAAGACTTCGTCGTGTATCACAAATAAACGCTTCAAAACATGTCCTCTTGATAACCAGAGTACTTCTGTACAATAGTGTTCAGAGCCCATTTCTAAACACGCTGATGTATGCCGGTGTTAGCTTATAGATATCAAATCAAAGACCGCTTTTGTTATACCCAAAAGTGAATTGTAAAACAGAAATTTGCAAAATAGCTGGCTACATTGTGACACTTCTGTGGTCTTGTCCAGATGCATGCTGAACGGATATGGTGAAGAATTTCGTTCCACAGTGAAATGCTTCAAAATGTTAGCAGATATTTTGACGATTCTAGAATGAATAACGTCATTTATCAAAGGAACAACCTCAAGTTTCTTTCTCTGGTCATCACCACATACTAGTTGCACAAGGCTTTAGAATTTTATGCAATAGTATGTAGTTTTTTGTTAAGCAATACTATATGCAACTTTTTATAATACTTATATACCCCGTTTTTGTGTTTGAGTGAAACTAAGTTTAAGTAAGGTCCAGCCAGCTCTCTCAAACCGAGCTTTTAGGACGAAAACCATCGAAAATATCCTTTGCATCTTCGGGGTGAAAAAATGTAAGGTGTTCTGATAATTTGCTGGCTTTCATTATATTTTATTTATTTCTGTTTTCTTTTTATTACTTCTTTTCATGACAAGCACTGTGCCACAAAAAACCACTAATCATAGGCGAGCGCGGGGCACACGTAGCGTCGTGGTTCTCCCGGCAGCGGCCACAGTACCGTACCTGGAAGTGGTGCGCGAGGTGGTCGCGCGGCAGCGGCGGGCGGTGCGCGCAGGCGGGCGCGGGGCACACGTAGCGTCGTGGTTCTCCCGGCAGCGGCCACAGTACCGTACCTGGAAGTGGTGCGCGAGGTGGTCGCGCGGCAGCGGCGGGCGGTGCGCGCAGGCGGGCGCGGGGCACACGTAGCGTCGTGGTTCTCCCGGCAGCGGCCACATTACCGTACCTGGAAGTGGTGCGCGAGGTGGTCGCGCGGCAGCGGCGGGCGGGCGCGGGGCACACGTAGCGTCGTGGTTCTCCCGGCAGCGGCCACAGTACCGTACCTGGAAGTGGTGCGCGAGGTGGTCGCGCGGCAGCGGCGGGCGGGCGCGGGGCACACGTAGCGTCGTGGTTCTCCCGGCAGCGGCCACAGTACCGTACCTGGAAGTGGTGCGCGAGGTGGTCGCGCGGCAGCGGCGGGCGGGCGCGGGGCACACGTAGCGTCGTGGTTCTCCCGGCAGCGGCCACAGTACCGTACCTGGAAGTGGTGCGCGAGGTGGTCGCGCGGCAGCGGCGGGCGGTGCGCGCAGGCGGGCGCGGGGCACACGTAGCGTCGTGGTTCTCCCGGCAGCGGCCACAGTACCGTACCTGGAAGTGGTGCGCGAGGTGGTCGCGCGGCAGCGGCGGGCGGTGCGCGCAGGCGGGCGCGGGGCACACGTAGCGTCGTGGTTCTCCCGGCAGCGGCCACAGTACCGTACCTGGAAGTGGTGCGCGAGGTGGTCGCGCGGCAGCGGCGGGCGGTGCGCGCAGGCGGGCGCGGGGCACACGTAGCGTCGTGGTTCTCCCGGCAGCGGCCACAGTACCGTACCTGGAAGTGGTGCGCGAGGTGGTCGCGCGGCAGCGGCGGGCGGTGCGCGCAGGCGGGCGCGGGGCACACGTAGCGTCGTGGTTCTCCCGGCAGCGGCCACAGTACCGTACCTGGAAGTGGTGCGCGAGGTGGTCGCGCGGCAGCGGCGGGCGGTGCGCGCAGGCGGGCGCGGGGCACACGTAGCGTCGTGGTTCTCCCGGCAGCGGCCACAGTACCGTACCTGGAAGTGGTGCGCGAGGTGGTCGCGCGGCAGCGGCGGGCGGTGCGCGCAGGCGGGCGCGGGGCACACGTAGCGTCGTGGTTCTCCCGGCAGCGGCCACAGTACCGTACCTGGAAGTGGTGCGCGAGGTGGTCGCGCGGCAGCGGCGGGCGGGCGCGGGGCACACGTAGCGTCGTAGTTCTCCCGGCAGCGGCCACAGTACCGTACCTGGAAGTGGTGCGCGAGGTGGTCGCGCGGCAGCGGCGGGCGGTGCGCGCAGGCGGGCGCGGGGCACACGTAGCGTCGTGGTTCTCCCGGCAGCGGCCACAGTACCGTACCTGGAAGTGGTGCGCGAGGTGGTCGCGCGGCAGCGGCGGGCGGTGCGCGCAGGCGGGCGCGGGGCACACGTAGCGTCGTGGTTCTCCCGGCAGCGGCCACAGTACCGTACCTGGAAGTGGTGCGCGAGGTGGTCGCGCGGCAGCGGCGGGCGGTGCGCGCAGGCGGGCGCGGGGCACACGTAGCGTCGTGGTTCTCCCGGCAGCGGCCACAGTACCGTACCTGGAAGTGGTGCGCGAGGTGGTCGCGCGGCAGCGGCGGGCGGTGCGCGCAGGCGGGCGCGGGGCACACGTAGCGTCGTGGTTCTCCCGGCAGCGGCCACAGTACCGTACCTGGAAGTGGTGCGCGAGGTGGTCGCGCGGCAGCGGCGGGCGGTGCGCGCAGGCGGGCGCGGGGCACACGTAGCGTCGTGGTTCTCCCGGCAGCGGCCACAGTACCGTACCTGGAAGTGGTGCGCGAGGTGGTCGCGCGGCAGCGGCGGGCGGGCGCGGGGCACACGTAGCGTCGTAGTTCTCCCGGCAGCGGCCACAGTACCGTACCTGGAAGTGGTGCGCGAGGTGGTCGCGCGGCAGCGGCGGGCGGTGCGCGCAGGCGGGCGCGGGGCACACGTAGCGTCGTGGTTCTCCCGGCAGCGGCCACAGTACCGTACCTGGAAGTGGTGCGCGAGGTGGTCGCGCGGCAGCGGCGGGCGGTGCGCGCAGGCGGGCGCGGGGCACACGTAGCGTCGTGCGCCGCAGCTGGCCTCGTGCGCGCCGCGCCTTCGCAGCCTCACCTCGCGCCCGCAGCCGTGCCGGCACGGGTACCGCACCATCTCCGCAACCTGGACACCACGCCTCTTAATCATGAGACCCGCTACTACATAGATACATACCGACGGTACGGATGAGTCCGATTTGAAAATGAAAATTTCAGTGTTTTTTTAAATCGAAATTCTGTGAAGTAATTGTCAAAATCTAAAATATTCATAGTGATTCATTTAGTGTATTTTTATTGTGTTGTAATTTTTTTATTGTAACAGTGTTTTATATTTAAAAAATATTTGTAAGTATTTGAACCATTTCTACAGATTTAGATGATAGATGATTTTTTACATATTTTGAACAGTGCACAACAGAACAGAACAGTTTTAACAGTTGTTGTAGGCTACAGACACGAACTAATATCCTTTAGGTGAAAGTCAAAAACCAAGAAAAATAATTTTTCTGTTTCATTCGTATACAATTTCACTACTTACTTGCTAACTTGTAATTGTTATTAATTTGCTAAAGTTATTCATTCTGTTAGACTTATAAGCTTTTAAATATTTGCAAACTCATAAAAATGTTCCAGTTACACAGTATATTAACGTACCCCCTCCATGGCACGGTTGCGCACGGACGAGAAGGTGGTTCTGCAAACCGGGCAGGAGGCGAGGCGCGCGCGGCAGCGGCCGCACACCAGGTGCCCGCGCCGGCACTGCGACATGGGCGGCTCCATCCACTCCAGGCACACCGGGCACTCCAGAAGGCGCAGGAGGCTCTGTATACACATACACACTACATCTGTGCCTCGTGTACAGTGCGGTCCAAATAAGAATAAGACCGCACTGACTAACCTCGCTTTACTTAGGAAGGTCAACAAAACACTCATTGGTGATCACTTTAGTAAATACCGTATTTGTAAAATGAGCAATAAAAGCTTTTAAAGCTGAAAATAAATTAACTAAGTAAAATTTAAAACATTTTAGACAAACCGTAGCCAAGACACTGAGATCAAATTAGTTTTATGTCTATGACAATTACGTCGTTTCTTGTATTGACGAGTAGGCGTTGACGTTCCGAAGGAGGTGCCAATTGGGCTTCCAAATTATATTCCCTTAATGAACTAATTCTAGATTGAAGGGGAAATATATATAAAGACTGGGAGAAAAGTGTTAGCCATCACAATGAAAAGGTTAATAAAACTTACTTGATTAAATTCTTTAACAGTGTATGGTTCAGCATCATCTTGTGCTGGAACAAATGTGTAATATTATTATTTTATATTCTTTCACAGTAATAATAAAAAAAAGAACATGTGCTCGAATTAATAACATTTCCTTACTGGTGTTTTCCTCTCTTCTCCTTTTGTTGTTTTCGTGGTTCTGTTGTTGTAATGCCTCAGTTTCCTCGTTTGGTGCTGCCGTTAAGATCTGCGCCTATTGAATTGAAATGAACATAATACCCAGGAACCGCCTCAAAGCGTTCTCGAGAACATGGCAATAGTAACAAATGAATTGAAAACATAATCAATCAATCAAATCATATATTACGTTAACGAGGGGTTTTAACATCTAGTCACATACAAGAGTAAATAATAATCATACACTCATGCTAATATCAATAAGTTAATAAATTGTAGACCTTAGTAGTTAGCTAGTAATAGTCTCTTGTTGAGTCAGGCCAATAATCATTGATGAATTCATAAAAATACATAATACTTGATTAATGTTTTAATAGTATTTCAGGCCAAGTTTATATATAAATTTAAATAAAATCATTTTAGTTAAATGAGGTAAAAGAGGTGAAGAAATTATAAAGATGAAATTTAAAAAAAGTTTAACTAAATTGGTATTAAAATAAGAAAATTGTCATAAATCATTTACTATGTTAGTCGTTTCGAATGGTATTCACAGATTACAAAAACGTGCACAGTCAGCAAGAAAAACATCAATTTTAACAAAATAATATTAATATTGGTGTGTGTACAAAAAGGAACAAAAGAACAAAAGTCTTTAAAGGAAGCAACTGATGTAAGGTTACAAAAATAGTTGATTCACTTTATATAGTTTCGTTTAAGTGGCACATGTAGAGCGTTATCGCAACGTTTGCCTGATCTCCTGAAAGTAAGGGAAAATAAGGCCAAAGATGCAAGCGAGCTAAGGCCGGTTCCCTCAGCCAGAGGAACTGACTATCTTGCCTCCAACTGTCGGAACAAAATGTTGTTAACATTATTGTCATGGCGCCAGACTTATGTAAGATGATGAAAGCTAGACAAACAGACTTAGAAAAAGGCCTACCACCAACCAAATAAAAATTCACCCACTAGTAATTGCGAGTGTGAACATAGCATAAAAAATTAGATTATCTTTGTGTTACTGTATGTTATTTAGCAATTTTGTGACGATACCTCATTCAAACTGACATCAGTGTTCACGATCGAATTTTCCGCAGCGCTGTCTCCATTCGCATGTCCGTCACTATCGTCTTGCACCTCTATTTCTACAATCTCCTCTTCCAAAGACACCCCGCTGGCAGACGTGTGATGTGACGTGTCCACAACTAAATAAATAATGTAAATTTAAAATACTATATATCAAATTATAAGCCTCTTAATTGGAATGGAAAATACAATACAAATAAACAATACAAACATTCTTTATTGCACAATAGTTATAAAAATACAACAAGAAAAAATTAACATACAAAAGCGCATTACACGCACATACAAAGCCACATTGGTAAAAAGCTATCTCTTCCAAACAACCTTGGTTGATAATCATTAAACATATGAGAAGAAATAGATTGAGAGCAAAAATACAGAGAGATACAAAGGGATAAACAATATAATACAAATAGATATTGTATATACAAAGAGCTACTAAATGTTTAAATATAGAAGAACTATTTTAAAAAACTAGAAAAGGTTATGAAAAATTGATACATAGTCTAGCTTTTAAAAGACTCCGAAATACAAGCCGTACTCATTAATGACATTCAGGAGTAGTATAGATAATTAAATAAATGTTAAAAGTAAATAAATTACCTTCTATAGTTTCCTGGTCACTTCTAAGATTTTCATCTCGCGCTGGTTGTTCTGCTGGGTGGTCAACATTATCGGTGTCTAAAAGTTTTAACATAATTAGAACAGTGTTGACAATCTGTACCTATATTGACAAAAAATGTGTGAATAATATACAAACCGTCTCCATGGCGCTCTACACCTGGCGAGTCCAAAACGACTATTGGCTCAGTAGAAATTGTCGGCTCCACAGAAACAGGCACTGGCGGCGGGACGAGGCGTGTAAACGCTCCAGAGGGCGCCAGCAGCTCGTCTAAGGCCATTGCACTGTTCGACGTAGTAGGAACCGCTAGAAAAAGAACATATTCAGTAATGACCATTCTGTTAGCATTCTATAAATCTAAAATTACCTGCTCCTGTTTCATTCTATTTAAGAAGAATTAAGAACGGACTATCTGGTCTGGCTTTTAAAGGACTCTACATTACGAGTCTTCCTGATTCATGACATTCAAGAGTAATATAAATAATTAAAATAAAAAATACTTTAGAACACCTCATATCTAATAATACTTAAAACTTGCTATTTTAGAAACTACAAATATGTTACCCACGTTCACAAAAAATAAATTTACCCATTCGGTACGTCTTGTATTCTCTTCGGTTTTTCGTTTGTTAATTTAATGGCAGTCATATACGTCTATTGTGGTATAATAGGTCGGGGAAAAAGTTTCTTCGCATTTTATATGAAAATTCAAGACATTTGTTTTCAAAGTTAATTTACACTTAATTAGAGTATATATAGAGTATATTAGTGCCATTTTGTTCGTAGACTTTCTGCCATCTGATCAAAAAACGGAACAAGTAGTTTTGGTAGTCCTACTGCCTAAAGAAGGTGCTAGGTCAGGGCTATACGGCGGATGCATAAACACCTCCCAGCTAAACTCTTTTAATTTTTGCTGAGTGGCTAAATATGTATGTGGTCTAGCGTTGTGATGAAAGACCACACCCTTTCTATTAATCAATTCGGGTCGCTTTCTTTCAACTTCTTGCTTTAATCTCATCAGTTGTTGGCAGTTCCAGTTGGAAGATCCAAATCGATGGTTCTGCCCGACAGCAAAAGCTCATAATGAACAATGCCCTCCCAATCCTACCATAGACACAGCATCACCTTATTGAGAGTTAACCCAGGTTTACCACAGTCTGTGAAGCCTGACCGACCTCTGATCACGACCTTTTTCGCATGTTCATACTTGATCTACTTTTTATCACGAGTTATGTCTTCAAAATCATATCTCTTCATAAACGGTTTCGTTTAATTACGTCTCAATAAGAATCGCAAATGAGTACACGATTCATTAGGTGGCACCCAAATATTGAGCTTTTTTTTGTAGCCAGCTTTTTTCAAATGGGGTAAAGCTGTTATGTGGTCCATTCCCAGTTCTTCAGCTATGTGATATGCAGATTTTCCTCCACTTTTTCAAAAATAGCGTCCTTTTTATCCGTCACAGGGCGACCAGAGTAAGGTGCATCTTTGATATCAAAATTCCCCAATCGAAATCGCTTTAACCAACTTTGTGCTACTCTTACTGACACTGCATTAGGTCCATAAACATCACAAATTTTTTTCACAGCTTGAGTGGCATTTTTCCTTTTTTGGAATAAAAATTTAAAATGTATCTAATTTCTTCTTTCGATTCGCTCACTTTGACAGAAAGAAAAACAAATGAAAAATAGTGTCATGTAAACCAGCTAGATACAAATAGTACAGCTAAAGATATTTTATTACAAGTTTATACATACTATATGCGAAAAGACTTTTTTCCCGACCGATATGTTATTCACTAATCTAGCCACCGAGATTTATCTCCGCTGTTGCTTCTCTTAGTTAGATTAGTACATTATCACGAAAAGAAAACATCACATAGTTTTCAAACTATTTCTACTTACTTATTTTATTACTTATTTTATTTATTTTTAGTCTTATTTTTGATGATTAATGCAGTCATATGCATTAATGCAGTCATGTCAGCCTCATAGTTTAAAGGATATATAATTATTTCAATATGGAATTTAATTATTTAGGTATTTACATGACGTGTCGTGTACATTTAATCAATTAAAAACATAGTGGCTACTTACGAAAGCGACCACTGTATGAGTATGCTTGCAAAGAACCGCGACATGCTTGAAGCCTCTTCAGAGCGTTATGTCTGTATGACCTGACAACATGCCCATCTGAAGCAGTTGATGGAGTGAATATCGGATTTCTTGATGGACCTGACAGAGCTAAACACAAGCATTCTAATTAGTATAATAAACAGATTGGTGTCATCATTAGCTAATTAAGTTATATACTAATTAAGATATCACTTTCAACCAATATCTAATTCAGCAATATGTATGAGTAATTATTACTATTGGTTGTCCAATAATTTTGACAATATTTGATTTCTATTGGATTATAGTTAAAATGCTCGTTTTTTCACTATCCGATTTTGAAAGGCGAATCTTCAGATTGAGCAGTTCTTATAACTTATACAGTTCTTAAAATGTAAGGAACATTTGGCCATAATATACATACATCCGGAGGATAAGGAGTAAACACTCGAGTTGGACTTTGTAGGTCGCAAGTTTCCAAGAGTGCGCGTGAGCTTCTTGATAGCGATCATGCGCTGGATATCGGTGACGGCAGGCGGGCGCTGGGCACGTGAGTCACGCAACTCGGGTACTGGCGTGTTGACTTGTGACCGGGGGGGTGTTTCAAAGAGCCGCGAGCTATAAGATAAACAGTAAATAAATATAATGTGGGCTTTTATTTGCTTATTTATTTTGACATCTAAAGTTATAGACACAGATATATCCTTTATTACTTTACTATTATATAATTACAGATTTACACTTATCTAATAACACAGCAATAAATAGCTAAGCAAATGCTCAGTTTTTTATTGGAATTACGAGTAAGCGAATAGGTGCTGTCCGTTATTGTTCTTCAATAAACGACTACCCTCAAAACAGTGTATGTACTATATTAATTAAAAGGTAAATAAAGCATCTCATTCCTGTATATTTAGCATGGGTAGAATTTGGCAGTGTGTCCTCATACACAATTTATAAAATATATTTAATTCTATTGTACTATAATACAAGATATTTAAACTGGCAATATATATATAGTACAATTTATAAGAACCCACTCACCGTGTTATTCCTACTGAAGGCTTATGGGAAGAAGGATACATTAAGGACCAAAACATTTCAGCCTGATTCTTTTTCCCAGGTGAAAGTGTAGGAGATGTGGGCAGTTGTTGTCCTGAAACATATTTTGGGTTGAATTGGCAGAAACAATCTAAGGATTATTTGAAATAGTTATAACATTCAAAACAGAATTATATTGACACAGAGGATGGAATATTGCTCCTTCTGAAGAATGTATAGCAAATATTTAGTGTTTTTATGACATTAGAGTACATTTCTACTCTCATTGTCTTACCATTTGTGCTTTTATATTTATTCATATTTTCCAAAAATTCTTGCAGTTTAGGTTAATATTATTACACATAATTTATTGAATCCCAAATAAAATGTATGCATCCCATTGCAAATGTCTTCTTTTGAAGATTTTATAATATTATAAATACAATATAACCACTCATTAAATTTTTTATGATTAAATAACAACAACTATAACATAATGTTTACCGCTAGTTCCTGGCATATCAGCTACACTAGGACGAGGCTCTACCGACTGCCTCCGTAACAGATGTACATCTGGCACAGGCTGACTGTCATCATCATCTACAAGAACAGAGGCAAAACTTACATTATTGTATACAGCAAGACTCCAATTCTTATTAAAAATTTTAGTGGGAAATATTTTTAAAGGAAATAAGTCATAACCTTATTATTGTTATTTCTTAACATACTTACACTGCACTAACAATACAAAGAGACCAAAATTATAAAATAACAAAGTCAAAAATCGACATCTTGGTGACTTTCTATCCCTCTGTAATTACTAAAAAATTATAAGTTCATAATCCACAGAATTACTTGCAAGAGAGGGTGTTTTAAGAATAACGATCCGCAACATCAATGCCACGTTTAAATCTAATTTCTGACACATAAAAAGCAAAAATTCTGAGCCAAATTACAAAAACGCTGGTCGAAAAGCACTCAAGGGAGTAAGAAGGATTCAAAAGCGAGTATTCAACTCTGGACCAAGTAGTAAAGCAGTTTATCGAAAGGAGCAGAGTACAAAGCAGAAGTACATGCCTTACTGCTGCTTTGTTAAATATGCTATTATAAAGCTTTCGATTCACTAGAATGTGGAAAAAAGGCACGCACTCAAAAACCAAGGATCAGAAAGACATTATATTAGAATAATCAGAAACATCTACATGAATTGCACAGCTAAATTAAAACTAGAAAAGGTAGAGAAAGAAATTAGAATAAAAAGAAATATACGGCAAGGGGACCCCTTACCACTAAAATTGTTTTCAGCTATGTCGGAATAAGCATTTCGTTAATTAGAATCTATGAGAGGTATGGTATAACCATTAATAAATAAAAGCACACGACCCTAAGGTTTTACTGACGATTTAATATTATTATTAACTGTCTGAGTTCACGGAAATGATACAAAACCTAGAAAGAAAGTCATAAAGTAGGACTATCAATGAACATTCTGAAAACACAGGTCATGACTAACAGAAAACAGGACACAATAATGCCAAATGTAAAAATAATAGAATATGTACAAGAATATACATATCTAACAGCAAAAGAAATCGAAACAAGACGACAGTAGGAGTGAATGGAAGAGGTTGGAAGACACCTTTGTCAATTTTGGCCAAATGTAAACTGAAAAAGTAGAATAACATAATTTTAATCAGCATTGTAAGACATACGAAATAGAGGCTTTCTTATAATTATTATTATTGAAGCAAATTAATTTTTATCCTCCCAGTCAATCGATGAATTGAGGGACGGTAAATATCCATCGGCAGAGACGGCCACGGCTGAGGGTCAGGACGACAGAGAAAGGAATAGGCGGACAATCCTGGCGTTATCGATTAAGACCTCGAATTTGAAGGAGGCCATTGGTTGAGACTACGACTGGGGATGACGTCGACTGAGATCATCTAAGTGGTCGTCACCCCTTATATAGGCTACTTTTTTATGACAGGTTGTGCTTGATTTTTTTATCAGATTCTGCTTTCACGGGGTTTTATGGAACGGAATGGGGACATCCACTAAAACACACTTTTTTCTACCTGGTCCATCAGTACAATATCAGGCTTGTTAGACAAGTCTGTCCGTAATGATGGACCGGTCCTAGTACAACCGAACGCGGTCGTGTTTGAGCACCAGCTACGGCTAGTAATTATAATAAGGTACCTTTTCACTTATGAGGCTGGTCTTGTAGGCTAACTCGAGATGGAGAATTTTGGTTGCTTGGTAATGCCTGTGTAAATATTTAGTATTAGCCAGTACAGGACATCCGGAAGTAATATTCCTGAGTGACTCACCGAGGCGCAGCCAATACACAGAACTCTTCAGCTCTACGTGACGCTAGTGAAGAGCCCTATTCCGTGCGACTCCTGCTACCAATCGACCTCTCAGTTAGGAGGTACAAAGTACTGCCAGGTTTCATCTCAGCTCTGTAGCCAAGGCGAGAAGCTGTACAGCTTTGTCACATTGTTTGACAGTTCTATGCAAACCACTGCTCTCCGATTTTGTCAGAAAGCAGTTACGGAGAATGCATATCTCACGGTTGTGCATGGTTTCTGAACAATCCTGTATATACAGCCTCATCACCGACGATTTCAGGTGGTGCATCCTGTGGAGTGTCAAAGTTGTCCAGACTTTCCGATCTAGGGCGTCTAATTCCTACTGAGAATATCTAAGCGCGACAATGGTATAGAGTATGCCAGGCATGACCCAGCCATTAAATGTTGTTAGCGCCAGACAAGAAGTAGTTCAGCATTCAGGCACCCCAAAAAGGCTTCTTTAAAGGACTGTTTCATCACCGCCATTCCCACACCCACATTCTGTGAGATGCCTAGATACTAAAGTATCGAACTGTATCATGGATCTTATACATATCGAGGTCTTTCAGTCATCATGGTCCTCAGTCATGCATGAGGAACCAAGTCAATCACTTTGTTTTAATCTATCCAGGCAGAAAAAAACCTTAACCAGTTGGCAAACAACCACAGTAAAATCCCTCTAATACTCTGTGAACAAAACGCAGCCCTCAAAGTCTTGTGCTGCATGACCTAATGAATCAGTTTCCTGATGAGGAATCTGGTTTCAGTAATACATTGCTCGATCCTTGGGCGTCATACCCGCACTCCGCCACATCGGGCTTCAGAGTTCCCCTGCTCCATGTTCCTACCTACAAGAAACTAACGCCCATGAATCTGCAGAGAGGTTATGTGGGTATCCCTAGTTCTTCTCTGATGAGGCATTGGGTAAGCGCCTACCACTTCGCCAGTTGCATAGGAAGGTCAGTAAATGGATTCCTCCTCCAAAAAAAAAAGACCAATTGAAGGAAACCCTTAAATTTATGTCATCATGTCCAATGTGTTTCATTTTTCTGAAGCTATACAGGTATTTGTGTTCAGTAGTCATCCATTAGCAGGATTTTTTCATAATTCTTAGCTGATAATGGAAGGATCCTTAAGTTTGAGGAGTTAATTGTTAAATATAATATGCATGTATGAGTAGTATTCTTTCAAGTTGTTTCGATGAGCTTGTGGTGGAAAGTTCAATTCCTCAAAAGTTAAAAGTATAGGAACACTTATTTAAGTATGGTTTAAATTATTTAGAAGTTTATTTCGGGTTCATATTATGTGTTTGTTCAGAGCTATGCCAGTATTTTATGCAAAGACAAACAGCAAGTCGACAAGAAACTTAGCAAGTGAAATTTGTGAAAAAAGTTTCAAATAAAACTAAAAACCAACATCAAAACACTGAAAAGACAAATATAATTCAAATTCAGAAGTTATTCAATTTTAAATTTTACTTTGATGCTTCATTGTTTCGAGAAACAGTTGGAAGTAGAGCTTCTCCAAAGAACTCCAAAACATAATTTTAAATTGATAATTTTTATCTTTTTAGTGTTGTTTTGGTTAAAACTTTTTTGGCTTTGTTTTTTTCTAATTATGCATATCGATATCATAAATCACTATAAACGCACATGACTGTCCCCTTGTACCTCCTACCATTTTAATTGATGATAGACCTTTCTTGTAAATTAAAGAAATTCACTACTAGTGGAATAAAAGGTTCTATTGTCAGCTTTGCATAAATTGCACTCTGAACCAAAAATCATACTTATTATAGAACATTACTACAATTGTTAATACCTGAACTCCAAGGATATTCAGTAATACCCAGAGATTTTTTTATGTGTTCCTTTCTGCTACTCATATTTACCGATAAAGGTAAAATCACACGTTAGTTTGCGTAATTTTTATGGTATTACAGTAAATCACAACAGGAGGTGGAAGCCCTAGATTATACAAGCAATGGAAACCAAGAACTTTAATATTATTAAATAAAAATTTGCATTGAAATTGAGAAAACACTGGCACGAACAAAGTTTTTGATCTGATATACACCACAGACTAGAATGAGTATCTGATATATACAACGTACTCTGTGGATCTCATCCAAAGAGTAAAATCACAGAGTAAGCTACTGAGTAGATACTACGACTAAAGTGATAGTATGATGTGATAGGTGATGTGTATAGTATAGGCTTATTTTATAGTCATACTTTGCTGAACTTTGACACCTTTTCGCCATCTAGTTATTTACCCACTGTAATACAAAAAACAAAAAATAAATCAAATAAATGTTTTTTTAAATATTACTAAACATACCTATCTAATAAATCTTTTATTAAAATGATATATGCCAGAAATAGTAAATAATAATAAATCTAATTATCCAGAGCGACTTTCGCAAGAGTTTTTGCACTTTCGTATATAAAAATTACACCTTAATAAACTCGATAATTTCAGTAGTAATATATACTACCTACTATATAGTTTTCATGTTAAAGTTGTTAAGTTTATTTAATTTATTAAATTAAGTAGTTTTTAATATTTTGGTTTATATTGACATCTAGTGTTAATTTCACTAGGTTTTTGGGGGTATTTGACGTGGTATCACATTGAATAAAAAAAATTCTCTTTCTGTTAACTTTTCCAACTGCACTAATTAGACTTTTTTTTTCTTAAATTCTCCATATAACATAGAAAGTAAAGGAAACTTATACATCCATGACTTATGTAGTAATTTCTTATTCTGATCTCGGGGTACCATTATAATGTATTTCTTTGCCCCATAGAGTTTTTGCGACTAATGGTAGGCCCCGAAATTTTGCTAATGACTTTCAAGAAAAATTTTGAAAATGGAATGTAATGTTAATAATTACGATGAAATGATACCCAAATAAAATGGAATGATACAATATTTATAAATAAATGAACTTACCCTATAAATGAATTTATGGAAATGAAACACTGAATAATCTCACGTAACTCACTAATTAACGCTTAATGATTTATTTCATATGTTGCACGATATAAAGATCGTTAGTCCAATTTTATAACAATTTGTTTCTGTCACAGAAACAAAGAAATGATTACATGGGAATTAACTGTATGGGCTTTAGGTTCCTTTGCCTTCCCTACAATAGGGAGAATAAAACAAACAACGGTAAGAAATTATTATTATTGTTGTATGTTGTATGCTATTGTTGTTTGACTTGTTACCGTATTAGTTTTCTTTGCTACTGGGTAATAATCGTAATATCTGTGTCTGTAACTGTGTTTTAGAGTAGCAATTTATTGTTATTATGGCCGATCTACCTTACCAGGCGGAATATGCAAAATCAGGGAGAGCATCATGTAAAAATTGCAAACAAAAAATTGACCAGGGAACATTGCGTATTGCCCGTATGGTGCAGGTTAGAGCATAGCTTTGTTGATAATTCAAGTTCAATATTAAAGTTACAAATATAATAATTATAATATAATAATTAATTTATGAATACTTGAGGAAACATAAATAAATTCAAATATTGACTGTAGATAACCTCAGAGCAAGAACATCATCAAGTTGATGTCGTATTATTGTTGACGATAATTAGAAGTGGCTTTTTTATTTTTATTTTGTCTTAACGAATAAAAAAAATTTCATAGTCGGCGTTTCATGATGGTAAACAAGCAAACTGGTACCATGAAGACTGCTTTTTTCAAAAGCAAAGACCAACAACCTTCTCTGAGATTGGAAATTTCAATTCCCTGAAAATGAAAGATCAAAACATTATTAAAGGAAAAATAGGTATACTTTTAATTTCTAAATAGGTACATTAAAGTTGCTTAGAACATTATTATTTTAACTGCAATATAACCCGAATAAGATTATGCAATCATTGAAGCTGTTACCTATCATGTTTTAATTTTTTTTAAATATCAATTGTTGAAAAAGTTTTTTAAATCATTGACAAATCATTTAACAAATTTTTCTAATATAATTAAAGAGATTTTTCATTCTTTATGTATCAATATCCTTTACAATGTTTATTTATGTAATAATGTAGATAATTTATTTATACTTATTAATGCTCCATGATTAAATTTTCTGAAGATTAATTTTTAATTGACTTTTAAATAAGCCCCCTTGTACCCTTGTGTAGAATTTTGCTTCTTTATCTGGGTAACTTTAATTAGCCTAATTTAAATGTTATGTATAAAGTAAAATAAAGTGGAAATCGAAATAATGACTAAATTATGTGATTCAACAATGAAATTTATTGACAAAACCATTTGTTTTTGATATTTGAATAATAATACCTTTGTACTCAATTGTTGTAAGTCAGTTTCATTTTAAGCATTTATGTGTAATAAATAAATAATAGACTCTTTCTTGAAAATGAAAATACTTTATAGTGTATAAAACAGTTACTCAATGTAGCAAATTATAATTATTAATAACTCTTTTTTGTTGTGTTATGTTGCTAATGTAAATGTCATATCAGGTCTCTTATCTCGACATGCCATCTGGTAAAGGCCTTCAACTCTTTCCAGGATACTCAATTTAGAGGTACCCTGCATCAATTATTATGGGTTAATTATTTTGGTTTATTATTTTGTTTCATTTTTCCTGACCACACAAATGTCATGTCTATCTCTATTTTGCTAAGACTAATGTAGCATATATTTAGGCAAGATAAAATATTTATCTGGTTGGGTTAAATTGCAGTAATAATAGTACTCATCAGATCTGACAGTGCTTTAATTTCACCTATGCTTTTTCACAGATTTTAATATCAACTGAAATTGGTAATTATTATTGTTAGATAAATATATAAATATTGGATGAATTTATTATAATTTATAATAATTATAAGCATCGTCGAGATTTTAATAGAGTTAAATACCATTTCTAAAGTCAATATTAGAGTCTTATATGTTCTGTGTTCTCTTTAATAATTGCTCTAATGTTACATAATTTTAGAGGAAATGTCAGGATTGGTTTTGCCAGAAACAAGTACTGGTAAGGGTAAAAAAGGTAAAGCAGCAAAAAGGGCTGCTACTAATGTACCAGCAGGAGCTCTAAGAGATTTTGCTGTAGAGTATTCTAAAAGTAGTCGGGCTACTTGTGCACGTTGTGATATTAAAATTTGTAAGGTCAGTACAACTTTTTTTTTTATCTTTTCTTACCAGCCACAGGTGGTCACATATATATAATCTGTCGTTTCAAATTCAATTAATTGTGTAGATTACTCTATTTATAATAAAAAATTAATTTAATTTTTTAGGGTGAAGTACGTATTTCGAAAACTGTATATGACACAGAGATAGGAAGTAAATATGGTGGACAGGCAATTTGGTACCATGTTAAATGTTTTGCAGAAATTCAAAGTGAATTGTTATATTTTGCGGGTGGAGAAAGTCTTCCTGGTATCAAAATGTTATCTGCTGAAGATCAAAAAATGGTCACAAATGAAATAAAGTATGACAATATTGACTACAGAATGACTGCTATGTAATGTGATATTAATTTTATTGCTATCATATTAAGAAATAACTTATAAATTTGTAGACCCTTCAAAACTGATGAGATTCCAGTTAAAAAGTTTAAGGAAGAACCTAAAGATGCCAAAGAAATTGATGAAGAAAAAAAGAAAGAAAAGAAGTTAGAAAAACAGAACAAATTGTACTTCAAATACAGAAATACATTGAGCGAGATGAGTAAGAATGACCTGCAAGATTTACTTGAAGAGAACTCACAAGAAATTCCCAGTGGCCGTGATGAAGTATGTTAATTAATACCATTAATTTTCTTATTATTTGCCTGAATTTACGCTATGAAAATGTATTAAAACACATTATGACAATTTATATCAAAATATAAACATTTATAATTTAGATGGGCAGCAAATTATGACATCATAGGTATGAAACTACCTTCTGTGACTGCATATGATTTATAAAAATGTAACAACAAAATTAATAAAAGGAAAAAAGTTTTTTTTAAAATTTAGTTTATTTAAAAAAAACGGTTTTTTTTGAAATTTTTTTTATTGATCATACAAATACGGCAAGTATTAATTAAATGTTTGGTGACCATCTTTTGTGGAGTAAAATTGTCAGTAATGCTGCCTTATTCTTAATTTGACAGCATAGTACTTTTATAATTTTATTACTTGAGATATCCGTGTTTAATATCAAGTTAGTTTGTTTAGTTTTATTGAGAGGTCTCAATACGTACAATCCGACCACAATTAAATTGTCATTGTCGTGAGGTTAGTGGGAGTATAGCCCTAAAAAATAAAATCAATTTTTAATATTTTAGTTGGATCTTGAGTAGTAACTATTGCAAAGCCACCGAAGTTTCATATTCAACTGACCCTGTCCCATTATTTGTAATTTATGGGCAAAAATTTAATTCAATACGCTTGCTTTTCAGTGTTTGAACCGTTTAGCTGATTGTATGGCGTTTGGAGTATTGGAGCCTTGCCCTGAATGCAAACAGGGACAACTTGTATTAGATACACATGGCTACAAATGTACAGGTAATCAATGCTACTGCTGCTGTTTGTTTTTGATTTAAGCCCTCTCAAATAACACAAAATGTGTATACAATATGTATATCGTAATTTTTACGCCACTGAAAAAACTCCACTTAATATAACCATTACAAGCTATATATTTATGTAACCTTTTGTAAATTATGATCAGGTAACTTGTGTATAGATAAGGCCAATTTGGTCTATCAGACTTAGGTCACTTTAAAAGTTGTTTACTTTAAGTTTTATATAACAGTATAGTATAGTTCAGATCTACCTTAGTTTAGTGTTTACTCTTTTTTTACCTTTGAAATTTGTATTTAAATAAGATAGCACTAAATTTATTTGCTAGCAGTGGACATGGGTAAAAACATACTTGAATAGTTAGGTAATTTATATTATTAATATTTTTAATTATAGTAATTTTCTATGATTTTATTTTAATAGGTAGTATCAGTGAATGGACAAAGTGTTCCTATTTAACCCAAAATCCAAAAAGAAGGGCTATGATAGTTCCCAGTGGCTTCAAAGTGTGCTCTGCATTCTCCAAGTACAAACCCAAGGTCGATGTTCGTTTGTTCTTGTTGCCGCCCCCGCCGCCTATCGTACTCAATGTCAAAAAAGAACCCGCGAAAAGGTATGATATGTCATTAGAGTTGTGTTCACCTTTTCAATTATACACAATAACAATAAATCATATCTTGGTTAACCTGGTATTAGGCTTAATATACACATGTACTTAATATAAAAAGTTGACTAATAATAATTTAAAGCGGTAACCTTCTTATTTATGTAACATAAAAATGACGCAATTGCATTCAACTTTCAAATAATGTATTAATATGTAGTATTTGTTATTTATGTTAGAACTTAATCTTTCGTGTGGCTTTAATTTAAGAGCGAAAAATATTGTAAATAATGTCTGAAAAAGGTCAAACCACACATCCGTGCTAGTCGTGTCCTTTGTGTTATTATTCTATAGCAAATCTATCCACAATATCATATGCCGTGTCAATGATCCAGTGTTGTAATGTACTAATTGACCCTAGACCATATCATTGTGATTCGTACATATAAAATGAAAATTCGTTTTATAGCTATGAATTACAATTGTATTACATATATAATATTCATTTCAATCATTTTATATAGCCTCAAAAAAGAAATGCCTCCTCCGCCTTTGAAAAACCTTCAGTTCTTCCTTTATGGAAAACTAAAGATGAATAAGGAAGAATTGAAACATCGTATTCTGAAGATGGGTGGTCTAGTAGTGAGCAAACTTACTGACACACTGGCTGCTGTGGTTTCCACTGCCAAGGACTTGGAGCGAATGCCTGACAAGATGGAAGAAATCAAAGAGAAAGATATAGAAGTAATGTTAACTATGTACCCAACATTATATTTTAATGATGATAGATTCTAATAATGCTACATATAAATATATAATCCGTTGCAGGTTGTAGACGAGTCATTCTTCGATTTAATAGATGAGAATACTGGGACAATTTCAAATACACTTCAATTAATTAAACAAAACAATATTGCTGAATGGGGATCAGACGTAAGTTTTGCAAACAATAACTGTGAATACTGATTAAGAAGAAAAGAAGGGTTATATTGTGAGATACCAAAAATTTAAAATGAAAATTTTTGTATTTCCTTTTCAGCCAATGACACGTGTTCCACAAGACGTAATGGACGGTAAATCAATCCACAAGGCGGGTAGTATGTATACAAAATCATCAAAGTCAGCAATCAAATTAAAAATCCATGGTAAGTTGATAGGTTTGTTATCGATAGCAATTAAAAGAGGGAGAAAAAGAGGAATTAAAGAATAAAACAGGTTCCGAAGGGAGAATTCAGTGACAACTAACTATATTTTTAACGTCATATTTACAAGTGGAAATAATAATAAAAAGGTAATAAATGAATACAAAAGAGAGCCGATTAGGCACAAGGTTCTTATTATTTTCATGATTTGAAATGAAACTAGCTTTATAAACCACGGCTCCGCCCGATTGCAATATATGATTTTTTTATGTTACTTATATAAAAATAAGGTTACTTAGTGAAAAAACGACCATGGAGAATGGCAAACCCACTAATATCATCTGTCAACTCGATTTGGACAACTTTTTTGGACTAAACTATATTTATAATGATTGTAACAAAGTATGAGGTCACGATTAATTAAACGCGAATACACATTTCAATTCCTGTGTTGACAGGTTGAATTTTCCAGAAGGTCTTGGCGAATACACGTCGTCATAATAACATAACACCTAGATAGTTTTTAACGATATTTATGCCATGTCCCTTTTTTTTGAGTTTACGATATTTCGTCACTGTGCTACGATCATGAAGATAACTGGCGATTTAGCGGGTTATATTTTATATTGTTCCAGCCTAATGCTTCAAGACAATAGTTAGTGGGCGCACAGTTTCCATGGCACTTGATGGTATACATTGATGTTTAAAAATTTTATAGGTCTATAACGATTAAAATTTGCTAATAAACAATATATTATTAGCTAATTTCATCGTGTTTTTTTACCTTTAATAATACTGCAATAATGTGGTCGATAATACGGCTTAGGTAGTACCTACACTGCATTTTATTATACCTTCAACTGAAAGGTTAAATAGTAAGTGTCAAGACAATATTCTACTGTACAATTCCATATAAAAACACTGACCTGATTGCTGTGGCAACATTTAAACTTAATGTTGGCGCCCAGCATGGGACACAGCAGTAGGTAGGAATTGAGGACTGGATGAGGGTGCCCTAAGTACGACATAGTGACATTCTGCATTGTACCATATTCTTCCTGTGAAATATGTTGGTATAAAATATATTAGAAATATTTACCTTTCTCTTTCGAAGTCTTATTGCCGTTGACCGGTACACTATTCTCACTCACTATTTCAAGTTGGTTTTTGCACAAAAAAATACCATGAAATAATAACATGACATAGAAAAACCACTAACGTAATTAAAGATTCTAGGTTCCCTTTTTCACCACCTTAAATGCTGAATTTCCATAAATTCTATTTTTATCAGGAAATAAGTAATATAGGTCTTAATTATAAATATCTATCACGATTACAAATTCAAAATTAACTTTATATAAATTTCAAACCCTTATTTCCCCTTTAAGAGTTGAACAAAGTCTTTAAGGGTTTTCCAAAATCCGCGGATGTCTACATCATTATTAAAGTGGGCCAAATTTCAGCTCAATCCGTCCAGTTGTTTTGGTCTATGCTTAGGCTGTTAATCACCTCTGCCTCTTATATATATAGATTTCTCTAAAAATATTTAATGTGTTATTTTTTTATAAGTTACTGAAATGACTCTACTCTGCCTGTTGGTAAGCAGTAAGATATACGACGATAGCTAGTGTCGCATGACATATACTGCCCAGCCACCACCACCTTGCCGACCTAAAACGTAACTTAACAACCTTCTTTTGAAGGAACCTGTGTTGTGTGATAGACGAAATAATATAATCAACGCTCTGACTTTGCGACTAAAAAGAGGTAGAGGAGCTGTTTTTACATGAAACTGTTGTTTGTAGATAGTTATTTACGGGATTATACCAAGGACCTTTTTGTTACATCTCACCCGTCAGTTATCTAAACGATCATAGTGCTTGCAACAGTGCCGAAATATCAACCCAAAAAATAAACGTATAAATCCCGTTAATCACTATCTACTTATTTCTTATTGTTTTAGGAGGATCGGCGGTGGATCCAGAATCTGGTTTAGATGATGTGGCTCATGTTTTTAAAGATGCCGATGGTACCAAATTCACTGTAGTGCTCTGTAAGACTGACGTGGTTGCCCAAAAAAATTCTTACTATAAACTGCAAATTTTGGAACACAATAATAAGAAAAAGTAAGGAATCGACAATTTATTACATGGTGTAATATTCCATTTAAATTACTTTAGTAATTTGACTTTATTTCGTAATGGTATTGTGAAAAAACTTAATAATAGGTACTGGTTATTCCGTTCGTGGGGTCGCATTGGAACTACCATTGGAAGTAACAAAGTGGAAGACTGTAAGTCTCGTGAAGATGCTATCAAAAAATTTGAGGATATGTACATGGAGAAAACTGATAATCCTTGGGAATTTCGGGATAACTTTATGAAGGTACGCTAAGTAGTAGAGTATATTTCTTTAAATTTTTTGTTGTGCAAATCGTTGAGCAGGCGTGGCTGATGGGCTAGTGAGGGCCATTGGAGGCGAAAATTAATTTATGCAATCAATTGAGTGATTATAAGCAAATCTTATTGATATCTATTTTTTTTAAAGATTTATATTATATTTTTAATTATATCACCGCGGTCCAAAACAATTATCAAGTAAATGTTCCTACATACATAATGAATTGAGACAGACGTACTCGGTGTTTCGCCGTGGTTACAACCTTTGATGAAGTTTTGTGTATGACGGGACGGGGATCTCTTAAAACAATTGATTTAGACCCTAAATTATTGTGATTAAGCAATAAAACACTAGACTGTTGACTAGCACTATTAATAATATTGGACTCTGCAACCGTCCTAAACACCTTCAAATAGGTATACCAATAATTGGAAAAATAATAAATCTATTTTTTTAATAGTTTATTTTCCTCAAATGTTAGGTAAATACTCCATACAACATATATCTAATTATCATAGGTTTAAAATATTGTTATACCAATACTGCCACATAAAGTTCTATTTTTAAAAACTCTTAATAATGTAGTCTAAATATATACTAATATGTTAACTATGGATTATATTTCAAGTTTTACTTTACATAATGAATGCATAGTAAGATTTCAAATATAATTTGTAGTACGAACTGAACTTTAAAGTGGATAGTATAACTTACACAATTTCATATAAATACAATATTTTATACTGAACTACATTGATATAAATCCAAAAGAAAAGCCTAATAATAATTTCAAAACCTATTAACCCAGGTCCCCGAGAAGTACTACCCGATAGATGTCGACTACGGCGATGAAGCTAGCAGTGCAGTACTCCAAGAAGACAAAAACTGTTCTCTTCACCTTTCTGTTCAACGTCTTCTCATGAAGATATTTGATATAGATACTATGAAGAAAGTCTTACTTGAATTTGAGGCAAGTGTCATGTACAAAATTAAAATAATACAATCGTTCTGAAAATTATTACATAGAATATTAGGTTTCTAGATGACTTTTATTATTAATGCTTTTGATTTGTTTATTATTGTAATTTAAACTAAAGAACTTGTTTATTGTTAATTTTGACGTACACTACTACAAATACACATGTTTATTTGCTAAATTGTAGAAATTTTCTTTTTTATATTTCAGCTTGACACTGAAAAAATGCCACTAGGAAAATTGTCAAAGAAACAAATCAAGGCGGGATATGAAGTACTTTCTGAACTGCTGAAGCATATTCAGGAGGGGAAGGTCGGCCAGAACAAAATAATTGATTCTACTAACAGGTGAACCCTTATAGATTACATTTTAATTTAATATTTTGTATTGATTGCTTGAAATAAATTTTATATGAAAATATAGATAAGAAGTTAATCGATATTCTTTCAGATTCTTTACCCTTATTCCTCATGATTTTGGGGTGAACAATCCGCCTTTGCTGGACAACGTTGAACTTATCAAATCTAAAGTTGAAATGCTGGATAACTTACTCGAAATAGAAATTGCGTACAGCTTGTTGAAGTCAGGTATTATTTGTTTATTTAGAAACCCAAAATTATTATATATTGTAAAATCAGACAAAAATTATATTTGTCTACTATTACTACATACATTAATGGCTTTGTTTTCATTTTTAGTTTTGAATTAATAGGTTATATGTTTATAGATTAATCATCTTTCCTTTCAGGCACTGACGACGTAGGCAGTCCAATCAATTCCCACTACCAAAAATTAAAGGCTGAAATCAGCCCGCTTGATCGTGCGTCACAGGAGTTCGAACTGATCGCCAAATATATGTCTAACACTCACGCTGCTACGCATTCCAATTACACTCTAGAAATTCATGAGGTAGTTCTTTCATTGTCAATAATAATGGGTCACTTTCTTTAAAATTCAGTTTGAAATACTAATAACGTTTTTTCATGCCAACTAGTCTAGCATAGATTGCAAAAATGTATAAAGAAATATCTTAATGGTCGAATTTAATAAAAATCTTTTGTATAGTTAAATGTGCTATCGAGTTGGTATAAAGAATATATAATATGTATTGTTCGAATAATTGTAATTTTTCAAATGATACCTTTTTTAGAACTTTTATGTGTAAAGTAGTTTTAAAAAAAGTTTGAAATTTTGTACTTTTACATAAAGGTATACAAAGTAATTCGTGAGGGCGAAGACAAGCGATACAAGCCATTCAAGAAGCTCCACAACAGACGTCTACTGTGGCACGGATCCCGCGTCACTAACTTCGCAGGCATTATTTCACAAGGTTCACTTAACAAATAATATCATTAATTTGAAGCAGCTATTGATAAATTGCCTCTTTATATTTTCGCTTTGTAATGACATTATATTGTGTTAATGATTATTTCAATATTAGAAAGAATTATTGTCAGTGACATCGTAAAATTTTATTATTACTTACTTGTAATATTAGCGCTAAACTAGTATGTAATATGTATATAAAATGTACATGAAATAACCAAATATATTTTATTGCATTATTATCAAACTAATATGACATTTTAGTACAACCTGCCGTAAGTTTTGTCTATATATTTTATAGGGAAATATCATTGAAATATTGTATATTATTAGTAATCCATATTTAATTGAAATTCAAATATAGCGAAGTAAACTCAATGAAACTTTTATATGGACGTTTTGTCTTTGACAGGTTTGCGTATCGCACCACCCGAAGCACCTGTAACCGGTTATATGTTCGGTAAAGGCATCTACTTCGCAGACATGGTGTCCAAGTCTGCCAACTATTGTTGCACCAGCGCCAGCAACTCTGTGGGATTATTGCTCCTGTGTGAAGTTGCCCTCGGAAATATGTGAGTAAAAGTACTTAAGTAGACATTTTTAACTCGACGGACCTCACTGTGTTACCATATGCTATAGAATTTTTCTTGTTGTAATTCGGATATCAAATTACTCAATCCACATCGCCACTTCTTCTATAATTGTTCACGACCAACTTCTTTTATACCACATTTTATACCATGTTGTTATTTATATTTAGTTATACCACAATTGTAAATAGAAAAATAATAAAATATATGTCAGTGCAAAACAAGTGCTTGTATTATTAACAATAATAATAATTAAAGTACATTCCTATAGGTCAATTTTGATCCAAACTTTGTTTACATTCCAATTATCCCTAAAAAATAAATTGAAATAAATAAATAATGCCATTAACTGAGGTTCTGGTGTTTAATAAACACAATATTACATTTAAACTTTAAATTATGCATACTATGTTTTGTAATACAGGAAAGAGTGCATTCGTGCGGAGACTGTAGTGAAGCCCCCTAAGGGCATGCACTCTGTGTGGGGCGTGGGGCGCACCCAGCCGGACCCCGACGCCGCGCACTGCCTCGACGACGGCACGCTGGTTCCCCTGGGAAAGCCGGTCACCAAAAAGGTGGACACCTCATTGCTCTACAACGAGTATCCTTTATTAATTGTTATTTTTCTAGCCTTTAATTCGTCGAATGTTCTGTACCAGTATGTTTATTCAAATGTACTATCTATAATAGTATACTCACATTAACATTTTACAATAGCACAAGTACAATATCTTGTGAAGAAATTTCGTAAGAGGCAAGACGACTTTTCTAATATGATTTTACATTAGCATCAATTATGAATTTGACATCTATTTCTGCTACCAAAAATATTATTGTTTCTTATACTTCAAAAATAGACCCAAATGTTATGTGCATAAGAGGTTTTTATAAACTTTATTTTGAAGTACGTTTAGTTAGGGGCCGCATCTATTTTTCTGATGTTCCCGTGTCCCAATAGAAAACTATTGATTTCCTGAGCAGATATTTCAGATTCATCGTATATGACGTGGCGCAAGTGAAAGTTAAGTACCTTCTGGAAGCGAAATTCAATTTCAAATACTAATTCGTCCTATTCTTTGTTACTTTTAATCATAAATATCGTCTACCAGTGAGACGTGTGATATTACCTCGTAATTCCTGTATACTATTGTCCATGTTATTATCTGATTGCGTGCTGTTAATTGTTTTAATTACAACAATTCCATATTTCGATGTTATAACTTCAACTTTGCATTTATTTTTATCGTATTATGTCATGTAATGATTGACTGTTTTTTTTGTTTTGAATTCTTAATTAATAAATCAATATTTTTAGTATATGTTTATTTTATTCCAATGTCAAATCTAATAATAGAATATATAATATCTTGATCGTTGAATGTATTTTAAAGAGACTTTGACATTGGGATTCAGTTAAAATACTTTACCTAATATATACCTATACTTTACCCCAATGGGTTAGGTAAAGAGAAGAGATTGGGGTAGATAGAAGAAGATAGAATCCGAACGAATGAAGATTTCTAGATCAACTAACTGCTAGCTACGCATAGTATCAAAACTGTTTTAATTCGTGTACTTAAATGTAGATCCGTAAATGGATTCCTCCTCGTAAAAAAAAGGTCTAATATTACAATATAGGTTTTTATTTGGTGAAATAGAAAAATTAAACATGGAAAACCTGCAATTACAATTTTCTTTCGAAAGTAAATTACAATATCATTGTTCATGTGAATGACTGATGGAATAAAGCTTGAACATGTAAAAAGCCACTCAAATTCTTTGCGGTACCTATTTCACTTAATTCTATAGCACACATGCAAAATCTAACTATAAAATCATAATATATATCATAAGGAATACTTACATGACATACTTGTATGGACTAAACCTTGCTATTCTTTCCAAAGGGGGAATAAAAACAAAAAAAAATTAGGCGTCTGTTATGGACTGTAGAAAATTTACAGTCCATATCAAATATCTCATTTGCAGATACAATAATTTATAACGAGATATATGTAAACGAAATAATGATCGTGCATTATAGTATAAATATATAATTCAGCACCAGATTGGTGACATTCGTAAGATATTTAAGAATTTCATTTTAGTCCATTAATTTGTAGTATTTATTTATTTTTTAACATAACAATTAATTTATCTTAAATTGTAATGTATCTATATCTATAATAGTGTATAATTGTAATCTCTTGTCTAGAGAACTGACAATGCATTAAACAAATGATAATAAGCAAAGGGATACGTCACCTTGGTAACCCGTAGTAATTACATAAAGAATAATGAAATAACAACATTGATGTGGATGTATGAGCATTATTTCCCCTTGCAACTTTAAAAATAAACTGTTAATGTCAATTGATTGTCATTTTCTTGTCAAACTCGTCAGATTGTTTTGTATTGGATTTCTAAATTTCTTTTATAAATAAAACACACCAAGTTCACATACTTTAGTATCTGTGTGTTTCTACTTGTTATTAGTAACTTTATATCTAGTGTACACAAAACGTTGCTTAGGATCTAAATGTTTCTTTGTTGCGCGTAACTTTAGCTTTATCTCACGACAATGGAATCTGATATAATGGATTGGACTAACAAAGAAGTTATAGATTTATTACTTATAGAGAAAATTTCTATTTGTGTGATTGAAATATGTAAATTACACGATATAGATGGACAATGCCTATTGTCTTTTGTTGATCGTGATTTCTACGAATATCCATTTGATCAATTGAAATTAGGTGAAAGAAAGAGATTTATTTTACTTGTGAAAAAATTGCAAAGAAATAATCGTGCTGCTATGTATGAACTTGGTTTGTGTGATGAACAGCTCTTAGCAAATGCATCAACGAATATTAATTTTCTTGGGACTAATTTGTCACATTTAAGTTACAATCTCCACAAAAAAATTCCATCTGAGTTTTTGTATGGACGAAAAACGGAATGTATGCCAACCTTTAACCCAGAAGTCAAGGCTTCCAAATTGAAACCTGAAGTGTGGAAAACTGCCATAGCATTAGGTAAGAATTTGTCTTTTCTTTTAATTTTTGAACTTGTGTTGTTGCTTTCAACTTTGATCTAATTTCATTAATTTTCAGGCTATGTTTTCTTAGTTACTTGGGTGACGGCTGTTGTGATGGTGATTGTACATGACAAAGTGCCAGACATGAAGAAATATCCTCCACTTCCTGACCTTTTTCTGGATAATGTGCCACACATTCCATGGGCATTTGACATGTGTGAAATCACAGGCTCTCTATTGATGGGCATCTGGCTTATTGTTTTGTTCTTCCATAAGCATAGGTATTGTTAAAATAGATATTTGTTTTGTAGAATGTTTTAATATAATACCTATTTTTTTAATTTTATACTCTTTGTATTAGACCAAACATACATAAGCTTCATTTGTATACAGGGTTACTTTGAAAGAGGTTGCCAAATTTTAAAAAGTGAGTTATATGACTCTTTGTAATAATTTTGGATCTTGATATTTTTCCAGTTTACTACATCATTTCTTAATTGAACTCAATAAATAAAAAACACTAGGCACTCTCATTCACAAGGAAATGAAGATGTATGGGAAGAGTGCCTGTAACAATCTTATGCAGTGAACATACAGTGCAATTTCATCATTGCCATTGTGTTGTTTTTAGAGTAAATAATGGTTCACCGTACATAATGATGTAATGCCACCATGCCTGCAACAACTATTGTTATAATTTACCATACTCAAAGAATAAAGTTTTTATTTCATAGTTTGCCATAGTTCTTGTTGTTAATATGCACAATTTTCTATAAATGACTTTAAATTATCCACATATATGATTTAAAATCAAGGAAAAATTATATTAAATTATAAAGCATATTTTGTTTTATCGTAGATCAATTGAGTTGCTGATTCTGAGTAACTCCCGATGATTTGGTAAGTCCTTGCAAAGTGATCCTGTATAAGTGTAAAGTATTATTTTAACACACACTAAATATAAATTTGTAGTCTGTCTTATTCTCTTAATATAAAGCAAATAGGAAAGATGCTATGCAATTAGAAAACTGTCTAAATTTAAGTACATAAGTAATGACAGTACTATTTATTATATGAGTGTTCAATAACCATGTCATCTAAACAAGAGATTGAGTAGGGTCTCAATCCCAGCAGGATCACTTTTTTGTGTGAAGAACATATTCATGTGTAGATTGTATAGTATTATTATTGTATTCATAAAAAGCTCTTAATCTATCTTATCTACAACTGGCCATATTACTGGAATATTATACAAAAATTAACTTCCCAGTATGTAATGGCACTTTTTATGTATAAGTCTATTTATATTTTTAATTATATGCTAGATTGTTTTAGTATGCAAATAAATTATGAATAATTTTCTTGTTAAGGTTTATCATCTTAAGGCGGTTCTTTGCATTGGCGGGTACTGTGTTTCTACTTCGTTGCTTTACGATGCTGATCACATCACTGTCAGTACCCGGCTCCCATCTGAAGTGTGAGCCCCGCTCGTACCCTCCTGCGGATGACCTGACAGTTTGGGGTCGACGGCTGAGACAAGCCTATGATATTTGGAGCGGCGCTGGAATGTCTGTGCGTGGTGTACGCACCTGTGGGGACTACATGTTCTCAGGGCACACTGTTGCTTTGACTCTACTAAACTTTTTCATTACAGAATGTAAGTTTTTTTTATATTATATTCTATGTGAATATTATATTATATGTAAATATTTTTATAATAATATTTATACTTATTTATCAAAGGAAACACATTATCAAATAAGGCAAATATTATATAAATCGCTATTTTGTCACTGGCTTTATTTGTATTTATGTAATTTTTAAAATAATTATTCTGGCTATGTACCAAAGTTATTTAAAATGTATTATTACTGGCAATGTTGAAGAATACAAAGTATGAAGGCCTTTGGTATATATCATAACTCTATTTATAATTTTAGTAATTGGAATATATTTTGGCAAAAGCCAGTATGGTTTTTGATTAAGCTCATATTTGCTCATATGTATCAGCTAAAGGTGTTATGAAGCAATCATAAACAAACAAAATCATTTAAGCTAAGTAAGGTCAAATTTACAAAAAGACAATACTATATACTTTGACAATCTCCAGCTAATATAGGAATATACATATTATCATGCATATTTTCCTAAGGGTTGGCCACCTGCCATTCCACTTAGGGAGGAGGTTGTTAAGACCTCACTTAATAAACATGTTCAATTGACATCAACTTCTCTTATAATAAGCACACCTATAATTACTGACTTCGAAATAGTCGTTTCTGAAGTTTGTAAAATTAACTAACAAACCTAATTACTGTATTGTGTTAATGTAAATTTATTTATCTGTAAACAAAAGCTTTTGTTACAGTGAATCGGTTGGTCAGGTTTATCGACCTACTATCTATTCTTATCAGATTTGTTGTATTCACATTTAATATACTATAATTTACTAAGGTGATACTTACGTACTTTAATTTTTAATTGAGTAACAAGTAGATATCGCGAACAAAACTTTTTTCGTTTCTTTTTTGTCACACGTAATCCACTTTTCATCATCAGTTATCGGTTTCATTACGTCTCAATAAGAATGAGTGAGTGAGTACAAATGAGTACACGGTTCATTAGGTTTCTTTCAGTGAGCTCGTGTGGCACGCAAATATTGAGCTTTTTATGAAGCCAGCTTTTTTCAAATAGAGCAAAACTGTTTTGTGGTCAATTCCCAGTTCTTCAGCTATGTCGTAACTGCTGATATGCCGATCTTGCTCCACTTTTTCAGAAATAGCGAGCATTTTATCTGTAACAAGGTGACCAGAGAGAGGTGCATTTTTGACATCAAAATTTCCTTATTAGTAAAGTGTGTGCTACTCTTTCTGACACGCATTTAGTCCATAAAGTCACAATTTTTTGTTGTTGAATTTTTTCCTTTTTTGTTATGTAGAATGTATCTAATTTCTTCATTTGATTCGCTAATTTAGATAGAAAGAAAAACAAATGAATAATAGTGGGAAACGAAGTGTTCCTAATTTAATTCTTTTTTTAAAATGTCACCTTTTAATGCCATGAATACCAGACAGATACAAATAGTACAGCCAAAGATATTTTATTATAAGTTTATACATTCTACAAGCGAAAAAGCTAGACCCAACCTAATATTATATTAAAAAAATTAAGAGATTGCAAATTATGAATGTGTGTGTAGTTAAACAAATGTAGGCTAGTTTATCTTACGGCCATTATGATAATGTTTATAACTAGTTCCTATTTTTCCAATAGGGTTAATAGCAAAGATTTTATATTTAAACATAACAAGGAAGTTCCGATAATACAGACGACATTAATGGCGTTGTTAATGTTTACACTTTGTGCCTTATTTATATATTATTGTAGTTTGTCTAATAAATTATCTTGATATTGAAAGATCAATAAAGGTCATTTTCATCAGAACAAATTATACCAATCTGGAACAATCATTATCAAACCAAATTGCTGATTGAAAGTATAATTTTGTAAAATATACTTTTAGAAATTAAGTTTACTTTAAAAATCTTAAGATGCACAAACATTGCAGATAATCGTTGGCATGTACAACAGATTTGTGGAAAATAATTTTCGTTACGATCTAAGTAAGACTCCTCGACTGCCACCTAAATTCTTTAAACCCGCCCATGGTGTGTATTGGAGCCTTCGCTAGAGACATAAGTACTACACATAATGAAGTATTTTTTTTATATCAAAGAATGGCAAACAATCAGATGGTTTACCTGATGGTAAGTGGCAACTAACGCCTATAGACACTGTCCTAGCAATGTGCCCTGCCCACTGCCACTTCAGAGGGCCTAGACAAGAGGCATATTGATAATTGCAATCGAATCACCAAATGAAAAATTTATGAGAGTTGACAATTACGCTCGATAGAATTACGATCATCATTTCTAATTCGATCACGCAAACAAACTCCAGGCATAGCACCCCCGATTGCCTTTTGGGTAACATAGAACCCTCTTCTGGATTATGATGTATAATATATATTAATCATCTACACTGGCGTCTTTTGAACCCATTAAGCTTGTTCTGTTTCTTACTCAATACTAGATTTTAAAAATAATGAAATGGTGATTAATACAGATATGTACCCGTTTTGTTATCAGTCATACAATACACAACACAAGTAGTGCGTCATTTGTGTTAATAGGGAGTTGAGAAGATTGATTCGTTGTAAAATTAATCCTCGTTCCGTCACCATTGATTGTCATACTGTTATAAAGGAGAGATAGAGAACTGCTTATTTATTTCGTAGCTAGTCTAGGCGATTAACCGATTTTATGTTATCTTGTCTCTTATTTCAATAAGTAAGAATACCTAAACTGACAAGAACGAGGCCAGCGAAGATAGTTCAATGACTGACCTTTCGCTAACGTAGTTTGGATTTTACTAAAAATGTCGTAGTATAACCGCTTCTGTTGAAGCGGATAAAGACCACTTACAGGGTGAAATCTCCATTAAGGACAATCGTTTTCTCTTCTGTTCGGTCGGTTATGTAGGATACATTGCTTTAACTAAGTCCACCTGGCTAACTTCCACCGTCTTACCATATTGTTTTTATTATTAAATTTTTAATTTAAGAAATAGTTAACTATCATAATAAAGGCAATCGCCATTGACTATTAGTAGTATATTGAAAATTAAATCTACTAAGCCCTGTCTACCATAGTTTATTTTAGCATCATTGAGTCTAACCAATGTCACTATAATTTAGTAGGTACTAAAATAGAAAAATACGTGAACTTCAAAAGGTTCAGACGTCCTGGGTTTGTATCCCGGTCATATGCTTGCATGCTTATAAAGTATATCTTTTATATTTATATGTTGGGGTTGGGGAAAAAGTTTCTTGCATTTTATATGAAAATTCAACACTTTTTTTGCAAGGTCAGGGCAATATGGCGGATGCATTAACACCTCCCTGCCAAATTCTTAATTTTTGCTGAGTGGCTAAAGTTGTATGTGCTCTAGCATTATCGTGATGAAAGACTACACCCTTTCTAGTAATCAATTCCGGCCACTTTCTCCAAATTTCTCGCTAATCTCATTAGTTGTTGGCAGTATATATCCGAATCGATTGGTCTGCCCGGCGGTAAAAGCTCATAATGAACATTGCCCTTCCAATCCCACCATTGACACAGCATCACCTTATTGCGAGTTAACCCAGGTTTTGCCTCAATCTTTGAAGCCAGCCTGACCGACCTTTTCGTTCTTGTCATACAAGAACTTGCGAAAAAAGTCGTGGTCACGTATGCGTGATCCACTTTTCATCACCAGTAATCAAGCTCTTCAAAAACAGTTCGGTTTCATTACGTCGTAATAAATAATCGCAAATGAGTACACGGTTCATTAGGTTTCTTTCAGTGAGCTCATGTGTACCCATAGATTGAACTTTTCCCCGTTATTCAGCTATGTCGTAACTGCTAATATACCGATCTTGTTCAACTTTTTCCATATGGTCCATAAACGCCACAATTTTTTTTTCGTGGCTTCCTTTGCATTTGCCTTTTTCTTGATGATGCTTAATTTGAGTTAGGTAATGAAGGTGTGTGTGAGAGAAGTATCATAGTATTAAGTCATAAACCTTCTAGAAAATACTATCAATAGAAGGGTATTTTTAATAGTTAGGTTTCGTTTCCTGCATATCTCTTAATAGAATTTCTACAGGCTCCCTAATCACGATTTCCTAAGGCATTCGTATACTCATATAATTTCAAAAACTCTTAAGGCATTTTTAACGTACCTACCTATTAAAATACCTATGAGTTAAGATTTCCACCTTAAAAACATTTCATGAAGTTCTAGTAAAAAATTACGCGATTTCTTTTCACTGCCTTTTGAATTTTCTACTCAATCATCTGTCTAATTGAAATATTCATAACCTTTTTGATAGCATCTATATAATTATTTTGCTGTGTGGACAGTTTCGGTTACATTGCAAGTGCGACGACCGCTGACGATAGACATGATCGAGACATTTCAATTCGATTGAAACTCACACTAGGGGTACAGGGCAGGTCAGTGAGCGTGAGCGACGCGTCATAAACAGTCTTCGAACGTGAAGACCAGTCATTGGACTGTCTTTGTGGACTATCTTCGTCATAAATAAATGTATTTATGTGTAATGTGATGTTTGAAGAGGACGACACTTGACAATACCATGATACACACCACGAGTTGATACATGTTTGGTATTAGATTAGATACCCGACTTGCTTGTTAGTACTAGGCACCTATACTATAATATGATATATCGTTATAATGTAGCCTTATATTCTTTCGTTTTATATCATTTTAAATCCTGCTATTAAGTCGATAACGTTTTTTAGTTTAGAAAGTAACACGATAACTGTATTTATTTAAGAATGTCATATCGAACGCTCATATTTTTGATTACTCAGCTAAACGTAACTATACTATCTTATGATTGAGAGCTATAAATAATATTATTTCACGTTGACTCCAAAATGAATAAATAAAATGTTCACTTCAAAGTGTCTCAAAGTAAAGTAGGTTTTGGTGGAATAATCATCACGACCTTGTGCTAAGGATACTAAATAAAGAAGATTTATACAGAATAAATTATACTAAAACTAGGTTAGGTTAAAACGTACTAAAATATATATATATTAAATACCATGACTTTGTAAATCAACTCGAACCCGATAACCTGTCTTAAAGATTTAAAGCTAATATTATTAAATTTGTATTCAATTTATTTAATCAGATAATTTTTGATTTGACTTTGGAATAGGTGTGGTTCATGATACATGGCAAATGTTAGAAAATTTTTCATCCGTCTGTGTGCCAGTGTGTACATTTATTTCTATGGTAACAATATGACAGTGGTTTAGTTTTTGTATTGTATATCGCTAATATTGTTTTAGACACATCACGCAACCTGTATTTGCTGCACATCCTGACGTGGGTGATGAACATGTTCGGCATATTCTTCATCCTAGCCGCGCACGAGCATTACTCTATAGACGTCTTCATCGCCTTCTACATTACCTCCAGGCTCTTTCTGTACTACCACACACTCTCTAACAACCAGGCGCTCATGCAAAATGACTCCTCTAGGTGAGATGTTAACTTTATTTTTAATTATTACTATTTTTAAGCGCAAATACGTATGTACTAAAAGTGTTTATAATGGAAGCCGATATTCACAGTCGCTCCTTTATCTACCCCAAATCAGGACATAATATAACAAAAATATACATATACCTATAATTATAACAAAAATATACATTCATGAATCGAGAATTTATTGCAAATGCCCAAATGAGTTATAATTGAGCTTTGAGAAGTACACTGCTTGTTATCTACCTATAGTTAATTTAAGCGTTAGGTATAGTTTCGCATAGTAAGTCAAGAGTCGCAAAACTCATTTATTACTCTTGAGTTTTTGTTCTTATTACAATAAGTTAAGTATGAAACGTTTGGCTTAAAAGTAATTTAACATATTTTCAGGACGAGGATATGGTTTCCTTTATTGTCATTCTTCGAATCTGAGGTGGACGGTATTGTTCCCAACGAGTACGAAGGACCAGTGGCAATAATGAATAATTTAAGAGAGTGGTGCATACAGCTCCTATCAGACGTGAAGGAGTCGTCCGTCGCAAAGATAGCGGGTTCCAAGCTGCAGGAGGGAGCCGCTATGGGCGAGTACTCTGTGGTGAGGCTCGTCGACGGTATCAAGAGGAATCTCAGCTTAGTCGAGGAGTATAAAAATGCCCGCCCAAGATTAGTAACACTGGACAAAAATGTTCAAGCAGGTCTTTTAGACGAGTCATTAGAAAGTGAAATCCGCCACCGGAATATGTCGGACCTCACAGGAGATGCTCTCTTCAAAGATTTCAGTAATCCCCCATCACCTTCTTTTAAAAAAAGTATGTGAAGGCATTACTTTTAATAGAGTTGAGGCTATTTAAAGAAATTAATCATTGTATGTAGATATATTTTACAATGAAATTAGATACCTGATGTTTAACATTTCCATTATAGATTTTATATCGTGTTATTCCATAATTATTTATTTTACTGCGTAAGTTAAATATTTAAAAATTTTAAGGAGATTTATTTGCTCAAATATAATCAAAAGAATTGAATTATGCTTATTTGTTATTAAAACTAGTCTATTGACCAGTCACCGAACCTGTACTTATTCGGAGGGAGTTGGAATCGTCCATAGCAATTTTCTTTGCTTACATAATTCATTATGTCCAGACCTACCTAACGGCTAGACAGACAGGTGCGTCGAATTTTGACATTGTTTAACGTTTAATTATATGGTATGGTGAATAAGGTACTTGAATAATTTAATCAATATTCTAGCTGTACCTAAAATGTCATACAGTGTCTTACTTAGGTAATAGCCCCTTAGCATAACCTCAACAATAGAATAATTTTATTGTCTGGTTTGTGGGTAGGACTGCTCATATTATGCATATCAACTGTACTAATCACAGTGCAGATGCAGTTTGAATGAAGTTGACTGCAAGGAAATAAAACCGCGCCTTGTCGTTGGATCTGCTTACCGACTGCGAATCCGAAAAGAATGTACTGCACGGTCGGCTGGCAGTTTCATAGCAGTCAATCAACTGTGTTGAACTTCATCTTAAATGCAGCTGGGTTGCATTCCTTATAACCTACAAAGTTAATCATCATTAGAGAACTTATTTTTCATCATGAAAAATAAGTTGTCTAATACTCGAGATGTTGCGTTAGATGGAGGTACCCACAAGATCTATATTTACTGACGTTACCACCACTTTGGAGTTTATACTATGTCGAGTGCCTCAGTGATGAGAACATAGTTCTCTAAATATATTCATGGATACATTGGACATACACACTATTAATCCATCTCAGAGCATCATTATGTACTTAATTAGAGAAGAATCTAACATACGTACTTAAGTGTAATCACTTATAAGTAGGTATGTAAGTATCAGTCAATATATTAAATACATATATCCAATGTAGTAGGTATTTTGGCAACTGGCAATTGAAACAAACACTACGAGAGTTTAGTAGAACGTGCAAGCAGACATATCTGTTTGCACTTTTAGCATGGATTTAATTCAGGGTGAGCTTCTAAGGAGTCTCGCTTCATAATCCTTTCGTGAACTTCTAGGTAACATTTTAGTATTCGTATTATCTACCAATTTTAGACAACTATGGTCACTTTTATTATCGCAATCTTAATTGTCTTCAAAAGTAATTAATATAATAGGCTAGTTCCTGGAGGTGGATAAGGAATTTAACTACAACAAATCTAGATTTAAGCCTTGCAGTAATTTTGCAAGGCCTTAGTCAAAATTCGGTATATCCCGTTGTCTCAGTATTTTAGGTAAAGACAAATTTAACAATAGCAAACATTAAAACTATTGTTCATTATTTATTTTCATTTACACAGCTAGGAAGATCTTATATTGTACTGGGATTAATCAATATCGAAGGAACGAATATCCTTAGATTAAGAATTTTTAATGTGTACTACTTTATTACTTTAAATAAATAAAATTCTTTAAATAAAATTCTACTAACTCTGCTTTACATAAGAACAATAAAAACGTCTATAATTTTTAAAATATTTTATATATAATTCATATGAAAATTAGTTCAAAAAGTGTCTTTAAATAAAAACATAATAAAATTGATGTGATTTCTCATGTGAAGCTTGAAATATTAGAAACAAAACAGTATTTGTTCTAAAGAGCTTATTTACATTTACATAATAATATGTAGTGAATACATAGCACCTATTGAAGTCTAGTTAACATAATTTCTACAAAATAAAGCAAAATCATGAGAGTACTTCAAGCTTCTTTTTTTTGGGAATAAATAAATACTCATTTTTATTTTACCATACAACTAAATTAGTATTGACTTATGAAAATTGATTACTAAAAAAAATTGTAATATTAATACTTTAAAGTAATACAAGCCTTAATGAGGGATAAAAATGTTAAATAGAAAATCTTACTCTTGAACTTCATAATATAAATTGATTAATATTAATAAATCTAATAATAAATGACAATAGGCCACTTCATAGAAAACTTGTATCTTAACAATGCCACATAAACAAGTTCTCAACATATACTTAGAATTATATACAATGACTAATAATGCAAATTAGTGAGAGATGCATTATAAATAACAAAACAGACTTAATGACAGTGCTTGCTTAGTGCTAAAGGGGCGCAGTTTGAGCTGAGAAGTAAATACAGTTCATTCCTTTTATTCAGCAGCAGCTGCCTGCTCACTGGTAATCAGAGACTCAGATGGATTATCTTTTTTACTTTCGATAAATACTTTCTCTTCAGATTGCTCACGAGAACTTATTGTACCATTTTCATTTACAAGATTCTCTTTCTCTGGTGTTGCTTCTTTTGATAGCTTTGCTGTTGCTTCATCATCCTTTGCTGGGGTGGTCTCCTTGGAGTGTTCACTTTCTGCTTTATCTTCCTTGTCTGGGGATGGAGATTTCTCTTTTGTTGGAGATGGAGATTTCTCTTTTGCTGGAGATGGAGATTTCTCTTTTGCTGGAGATGGAGATTTCTCTTTTGCTGGAGATGGAGATTTCTCCTTTGCTGGCGAAGGAGACTTTTCTTTTGAAGGAGATGGAGACTTCTCCTTTGGAGTTATATCTTTTTCTACAGATTTTTGTCTTTCCGCTGAAGGTTCTTTATCAGCTTTCTCTTTAGATTCAGTGTCTGGCTCTGCATCTTTACTAGGTGATGTTTCTTTTGACAATACAATATCTGCAGGTGTGGCTTCTCTTGATGTTATCTTCTCTTTATCAGCAATTTCTTTCTGAGTCTCAGGTGCAATATTTTCATGAGCACTATCTCTTTCTTGTGATTTTTCCTTAGATTCTTCATCTTCCTTTTCTGCATTACCGTTTACCACCTTTTCCTAGAAAGGAATGTAAACATTTATTGAATTATTTACTCAAGATAACACTTAAATGTGCTAGAGTAGATTTATCTATACAAATAGTTTTAATAAGAATCAAATAAGAAATAGTAATTCAAACATTGATGTTACTAACTTTTTCAGGTTCAGCTTGTGGTAGTTCCTCAGGAGGTACTTCCACTTTCAGAAATTGTTCCAAAGTATCTACTTCATTCGCTAAATCGAATTGATCATAATCCTGCAAAAAAATTATAAATTTTATTATGAACTCAACAGATTATTGATAAGTTTTAGGTACCAGGTCTTAATTCCCTTACCCCACAATATTCGTCATCGTTGAACACCTGCGGCGGCAGTGGCGAGCGCGGGTTTGGGTCGCTGACGGTACCACCGTTTGATTTGGCATTGTTTTGCATGAAATCTTTGTCACCTTCTTTTCCAGGTTCCGTTATGTCTATGACATCATATTTTATACATTTGGAATCTAATATCATTAAAACACGTTGTTGTCGTTTTTTCACCTGAAATCACAGTTAATCACGTAATCTTAATCAATAACAACCATTTGTGAATCTCTGTATGTATGATGTGATAAGCGTCCAGATATGCCAGAAAATTTCTTATATTGAAACTTACCTCTTTATTTCCTGAAATGCCACTAATGTACACTTTAACAACCATTTTTGCAAATTTCTTTCTTCTCAAATTACAAACAACGAATAAACTCTTAGAAAAAGTAAAATAAAAAAATAGGCTTGGCCATCAGTCAATCTGTTTTAGTAATTTTAATTGGTAGATTTGGTAGTTTTAAATCGGTGACATATCAGTGTTATTATGATACAAATATTTATTTCTACTAAAACAAAATATTTTATTGAGCAAAGTAACGTTCGGTTCTGCAACCGTATTCACAAGCCTTCCGTATTTTCGTTTCTTTAATATGTCACCTTAACAGTGATAGTCAGTTTACATGAGGACAGTTGGTAAGTTGGCCGTTTGGAAAGTTAATTTGATCGTTTAAACAGTAAATTCAGTTGGTGCGTAGCCATGTTGCCACGCAAGTTTATTAAGATGGGATCTATTACTCTCCCCTCGCGCTACGTATCCTGCTACGAAGTGAAGAAAGTGCATAAGAAGACAGTCAATTGATGACGTCGTACACCATGTCGAGTTTAAATGAAGAGAAAACGTAAATTTTGGAGGTTAATAAATGATGTATGTAATTCACTGATTTACGTAATATATTAAATTTTAGTTAAATTTAATATATCATTCAAAATATTGAAATTGAAAAGTTTTTATTTCAATTCTTATAAAATAAAATTGAAGAACCAAGTCTTTTGGTCTTATTTGGAGAGTCTAACAGTCTTAGCCTTATTACACTGACGGACAATATAATATCTAACAGACAGTGTGTGTCTCACCATCATTATCTTAATATCGTGTGGTGTAATAAACCTTATCGTTATTAATGTAATTTAAAATTTAACTACTTTATTGGAACGATAATTATTTGGTACATTGTTGAAAACTACTATGATAGTAAGTTGTAATTTCATTCTTATATTCTTCCTATTTTAAGGAAAGCAAAGAAAAAAAGTACATACAGCCATATATTGTATTGTTATTACTTAATTTGTAAGTTGCCTTTGCGCTATGGAGTTTTGATAATAAATAAAATGATATGATGATGTAAAAAATTATAAAATTAAATACATATTAATTTATGGTAATGAAACACTAAAAAATCTCATCTAAGTCACTAATCGATGCTGAATTTATGTTTTCGATATATTGCACGATCTAAAGATCCATTTTGGTATGAAACTACACCAATTTCACAGCATAACTTTCCCCGACATTATGCGTCAAAAACTAACTCCGGTATTTTTTATTAAATTCTCGCAATAAAAGGGAGGACAAGAGTATCTATATTCTACCCAGCCTTGTGTTATGCAGTTTATTTTTTGATAAATAGCTTCGGGATACTAGTGGAACGTATCCCGTTGCGTCGTGGAGTGTTTGAAAACTAATGAAGAACTAATAAAAATTTCTCATAAAATTATATGAAAATGAAACATAGTATTAATGACTCAGAGAACATAACTTAAAGATATTGATAAAATAATACGCAAAATATTATATATTGACAGACTATATATTGCATAATGTAACGATCTTTGACATGAAACTGTATCATTTCCACATCAAAAAATACACTACAACATACGGAAAAAATATAAAGCAACCAAAAATTATCCACTAGATTCTCTTCTCTGTTTTTTATTATTATTGTAATTATGATACAAAGCAATATAAAATTGGAAATGTCATTATATTTTTTGTTTCCTTCGAATTTGATGTAGACAACCTACTTCGAGTTTCGAGCTACTGACCTGCACACTCTTCATCTTGTACTTCCATGACAGCAAAGTGCATACCTATCCTATAGGATAGGGATGATAGGGATAGATCTGTAGATCCACATAGACGCAGTCTAATTGATAGTCTGCAATTCACACTATAATATCACTGACACGGATATTATAAATGCACCTGTGTGGTCTTCGCCGCTAACTACCGAGGATGTGCGAAACCCCTCCTGAATATCTGGAGGTTTATGTACTAGTTTTGCGTTACCAAAACTTCTAATTCTACCTCCACAATGTCAAATTATTATATAATTTTTTCAAATTAAATACAAAAATAATAATACATCTCTTTCTCTAAAATCTATCTATCAGTACGGAATCTAGTTTTACAAGTAGTTTTACTACGAGCTTCAATTTTAGAAAGTTTCTTGAAACTATATTCATTGATCAAAACTCAACTAAGTAATAGTTTATACCAAAAAGACAGTTACGTTAAAATCTGTGCTCTAGATTAACATCAACAACCCATACATCTGAAGGTATTACGAAGGTATGGTTGGTATGATTCGAATCCGGGCCCTCTGGTTTAGTAAGCAGGAGTATACTTTTTGAGAAGACGGCCGTCAAACGTGATTATAGGCATATTTGAAAATGCCTATAAAAAACAATGACATATTGGACGTTAATGTTAGTATGTAATAAGCAATTATACCCATACTGTTTCACGCTTAGAGTTAAAATAAAAAACGCGTTTATGAGTACAAATTTATTTGATATACATTATAGCAATACATTGGCATATTGTCTTGTATATATGAAAAACAGAGTGCCCTACTGCAGCAAATTAAGGCAATGCCTCGCGAATCGTGGAATGTATTACGCAGTCTTTGGACACCGCGTGACAGATGAACTCTTATGCTCAACTGTCGGATTGCGGATTATATTCGTAAAGTCACGCCCCGTCTCATTTTGAGTCATAACAAAATAAGTGAGAGGTAACTGTGGAGATTCGGCCATTAGATTTTTATTTACGACCGAGTTGGAAATAAGAGTTAAACATCGCCTCAAACTTATGGGCTGCTGCGATTGTTTAAGCAATACTTAAGTTATCGATTATGTTAAAAGCCTTGTAACTTGTATAGGTGAAGAGGTAGTCACTAAAGTCACTAACTTTTTTAGTGACTACCTCTTCACCTATACTGAAATATGTTTCACCTTAATATAATATAAGTACCCTTTCTAATCAGAACTGAAATAAATATTTTTATATATGTTGGAATTCGGTTTTCTGTTAATTAATGAAATGATTACCGACATAATATTTATATATTTAGCTGCGTACTGGCACAGTTTTAAGATATTTATTATGTTTATAATTTATACGACTAACTTATTATGGGAATAAAAAGTTAAATACATAAAGAATGTTATAAATGTTGTCTGTTGTATGCCTATATGTATAAATTGTAAGAGACTTAGTTGTAATATATGGTTTACTTTATAATTCCACGATTATGGAATAAAGATAATCTGATTTTATTTGATTTGTGATGTAACAAGCAAAATACGTCAACGCGGGTAGTCACAGACCACTACCTTATACTATCTATGATAGCAATCGGGCACAGACGCAAATAAACTATGACTAGCCTTTGCACTTTGCCACGGATATAGAACTGATTTTCCCTCGCACTAGAAGCGGCTGTCATTTTATGAGTAGGTATTGCTAAGATAGATTTTTAATTAGATTACTTTATTTTTTAATACTTTAGTATTTTAGAAATAAATTGTGTCATAATTAAAATATTAAATAAGGTTTGCCGCAAAATTTCTGAGGCTATGGTTACCCGTTAAATGGAAATAACATGGTATTTGAAAAAAATTCGTTTTATATTATGTATAATTGATTATATTTTGTAATATTTATCGCCTTTAAAATTCAGTTGTATTAGTTAGATTTATCTACCTGGAGCTATAAGATAACATTATCTACTAAAATGGCATAAGTAATGATAACAAAATAAAGTTAATTATTTAGTTATAAACATTTATGTGGTGTACTTTAGCACAACCAAGGCTAAGCTTATCTACAGTAAGTCATTCATAGTCATTAATACTTACTGAAAATATTTAATCACAGCGCCCATGAAGCTTGGAGTGTAAGCATACCTCTATGTGTCTTTTTAGAACCCAGAAACATAAATTTGTTCATAATTCAACTAGTTCCTAGAAATAACTGTATCTATCTAAATAATAGCTAAACATATTTTCATCTCAATCTCTTGATAGGAATCTTTATTCCAATACTAAAATTATAATCACATAGTCCAATTATTTATTCTTCCGACTATTAATGCATTGAATATACTCAATACATTATTTTTAAATAAACGTAACAATAAAAAATAAAATATAAAAATCTATTTAACACAATATTTAGTCAATAAAAACCTATTAATTAAAATTAATAGATACCCCAACACTTATACCGGGTTTTATACCCTCTCAGATAAATAGGGCACTTCATCGGTCACAATATGTCAAATTAATTTGCTTCTTGTTCATAGATTATTGAGTGTTTTTACGTCAGACGTTCCCGCGTCCATGGTAAGATATACATATACTCCAAACGCGATTGTAATGGACTATGGATGTTTATTTTTATCATTGCTGTTTTATTATAGAGTCATTGTGATAAAAAGCATTGTTAGACAACAATGGGGATAGGCAGTCAAATTAATTCGGAAACGTCCAATTTTTGCACAAGACTCATAATATAGGATTTGAAAGATGTTAAAAATTATAAACCTTGCTTATCACAATTTTCAAGCCACAATTGGTGAAACAAAGAGAAAAATTTGTTCGCATGTTATGTTTGACTCTCCAGCCGAACTCTGAACGGCAGGCTTGAAAATTTCGTAATCGTAATTAAGTATACGATATACCGAAGAAGTCCATTTATTTGACTGGGCATAAAAAGTAGACAAAATCGCATATAAAACGCAATTGATGCTGAAAATTATGATACATCACAACCTTGAGATGCATAAATTGTTTTTTTATTGATGAGTCGTATGTTATGTGGCACATGCTGTTGATGTTGACAATATTCGGAAATACATATTAATTGGCGCGCGGCCAGGGCGCCCCCTGTCGCTGGGCGAGACGAGCGCCCGCCGCTCAGATTATTACAGAATTAGAAACAATTAACGCCTTCACAAATGTTTTGGTCATATTATCGTGTGCCGGGATCATTACAAATTATACATTTAAAATAATTTAGTATAGTCATAAAAAAATTATGCACTAAAAATTTAAGCTGTTCAATTAAACTCAAAGTAAGATTATAAGATTAAATTAACACAAAAAAAATAACTTGTACATAAATATATATATATATATATATGGGAAATACTATTATATACTATTATATACTATTTATATGGGAAAATTATTATAATAATTCATTGTGCAGATAACACTCACTACAGAACTAATTAATATAATTAAAAAATATTTCTGAATTTACGATTATTTTATTACATTATTATTGTTAGGTGCCTTTCATATACAGGAATATAAAAAAAAGTATATTAAAACACTCTACATACATACATTAAAATATTACAAAAACTCAAAAGTACAAAAAATAAAAAAGTAAATAAAAAAAATATGAAAATTCGCAGACTACGCTATGGTAACCTTACAATTTATATATATTTGTAATTTTGTTAACGTTTGGATTGCTACAGACATAAATTGTTTTATAAAATCTAACCTAATCACTTTATGTACTATTTGATATTTTCTGAAAATGAAATATTGTTGTGCGGCGACTCACTCGGAAATGATTCGCAACGAGGTGAAAATTATGAATAAATCCATTCATATATTAGGATCGTGATATTTGTAATATCTAAAATATGAAACTTTTATTTGTACTAAAAAGGAATTAATTATTCATGAGAAAACTTCAAATTCACGGAAACCTACAGTTTCAAAAATCAGTCAAATGCAAAAAGCGTAATGTAATATTGCACTAATCCTTGAAGACGCACTCCCACATGAGATGAGATCTGAGATTAAATGTATTCAGTCTCATCTCGTACATATGATAAAATAGGTACATACGCGTCATCTCAAAGGCCATTGAAACGCGTATGTCTTAAAGCGATACCTATAACATCCCTCTAACTTGATTAACGGGGGACAAATGGAATGTTCGAAATATGATGTAATGTAAAATAAGAATAGCCCCGCGCTACTGATCTACTTTCACTCCACAAAGGAAGATGTAAAAAGTTTCAATTTATTTGAACCGTATTTGTATGATACAAAATATACATTTTAGGTTTTCAATATATATTTTAAATGAAGATTAATTTTCAAAATAAAGTTTGGCAACGTGTAACGTGCAAAGTCTCTGAAGTGCTGTTAGTTTGATGATTTGATGTTATAATTTCTATAAAATTCTATCCTTATTGTTATTTTGTCCGCATAATATTGGATATGATCGTGTCTATAGGCGGTGTGTGTGTCGAGTCGGTCACAATAACGGTTATAAATGGCCGTCTTACTCCTTCGACCGACTAACTTCGTGATACCTGTCTTTAATAGGTATCATTAAAAGCTTTTTTAATTTGGTCGGGTTATAGGCAGAGTTGTAGGCGCAGCGGTGCTTACGGCCGTCACCTTGGCTACACAATACGTTGAGCAAGTACCTAATGTGTACCTTAGATTATATTTTTATTTATCTATATAATAAAATAAGATTTCAGAACAGCTATGAATATATTAACACATTTTAATTACTCTTATGTCTTTAATTTAAAAGTGGTTTAAATTCTGCTCATGATACCCTAAACTAAGTTTAAATTAACTCCTTACCTTTAGCTCCAATTGAATAAGAAAAATGTGTAGTCATTTAGCTATAGTGGATATTTTGTCCACAGCTGAATGGTCTATGGTATATTTTAAAAAACTTATCCTTGACATAACTTAATTTCATATTCTTGATTTCAAAATAAACCATACTGTAAATAAACATTTTTTGGAACATTATTTTATATTAACAGTAACATATAAACTAACACTCAATAAACCAAAATCATGACGTTCTTATTTTAATCAACGGATTTTATTTTTTTCAATTATAATTGAAACCCAGTAATGAATAGCATTACACCAATTCAAAATGTGACAAATAATATAGCATATAGCAGCACTTTTCCAGAAATCTATAAAACTTAGCCTTAGTATTCACTCACGATACTGCGATTCTAAGTATCAGTACATTAATTTTTTATGAAGACATGACTTTTAAAGAATTTCTTGAATAAAAATATTTATTACATTGCAAAAACGTTTGTGTATATCATAAAGTGTTTCTAATTATTCAAAAAATGCAGGCAAATCTAAAAGATATGTGTAAGACATATTATTGAGACAAGTCATATTGAAGAACTTGTTTTAAGGTTCTACGGCTAAACAAAAAAAATGGAAGAAACCCATGAACAAAGCTCTCGCGCTTTATGGTTGCATAAAGTCGCCTTGTTCATGGGTTAGGTGACTATCTCATAATCATAACATACACGTACTCGACGTAAAGTAAAAACCAGTGACTGAGTTGTCCCTGGTGTCCGGTTAGCCGCGCTGAGTAGTGTCGTGTCGTTAGGGCGCGTTCAGACGGGCGTGCCAAAGTCGGGGTCCCCATCACCAGCCAGCAGACGCGCAGGGAGCTTACCGCATTCAGCGTCCCCATTCGTTAACATCTCGGTCACGCGTCGTGCTGATCCTATCCTGTTGTTGATAATAGGGTAGTTGAAAATATTTTTAATGTCAATAAGGAGACAACACTGAATTACATATACATTTCAATTTAAGTGCGGAAAGTCTCTTCACGAGTCCCGGGTCAAAAGGAACAAGTGGAAATGACAATTAGGGAAAAAGTTTCTTCGCATTTTATATGAAATTAAAAGTTCAAGATATTGTTTTTAAAAGGTTTAAATTTACATTTAATTAGAGCTGTGTGTAATATATGTGCCATTTTTTTCGTAGACTTTCAACCATCTTGTACGTAGATTCATGATCCCGTTGCTGTTGAAATTTTGGGACTTCTAATAAAAAAACGCAACAAGTAGTTGTGGCAGTCCTCTCTTGATAACTGTTAACCTTTTGTTCTTGTTAACTTAACACTGCCTAAAGAATTCTGAAGAGACCGAAAAAGGGCTATATACCTCCCAGCCAACTTCTTAATTTTTGCTGAGTGTCTATGTATGTGGTCTAGCGTTATTATTATGAAAGAGCACACCTTTCTATTAATCAATTCCGGCCGCTTTCTCTCAACTGCTTGCTTTAATCTCATCAGTTTTTGGCATTAGAGATCTGATTCGAAGGATCTGGCCGGCGGTAAAAGCTTATAATGAACAATACTCTTCCAATACCACCATAGACACAGCATCACCTTATTGTGAGTTAACCGAGGTTTTGCAATCTGTGAAGCCTGATCGACCTTTGTCTACGACCTTTTTCGCACGTTCTTGTCATACGTGATCCACTTTTCATTACCAGTTATCAATATCTTCAACTAGGGTTCGATTTTATTACGTCTCATTAAAGAACCGCAATTGAGTACACGGTTCATTATATTTCTTTCAGTGAGCTTGTATGGCAAGCAGATATCGAGCTTTTTTGTCTACCTAGCTTTATTCAAATGGGTCAAATCTGTTTTATGGTCAATTCCCAGTTTTTGAACTATGTCGTAATTGCTGATATGCTGATCTTGTTCCATTGTTTCAAAAATAGCGTTCATTTTAGCCGTAAAAGGGCGACCACAGCGAGGTGCATCATTGACATCAAAATTCCTGGATTGAAAACGTTGAAACCAATTTTGTGCTACTCTTACTGATACTGTATTAGCTCCATAAACGTCATAAAAATATCGCGGCTTGCGTTGCATTTTTTAATTTTTTGTAAAAAAATTATATTTTTTTTTTTACAAATTTGATATCTTCATTCGATTTCCTCACTTTGACAGAAAGGAAAACAAATGCAAAATAGTGGATGATTTTTTTTAATTCGATTTTTTTTTTGAAATGTCACCTTTTCAATGTCATGAAAACCAGCCAGATACAAATAGTACAGCCAAAGATATTTTATTACAAGATCATAGATATATGCGAAAAGACTTTTTCTTAACTACATTTGCTAAAAGAATAAAACTACGAAATGAAATCAATGATAGACGGTTTAATCATTGGACAAGTAATAATTGATATTTTGATCAATATTTGAGTGTTATTAATAAACGTTTAACTCAAAACGTTTAATAATAACACTCAAAAATAAATCAAAAATAAGATAATAAATCTAACAATAAATTTATTTTAAATTTAATCCAAGTAATAGTATTTGCGCTATAAAATAGTAATTGTTTGAAAACTATTTGATTATAAAGCTCCTTGATGCATTTGGATGTTATATGCTGCAGGAAAACAAAAAGCACTAGTACGGAAAATAATAACTTTCCGTACGCTCAAAACACATGAAAAAATCAAATTTTTGAGCATATGTATTAAAAATAGATATTTATAATAATAAGGAGAAGTAAGAAGACGGAGGAGGAGAAGTAAGAAGAAGAAGGAGGAAAAGTCCTTATTGTTATTACATAATTTAAACTTACCACTCAAAATTGTAAAAAAATACTAAAAACCGTCTTTATTAATTTATATAGGTAAACCAACAATGACACAATATATATATTACTTAGATTATCACATAAGGAGAGATATATAATAGTGCGACTAGCAGTGTTTACCACATATTACCAAGATATTAATTATTTTAAACATACATTGAAAATTAGTATCAATGGTCTACATATTGTATGGGCGATTAATATTAGGAATCTCTAGAATATTGTCAGCGCAATTTTTCCAATTCCTTTTTAATATAGTTTCCGAAAATTGCAGAGTATACATATCATTAATATCAAAATTATCAGTTAAACGAGAAGGCTCAAATACAGATTTAAAGAAAACTGAAAAGACGACATACCTCTTCAGGTTCATTAGCTACAGTATTTTTGTATACCACAGAGGAAGGTATTTCAGATTTTCCTTTCGTATTGCTAATATAAGTCCATACGTAGTGTTTTTATGAATACTGTCCTCAACTGATGCTATGTAATCACGATAGCAGCTTTTGGATGCTCGTTGAAAACGTTTCCTCATTGCAGTAAAAATTTCGTAATCAGATAGGTTACCATATTCTTTCCGTTTAATCTAGTAGTTGTTTTATTTTTTTTACATATGAATCAGAGCGCGGGAGAACCATTGAAGGTATTTTGACGATTTTGTTAACTTTAAAGTTATATATTTTTTAATCATTGAATATATTTGTTCATAAAACGTTCAAAATAACTATGTCAGCATTTTTATTAATATTAACTCTTTCCAGTCAGTATCTAAAATATCCTGGTTTATCAAATAAAGGCACCTTGGAACATAACTTGCTTATTAGTAATATGAGAAACTGGCACTAATTGGAAATAATACATAAAATGGCGGATGATGCGAATCAACAGGCACTAGGGGCAACGAAGCTATACCACCGGAAATATTCGTAAGAAGCCAGTCAGGTCCCACTAGCATTTTATACTTGTTCAGTTAAAATGAATGAAATAGCGACTTAAAATTTATTAATGCTTTAATCGATTGACTATTATTGGTATGAAAAAAATAAGAATCATTGTTCTGCTACTCAATAGCTGGCAAATTAAATTCTGCAGCTTTAAAAAATTATGACTTTCACAAACTGAAAATCGAAATATGAAACATAGGTGGCATGGATTCAGGTTAAGTGGAATATAAGCGGCGCTAATCATCAAGCAGCTGTTGAGTGATCTTAATTCGATGAGAACATGATCAACAAGGGGAGAGGGTACAGGTGACGCACCCATTGATACGCAAGAATCCGCTTTCGAATATTAAAAGATCCTCAAAATCGGTACACACAGTACAAAGTTATGAGGCAACACACAAAAATAAACAGTCAAATTGAGTACTGCTCCTTTTGCCGACTTCAAGTCTTTAAAAAACAGGGACATTGCAATAGAGGAAATAAAATAATATTGGTCTAGTAGCAGTATCAAGGGAGGAAACAGGGGCTTACATTTGTGTGAAAAAAATGCCTTAGAGTTTCATCTTAGGTATAAAAAATAGTACGTAAATAATATATATAGTATAGTATATTTAATAATATATAGTATATTTCACAAATACAAGTGTATCTGCCATTATTATTAATGGTTTCTTAGGTAGATCCATAACGGTATTAAGTACGCAATTTAAACGTTTTTTGATGTATAAAGTATAAATAATATTGATATTTTGAAAAGCCGGTAGAAGCAGCACAAAAATTGTTTAATATCAAGTGACGTCATTAGACATTAGGAAATGACAAATGTATTAGATGCACCAAATTGATGATATCTTTGTAATTTATGCGTATATATGTAGGTAACTACAGGCAAAGTTGACTTAATTGCAGGAGTTAAAAGACATAATGTTTAACATAACTAAGAGTACAAAAATATTTAATGATTTTAATGTAGGTTTCATATTATTTTGAAAAATTTTAAACCTGTGATTTCCTTTGTGGTTCCCAGGTACAAAATAAATATTATTTGATTTAAACTTGTCAAACTTATCTGACGCGATGACAATGACGCTGATATTTAAGACCCTAATCCCATTAAGCTACGAGCGAGTATTCCTTTGGCGTTTCAAAATCGTGGACTCTGCGTGATTGCGGTTTGAAGTTTGCCTATCTATCTACCTATTACCTAGGAGTCTATCTTTTTATGAAATGTTTATATACATATACACAGACCTAAATCCTTTGCTTCCCCTGCGAAGAGGCTTGGCGTCTCCGTTGGTGTGAACAGCGGAGCGAAGCTCCAACGGCGGTGGCGTAGCTTCAACCGACAAGGGCGTGTTCTTTACCAGCGGGGGCGTGACCTCCGCCGCAGTCTCCGTCCGCGACTCCACAAGGTCATTCGTACCTAAGGAGGGTTCTGTCACTAGAACAAATAAAAAATATATAAATATAAATTCTTCATTTACACGAACATTTTTTACACAAATGTGAGACATTTCGTAAAACCAAATTTTGGTTTTCAAGTAACTAAATTATCTGGTAGCTGATGATTTATTTAACTCTCATTTCTGACTTTATCGAAACTGCCCTTGTGGTATTAAAAAAAGCATATAAAATATGAAAGAAATTGTGTATTGCGTCCATATTTTAAATTTGTTAACGTATAAACGCGTTAGAAGCGTGCGTCATTTCAGCTTTGACGAACAGTATACCCTTTACTCTTATTATGTTTAGTAAAAGAATAGGCACAGTTTAAATAAAACCACTTATAAAATTTTAAAGGGAATTAAGGTAACTTAGACTTGCTTGACTCCAGTATGAATATATATTTAATTCAAAATTGAAACAGTATATAGTGTTATTTATTCTTAACATATTACTACTGACACTGTAACTGATATAATCTATCAGATATGAGCGATTTTCTTTTTCGATATGTTATTGAAAGAGCAAAATGGTAGAAACATTGGTGTAATAATCGTTTTGATAGCATTGAAATTCATCGAGATATCACTATTTTAATACCAATTAATAGAATCATCACAACAAAATTAAATAAGTACCATAATGTAAATTGTGTGTAAGTAAAACAAAGATTCTCAATTTTATCGGGAAATACATTTATTTTTAGCCGGAAACAATAAAGAGGTTTTATGACGCTGAAAATTCATATTATGTTTTTGTAATAAATATATGTGTTCCACCTAATTCATTATTCACAATTATTTGTTATAATATATTGAAATATTTGCGTTTTATCACTTAAAATTATAATTTTGACAAAGGCCGTATGTTCACAATGCAAGGTATATTGGGGCATTAAAAAAGCTTGCCATAATTTTAATATTTTATTTTCTTCGTATTTAACGCTATATATTTTTAAGTGTGTGTGTGCAATTGTGTTGAAAAACGTCGTATACAACTCGAATGCATTGATCCTTACACACTCAGCTTTCTTACCGCGTCGCTTATATATATATATATATACATATTGTTTGTGTGTCAAAATAAAAATTAACAGAAATGGTTATAAAATAATATTATCTTTTATAATAGCCTTTCCACTGAAGTTTGAATTTTAATTAACAAATTTCACATAAACTATTTAAGTAAACGTTTCATGATCCTTTTTATCTGTATTTTGGTATTAAAATAAATAATTTTTATAATATTTTAACCCTATAATCATCCTTATTTATTAGCGGGTTTGTTTTGTGATGTGATTTTGCGAGTCATTTAAACTTAGATAAGATCTATATTTACAATGATTTGGTGTTTTTTAGAATAAGACCTATTGTCTATTAAATATTCAGAAGGTAGGATACCTGGTAATGTGACGAGAGCGACGCCAGCAGGTGTCGCGTGCGCGCGCGCAGACGTATCGGCGGTCGCAGGCGAGGGAGGGGCCGGGACCGAGTGTGCTGGGAGTTCGTCTGAGGAGGCGTCTTCCGCCTCTACGGCGCGGTACGCACCCTTGGTCCGCCAGTCCTGCACATTATAACAATTCTTCATCATCAATAGCTTATATATTTCACCGTTAAATTGTAAATACCTCTAAATTATCATCTAATTATCAACTGTAAAGTGTAGAAAGACTGTGAACGTAACATAAGATTATAATCTATCGCATTGGAGCTATTAAAACAATCTGCCACCTTTTAAATTTGCAACTGCTCGAAGGCCGTCCCTCGTTAGTCGGTCTTACAGATCATTGTAAATATTATCCATGAGATCTCATATCCGTCCACTGTTAGGTGCAGGCCTTCCTTTATGAGGGAAACACATGAGTAGTTAACGACATAACACCACCGGCCGGCTCAATGTGATTTGGTGGGTGAAAGTTTCCGCTTACGGATCCTACCACTGACTAATGCTAGGTTTCAATAATCTATCTACGATTACAGGAAAAGCCATTAATTGCTAGATTTTTAAACGGTACATAAGCGGCGAGCGTTTGTGTCACCCAACGGCTGAACAAAGCAGCCACAGGGCTTACCCAACAACATTCGGTTTTGCCATTTCACCAGACTACCCTCAACTGTAATCATGAGTACCTGGGGCTTTCTCTTCTTCTTGGCAGTACGTCGCACGTGGACGGGAGTGGAGCGGGACTCGGCCGAAGGCGACGACTCCGCCGTCAGCCGGTACCCGCCCGCCACTGGCTGAAACAAGTAATCGTGATAATATTAATAGACCTAGTATTTAGAAAGCTGTGATTCCTGATTATTTAGGTAAATTTTTCAGCGATGATAGCTTTATAAGCTACACAACTTATGTATCATTTGTTTCCATATAAAATAGCAGATATTAGCTGCTATGAATCATAATGATGGAAAAAGATTTTTTTTGGAAACTTTGTAGTTAGATCTCATTTTTTCGAAACATAAGGGAGTGGAGCTATATCAAACCCATCAGGCAATTATTTCTCTTCGCGATGGACAAATAGAGGTTCATTTTATTGACTAGTATTAGTAGTCGAGAAGCGCGCAAAGAAAATATAAAATGAATTTATTTTTTGAGCAGCTTTATTACGTTCATACCGAACATAAAGTCTCTTTATGCACCAATTTGCATGATTCATATAAATGAACAACAAGAGCTTATGTATTGCAGAATTTGATTTATAAAAGATTTTAAGCAAGGTGGCTACCGGCCTTTGGTTCATTATAAAGTCATCTATATGAAATATAGATAGACGATTTGAAGCTCTATTTTGAATGGCCAGTTCATCATTCTTTCGCCGTGTTACATTGCAGCAAGATAAAAATAGTGCCCGTTTAGAAGTGCATTAAAATAGCAGATATCTACCTCGATGCGTGCTTCAATTTTGATGTTGTCATCGTCCATGTCGAGGATGGCCAGGTTGTTGTTGAGCGCGTTGTAGTCGGCGCGCCGCGAGCCGCACTCGCTGCCCGACGCCGACGCCGACCCCGAGCGCGACCCCTCCGACGGCTCTCTACCCAAACCAAGAACGATACATGTTGTTAGCTTATTATTAATATAGCTTATACAGAAAATAATTAAACAACCTAAAAACTCTCTCAGAGGAAAATCGATTGCGATGTTTCCTCTGAGAGAGATTTTAGGTTGTTGGTCTCATTAAGTATAAGCGCTCATTTCTTTCACTCTGTATATTGGTTACTTATCATAACCATAACGAGGTAAAATACCAAACTCAAATAATAACAAAGAAACACCTTTAAAACAATATAAAAACAAATTTTATCCGGATAAGTAATAAGTAATCTAAACATTAATCTTTAAAAAGAAACTCTTGGATTAATTAAAACATATTAAAACCAGAATTTAATAGCAGGATATTTACCATGTAATTTGTTATTAAAGAGTTCCTTATATTCCGATAAACATACACTATGGTGTATCATCATCACAAGTATAAAGGTAAAGTAAGTGGTGTATCATTGTGATCATGATCACAAGTAAGACTGGTAGTCTCATAACTAAATAACATTCCTATTACACGATTAATACTAAAATCTAATTGTGTCCAACTTGTGAATGCTGTAATTGGGTAGTTAGGGTTCGCCCACTAGAGTGAATTTCATTTTAATACTGAATTTTTTTTTCACAAATTACCTATAATAAAAATCCTTTACCTATCCTCCTTTTTATCCTAATACCTAATACAATATCTAATGCCAAACTACATCCAAATAGTCTGTATAATTAAATCGAAACCAATTTACATTCACATTTATAATATTGGCTGAGTCTTCGATCAACTAGATAACGAGTCAGGGTATTCGTCCGGTCGAATATCGTCTCAAATTTCTAAGTGATGTCTTATTTTGATCTATTTCACTTGTAACTATGCGAAAGTGCTGACATATTGCATGGCAATGCCTCAGTGAGTTTTCAAAACTGTAAAAATGACTGACTATAACAAATATAAATATAGTATAATGTTTTAGATAATTTTCTAATTATATTGTACAGTACAATGTCATATTTGTGTTTGGTTTTAGTTCAAACGGCATTATCTAGCGTATTGATCGAAGCTAAGAGATTAGTTCTCATATTTTTATATGGACGAATGAGGCTCGTTAAACCTCAACATGCTGCTACCATGTCACTTTTCAGCTCCATACAAAAATACCATATCAATTCGATCTTTAAAAGTACAGCGACGCAAGGTAGCCTAATCTTACAACTCATAAAACACGCAATATAACAAATATAATAAAATAAATCATCATAGAGTCTTTGCATTAATCCAATTTCCAGTCCAACTGCTCACAGAACATGCCTGTTATAGTCGGGAGTCCTCGGCGCAGTGGGCGTGGCTCCGGAGCCATCCTGCTCTCCGCCGAACATCTCACCATCTTCTGGGTATAATGGGAACCTGCAGTACGTACACACAAATGCATTCAACAATATATGGTTAACTACTAAAGACGGGCAATATGGATAGGCAAAAAAGTTACTTCTGCGAGTAATTATTACAAAGAGATAGACATACCTATCAGGCCAGTAAATAATTGACAATATAACTTACACAAATTACTCTTTAATATTTAATGCCATTAATATTATCCAATATTATCCACCTACCTATTGATATCGCCCGTAAAAAAATATGAGGTACAACCCACACTTTTTAATATTTAACAGCTAAAATACGTCATTTAAATTATGTTGTATCAAATGATTACCTATAATTATCTTCAGACAGTCGATCGTCATCATCTGTCGCTATGAATTGCACACAAAGAGCGCAGTCACCCTTTACACTCTGTAATGCTTGAACTGCTTCTTTATGACACGCCTGTAATGTAAATGAATATTACTGTTGCAAGTGTAGTCACTTGGACTATTCTGGACTGAACGTTTAAGTCATAATATATATCACGGTTTAACAACTGTACAGAATCTCATCATCACAAATTAATTAAGATTAATAAATAAGTAAATTTATTAATGTATTATAAACTTTATAAGTAGGTAATTAGATGTAAATAAATTGAGTAACCTGTGTGAGATCGACGTCATTAATGGCCAGGATTGCGTCCCCAACGTAGAGCTCGCCCGTAAGTGCCGCGGGCCCGCCTGCTTCTAGCTCTGAGATCAAAATAGGAACGCCGTGTTCCCGACCACCCTGTGGATATTTACGCTAAATGATAAAACACTTAATTTGACCAGTGTCAAATTAAGTGTTTTTCATGATAATTTTAATAACAGGTAAAGAACCGTACATGTATATAATACCATTCGTATATAGTACGCACATTATGTACAAGCAAACTCAAGGAACTATGAATCGAAATGAAATAAAAAGTTATATATACGGTTAGCCGACGGCGTTACGTTAAGGGCGGCGATACACAAAAAATTGTGCGGGCGATTTATCACATTCGATTGCGACGATGATATTGCACCGAATGTACACTCCGTAATGTCCTTGCTTTCTCGGTCCCCACCCTCTTCTGTTGTCTTATGAATGATTGAGCGCCTAAAATTGTATATTTATCGAATTTTGTAAGTGTAATTATTAATTTATTCCTTCTTACTGAAATTGGCATATATGTATATAGGTGAATTAGGTCAGTTTAATTTCAACGGTGCGTAACCCAACGTATTAAAAAAAACTGCAGTTGCAGTTGTTAAACAGTATGAACAGTGTAATGAGAGTGACTGTGTGCATCGCTCACCGTGACAGAGATGCCGAGGCCTAGGTGCGGCGAGCGGCGAACACGAACGGTGCGCGGGCGCGCGCGGCGAGATGTGCGGGGCGCGGGCGGCGCGGCGGGGCGCGGGGACACGCCGCGGCACACGCGAACCAGCGTCTTGTGACGCTGCAGTAAGATCTCCGCCTCCACCTGAATACCATGCCTATTACAGCTTTTACCGCTACACATTACAATCAAGATGAATATTGAGCTTTCGAGTCATATGTGGCGGTTCTGTTGGTAATCACTAAAACTAAAATGGTGTTATCTGATTATCTATACCTTTGACTTATTTAAGCGTGTTTTCGTGTATATGTTCGCCCATTTATTATTTATTACAAATACTAGTTCGTAAGTTCACGATGGTACTAATAAATATGGATGTTGTCATAATATGAATATGCAATAAAAATCTGAAATAAAATAATATTATTATTAGTAAATCAATTTTTATCTTCCCAGTTCCTCAACGACTCGAGGGACAGCAAAATAACTTTCGGCACAGTAGGCCAGGCGGCTAAGGGTCAGGACGACAGAGAGAGGAATCGGCTAACAATCCTGTCATTATCGAGCAAGACCGCCCTCTAAACCCCCGCAATCATCGGTCCGTAACCTTGTCCCAATCTCTTTAGAGATAGTCGCAAAGAGAAGTCGGGTCGACTTATTAGTTGAGACTACGACTGGTATGATCGTCATCCTTGTGTGCCAGGTTAAGATACTTGATCTTTTTATCTGATTCGGCTTTTACGAAGTTTTCATCGAACGATTCCGTTCATGGCATTCAATACGAACACTCGTGATTTTAACCGGTCCATCAGTAAGATGTCAGGCTTGTTAGCTAAAATAGTCCTGTCCATAATGATGGACAACCGAGCACTGGCTCCGGCAAGTACTTATAATATTTACCTTTTCACCTATGAGGCCGAATTTATAGGTTCACTCGACATGGAGAATGTTGGCTGCTTGGTGATGTCTGTGCAAATATTCGGTATTAGCAGTGCAGTCCGTCCTATCCTTCAGGATATACTTTCGGTAGATACGGGTCATAATGACCTGGTCCTGTATTGCACAGCCAAATCCTTCGGTTTCCCCAAAGAGGTCACCGAAGCGAAGCCAATGCACGGAACTCTTCAGGTCTACGTGGCGCTCGCGAAGAGCATTGACAGACAGGCCGTTTGGCAGAAAAAGGTTCAAAGTAATGCCGTCGTAATCATGTTTAGAAAACGAGATGCATTGACCTTAAAGTTAGATTTAGTCAGTGTGCTTATTTTATTTAGCTTATTTTGATCTAATAACCACATTTTAATGACTGCTTTTACCTGAAGTTTATAGTACTAAGAGTCACTTCTATATCCGGCCTTGTAAAGGAATAATATATTTACAATAAACTCTATGAAACTAGATGAAACTTTATACTCATAATAAGGAGGTTTGTACTTGGTAGTTATTTCACGGAGAATAGAAAACGATTCTTATTTTCACATATTTAACTACTTGACAACTCGGAATGCTATAATTAAATATATTTTTAAATAAATATTTGTTCTTGTGCATAATTTTTTTTATTCATGTATGCAATAATATTATTATACTATTATTACCTGAGCCCACAATGAATCTCTTACTTCGGTGCGCATATCCCGCCCTAAAAGCTGTAACTGTTGTATCCTGCCCGCCAACTCTTTATCTAAATATTTTGTAGCTAACCTATAAAAAAAATTATATGATTAATAATTTATTTAACATCAAGTCTCTGAATTTCAGTAGAGACGCTTGTTATATTTTAGTAGTTATATGGCTTAATAGGGCAACCAACGTTTAAAAACAATGATTACAGTTTGTATCAGATACATATTATGTTGTGAATTTAGATATTATGTAATTTTCCAAATCCATTGAAATAAAATTAAGGATATTTTCTGGGTAAGTTTAATATATAAAATATCACATTTGCGTACAAATACAATATAATTAGGGTTTCCAACCGTACTATAATATATAGTATAGTACTATATTAACGGTCTGCGTACTGTTGGAGACTGTTGGAGAAATATATAGTACGAAAAAATACTATATGTTTATTTTTGGTTTTTTCATAAAATACTATATCTAATATCTATAAGTTACAATAGATATAGTATTTTAGGAAAAAAGAAAAAATAGATTTTGGAAAATACTATATTTCGCCGATGAAATGGCAACCTTAAATATAATAACCACGAAGAAGTAATCGTTTTCAGATTCAGTATCAGGAAGTATCAGGTTTTCGGGTAAGACATTGTTAAAGAACACATTGTTTTTTAACCCCAAATCAAATTATATGTATTGCTAACCAACCTATCCCATTAAGTTTTAAATTGCTTGCAATACTGCTAAAATAAAAAAATAACACATTGTACGGGCTACCATCCTTTCCATCTCTTTGTCTTCCTTTTTATAACAAGGACTTATATATGCACTGAAAAAAGTACTAAAAGTATTACACATTTTTTAAAATATTTGTATATATAGTCACTATAATCATTCTTTACACCATTATCCACATCATAAGACACAATATATAGATAGCCTGTTGGAAGTGCATACGATTAACCTTGCACCGAAAAGTTCTGAATGAAGAGCCAGTACGGTTTCCCGCAGCGCAGCATTTTCGCGCGCGAGCTGTGCCGCCTCCGCACGCGCTCTGGCCGCCTCAGGCGCGTTTCCAGCGCCGTCGCCACCATCTTGGCAACCACCTGCACCAAACGACACATATACTATTACATAAAGTGCAATGGATACAATATCTCATCAGAGAAACTAAAAAGGTTTCAAAAGTAGAAATGGAGATTACATACGCTGTTTGATAGCGCGGTTTATCAAAGAATATTAGTTTCTCCTCCGATAGAGATACATGAATTGATAGCGATTTTTGTAACCTAGTTAGTTCTTTTTGGATCTTGAATAACAATTTCGACGAGGATGCGGAGATTCCGGCAGTCCGTTAGACTGCTGCAACCGCTTTTACTAACCCACATAATATTTGTCCAGCGTGCTAAATGACCCCAATGTTAAATGACACAAAAATTCCTATGCACAACAGTGAGATGTTGAAGTAGTATTAGGTTGTTGACGACGACGATTGTGAGTTGGTTATATATCTAGCGTAGTACAGAATTGATAATAACTACGAATATTTTACTCACTTACCGATTGATGCCGCTCTTGCCTGCACCAATTCTGCTCGCATATCAACAAGCTCCGCCTGGAATGAAGAAAAGCTATTTGTGAGGTTTACAATCACAAGACTTTATAGATCTTACTTCGTTTAAAAACTATGTTTATCCATTTTATCATATCAACTTAGGAGCTTTGTAAGTATTTAAGTTATACCTTAAATTAGCGGCCCGTCCCGGCTTCGCACAGTTAGACATTTATTTTATAAACATTTTGGGATCAATGTATCTTTAGACAGTGTACGGTGTTTTAGTCGCACATGGGTTTTCGTATGATTTGAAATTGTAACCTTTTAAAAGATATAGGCAAATCCGTTGGTATATCGGGATCCGCGGAATGTGTATCGGATCGATCGATATAATGGAATGGATAACATATTCTAATTTGGATCGGTAATTCTATCAACTCTAAAAAAGTATTATTTTTCATGGTTAAACGGAGGACAAATAGTTAATATGGAGTTTTTTGTATTTATTAATATTGTAGAACATTTTTTGTTGTATCAGCTATATTTAGTATTCGCAGCGAACGCAATGACGATATTTTTGCAGTTTAGGTAAAATTATTGAAATATTAGATCTACCATACCTTAGTACGTTATTATTTTAGTAATAAATATAATATATCTTAAGCAGGAATAATGCAGTAATTTAATGGTGAAAGAATTTTTGGAATCGGTCCAGTGGATTTTGCGTTTATTCGTTATAGACATACAAATCTTTCAACTTTGTAATATTAGTATAGATATAGAGTATACATAATAGATACAGATATAAATTAGTATATATAATTGCAGTGCAGCACCGAATATTCCTTCGTCGACACAATAAGTATAGTGGTATCATATATCAATAACAATAACGTCACCAGATTTCACGGCATCATTGTCCGGTTCAACTGTCCTGACATTACAGTTAATCCGGACCGGGGTAAGAGCGCGAGTACGGAGGGCTCGAATGATAATGCGTAAATCCAAATTAGAGGACAGATGGCCAAGGGAGAAGCTTTAATCGGTTAACTTTGACACCCTTCGTTAAAGGTCAGAATACAGTAAGCTTATTGCTTGGTTGTATCTGTTACTTATAAATACCTACCGAAAAGACACTTAAAAGGGGGGTGCAGGGGTACTAGACAAATCAAGCGTTAGCCACTGTGTGTCATCTCTCAAAAGTACGCATTTTGTGAACAGCATTAGGGAAATTATCCCAAAGTCATAAAGCTACCTCGTTCAACACAGCCAGCTTACACAATACAGACACAGTACAAATCAGCCTTGATAGACTAGGTCTGCAATATTCTGTAAAGATAGCCGCACCGCGCCCTGTCCTGCCGGTGGAGGTGCACTATATTTATATTTTCACTATAGTGCAAATTGTATTGATAGAATAATGCCAGGTTTGATATATCTAATAATCACAGTTCACTAATAATATTTAAGTTTCTATTGACTGTTAAATCATTGTAGTGATAATTTTTGCTGTCGGAAGTATATTGTCTTTTTGAAATAATAAACGGTCAAACAAAAAAAACAAATGAAAGCATAAGCAAACTTTGAGCGTGACTTTGTACTCACAAATACTGTCACCTCATGTGCTGTCGTCACGTAACCCTCTTGTGACTCATCATATTTCTCATATTTAATCCAGCATAGCCGTTTCTTTCATAGTGATTTATTTGCTTGTGATGCAATTGTTAAGCTTGGAAAGTATTAATTTATCGGTTAAAATCACGACATTCCGCAAAAAAGGCATCATTAAATTTGGGGAATCATTATTGACATATGCGGATTTAATTCATTTCTAACGATGTTAAATCTTTGGCGATTGATTTTATACCCATGAAGCAAATGAATATTATTTTATGATTTGATTTAAAAATATGCAGTGGGAATTTCACAGTTTTGGATCCCTTAATTACATTAACTTCTATTATTAAACTAAATTACATATAATTATCAATTAGCATTTTGTTATGCAGAAGATAATTCTTAGAACATAACGCGTGACCTTTATATGCGACACTAGCTTTACGCAAGTCTATCGTGCACAGCACAGTCAGCAGCTTAACTTCTTATATTTAATTATTTCTCTCTCTCTCGTCTCCCCGATGCACGCTACTGATCCCGATTTTTAGTGCCTAGGGATGAAAGGGTTACTACTTAAAATACCAGATCTATTTCGATATATTCTTAGTTATTTACGGCACCAAACCGACCCACCACATACAATTAAAAACCAATTGTGTTGATGTGGGCGCTTAACAGATTAAATCAATAAATAAGATTATGAGTACTTTTGTGCGGATTCCAACGACAGAATCTTTCAATGTGATGTTGTCAGTAAAATATGAAAAAACAAAAAAAACACCAGTAAATACTAGTGCTATAGTAGCATAAATGTCTGACTTAAAAGGTTACGTAGCTTTTTGTTCTATTAATGAAACATGGTAGTTACCTATAATGTTTACCTATTTGAACTTACTTACCGGTTTATGGCAAACATTGTTGTTAATTTATTTAGATGATGGAAACGCGTAATATATATATTTGAATTTTATCATCAAAAAATACAAAGTTTGCATTATACATTCAATAATTCTTTTTGTGAAGATCCTTCTGATGTAAATATTACACAATTCATAAAAGTATTTCTAAATGTAAAGCATGACTACTAAGTTTTGAATAAGTAGTATTACAAATAAAAACAAAATTAAAATAATATATATTACAAATAAAGTATACAAGTTTTACACACAATTTAATAAAATATATAGTATAAGGGTACCCTTGTACATTCTCTTGTAGGATATCTTAGATTATTTTTATTTAAATTGTAATGCTTAAATATATGTTGCATGGAATTGACATTGCCAAATTCTGATAGTCATGGTCCGATGCATTAAATTTACAAAGCAAATAGTAGAAATTTTAAGGAAAATTACTACTTTTATATTGTACAATCCTGATTATTGGTGATTTATACTTGTATTTAAAGATAGTTTATTAAAAACTACTTCATCGTCTTCACAATAATGGAAATTTGTAGTTGTATGAATGTGTTGCAAAAAAAGAAATTTGTTGCAAGTAACCTGTGAGTGCTATGTCAATGTCAGCAACAACAGTGCGTTTTGCTCGCCCTGACGTCACGCTCTTTAATTGGTGTTTATTGACACATTTTATTTTCTAAAAACCATTTGAAATTTTTAATTTATAATAAAAAATATTTTTCTGAGTCACATTAATATATCATTATTAATTTAAAAAAAACTCATATACATCTGATTTATTCTTAGGAAACATACGCCTACTAACCTTAATGATGACTAAACATGTTTGTTATTATAACTACTAGCCTTTACTTGTTTGCCGCCCACCAAAGTATTATTTAATTAAAGTAAACGGAGAATATCTATCCTCTACACTTAGTTATGAATAATACTCTAAGCATTCATCACACACTGTTGTGTTGCCAAGTTAGCTCGTTACCTAGTTAGTTAAGATTTCACTTTCAGCACCACACCCAACGCTATTATCCTTGGAATGTATGATTTTACTGAACTGCACAAATTCCCATACACATATAATGTTGACAGACAAGCAAGGCTACAAGATAGGTAAGTTATATTGATATAAGCGGATTTGTACTGTAGGTTCGTAATACCATTGTCTAAGATGAAGCTTACCGTAACATCAATAACCAATAAACACTACCTACGCTTATTTCATTCAAGATCATTATCGTCTGAATGATGAGTGGGAGTTGATTTTAACGAGCGATTGTGAATATTATAAAGTAAAAAAAAACTCTATTTCAATAATGTACAACATTTTCTATTTCGTACTTACATTATTGAACTAGAGGTACAACGGATACAATAAATGATCAGTTATCTCAAATCGAGGCAATGAATGCCGTTGATTAATGACTCAAGAAAATGCATACTCGCTCATATATTTCTAGAGACCCGGGTTTGTGTAAATTCCAAATTCGATAACTAATAAGGTCATATAACAAATGCAATTTCAGCAATGACTACTGAGTCGTGTTCAGTTGACGAAAGGCTCATTCTTTGTGGTAGAGTGGGCGCTCATCGAAGATAACATTCTACTGTGTCGTAACTAGTCGAAAGATTGATTACTAACGGTTATATATCACTGCACGTACCTTCATAAATATATATATGATACAGCTATAGGTAAGCTTTCGCTATGCGCTCGAAGAATCTGCTGCGTGTGGTTTATTAAATTTATTATCACAAACAGCCACAAATATACTTTCAAGTATTCTTGACAATTTATTTTATTCCAAGAAAGTTATGAGAAAATCTGAACGCTTATTGGTCTAACGATCACTTATATCAGATTTTATTGGACTGATGATAGTCAGCAAATTCACTATGACCACACAGATTGCCGAATTATTCATTTTATTATAACATGTTAAGTTTTGGTTAATTAAATTGTATAGGTGTTTGAAAGAGTGGTTCCTATATGGCTTCACATTCTTGTTTACATGAATGTTAATTACAAATCAGTCTCTTTACAGGACACGCTTGTCCTCTATCTTTTTACTCTTTGCTATTCAATATGGAAATGTTTTGCTTGCGGTAACTGTTTATTCGTTGAAAACATAAAACAGCCTAGGTTAATTGTTTTCAAGATAGACTTATTCGCCGACAGGCCCTCTCTTGAATTGAAATGTGACGATCATTTACAATGATTACCTTACCAGTAAACAGGAATTTTATGGTCTATATTTCAAATAGTTCCTGATCACTGATAATGTTGTTTAGTTTATATGCATTCACGCACGCCTAGTAACAATGCCACTTGATGCTTATGCAACTTGCATTGAAATATCCAAACAGGAATTTGTTATGGGGCTATAGATTGAACAGATGGAGCATTATCATATAATTTGAAACTAATACCTTACGTGTGCATAAGAAGAAAGTATGATTTGAAAGTTTAATTAATGGATTAAGATGACCTAATGAACCTAAACAATGGTGAGCGGTTCAGTAATGTATAGCCAGCCACCCAGGGAAGGAGCCTTATCAACCTGAATAAATAAACGGCCGATGGGAAGTGCATCAACTCTGCAGGGATTGCTTAAATGATTTATATTTCATTGAAGTAAGTAATATATTTTTATCGAATAAGTGATTATATTTAATTGCTCTAATTTGTGGTTCTATTTTGAGAGATGAGACATAAAACATTGTTAGATATACAGAATCTCTTTGGAAAAACCCAACAAGGAACAGAAGATCGGTATGTGATGACCGGACTAGTTCTTTATTTAGATACGCCTTGTATTAGAGAAATGAATTAATTTCTTAATGCATAGATAAGTTAAATGCATTTTGACGTTGAATGATACCATTAACGATGCTGACGTGTCAAAATAATAGATTATCACTTTGGTAATCCTTAAATCGATGATGTGTTGGTAGCGTTAGTTGGACTCGATTCGACTGTTCAGTTTAAATTGTTCGATTAAATCAACGTTTAGCTTTGTTATCAATTCTCTAACAATTATTTTATCTTAACATGTATTGGTTTGTCTATAGTGCGAAAAGTAAGATATACATTTAAAATGATATTGAGGACCTGACTTTTTATGAATACCGTCGATTCAGGTTTAAATTTTACTTTAATTGTTTCAAAAATCTTCAAACATTTTTTAGAAAAGTTGAAACAACATTTAACAAAGTTTTTGACTTTTTAATGTATCAAAATTAATTTTAACTATAAAATGAGCTTTATTTAAAATTTAAATTATATAACCGTCCCGAGACTTTATTTTACATAGTGTATTGGATTTATGTATGTCGAGTGCATTGCGTAGTTCAAGCGTGTGATCAGATCGGGATTACTCCTGGCAGCAGAGGTGTGCAGTCGTTGCAGGCGCGATGTCAAGCGTTGTCTATCTATTGCTCTATTGAGACACAAGAAACTTTCATGAGTTTATATTGCAGTGAAACAGTAGTCTATTTGTATTCAAATAAGTGATTACTACTTTTATCTGTAAAATTAATTGGCCAATAAGCTTTCTTATATCTTATCGAAAAGTCACAATAATAAACACCCCAAGGTAGTTTATACGTGTTTTACACAGTAGTAAAATTAGGGCGCTGAAGCATATAAGCTATGAATCATAGGCAGTCGTCTCTAATCTAACTGGATCAATGTCCTTTGACATTTTAGTGTTTTCGTTGGTAACTGTGAGCTTGCTTTGCTGCATGCATTACTTTATCAACACGCAGTGATATTTTTATTATGATGTCGTGCCAGTGTTTCCATTGAATTGACTTCTAATTATCGATTCTGCGGAGGTTGTGATCGGAAAACATCATGAGAGCAATGTCCAAGGATACGTACGGGCGGCAGGAGTTTTACATTAAAAAACAGGTTTGCCTGTACGTTCTGGATCAGTGTTTGCGGTCACGACGAACATCCAATGAAGTTAGCACGCTCGAGCGAACGACAAAGCTAGCCGAAAGAAGCCGCACCTCACCATAGCGTCATCATGTCAACCGAGCACTATTTACTAAACCTCAAAACATGGGAACATAAAAGCTCTCTATATCTCATATTGAATAACCACCCGAATGAGGAAACAATAGTAATACTAACCATGACGCTTAGCTTTCGAGATAAGCGCTGAGGGACAATACTGCTGGGTGTGCATGTGTCGATAGATGACTCCCCGTCTTTTGAATAGTCACGTACGTTACAGTAAATCCCGGCCAACCCACACAATTTGCGAATTCTAGGATTACATTCCTTTATAATGATCTCACAGCCAGAACGATTTTATTTTATTGAACTTCTGCTGAGTTTATCGAGCTTCGAAATTTATATGATTGAAATAAATTTATATTCAATATTTAATTGAAATTCTAACCTATTGAAATTTGAATTTAAGATTATGATATAATTGTGAAATTACTTTAAGTTACTTAACACACAATTAATATTATATATAAAACTTAGTTATCTTTGTAAGTAGTGTTAAAGGGAAAGTTACAATTATTTACTGTCATTCTTAAGTTGAAAGTTTATCTTTAATACATTTACATCAATAACAAAGGAATTTAAATTCTTTTAATTTTCTACTGTAAATTCTATTTTACAATAAATATGGTGTCATGTAGTTTAATTAATAAGTGAACATACAAGACAGTAGTACCTTTTATAATACAAATGGTATTCTATTTACTGGTCATTACGAAGTGCATGCATTTTTTGATGTATAATAAAGCATCGAATATATTGGCAATGAGAGTATATGTGAATAAGTATTCTACAAACCCTCTCTGCTTCCTGCTATCTTAGTGGTAAAGTTCCGGTTGAAAAGGACAATTTGATACGTAATAATAAATAAATTACAAAAAAACATATTCTTTCAAGGTGACGCCGAGGATGAGTCTGTTACCAGTGGAACTAAAGTAATATATTGAACGCATTGAAATACAAACGTAATAAACATCTACACTGGAATAGGCAAATAAGTTACATAATACAAGATATATAGGTAAGTCCTGGAGAGAAATTAAATTTCCGTTAATTTTCAGCATGCGTAGTAAATCGAACTCGAGAAGATTTCGTCTACCGATGTAGACACTTTCTCATGTCATTGTAAGGGAGTTGAAGGGAGGGAGAGTAGTTTTTTGTCCAAAGCACAGTAATAAAACAATAAAAAAAAAAATTCCAAGTAATAAAATTATGAACTTCTAGATCAAAATAAACAATAAAGCAAACCTCACATGAAATTTACGACATTTATTTTTTTTGAAATAAAGTAGTCGTAAAAATAAAGGTGTTGTGGTATTACCCCTTTATGTCTTTACATATAATTGCACATTTTATTTCACACCGCTACAAAAGATCTCTCGTAAAATTTACTAGTTGTACTTAACGAGTTTTACAAAGAATGTTTTAACGAACTGTTTAATAATATAAAAAAGTATGAATATTCAAAATTCGACACAAAATAATTGGAATTCAAACGATCGCAATATAGTTTGCAAATTGTATTTAGTTCATGCGCACTAGCTGACTGATAAAAAAAATTGTCATTACAGTCGAGTACCGTTCTGCGGCACACTTTTAATTTTAGTTTTACAGTTTTTTATTTAAAGTATTTATTTTTTGTAGAAGTATATATAAATGCAACACAATTGTAAAAGTAAACGTAAGATACTTTAAGGATATGACATACATACAATGACTCAGACTGTGGCAGACTGACGATGATTCTCCATCCTGAGATGAGAAATAAAAAGCAAATAGAAAGCTAATTTCTGGCATCTGCACTCTTTCCCTATGATGCAAGTTCATTAATATTATATTTATATTTATTTATATTATATTTTACAAGACTATTATTCATTGTATTTAGCTCGGTTCTATTTTATCCTGTAGTTTGTGCCCTGATATTATTAATTACAATAAAATTAACATCAGGGCAAGAAGTCGAAGGAAACCTCATTATAATGTCATACAATAATACTTCAAAACATTTCAATTAATGTAACTACATCAAAAACGATATATAAAATACATGTTTATCCTGCGGTAAATGATTCCCACGTCCCAAGAGCCCAAGACAGGCTTACTAGTCACATTATCATATAAATCGCGAATCGGGCGTGATCGAGTCGCACGGTAGCTCATCCTATCCTATGTCAACTATAATAATAAGTTATAGTTCCTATGCTTATACGAGTAATGAACCTTGGCCACCTTATAAACTTTAACAATATTGTTAGACTTCAATTTTAGTGTAAAGTACTAAGCTTATTCGCAATGTGAATAGTGGAAGTAAAAAGAGAAAGAAGAAAAAAGCTTCGCACAGTTCAATGAACAATAAGAGTAGGATGGGGTGAATTACTTTACTGGCGGTAAACGCTCATAATGAACAATGCCCTTCCAATCCGACCATCACCTTATGGCGAGCGAACCCAGGTTTTTGTCTGTGAAGCCTGACCGACCTTTGACCAAGACCTTTTATACACGTCATACGTGATCCACTATTCATCACCAGTTATCAATCTTTACAAAAAAAGCTCGGTTTCATTACGTCTCAATGAAAAATCGCAAATGAATACACGGTTCATTAGGGTTCTTTCAGTGTACTTGTGTAGCACCCAATTAGTCAATTCCCAGTTCTTCAGCTATTCCGTAACTGCTGAAGCTCCACTTTTTTAAAAATAGCGTCCATTTAATCCGAAACAGGGCGACCAGAGCGAGGTTCATCTTTGACATCAAAATTCCCGGATTGAAATAGCTTAAACAAACTTTGCGATCTTACTGACTCTGCATTAAGTGCATAAACGTCATTTTTCGAGTCTTGCGTTGCATTTTTCCTTTTTTGTAATAAAATTTTAAAATGTATCTAATTACTTCATTCCATTCGCTCATTTTAACAGAAAAAAAAGGAAATGCAAAATAGTGGGAATGTTTTTTTTTCCTAATTTGATTCTATTTTTGAAATGTCACCTTTTTAGTGTCCTGAAAACCAGCCAAATACAAATTGTACAATCAAAGATATTTTATTACAAGTTTATATATACATTATGCGAAAAGACTTATTCCCCGACCTAATATGTTACCAATAATTCCTTTGTAGTCACCACACTGTTCGCTTCTATTCTTAATGTTTCGTAATTTACTTTAGTAGCATGTCTTCATGGTTCATTCCTCAAGTCGAAGTTGCCTGTACGGAACCGGTTAACTCCAAAACGAACGAAGCTATCATTAGCTGTATCTTGCTCACAGCATTGATATTGCGAGCTGTTTCTGTCGCTAGCTTATAGATTCAGTCGTATTCGAGCCACTTTAATTTTCTATGTATCCATCTTTACCTTTAAAGTCTAATTTAAAAACAATAGAAAGCCAAACAATCGAGAGTCATATTTTTTGATAAGTAAGTTGTCTTTATTGTTTTAAAAATATTAATTTATTATAATCAACAAAAGCTAGACTTGTAAGCTAAGAAAAACATGCTCATTTTTTGAAATGAGAACGTTCTCTTTATCCTGTGACAAACTTTTATTAGGTAATATCACACCATGCACATACAGATTCAAATAGTAGCCAGTAGGTTAAAATGATGTTGATGTTTACATTTAAAACATATCTTATTATGCATATTATTATGCGTATTTATATTCAACGATTTAAACCCAAATAGAACTCGCAACCACGTTGTTAGAGTCGTTAATTTTCAGACGTTACGTGTATCGTATATTATCAAATAAAGTAGGATAGCAAGCATAATACAATATTAACAATATCATACATTGGTAGCATATACATACATAATAACAATATTACTGTGGCGTTCATAAACTCTATAGCAAATTTCTATTTAATAAAAATAATTACAGAAAACTAATAGAATCTATATATAAACAAAAATTAAAAGAAGTAATCCTGTAATTTTGCTATCAAATACTTGCGATAGGAAAGCTAGTACCACTGAAGAAAATCGCGTCCAACGCTCCAACGACGAACAAGTGTGAGACGATGACGGCTAGTAAACGACGAGACCCCGACATAAATTGATTTATTATTGGTCATGCCCTACACAAACATTTGACTAGAGATGAGTTTGTGACAAGTCCATAAATTATTACATTGCGAAGACCCACGGTCTCGGATATCTAACTTAATTGGCTGCACGCGGCTTCAATCGCTGGTATCACTACGCTTCAATTTAAAATCAAGAACACTAAAATATTCATTCTCATAACACTCGTAAATTCCCGCAGCTGTGCATCTAACTCAAACGTTACTACCGCTTTTTACGAACTTTATATCAAACGGGCAGTTATTGTTGACAGCTGAACACAGTTTGTTTCAGTACTTCACTCAAACTCATACTCACAACATTGATATGATACAGATGCCCTTGGTATATGGTAGCTTTTGATTTCCAATTAATTTTAGTTCTGTGGTTGGACACCATGTCTGAAGTTCTGTCGAAGTGAAGTTTCATTCTGACTTTATTTTGCGACCGAATTAAGCATAGCAGAGCAAAATTGTACCAAATTTTTGTTTTTTTTCACACTTTCTTGTAAAAAGCATAGGAAATGATAACCTTATGTAAACAAGTAATCAAGCTTCTCTAAGAATAATATATTTGGATATAGTAAAAGATCATTGAAAGAATGAGTCAAATATCGATGAAGTTTAGCAACTTGTATGAAATGCATGTAAAAAATGAACAATTTATCGATTGTTTAAGTAAATTCACTGCGATATTGTACAGCACGAGTTTAAAATCATATCGCTAAAAGGAAAATACGTGCTTGCCCTTCCGAATCTCTAAGTTTTAAATATTGTTCTATTTTTTACAAAATCATGGTAAATTTGCTAACTATATCGCCCTACAATAAAGCCCTCGTTTCAACGTGGCAACTGTCGTTGTGAGTCACGAGACTATAGGTACTTACTTTGTACTTTAGAAAGACCAAAAATATCATTGCATAGCTTCATAATCAAAATACTTGTAATAAAACTAAATAATTTGCAAATGTATGTAATTACAGAGATTAATTACGTAACCGATAGTGGTAGTTATTGACTATACAAGGCTTTTGCGAACACCCACATCCCCATAGGTGCAGAGCACATAACGTAAACCCACAAAACCTGTCAAGCGGGCAGGATGTTCCCGTACAGCTGCCCTGTCGCGCGCTGTTCACCATACTCCCGTAGTAATCAAAAATTATAATTAGTTAATTGATATATATTATATGGGCAACAATATACACACTGACAATTTAAAAATATTTTACCCTTTTGTTATCGAGAAATATCTTCACAAGCAGTTAGATTTACAGTATTATTCACTTCTAAAATAGCAGACACTTAGTTAGTAATTAAATGCACCAATGTATGATCATAATTTAGGTACATCGTTTTATAAAAGAGAAGTCAAAGCATATAAATTACGTTTTCTTAAAAAAACAGTTATCTAATTATTTGATAAAATAAATGTAGAATTAATTATTGTAATGGATTTGAAATTTTGATTGATTTACATATTATACTTTAAAATATCTGATGGCCGGGCTCTGTGCTTACTACTTTATGTGAGAAGCCTCATCTGTTCATTACTTGTTAAGTAAAAATCTACGTATCATTCCTCAACATAAAATAAGTACATGATTGGACAAACCGATAAACAGAACTAGATAGACATAAATGAAGAACTTTCAATTTATGTGATGCAACTTGGTGCAAGCAAGCGCAACACACAAGACCCAACAAATATTAACACGACACAGCATGCATACAAGATGTGACATTATTTCAACATATTACAACATTCACCATAAAGTATTTCTTCATTTTTAATTAGAATTTATTTCAATGGGTCCATTTAGTAAGAGGCATCAATAGACAATTTGCGAGCTACAGACGTGTAACTTTCTCACGCAAGCAAGACGTCTAATCAGCACATGTTGTTTCAATTTTACAAACTTGTAACGTAGCGTTATAATTACGCTTATTTTCATTAAAAATTCTTGTTTTGAAAGGAAACATAAGTGCGTTGATTTTGTTATACATAACACGCGGACGGGCTAGTTAATTATTAATCTTGGGCGAGTCAATCTACCTTTTTTAAAAAGTTAATAAAGTAGAAAGACTACTTAGTCATCAGTGGGAGATTTATGAGCGAACTCTAAAGATAAGAAATTATATCACTGAAAAGAAGCCTTTTACAGCTTTAGAGAATTAGAGGCGAAGCGGGCGGAGAAGTGCGCGTACGCATGGGGCGTGGCCGAGGTGTGAGAGCTGTCGATGCCGGGCGCGGGCGACGGCAGACAGAGCTGTTGCGGATGCTGCAGCGTGCACACCTGTCTTGTGTATTCTTATGTTAACAACAATCGTGAACGCGGTACAGACATCTCGAGCACAAATTACTGTGAAATGACTTTCTGTGTAAATTCAGTGACGGTGACAGATTTTCTTGAAAACTAGTGTCTACGCATTGGATCATCGCTACGCGGTAGGTGGTAGATATTATACGTTATCTTATCCTTATCATAATTCATTTATTCCTACGGTGTTTCGAAACTATACATTAAAAATATTTTGTACTGTACCGTCTGTATAGTCTGTTTATAAAGTAAATAAATCGAGTGATAATAATTTACTCTCGCAATAATTTATTCTGTCTCGCGATAGTTGCATATTATCGAAGTAGAATATTAGTTTGCTTGGGTTGTTTTAATAGTCTATATTGTCTGAATATAGGCAAGAGAATAAAATTAGCCATAAAGCTAACATATTATTGTGTTAGCTTTTAATGCCATGTCGAATAACTTAAAAAAAAACTTTATTTGTACAGTACGTTAATGTTGTATAAAATATTCAAATAATGTTTTCATAGCTGCATTACTGAAAATTGGACTAATCTAGGCGGGAGTAAGTAATTAGACATAAGGAGAGCAATAAAGCGGGCTAGGGCGGCAATAAACTCGTTCGATCGTTGATTGCATAGTGCAAGGAGGATGTAATGCCAAAGGCAATGACTTCAGCCTAAACACAAACAAATTAGTTGTAAATTCACACTTAAATTAAATTTATTAAAATATTTATTTCAAATTTGAATGGTATCAAATGTATTTTGTTGCTTAACTATAAAAATATAAAAAAAAAATCCTTATATATAAAATTGATGTTTTGTCGTATTAGCCCACTTTGATCTAAAATATCACCTTGATTAAAAATGAATTCCAAATTTATAAATCCATTTAACTTGTAAATTTGAGTTTCGAAACCAGTCATCCATTTGTTTCTTTCTCATAAGTTCAATAAATTTTATTTATTGTCTAAACCGCCTTCACGAGAGTTTATTGATTTTCATCCACTTTATTTTGTTTCGTAAAGGGATTACGAACTACCTTTGAGATAGTAAAAGCGCATACATACAAAAAAAATCTATATAAAAAAATATATATCGTGTATATAGGTGTCGCGCATTGAATAGGTGATAGATTTGCAACCAAACGATAGATAGATATCAAAAATACCTACCCTATCACCAGTAAATGTGAAGTGCGCATAGCGTGAAGTGAAGATAAATACAGCAGTTTGAGAATTTGCAACTCCGTGGACTGTTAAAGTATCACACGACATGTTATTGATAGGCAGATATTTAAGTTCCCGCAAGGCAGATCACCATAAGACATTAACTTGTTAACGCGACATTAACATTAAATGCATTGCATTAAAAGCAATGTAATTAAATGCATTTAAATAGTTCATACTCCAAAGGCGATTATTAGAGCACTTTATAAATGTAAACGAACCAAGAGCGGCAGGGCATAAATCAAGGCATTGGTAGGCCGACATTAGTTAACGGACGAAGAGCAGTCAACGACTGCACTGAACATCATAGACATTGGACGACAAACTTACTCATTATTAGTCGGACATAGCCACTGGCTCCTTAACGTTACATACTTAAAAGCCGCGAGGCCCTATCATTGCGCAATGACGTGGGAAGAGTAGTCGGTAAAGGGCAATAAAGAGCAAATACACATTAAATCAATAATGATTATTTAATTTAGTATCGTCATGGAAACATTGAAAATACTAACATATAGTATAGTTTTATTTATAGTTCAATATATTTATATACTTATTACGTATGTTGGTATACGTAATGTTTAATAAAATTGCTATTACGTACCATTATTAATAACTTTAGGCGTGCGTAAGCGCACAAGTGACCCTATTGAAGGGATAGGCTTGAGGATTATTGGGACAAGTTAGGGGAAAATGAGTGACATTCACTGATTGTTATGTAATGCAAATCGTAATTTCTCATGTTAATAATTCCTAGTCCGCTTACAATGGATAGTAGACATATATCAATAAAAGCACTTATTTAATACAACGCCCAATGACCGCAAAGATATGAATAGGAATCGTAATCAATGGGATTGCTTCCATGTAGGATTTTAGACACGAATAAACTTCAAACAGCTCGTACTATCTTCCATAAAAGCAAAGGCGTGTTCGGTTTGTATAGCAAATTCAATATCCAGCAAACGATTATAATTAAGAGCCATAAATTTTGTTCATACCCGGAACATGTCTCTTGACTATAAAGACTTATAACCACTGAGTTGGACGTTCGCCCGTAAATTCTGGTTGTAGTAAATAAAGCTATGATTTAATTAGTCGATATCATTAAAGTACAGAAAGAGTATTATGCCGTACACGCTTTACGTCGTTTTTTAATACTCTTTCTTAGGTTTTCTTTCATGTTTCTATATTAATACTTTAAATAATAGAAATGTTACTCAACCTATCCCAACGTATTATTTATTACGAAGATAAGGACACGTGCTCGATGCTATTAAATGGTATGCTATGCATATCAACGTGAGTCAACACAAAAGGTGGTGGAGCTCCCGTGCGACAACTGCTGTGTATTTGCGCTCACGCTGAACAAACAGTTCCCGCCACGTCTGGTGGGATGCGGTGTGGCTACAATCCACATTAAAGCGCCCCGCATTGTTAGATAATGCACTTTCCATATATTCCAAATAAAATTATTTACTTAACAATGACAACCAAGATACCTACATAGAATAATATTCAATTTCTAATTTAACTTAAAAATAACCGGTGTCTACACTCATAAAAACCTCATGTCTTGAAGCAACGCTAAATTACAAGTTACGTAAAAAATCCAAGATAGTTGAATTTAATTCGAAGTTAGCATACCAGATTCTATAAGATCCACATGTTATAACTATCTAAATCCATTCAAAATGCAATAAATATTTCAAAATGCTTCCTATAATTTTATAGAATATCAAAATAAAATCATGAAAAGTAAGTATAAGTATTGTATATCTATCTGACGATGTAATATCTACTGTTTTCGTAACCTCCATATACTAAGCGCGCATATTAGTTGCGAGCTAAGAGAAAGTACAAAGCTTATACTACATTTCGTAACTAATGAAATATGCAAGAAAATCTACAGGCATAAGTTGTCTATAAAGATGCGTTTCAAATGTTTAATACATGCGATTCAAGAAAAAAACGATAATTTTAACAAATGAGTTATGAATTCAATTATTAAACCATTAATCGCCTAATCGGAATAAGCGACGGTATTAACAACTGAATCTATCAACTGATAGCATTTAACATTCGACAAAACTATATTTTTTGTACCAAATTTGTATCACAACTCATTTCGAGAGAGACCAAGAGGGACAATCTCAAAGTAACAATATAATTATTATTTAAATAGAACTACCTGCAAGCATTTTATTTTCAAGACTGCAGCAATATTGTGAAAAAAAATATTCACATCAAGGTCAGTGGGGATCTTTTTCCCAGGCTATTAGTATTGTTTTGCAATACCAATGTACGTATTTAAACTAAAACTAATATTGAAATAGCTATCGCAAAAATTGCTAAAAAGTTCTGCGGAAACAACGCAAATAAAATTTATCATCATGCTAATATTGTAATTATTAAGCCAGTTTGCTAACACTCGTATCAAATTAAATACCGACGACCTCACTAACAGAAAAGGTGAGCGAGCTTGAGATTTTTTATGACAAGATAAGTTATGATGGAATTATTTCAACAATATTTCGGATTTTTATATTAACTTAAGCCTAAGAATTTTTCTGCTTCTTAACTCAACAACAGCACTCAAGTCAGAAGCGTATTATCGGTTATTTTTCCATTTAAGTTGTATTGTTCAAAAGTGCTGTGGAGATACAATGCATTAACGCTAAGACATTGAACCTGCTTGTGTTGACCCCCTTGACATGCCTCTGTCGGGACTGGTGTATTACAACCATAAATTAGTCTCCTTTCTAAATGTAAGTTGACTAACAATAATAATACAAACAATGACATCACGTATGCCCCATAAATAAAATATGTACAGATTCGTATACCAAAATAGTAATTAACTAAATATGAAGAGAAAAGTACATAAAATTATTCAATTTTAAATCCATCCATCGATATTTATCACATTAATCAATAGACATGAAATGATATGTTTTAAAATCCGAATAGGGAGCGGCCATGGCACGTGTGCGCTCGTTCCTCTATTCAACTGTATTTGAACTTGGAAACGAGCTTAGATCGGGTCCGATATGCAGCCTTTTTATTGCACAATCTAGAACTAGTTACATTCTGCATTACCACTTGGTTTAATGATGTGGTGAGAGATTTTATTAATTTTCACAGAATTAAGGAAGATCCAAGATGACCTTATGAAAAATAAATACATATAGGTACAAAAACGACTGACACTATCTGAAAGTCAGTATATATTTTTTATAATTAGTTGAACCGCAATTACTTAATTCTTAATTTATTTTTAAGATTTGAGAGTACATACTTTCAATTAGAAAAGTAAGTTTCAACTTGAGTTTCAATTGAATTGAATCGTCTCATCGAGTTTGTCAGCTGTCAAAGTGTATGGAGTACCTCTGTTGTAATTTTATATTTGCGATAATCAGTTGAAAGCAAATACGATCGAAAAGTCTAGAAACGATTGAAACTTACACAAGGGGTAAAGAGCCCGTCTGCTTTGAAGTATTGGAAACTACTTTTTATATTTGCATTTGTTAGCTCAACATTAACTTCGATCGAAAGGTCTCGATACAACTAAAACTACCACTAGAGGTACCTCTTGAATCCTAAAATCTAGATATTGCCTGTACCTTAAGCTATTTAACTAACCTTTTCTTGCGCTTTGTATCTTGTTAACAAGTAGGATTTTGAGAGGTTAATTCAATCGTCCGTGATATTGAATAGAAAAAGAGTTCTTGCTAGTACAGTTGTAAACATTAAATATAACTAACTCGAGTATTATATCTTTTAGTTGTTCCCTACCGTGAACTCGCGCACTATTGACGGTTTTTAGGGTCTATAATAAACAAAGAACACTTACCTTTTGGTTACGAAGTCAATTAACTCGGTATTTGATCACAACAAATAATAATATAATACATCGTTTAACTACAATGCCGGAACAATCACGCAATGGCAATTATCTACTTATTTAAAAAACTATAAAAATGATTTGGGTGATTTATGATTATAAATTGAATATAAGATGGTACATTTTTGGTTGTTCTAGTAGAGGTTTAATTAAATATAGAAAAGTGACCCTATATTTATAACCTAGATAACTGAAGTGGTTGAAATTATAATATATGAGACATTTAGTAAGTTGGGTCGCAGTGAAAATTCCACATTAGTTAAAATCTTGTTTTTAGCCTATACCGATAATTAATCTTATGCACGCCTCGCCCGCTACGAACTAGAAGCCGCCTCGCCGTCTGCTAGGTCGCTGAGTCCATCCTGTCCGTTCGTTGTGCTAAACTAAACCAAACCAACCCACCTCACTTCCGGATTGGATTGCAGAAGTGACACATTAGAGTTCTGAGGTTAGGGGGAGTTGATTAAGCAACTAAAACAGTCCCTAACTCTCATGGATTGGGAATCCATGGGAGTTAGGAAGTATTGTTGGCGATATCGACTACAACATTTTTTAGCAATTTAACAATGGGGTGTCTGAGGTATCAGTTCGTCTTGAAAATGGTGTCTTTGGCACAAAATAGTTTAGGAACCCCTGGCCTTACTGTATTCTACAAATAGCAACCTTCTTCTGCAATCAAGTTAGTGACAGTCAATATATAGCTACCTATTTATTCAGTTACTATACGGTTACTATATATTAATAAAAAGCATTGTACAGAAAAACGAATAAAAATTCGATAAGGTTTTAATGTTATATATGGAATAAAAACATACGACCAGTTTAAATATACTATTCAAAGATCGATTATACGACGAATCAAAAATGACTAAACAAGTAAAATGTTATTTTTTGTACCTATATTAACAAAAATACTTATTTTTATATATGAATAAAAGAAAAGAGTTCAGCGAAGAAAAAATTACCTAGTAAAGCTATAGGCTAGCAAAAACTGATAATATGCTCTATCCAAATATTAATCTTTATTGCATATAAAAGTATGTGCATACTTTAGTAAGTAAGTACAAAGTATCTATTATTAATACACAGTGGTTTTAAAATGTTCGGAGAATATGCCAATAGGTGACAGACAGCTAGCTTTGAGACTACAATGTGCTGACATAACAAGACCAGATTTCAACGACAGTTTATATAAGTATGTGGGTTGTACCTAGAAAATAAATAATTCAAACGTGATATGATGTCGAGCAATCAATCTAGTCTCACAAAGATAACTTTTGTTTTTTACTGTTTCATTTAGTAATCTATCACAATAATTAAATAGAAATAAACCAAAAATAAAGACAGAAATATAAGGTCAATTATGAAATTTATGAACCCATCTGGACCGGTCGTAATTAAAGGCTTACATGAAAGAAATTTTAAAACTGGTGAGTCATGAAATTGCAACATAAAAGCAAAATTATAATCGGTTACCCGGCGACATTCCTCGGACTTTGCATAGTCATACAGCTTGCAGACAGGTAGGTAAACTTAAATGCTACATGATAACGCGCCGCCGCTAATAACTGACAACCATGTTTGAAGAAATCTAATACTAATGTTAAATTAAAGTTTCTAAAATCGTACATTAATTCAAAAATCAATAAAATAAAATAATTAAATACAACAAGAAAACATAATAAGTACATATATATATATATAACAAGGCTCAATTAGAAGGGTTTTATTCAATGAAGATTTATTTAATTTAGCTCGTAAAATGTTTAAGATATTGAGGTAATAAAATAATTAGTAGGTGAGATATTTATATATTTTTTCCTTGAAAAAAACTTTTCCAAAAGGAAACTTTTTTATGCATTTATGATTTAGTTTAAATTATGAACAAACTTAAGTTGATTTTATTCATATTCATATTTTTTTATTGCTACCATGTTATTTACATAGGTGTTTATAATAATATACTAGTATCAAAAATGAACTCTACAAGGATACCGCAATATATTTAGGTTAAATAAAATTTAACCATTGTACAACTTTACCACAGACTACCACAGGCTAACTTATTAAAAAAGATTAGGGAGAAACGAATTAAGATAATAGTAAACAATAACAAAAAATGATCCAGATAATATATAATGTCATATTATATAATATAGTAAAAATAATAAGTCAGTAAACCATAATAATGTCGTATATCAGATATTGATATTAAATATTATTTTTATTTGAAAACTCGTCAATATTTTAGTAACTCTTAGCTAATAGAACCACTTTTAGTTTATACAAGTTCTCACCTCGAGGGTCTTTTGAATTAATATCGTAGGTACAAGTTGTATAAAAAAATAGGTCATCTCCTTCACTACAATTTAATTTAACAACGGAAGCCGGATGACTCAGCGGGAAAAAATCAGATTAATTTTCACCGTTACACAAAATAGAACCAAACATGTTGAAATAAATCGATTTAGATCGTAACAACGAATTGTATTCAAACTTAAATTTGTAAACTTAGTGAAGAGCTTCAGAGTGAATGAGTTCTAGCCAGTTTAGCAAATTATAGATAAGTTTGGTAATAACTGTGAATCATTGAATTATCATGATTCAAAGTTTTGTCTTACTCGATACTAACATAGCACAAAAAAAATTAAAAACCTTAAATTATATTAAAATTTGAATCATTCAACAGATTTTTGCCAGAATATCATTTCAACAAAATAGTAAATGCTGACGTGAACTTTATATTAATTTTGTGATATCTGATATCTATCATTAAAACATCTTATATTTCGGCGAATGACTCCTTTCGAACCAGCAAAGTGGAGGTGGCTAGGGCATCGACCCAGTGTGTCCTAGTGCCATGCTGAAGTAGACATTTTCGAACTACTACGAACAAATGCGAATTACTAGTTCTACTGGTTACCGTCAGGCGGTATCGAGTCATTTACAATTAATAAAATAAAATATATTTTAAGTCAAAATCAATAGTTAGGTACTAACATAGTGCTTGCCCGTGTTCTTGGGTTATTAAAAAATAAACACAAGGACAAAAACTTTTACAATATTCACGAAAGCCTACGATATTTGATTTTACAGAATTTAATTAAGAACTGACAAGGAAGTTAAAATAAAAGAAGTCATGGAAGTACATTATCTAACATCTGGAAGTACCAGCATTGGCTAAAATCCAGCTCTACTGAACTTATACGATCTTGGCGTAAAACTGCGTCAAGAAAACAACAAAATCAACGCACTACACGTATGTACTTGTTTGATGTTAAACCTCCAATAGCTGTCATTGGAATACCTTTATTATAATTCAATGTTAATTTTATGTAAATTACGTCGTTTTGAAAATATTATTGTAAAATACATTTACCTTTAGTAATTATTAACAAGACCTATGGCGATTTAAAAAATATTTCTAACATAATTATGTTGTTTGTGTTGTAAACATGAGTTGTTGTAAATATAAATGTCAGCTCAACCTACTAACATCGTACGCACCACACATTTAATTCGCATTTTCGATTTCTTAAATTTTCAAGAAGTTGGAACAAAATATGAGGGATTCCATTGATTGAATTGCACTTAACAATATTTATTTAAGAGTTGTCTCGTTTTTTATATAACGAGGTTCAGTATAAAGCCATGAAACGAATGGGAGCTAATAGTATTCTTGTATTTTTGATAAATATACAAGAATACTATTATTAGCTTCATTAAAACTGCTATCATTCTTCTTCCTATTTTTTATGGCTCTGTTGTTTTTACGAATTCAGCTAATGTCTAGTCAGTCATAGGAGTGACAACGGGAGTTAAGTCAGTTAAGTGGTAGTAGTATAAAAAATTCCCATAGATTACCATTAACATTATGATCGTGATTATTTAGCTGTCAATGCACACGTTCATCCATGTGAGTTTCCAATCAGGTCGGTTTAATATGTAACTCTAGGGCCTTTCTATCGAACTCAATTAATATTGATACACATCTTTAGACCGAGGACCATGTGCCGCCGTGACGAAATGCTGCCGCTTATTAAAACTAGCGCGACGTGACGTTAACGCTGTCTATCGGCTAGCCAGCTACCTACACCGTCAAAATACATTAATTAAAAATGATCACCGCCTAATAATTATCTCCTAATAATGTGTAGTAATGGTACACTTATGATGCTACTTTGATAAACTCATTATACGCCTTATGCATTTGTCATTTGATGAGCCAATGTTTCGATATTGTTTTTTTAATACTACAATAAAAAGAGGACCTTTGAAATTTAAGGCAAGCCATTTGTTTGCCTGGCATTCTTTGATTTCAATGAAATATAAAAATACTTAAAATCAGCGCAGCACATCAAGCTAACCGAAAATACGGCGATAAGGACGAGCAAGTCAGGTTGGGTTATAGCAGGATATTAAAACGAAACCAAGAAGCGTAATTCGCATTGCCAAGATACATAAACTGAAATCGAAATTGTGATCTTATTTACTAAACCGAAAATTAAGCTTATACTTATATATTTTTTGCATTTGGATATTTTTTAAAGTAACAGAATAACCTAGACTAGGAAATTTAAGGTTAGGAAGATAAACCTTCACTATTTTCACTGGAACGTAGTTATCAAATATTTTACAATGTCTCTAATATGTATTTGAAAAATGTCAATATTAGTAGAATTGAAATCTTTATTATAACTGGCAGAATAGTAAAAAGTCTATAGGAAATACCTACCATATTTTTGTAGAATGCCATTAAAGTTCTTTTTTAAACTAGTGCAAATCAAAATTGTAACATCAGGACCATTACATAGTTGAAATTTTTAGAAAAAGGGCTGATTACGTACGTGGGTGTACGAAAGACACTGATAATCCGGGGTCCACGACCTTCACAGGAATGCAAATAAATATGCACATAAACAGAACGCAATGTCGAACCTGCCACCAATCAGTGATCAGCGAAATAAACAATGCGTGTCATCGAGTGTAAATCATGAACGCGCTATTTCCTTTTACTCTGCTATTATCTCTCTTTCCTCTGCGAATCGTCTCTCAAATAATTGAAATTAACTAATTTAATACCAATAAGTAAATTTTCATTTTTTTGGCATTAGGTATAATATTTAGATAAAAAATATGTTTATAAGTATCTATAAATATGAAACAAGAATGTACTTAGTATACCTACTCGATTTAAGAGGTCTGTTTTATAGTCCAGTTATATATAGAGGCTATTATAAAAAAATATTTAATTATTTCCTTAATTGATTTATTTTAGCCCTTTCAGTGTTTTGTCATCGGTTTTCAGTTTTGTTTAAATCTTTTTGCCACAATTTGAGTTTTGAAGGTCATAGATAGATGGGTTATCGTAAGTATAGATCGAAGTGCCTCTGTTTTTGTCGTTGAATTAAAATACTCGAATAGCTTTTGAAACAAATTAACGTGAAAATTACATCTTCCAAGTTAACAAAAATGCTCTAAAAGAAAAACTACGGAGACAAACCGAATTAAATTTGTATTGGATCAAATGGCAACTAAAAAATAATCATGTTGATCGGATCTTTAAGTAATCGGTGTATTTACAAAACGTTAACAAAGTATCGTTAAAATTACATCGCCCAAGTCAACGAAAATACTCATAAAATAAAAACTACCGAAGGGAACCGAATTACAGAGATCGTACCAGAAATCAGGGCCGAATAATATACATATTAATCGTATTGACAACTTCCGCGTTTTTGAAGTCGGTCAAAAAGAGGTAAACCATGTTTACACACAGGTCAGTCGATTAAAGCATATATTAACGAGCGCGTCGCTGATATCAATGACCCCGGTACACGAGACATCCCGCTGTTTGTTTAGCCCACAACTTGCATTCAGACAAAGGAAAGCTGTAACAACAGGGAATCGTGATACCTATATTAATACTCAGCGAGGAGGTGTAAGTAGTCCTTTCAATAGAATTAATGCTCATTCATAGTGTTTTATTCATTCAGTTATTGGTTGCCAAGGTAACATAATGACTTGTATAGGAATTTAGGGACTTTCCTTTTTTGTATAGATTTAGTAATTGAGAACAATGGTTTAAATCTGTCTCGAGGGCTCCACAAATTTTTCAATCAAAATATGAATAGAATTGTGATAAAATGGTTCTATGAATATTTTCTTTAATAATAGTTTTGATTGTGATTTTTGTTTAAAAATCTGAAACATAAATAAAGAAATGTAGCCGGATAAAAGTTATATGGAATTAAGATACATGTTCGAAAGGAACCAATATCGAAATATTAGCAGTCGATGATTATGAAAATGAATCACCATAAATCATCTGCGTAGATTTTTATTCATCCAAAATCATCATCTTAGCCTAACATTACATTTTCTGACCCGTCGATAGAGGGGGTAGAGAGCCCAATCCTCCTACACCATCCGCACTATCCAGCGCTCAACATTTACCGAAATTCGACATGATTACCTTTTTCGGTTCACACGATCATTCGTGAGTTCGATTCCTCGTGGAATTATATCGCCAAAGATGTAGACGGCCTGCTGAGAATTTAAATAATTTCGTTTGTCACAAAGTACTGAATTAGCTCAATCAAAATCCAAGAACTCTCTGGCAGAATTCAGTCGAGCAAGTCTATGACCGTCAGTTAGATTTAAATATATATTCTTGGCGTAATATCTATGGTGCAAACTCATGTAGTAAAACTGAATAATCTTGATTGTTTGTGCACTCACATCAAAAATCTCTGCAAAATATTTTGTCGGTATAAGACATATTCGCGTCGGGTAAATTCTCAGTTGTTATATGACATATAGAGCCGCCGACAACACATTCTGTGATCTAATAAAGTTCCTTCCTCTCCTTCACGACGAATCCAAAAACGTCCGTTTGGTTTCTACTAAGACTGCAGTTATGCAAGATGAAAAATTTTATAGCGGCGTCCCCGCGGTTTGGGCTTGCATGCTGTTCATTCATAGCAAATTTATGTTTTATTAATTATGACACTTCTGCTTTCAAATTCTTTATAAGTTACTAACAGCGCGGCCGCCTAGCAAGACTCACCAACACCAAAAGCAACTGTGTGAAATAAATTGGGGTCGTTGTGGTAGGATGAAAACATTCTTTAATAAATAAAGTTTACGTAGTTGCTATAAAGCTTGTTTTAATAAAAGAGAATATTCATCGCGCGTTCACCAGGCGGCGACTGCGCGGCCGCCGCTCAGCCGCCTCGCAGCGGCCTTGTTAAGGATATTCGTGTCATATAAATGGACCTTTAAGTTTATAATGAAAAAATCAGCTCAAATTAAAGAAGACAAACATTACTTACCGATATATGTAAATTTCTCGATCTCACTAATATTAAATCCTTCACTGTATTGAGCAATTATTTGTACTCTCTCAGCAATGGTCAAGTTAAGGGACATGAGGCATGAAAAGATGAATATGCAAGGAAAATAAACCTATTTTCTTTAGAAAAACAATGAAATATGGCTGAATGTAGTTTTGTTTCTCATATAGAATTTGGTTTCATTTCTATCTAAATAGTTTGTAGACCTTTCTGCCAAAATTTAAAATTCCTAATCCTCTTATAATAAATATAAAAATGGTATACAGTTATTGTGACTTCCCTCGTTGTCAATTGTTTATCTACTTATCAAATACGTCATTATTATGCATCGATTCTTTCAATTTCTAGCATTCACCCTGATAAAATGTTCAATCCCTAAATCAAAACTGTTAAACCGCTTCACATCAGGTCGTCTGAAACTGTTAAACCGCGTCACATCAGGTCGTCCGCACCAAGCCAAGAGGCTAGGTGCGGACGACCTGATGTGAATTAGAAAAATTTGATTTACAGACAGGGCGATGTTAAGAGCGATTGTAGCGGTGCTGGCGTGCCTCTGCTTGGCGCGCATCTCGCCCGCCAGCTCCCACAACCTGCGTCTATACACACAACAGAATAATATCAATCAGAAGGTAAAATAATGCTACTTGTGCCAATAAAAAAATTGTTTCATTATTATCAACAGCCTATATACTCCCACTGCTGGGCACAGGCCTTCATACACGAGAGAAACAAAAGTGAGTTTGACCCATATGGGTCAAACTATACGTAATATTACGTAGCGACCGGGATGACACATTTAATGAGATAACACATTTGATAGACCTATTAAGGTACCAAACATGGCAAAAGTTGATTTCTTTTCGTAAAAGAATCCAGACCTTTAAAAACACTGCACTAATAAGCTCGTCTGTAATTTTTGATAATTTATTATTTCTATCTATCAGCGCCTATTTTTTGTAGAGATGACTTCATTTCAGGTACTCCTGAAATCAGGTGAAATCCATTCTGAAAAGTGAAATCCAATACTGAATGGATTCGATATTATATCGAAAAATGACGAATTCGATGGAAGGAAGTAACATCTTATTAATGAATAAAACATGTCATACGACAAATAAAATATTCGTATAATCTTGGGTGTACTATTTGTAACTGGCTGGTTTTCATGGTATTGTACAAAGGTGACATTTAAAAAAAGAATCAAATTAGGAAAATTTTGTTTTCCATTATTTTACATTTGTTAGCGAATCTTATGAAAAAGTTAGATATGTTTTAATATTTTATTACAAAAACAGAAAAAATGCAACGCAAGCCACGAAAAACAAATTTGTCGATTATGGACCTAATGCAGTGTCAGTAAGATTCGCCAAACTATTAATATATTCCCAATGTTATTTTTTTATGTGATTGAAGCTCAAAAAGCTGTAGGCCTCCCAAAAATAAAATAAGTAAAAATTCCATTTCATGCTGCAAAATTATCATGAATCCAAGCTGTCTATTATTAATTAGCATAATGTAACGTTCAAAAACCAAACTTTATATATTAGGACCTAACTGGAATCCTGGCTAGCATCGAAGAGAGGCTGCGAATGTTGGACTCTGTCAGCGCCGTTCAAGCGAAACAGGCGCGCCGGCTTGACATCATACAAGATAAACTTGGTATGTTATGTACCTCACAAATACTATAAAAAATCTTCATAGAGTCAGGTAATTAAGCGGCTAAACATTAGTGACTTGTGGCTATTACTTTTGGTCCCATTTAATTCCTAAGGATTTTTAGCAATAGAACCTCAAAAAGACATCACATAAGTAAAATTTATAAAGAATGTAAAGAATCTTAAAAGATTTTATAAGCGATAATAAAGCCCTTAAATTGGATACCCATTGCCGCGCCGAAAGTAAAGAAATTGAAATAAATATAAATTCCGTAATTTTGTACTAGAGGCCAGCTTTTGATTTGATACCTATATAGAGGAGATTATGAAAACATAAAATCCGTCTTTTTCTGGCCATATTGCATTTAAAATGGTTCTGAATATATTAAATTATGTTGCCATCAGATCAAAAGAGAGTACAAAATATCAGATCAATATATCAGCAGGAGACGGGTAAAATTTAAATTACTCAAGCATTTTCCGACAAACAGGACAAACTAAATTAAACCGTTTAAAAAAACAATTGGCCATATTAATAGTTAATCAAATAAACTATCTCCATCAGCACCGAAAACAAACATTTTCTTAAAGCGTGGAAGTCGTACACTCGAGTTATCTATGTATGTATGTACTCATACCTATAATAACATCAGTATCAATGACCGCTTGACAATTGGTTTGGTAACGGTTTAAAATACAAATTTACAGTAATAAATAGAGGTCTTTTATATTAGAAGTAAACCGTATTAAATTGAGAATTAATAAAAAAAACAGGGCCAAAATTATATTATTGGATTTGAAATAATAAATCCTAAGCTATTCTTCTAGATTCTTTAGATTTTGTGAATATCTAAAATTTTGTGTAATCCTATTTTACATAGTAAACATTGGTCCAGTTTTCACAACTTTGCTTACAACATTAATACCCTAGCGCAATTGACCAAACAAGAGCAACATTTAACTAATTGGTAAAATGATCCACATATAGCTGAACTGCCCTTGGTGTGTATGTTCAACGTTTAAGTATCTCTTTAATTGCCTGTTAAATAGGAAACGTTAATTGTCTTCTGGTAATTTTCAGATCGTGTGGAGACTGCATTATCTCTGAGGTTAGAAAGAGCACAACTGGCAGCAGAAAAGCTCGAACATAGACTTCACATGCTTCAAACGAGTTTACAGGTTATCCTGTAATTCCTAAATAAATATAAGAAAATTACAGTTAATAATTAAAATGACCCAAAATAAATAAAGTATACATTTTCTTCCAGACGTCAATCAAAGAAAGTAGCGAGAAATTGGAAAAAAGTCAGATTAAAATTGTGGAATTGGCGCAGAATTTAACCAGGCAAATTGACTTACACAAGCGATTATTAGATAAGGTGTGTAATAGGAATACTGCATATTAATTTACGATATAACTCAAATAACAGTTCTGTGAGATTATGTTAAACAAAAACTAATGTTTTTGTTTTTTGCCACTAGATAATATACCATTAATTCCCAAAGTGGTCCAGGTGGACCCCGAGAGGTCCACGGGAGACTTGACGGGGGTCTACGTTGGCGTGACAATAAAATCGGGGTTCACAATTCGTGAGCAAGGGTCCACGAAAGTTTATCTACCTTCGATAGTGAAGAACTAAAATGTTTTCTTGGCTTTACCTATCAATGTAGGCAGCAGCGACTGTTATTTGTAAAAACTTGCATACTCCATACAGTACAATATTTACGTAGTAAGAGTAATTATCAAATAATCTAGTACACCTTTGGTGGAGCAGATGTCCATGGATGGTGGAGCTCACTTACCATCAGATGACCAACCTGTTCGTTTGTCATCCTATGCAAAAAAATGTCACCTTTTTTCGAAAACTAATTCGTTGTTGGAACTCAGTCAATCCTAATTTGTGCAGTTAGATCTAATCTTCACATTTTTGTCGAGTTTTGGGAATATGGTAGAAATGTAGCTGTAGGGGGTCAACCGTATCCAGATTAATTTTGAAAGTGGTATATGAGAAAAATAAGTCTAATAAGTCTAACCTCTGTGGTATACAGTTACCGTAATCAATTGACCTCAAATTTAATTATAAGTAACCTCCTATTCACTACTTGAAAGTACACCATATAAATAGCTATGGTATGGTATTAAAGTAAAGCTATGGTATTTTCTATAGAATAGGTTATGTGTGATATTGTCTTTAGAAACATTATTATTAATTATAATACTCTGTTACACCCTGAGCATCCTAATTCCTAATCTATTTCAAATTCATGACTTAAAAGCAGGGACGTTATCGTTATTAAGCGGCAACGTTATTGAGTTAAATCGTGGAATCAATATTTGCAGGAGAATGGATATCTGAAAATTAAATGCATAATGTTATATTTCCTTAAAAAGCTAATTTCGTTCCGATATAAAACGTTATCAAAGTTAGGTACCAATTACCTAATAAATAAGGAACGAGTAATTAAATTAATCACCTATATGGTGTTTTCAGGTAAACGGTGCATACGCGGATACGTGGCACCGCGGTCTGGTACTTGAGTCACTGATGCGCGACGGTCTGTCACTAGTGAATGTGACACGGCGTGAATTGGCCGATGGGCTGCGGACCCTTGCACGACGCCAGCGAGACGCACGCCTTTCCTCTGCGGATCTCGAGTCAGCCTTCACTAGGCGACTCAATGACAACACTTACAAAATTGATCTGAAGGTAGATATCTAATATTGCTTTTCTATTGCAAAATTTTGTCGTCGAGTCATCTCGATAAAACTAAAGTAATTTTATAATGGTTTCAGATGCAAGAATTTTTTGAAGTACAAAAACGTTTCATTGATTCATGTCAACGAGTACAGCTAGATGACCCAAATCATGTGGCTGATATATTGGGAAAACTCATAGACACACTGTTCAATAAGTAAATAATTTGTTAAATAATATTTTAATTACTTACTTTGGTAAATGTATTTATATTTTAGTGATTTTTAAACTTTTATTCCAATACAGAACCGCTTCAACATTCCGAGAATTGCAGAATATTCAAGTTAATATACGTAATCACGACAACAAAGTTCAAAAGATTCTCAGTTCCACTCGAAATACACAGGTAGTATAATAGATAATAATTGATTGATAGCGTAGAGGAAAAAAAACTCTTAATTAATAATATTCAATAAATGACAGAGTTTATTGTCAATGTCTAATTTCAGAGTGATTCCACATGTCGACGTCTTGAAAACGTGATTCGTAATTCTACACATCCTTCATTTAAAGATAATGAATTGCAAACACTAACAGAAAAGCTGATTGATCTCACGAATCGTGCCGACTCTGCCCTACAGCGACTGGAGATACGACTCAAAGATGAAGAGCCATCAACTAATGTCACGGCTGCGGCAGATCAACTACTTCTTAAACTAAAAGAAATCAAGTAAGTGAGCACCAATCACATATTATTCTAGTAGCCTTTATTAAAGGAGGATAAGCAGTTTTTAATTTCATAAAAGTTGTATGTTTTTATAGGAATGTTACAATATCTACTCTATTATTTGCCAATAATAGATATATCAATTTGCTAGTAAGTTCTGTGTAGACATAATTAAAAAAGCAGTACATATAGCAGTATAAAATATGACGTAGAAATTTGATGACTAAATTTCAATTTAATAAATGTTAAATAAAACACTACTATTCTATCAGCAATAAACTTTATGAATAAAAATAATACTATAACTTTACAGAGGTGATCAAGATTCTGTCGAAGAATTTGATTGGGAAGAAGACAATCCTGAAGAGAATTTTTATGATGACGGCGGAGGTGGCGTTATAATGGATGAAGATAAGGAAATCCTTGAAAGGAGTCTTAAACAAACTAAGAGCCGCGAAGAAAACCTTACAGAAAGGCCGCTACACCGAAGACATCTACACAAACATCCATATGACCGTGGCCCCAACAAAAGAACATAAAAAACATATAGATTATTTCAATTGTGACTTATAAGAAATATAATGTAATAAGTATAAATTTTAAGTTATTCATTATTCTGAGAGAGAGAGAGAAAGGTTAGAGGTAAGTCTCCATACTGTAGAGATGGGGTGCATATATATTATACAGTTATATATATATAAATAATAGAATTTGTTATCGAAATTCTCTTTAAGTATATTAAATTATATTTCGTTAAACATATAAAAATATTATAACGCAATTCATAAAAATTGCATTTCCAGTTGTTTTGTTCATCATGTGTTTTCCATTGAATTTATTTTATTTTATGTAGGATCAAGATTGATGTCATTTGATTCAAATTTTAAGTATAGGTTGGATAGCGTATAACTATTGAATAAACTTTTAATGAACATTTATTGAAAGAGGTTAACTAAACTTTACAGACGTCCCTCTGTTATAGGTATGGGATTTTATATCCAATGCGTTTATAAACTTCACATCAAATGCCCATTTGATCCTCGAGCAGACAAACGGAAAATGCTCATATTTACACTATTTCATTTGTTATATTTCTTGTTTTCTAAAAAATTATAGAAATAATTATCAAAAAATCTAATTCATACCAGCTAGTTCCCATTTAAATTCAAACAGAAAGTATTATAATCTACGTTCAATAAGTTAATAAGTAATATGGCAGTTTTAACAATTAAACCTGTCTACGATCGATCGTACGATCAAGCAAAATACAATAAAACAAACTCGAGGTTACCGGGAGTATATTGCGGAACTATGAATAAAATTGTAAGCTAGGTAATTTTAGTAAATGATAAACAATTTTCAAATACTTATAGCACCGACCACAGAATAATAGACTGGAGGTGGGACTTCCAAGAGAATGCAGACAGGAGTTACATTATTCTTCTTATTTTTTTTTTTGTATAAATGAATAGCTATTTGTTAGACTAGCTTTCTCAAAAAACGCTTACCGTTTTGAATAATATGTTGTATTTTGTTTGCTTTTAAGTCAGGGGTGTTTAAAAAAGGAAAATAAAAGGAAAAATTTAAGAAAACCCCAAAAGAATAATTTAAATTTGTGATTTCTATGTTCATGGTACTTTTCACAGAAATCATTTTGGATGAGTTGTATGTAGGCGTAACATAGTCCATCAGGTCCACTAATTTGTAATAGTTTTTAGAAACCAACAAGAACGATAATATCACATAAAATGAATTGCTTTGTAATGTAAAATCAGTTATGCTCTGAAGTGTAAGAGAGAAGGATAAGACTAATATCAAACAATTTATTTTCTCATACTCACAACTTAATCTAGCAAAATGAAGCAAAATTCAAAGCTGTATTATGGATACTGAAAAATGGAATAATATAGATATTAATATGTAAATAAAATCGGAAATATACTAAATAAACATACAAACAACAATGATTAAGTTCTACATGATATAACTTATTTAAGCCCCTGACTCCTAAACTAGGATAATCTTGTATCTCATTAGCCGATTCCTTTAGTCAACAGTAGAATAAGACAATGCCGATAACAAATATATGTGATGATTCGACCATACGTGATGTTGCATCCATGACCATTAGACAAATGTTAGCTCACATAATACAAATATCTGCCCATACCTGGATTCGAATGTGAAACCTCTGGCTTAGTAGACAAAGGTGACCACTCCACCTAGGTTCAGTGTGTTAGTAGAATTGAAATCGAATATATAAATAGGACATGATCATGTGGACACAAACTCTAATTATTTCTTTTGGTGGTATTTAGTCTGTGACCTTACTTTTAGAAAATATTGATATAAGATTTTCTAAGCATTACTGGCTGACATGTTAAGAATTTTCTTACATTTAGGCAAAAACACACAAATATCAGGCCAAATTTTTCTAAACATCATTAAAATATAATTTTAAGATATTAACTACTAATTAGATATTAACTATATTTTCGAATCCATCAAAACTAACCAATTTATTCAAAAAATGTTCACCAAAATCTAAATCCATACAGTAAATCTATAAGGATTAGAGAAATTAATGCTTTAAGAACAAGTTCTTTGTTTCACAAACTACACTTTAAAAAATTGTAAAATAATGTGCTCCAAGATCTTTAATTTTGACTAAGGAAATTAAGAATAGTCTACTAAGTACTTTTTAACACTTTTTCTGACAACTAAATACTTTCCCAAGTTCTTTATTATCGCCAAAGTCATTTTCAATCATAATTTTTAGTAGGATTTAGGATGTAAATGCAACTATATGTAGTAAAAAAACTCATTTTATAGCATTTATGAAATTAATCTAATACAAATAATACATAGTTTTTAGGATTTATTGTTTTTCATTTACAAATATTTATTTACTTAGTCATAAGAGGAAAAAATATTACATAATCCTTATAAATAAAGGTAATCAAATGTAAGATTTACCTTTTTTTGGAATATATACAGCTCTGAAGTTTTTTTTAAATAATTACATAAATATAGTTAAAGACTACTAAAGTATTATTTTACAAACCACCTCATATAATTAATTATATAGATTATTGTTGAATTATTGTAAAACAAAGTATTTATTAATTTATTTAATACCTTATCATGTGATTTTATTGGTAATCACAAACAAAAAATTACCAATTTTAGAAAGCTATTTTCTAGTGGCTATATTTAACTAAAAACATCTAGTTTCACATCAGTTATGGATACAGAATAATTTAAGAGAGTGAACACCCATCTATTCTAGGTGACTCTCACTTGTGTGTCCAAGAAAGAAAAAACCATAAAAAACCATTTTTAACCATTTATATTTGTGAAGGCTTGTTAAAATCTAGAAAAAAACCATTTATTTTTCAAATGAGGAATCTGTTTACTCATCCTGATAGCAGGGCTTTGCGTTTGGAGGTTGGGCAATCAATGACATGGAGGCTTGTGGAATGTGTGCAATTTATTTAGATAACAGTATAACATTATCCATCATTCTTTTAAGGTTATCCTATTCTCTACTATGGAAATATATATGCATTTGCAAGATAAATAAAACATACCTCAAGTTTAGCACTATTCTGGAAAATAGCAAGAGCTTTGTGAGTCAGCTGAGCAAAACAGGAACTCAATGTAGCAATTTTCTGACGAGCTGAGTAAACTACTTCTGGTTCCTCAGTTTCTAATTCCACTGAAATAAAATAGTTATAATCTATTTCAAACATTCAGAAGTTACAATTAACATTTGTAGAATAATGTCCAACTATAGAATCATGTAATAATTGTTGTAACCATACTAAATATACTCAATAATAAGTGAAGTGTGATAAAGTAGTAATGGCTTGCTACTTCTGAAACTTCATTCCACCAAAGTTCTACTTAACTAAAATAAGATACATGTATAATATACAATTCAATATTGTTACACTTATTGCATAAATTGTTGAAGATATTTTATCTGCATAATAAAACCTGCAGGTTATTAAACACTTTCCCTGTACCATCAACTAGTATAATAAACAGCAATAGTTTGCAATAATTTAAATTAAAATATTTTTAGTGCAGTCAGAGAGAATAAATCACGAGATGGATCAATCCAATAACAAATCTGTAGATATGAAACACATCAATCTCATAAGTCTAATAACTATGTAATCTAATAAAGTAAACCAAACCAAAGACAGTATACACTATTACTTATTAAAATATCCTAATCATAATATCCCGTATCATCTTTTCTATTATAAAAATCAAATTATGTAAAGAAAAGTACGTCTCGGTCCGTGTGTATTACGACTACAATTGCGCTCTGATCGAGAAGAGTTTGGATTATACAACATCATACTCACTGATTGAGGTATCTAATTCGACACAAGCTTTATCAAACTCTTTTTCTAATATATCTAACCATCGAAAACCAACTCCGGTAGTCGCCATCTTCACAACAATAAAAGTTGTTGACATGAAATGTCAATCGTAACGGGTCTTTTTTAATTTTCCCTATTAAAGAAAAGACAAAGGAAATAGAAACTCATACAGCCACATTGCAATGTATTCTTTACTTCTGACTCCGGGATACCGATGTAACGCGGCCTTTACCCTCTTGGAGTTTATGGTGACTAAAGGTAGGCCCCACAATTTAGTCAATTACGAGAGTTTTTGAAAATGGAATGCCAAAATAAGCGAATATGATAAAATAATACGAAGATGGAATGTAAAGTTAATGAATACAATGAAATGATACGCAAATGTTATGATATTATGATGTTAAATAAATGAACATACCCTATTAATTAGTGAATGGAAATGTAACACTGAATAATCTCACATAAGTTACTAATGAACGCTGAATGATGTATTTCATATATTGCACTATATAACGATCATTTTTGGTATGACCAATTTCATGACAAAAACTTCACTATAACACAATATACGAAATAAAATATACAGCACCAAAGCGACTCTGCCATTACGCGCTAAATATCCTCATTTTTTTAATTATCCCTATGGAAGGAAAAGAAAGCTTATACTGTACAGGGTAGTTATTTCTTTTTTCTGGCTCCAGGACACAGTCATAACTCATCCATTACCCCATGGAGGCATTGCCCATGGGGCAAAGAGATGTGTCAAAATTTTAGACAAATTATGTGTAAGATTGGGTACACATTTTTACATACTTAGTAAGTTAATGACCTAGATAGATACTTAGAACGAGTTAGTGAATTATTAAGCCTGTAAGTGTTAACAAAGATTTTTATTAAATAAAACTACATCGCTGAGTATAGCAAGTGTGCATTTTTCTATAACGATCATTTTTTTTGTGCCTTAATTTTTAAATTTACCAGTGTCTTCTGTCCATTTCATCAGAGGACCTTACACTTTCAAATTTCCAAAACGTGGTCGTCCGTTCGGCGTGGTATGTGCCCTATCGTCCATTGCCACTTCTTATTCGCTAGTTCTAACTAACTTAAGACAAAAACATTTAAAGACGATCTCAACTTTCATATTTACAAAGACAGATATATACATTTCGCAATATTATTGTAGCTTGGCTTGGCAGTATTTATGTAGGACTTACACTATATTCCTTGTGTAACGTAAATGTACGATAATAATTATCAATAAATATTTTACAATGTTTAACAGTAATAACATAACGTTTCATTACACATTGGCAATTGAATCAATCTGTTTACAATTTGATATTTTTGTTGTTACTTTTGACCAATAGGCAACAATGAAAATATGAAACATAATGGTTATATGTAGGTTCTAAATAAATAAAAGTTCATAGTATACAGCTAGTATCAATCAAGTTGGGCAATATGGTCAATAGCTTAGAACTAGCTTGGATATCATTCTTTGGGAAGTACGTTCTTGTTTATTTACAATAGCTACATAAACGCACCCACTATTGGATACTGACAACTTACTTCTTACACGAATAACTGTTTTAGCCATTGAACGTTTAACCGAAAGAAGTGTGCTCTGTAGTAAACAAAAGTAAGAGCATCCGCTCTAGACGTCGCCCGGACGCATGTCGTCGGTTCATGCAGGAAAATAGTATCTACAACAGGGTGTAAGGTATGAAAATGTTTTTAATTTCATAAATGAATAATTAATAAATTATTATTATTATTAGAGATTTCTTATAGAAATAAGCAGTAACTTTGTACATACTCTGATATTCTGTTGTGACCTCCTAATTGTCTTTGTGTGTACATAAGTAAACATAAGTGTGTGTTACATAAGTTAAATAATAATAATAATAATAAACATTGCAGATGCAACAGTATATTTGCGACCAATAGTTCAATTGATAATGCGAAATGTTTCAGAAGCTGTTACAAGTGGTCGGAAAATGCTCCATATAAATAATTTACCACATGCAACCATGTTTCACATCAACATTTTAGGTATATCAAGTAGTTTGATATATAATGTTTTGGTTAACGTTTTGGCAGGCAAGACAACGCTTTGCATAGAGAAGTAGAATACGTACCTATAAATATAGCTCTTTTTTCATCTAGCCAGTCACATACTAGAAATTGTTTACAACTATTTGCTTTTCGTAGCTTTCGTTCCATATCCGCCTGCGTTCGAAATAAATAGTGAGTATTATTTATAATAATTATTTATATGTCATCTAGGACCTATTCATAGCACAAGATTATAAATATACTTAATTAAGGCTGGAAAATTAGTGTGTGGGAATATTCTTTTATTGCTTAGGCGATGCAACGAAATAATTAGCGACAGGTCGCTTTTCAAAACAATTCGCTGCGGTGTGGAGATTGATTCAGAGGTATTTATTTATAAGCTAGTAAAACTGACTTTCATATTCAGATAATAATTGGGAAACAAAATTAATTTTTGTAGCCGTACATGGGTTGGGAATGATTCTTATGATAATCTCTACCCACTATTGCTAAATTTAATTAAACCCACTGAGTGGGCAATGAAAGGTATTATTTAAAATTTTCCAATAACAATTCTGCACCAAACAATTTACAAACCAACGGTAATTAGATTTAGCTTGTTTCAGTGGGTATATTTACCATCATCATTCACTACTCGCAGTACCTAGTTCCTACCTACCTATGTACATTCTGCACAATATTGTTTAAACTGTTAAAAAGAATACATTTGATTACGTTCTACAATTAAATAATGTATTTCAATATACTAGCTGTTTATAAGAAACCTAAAATATATATCTATATTACCTACTTTTGGGTGAAACATACTAATGAAGATCTAAGATTTTATGACACACACACTTTATTTATGATACACACACTTGCTTTTTTGTACGCTTTCTTACACGCTTTGTCTGTGTTTTTTTACTTAAGCGACAGTAGACATAATTTCAACAAGGTATTATTACGATTTAACCAAAAGTATGGTTACCATGGTCTTCTCTTAAGTGTAATATGAAAAGTAGATACAGTCAGCGTTATTCGTAGTAAGCAGTAAGTCAAGCCAGACAGGATGAACAGATACTTATTTTATAGTTTGATTGTTTGAAAACATTAATCATCATTTACATCTTGCTTGACTACCACTCACCAACTACATAAATTGAGAAACGTCAAAGTGTTGATCATAAATACATTTGATCTGAACCCAACCTTAAAAATATGAATCAGTATTCTTATATTGCATTAATCAGACCTCAAATTTATGTTTAAATAATAAATGTGGTGCCTGTACTCGCGAAATCAAATATATATTTTTTTTTAATTATCCCTAGCTTAAATACAATTACCTCTTTAACTTACGTCTTAAAAAGAAAATGTTCATGAAAAACATTTAAGAAAAAAATATAGGAGTACCGATCAAGTGTTTCACATGTTTCAATTGACTTGTAACGTTTGATGTGCGGCCATCTGAACAGTATCAAAAATTGATGGTACATAAAATAACCCAATTCTAAAGTGAATAAACTTATTTACGACTACAAAAACCTTTAAATATATTTCAACAATAACATATTTACAGAAAATAAAAAAGAAGATTAATATTGAAATGCTGATTAAAAGACAGCGTTGCACCAACACAGTGTTTTTACATAAAATAATGATGTCAAAATCTGCCTGTGTTTTTTGCGATTGATGAGTTTACGAAATTTTCATAAAAAATACACGGTGGAAATTTAATACGGGTCGGTAAGGGCAGCTGCGTTATATAAAGCTGAATATCAGCTTTATTATTACTTAACTCTAATGGTAATGGAAAATGGGCTTCAAATGGCCAAGGCTAAATATCACAATGACTTTTTAAAGCAAGAGTGGATTTACAATAATCTTCAGATGAAGTCCATTTGGGTAACGAAATTATGGCACTTGTGGGGGAATAATATGTAAGATAAAATATGATAAGATCAGAAGCATATCTTACGGTATTTTATAATAAATACGGAGCGATAATTTAAGTCGGGTCAGTAAACTCGGTAAGGAGTTTAAATTTTAAGGCTGCTAAGATAACATTTAATTCTATTCTACCCTACCTAACATAATTTTCCTTAATCCCTGACTCAGCTGATCAATAAATCGGTTTTCAATGTCATATAGACATTGAAAATCGTCAAACTGTTGTTGAAACATTATACATATTATGACATTATTTTATGATTCGGACAAAATAGTTTTCCTCTGCTGTCCAATTATTTTGTGCAATTTGCACCAATAGCGCGTATTTAACTAGTCCGATATAAACGTATTTCTGTCATCGAAATCCACGTACAAACATGGATTTCGTTAGCCGTGCAAACGCTGCTCACGAAAATAAGGTAGTGCAGTGTGTGTGCAATTAAACGTTTTAAATTATTAACTTTGTAACAAAATTTGACGTTTGAATCAAAATAAACATTGATGATTTTTGTTACTAAAATTCTTAGTATTTTTTCTAATAAAATAAATTATTAATTTAAAATTTTAAAAAATTTGGAGCGTTTTAATTTTTATTTTAAATCGTTTAATGTAAGCACACAAATTGTTATTTCTCTCCCTTTATTTCATTAAACTATTTGTATTAGTATTATATCTTCTGAAGATTGAAATTGAAATTAATGAAGATGTATTTTTTTTTGAACGATTTTAAATTTAAATTGAATTTGTTGTTGAAAATTTCAATTCATCGCATTCTCTTGGCAGATAAATGAACACCACACCAACCATTTTGTTTTCACTTATGTTCTTCTTGAATCGTCAAGTCATTTGACAGTTACACACAAATGCGAATGAAGTGTGGTACAAATTGTTTGCGCGGAAACAATGCAAAAAGCACCGTCCAATTCGGACCTGCATTTGTACCGTTCGTACTGTCGGTAGCGTTTTGCACAATTTGAACCACAGGATTCGTTGAGATAGATATGACAAGTTTCCCTTATCGTTATATCCTCTCTCGGAGGTCTGACTAGTCTGAAATTTCTATCCAGTATACGGCAAATGCAGCTGAATTATATAATAAGTATTTGAGAGGTTAATGTCTACCTATTGTATACAATAATTAATAATAAAAACAATATTAATTTTATTTGATATGCGTTGGTAACTGCCACGCACAATTTTGACTATCCCCCTTTTCTAGTAAAACTGAAATAACATTAAATCATAAAGAAACGTTTTTCAGACAATTTGTGTTCAGGTGAACAAATATTTTCAACCGATTACTATATCACCTATCTATCTTAGAATACAAAATACGATTACCACAATGCAACATTAACACTTACTTATTTATGCAGGAATCATTATTGCTATTGCAACAGCTGTGAACATCAAATATTAGATCTATTTCACTTTCACTTAATAAGCATAATGTTCAATAATATTATTCAAAGTTTTATTATGAAACAACACATCCATTTTTCTCTTGTATATGACCATCAGATCTTTCTATCTCCGACAGTATAGCATGAAACATATCTGTTACGGACTGAAAAAAAAAACAAACAAACATAGGTATTACAAGCAATCCAAATATTTTGATAATATGTTAAAAACCAATGTGATATTATGCATAATAGCTGGATATCATGCGCATAACTTAACCTACGATACTTTCTATTTTGTTTTATTTATTAGTTTGTTTATGCCATAGGGTCTTTCCTAAGCTTGGTTTGGTAAAATTTAAATTTGGCGACTGTGTAACTTATCCTTTATATGTAATTCTATAGTGGGATAGTTTTTTTATCACAGCTTTTTGTGTTCTTTCGAATTAAGCAATATGACAGCACTGGTTGGCATAGGGCGATATAAACCAGTTTTGATTATTTCTCGTCAATTACATGGCGCAGATTAGTTAACCCATTTGGTATGAATAAAATAATTTCCGATTAACGTTTTCCGCACCAAATAATGGATTATCCCAATTCATAAGTACCCAACAGAAGTGGGCTATTAGTGTTGCGGTAAAAGACATTTAAGCTGATTTTTTTTTCAAGTGTCGAAGAAGTAATAAGCAAAGTTTTTTTAAGAATATTTATTATATATTTATTTCCAATAAAAACAATATTCAATGGAAGGTTATTTTTCTATGATATTAACATGGAGTTTGACAGTTATTATTATAGAAAATATTCATCGCCACCTATGTATCAAAGCGCTTCTGGGAACAAATCTGGTCGAGCCCTCAGTGTCTACTTAGCCAGAGGTCCCGGGTTCGAAATCCGGTAAAGGCAGATTTTTGTACGAAGTGTACAAACATTTGTTCACGAGTCATGGATGTTTGTATGTTTATTCAGTATATTTCTGATATTTATATACTATAAATTTTTCTCCATAATCATATATCCATAACACAAACTCTTAATGATTCTTAATTTGGGCTAGATAATAGGTGTGTGTGAGGTAATAATTTTCCCTACGGTTGAGATGTAAAAATTAAATACAGTAGGGAGAATCATGGTCTATAACCTACTATACAGAACAAGAGCAGTCGTTGCTACAGATTATAGACGCAGGCAGGACCGACGGTTAAACATGCCATAAGAAGGACGGTGAAACTTGAGACATTTTTTGATAACATAAAATAAATAATTGGCCGAATGCGCTACCTACTGCTCCATGAAACGAGTCTGAATTCCCAAATCTGACCAAAACTTAACAAATGCCGCGCCGCTAGAGAGCTAATGTTTGCTGACATAGAACAACGTTGAGACTTGAAGTAGTTTAATAGTAGTACATATCATTAATTAACCTAACGTAAAACTTTTTTTTAGTCACAAAATGTAAGTGTAAATAAATTTTATAATTTAATCCAAATGGTTGATAGAAATTCGTTATAGTTTCAAAACTTTTATTTCCTGAAATGACGAGCAAGAGAACGTTGTACATAGACATATAACGTAAACGGCGATTGGCATATGCCGTACCTAGATATGAAATTCTATTCCAGTATCTTCATCCATCTTAATTTGATCGTCGAGACTTCACACTCAATACTACCAAAAAAAATTTTAGCTTCTTAGTGTTTTGAAGATCTGTTTAGTTTTATTTAAACCTTTTTATTGAAATGAATTAAAAAAAAATTTATAAGTGGACTGGTGGTTTCACGCTATCCACGATCCACAATCAACATATTTTTTTACGTGACTCTTTAATTACTAAACATATGAAAATAATATATTAGTGTCATAAAGATATATCACAATTTAACTCATGTCTATCCAGATCATCAAACTATACCGGAGAATAAATTTTTGGCCCCTCAAGTATCTTGTTTTTAGTTTTTTAGTATTTAATTTTTAACCGACTTCAAAAAAGGTGGAATTTCTATGTTCCCATGTATGTTTTTTTATAAATGTTCACCGATTTATCTGTAGTAATAAACTAATGTTCAAATTTGTTTTCGATAGAGAATACTGCTGAGTGTTGAATAGAGTGTTGAATAAATGAAAATATTCCTAAACTTTGTGTTGTACTTTGAATAGAGGGAAGGGGAAGCAATGGCGATGTTTTAGCCGCAAACGCTCACACCTGGATCTTCTTGGCATTGAACTCAACTAAATTCTCTGTATATCACTCAGATATTAGGTCCAACTCCCGGCTGAGCTCAATGAAAAGATTCTCCGTCCCTCTTCTGTTTCCGCCCATCCAGCTCCAGCGAGTCTAAAATATCCCGTATGCACTACTGTACTATCGTCAGCATATCAATGTTTCCAAAAGGAATCATATCACTGATATCCACCAGGAAGTGTTCACAAGCATTCACTGCGAATTGCATCCATCAGAGACGACATGAATTCTAAGCTCATGCAGGAAGCCAGTAACCCACGCACAGAGCTGTACTGGCAGAAAGTATGCTGGAAGTTTGAAAAGAAAACTGTTGTGCCAAACCCTGTGCTCAAAAGCTTTGGTTATGTCAAGGTTAATAGCCAAAGACTGGCCGCGCTTGTCGATAGCTTCACCCCCAGACATGCATGACGTACGCTAGGTCACCCGCCGATCGTTTTGGTCTGAAACCGTACTGACGATCGTTGAGAAGAGATTGATCCTCTAGGTATCAGATCAGATGGTTGTTAACGATCCATTAAATAATTTTTACAAGAGTTGGTACGACAGGCAATTAAGCTTTTTTAAAGTACAAGTGATTGCTATTCCGCACAAACAATCATTTTTGATATCAGGCGTGAAGCCACAATAAGGTGGTAAAGATGGTTATGCATTGCAATAATCGATTAGGAAGTTAGCCGCAAAGTCCCGCCAGGAGATCGGCTTTCTCTTGCGGTTTATGAGCTAGAGACCCATCTCAAAGGTGGCAGCGAGGGTTGGTAGAAATCATTCAACCAAACGCCAGTAACGGGGGAGCGTAGGATGCGTTACCATGTCGTGGCCGCGCAAGAACCGCTGGGCATCTGCTCTCTTGTAAGCACTCTTACAGGACAAGGAAGCGTTTTTGTAGACTCCTTTCAGTGATTCAACCTCAGTAGCTTTGAGAGCCCGAGCTCTGAACCAAGCGCGACAGTTCAACTAGAGGTTATATCTACCCTTACAGAAGAGATCGATGTATGGAATATAATATTCCAAAAACAATGCGATCTCGTCAGTAACGGCAGATGATTGATAATCCTCTGCAATGGGCTTCAGCAGAAGGCCCTCATGGTCATAGAAAAACTTTTGTGATGCCTCCGTTCAGTACCTTCTCAATTCTCTGGACCTATTGCAGCATCACACATTCCATCCCAATCTGCTGATCCACAGTGCCAGATCCAGCAGTTAGCAACCGTTGATTGTAGAAGCAAGACCTGCGGCACATTGGAGGATACCAAAGAGTGGTCAGATAAGCCCAGAGGGGTTCGGACCTCAACATTATAATCCTCTGGATTGGGCGTCAGCAGAAGGTCCCGCAAAGAAGGTGCTGGACTTGTATTGTCTGGGACCCTGATGGGCTGATCAACCAGTTGTGACAAGTCATGCGTGAGCAGAAGACCCTCATGGTCATATTTGAGGAACCCATTCATGTCAAATTTGCTTGTGGCTGATTTCCAGAGACATTTGCTAGATTACCTGTTTTTGATATTGATCTTGTTATTACGCTAAATTTACAATTAATACAGTCCACATTTCTATCGCTAACAGATAATAATAATGTTTTCATTATAAATGGTGTGCATATTAGTAGAAAAGTTTAATGCAACTATACCTTTACTTTCGCATATTTTCTCATTATTCCCGACAGTTTGACAGACAGGTAATGTCTTAACTGATTTGATAACATTTAAAAGGCAAATAATACATTTTAAGAAGTTATCAAATGAAAAAAATTTTAGGGTTGGTTCTTAATTGTTTTCAGAAACAATAAAAAGATAATAATTTTAAGTATGATAACTAGTTAAATTGAATTATTTTCGCTTTTTTAGTGTTGTGAAGTAAGTTACCAGTTATGTTTAAAATTTTTTGATACAATCTTTGATATGCTTGTAACCTCACCTCATTTCGTTTAGCACTAGTCTCAACAAAGGCCGCCTTCCACTTTTCAGCAAGCCTTTTCCCTTCCTCAGTACTAATTTTTCTCTCCATATGGAGATCTGTTTTATTTCCGACTAAAACTATTGGCACACTGAAAATAAATAATTATTTTGTACATTATCATTTTTTAACTAATACTATTATAAAAAAATAATATTAATATGCATGTTTGATATCATCAATAAGTAGAAGAAAATAGAAAAAACACTGTTTGATAAAGATTGCATTTAGAGATAAAATAATAGTTGACCTTAAAAAAACAAGATAATTAAATAATATATTGTCCAATTTTTCCAATAAAAATCTATTATTAAAACAATAAACATTTTATAACAAAATATAAAAATGAATAATTTACAAACATTACTTACTGTATTTTTCCAACCATATCCAATAATTTATCATAAATAATTTGAACTATTTGAAAACTTTTGCTTGATGTTATAGAATAAACCAATACATAACCATGAAAATCCATACTATACTGTAGAGGAAATATGCTATATTCATCCTGACCAGCTGTATCCACTAATTTCACTTCATACTCTGTAGAATTCAGGCGAATGAACTTCGTAAACGCTGAAATATAGTACAAGTCATTAGTTTATCTTCAAAAACAAGGTGATAAGATACATACTATGTAACTCACTGTTTTCTATTGTTGGATCATAAGAATCGACGAATTGCCCTTCTACAAATTGTATAATTAAAGATGACTTTCCTAAAAGCATATGTATGAAATAAATACCATGATATAATAAAAATATACTACGCAAAAAATGTGAGGTAATTCTTTACCAACTGATCTATAACCCATCATAGCAATTTTCCTTTGTTTAGACGGCATTTTGTATTTTAAACAAACACTAAAAGTTTACAAGAAAATGTCCAGATAATGTGCACTTATTCGTAGTAGATCAAAAAAACATATCCCTATGGAAATTTCAGAAATTGCAAAATTTTAACAACACACTCTCAGTCACAGTTTAGATACAGACACAGAGTAGTAGTCGAAAATTCTTCCAATAGAGACAGGCAATAGCATTGCGCCATACAGCTAAAACTTCATTAATGTAGTTTTATCTTTATTTATGGCTCCAGGATACTGGCGCAATGTAGCCCTTTGCTCCATAGGGTTTTTGACGACTAATGGTAGGCTCCGCTACTTTACGATGAAATGATAAGTAAATGAGAAAAAAATCACAAAATAATGTTAAATAAATGAACTTACCCTACAAATGGTGGTTAGGTGTATATGTTTTATTTCATATATTGTGTTGTAGTGTTGTTTTTGACATGAAATTGGTGTAGTTTTATGCCAAAAAGAATCGCTTTATCCTGTAACATACGGAATACATCACTCAGCGTTGATTAGTGACTTATGTAAGATTTTTCAGTATTGCATTTCCATGCATTCACTTATAGGGTAAGTTTATTTATTTAACAAAATTGTATGATTTCATTCTCATTTACTTATTATTTCATACTAATAATTGTCATAATATTTCATTTTTTTCTCGTAAAAAGTCATTAA